>LR738715.1:557063028-557088353 GCA_902687465.1 Secale cereale | reverse complement strand
AATAATAAAGTTGTTATTTATATTTCTTTATATATAATGATAAATGTTTTTTATTCATGCTAGAATTGTATTAACCGGAAACTTGGTACATGTGTGAATACATAGACAAAACAAAGTGTCCCTAGTATGCCTCTACTAGACTAGCTCGTTAATCAAAGATGGTTAAGTTTCCTAACCATAGACATGTGTTGCCATTTGATGAACTGGATCACATCATTAGGAGAATGATGTGATGGACAAGACCCATCCGTTAGCTTAGCATAATGATCGTTTAGTTTTATTGCTATTGTTTTCTTCATGACTTATACATGTTCCTCAGACTATGAGATTATGCAACTCCCGAATACCGGAGGAACACCTTGTGTGCTATCAAACATCACAACATAATTGAGTGATTATAAAGATGCTCTACAGGTGTCTCCGAAGGTGTTTGTTGAGTTGGCATAGATCGAGAATAGGATTTGTCACTCCGAGTGTCGGAGAGGTATCTCTGGGCCCTCTCGGTAATACACATCATAATAAGCCTTGCAAGCAAATGACTAATGAGTTAGTCACGAGATGATGTATTATGGAACGAGTAAAGAGACTTGACGGTAACGAGATTGAACTAGGTATGAAGATACCGACTATTGAATCTCGGGCACGTAACATACCGATGACAAAGGGAACAACGTATGTTGTTATGCGGTTTAACCGATAAAGATCTTCGTAGAATATGTAGAAGCCAATATGAGCATCCACGTTCCGCTATTGGTTATTGAACGGAGATGTGTCTTGGTCATGTCTACATAGTTCTCAAACCCGTAGGGTCCGCACGCTTAACGTTTGATGACGATTAGTATTATGAGATATGTGATTTTGATGACCGAAGATTGTTTGGAGTCCCGGATGAGATCACGGACATGATGAGGAGTCTTGAAATGGTCGAGAGTTAAAGATTCATATATTGGAAGGCTAACATCAGAAAGGCTCCGAGTGATTCGGGTATTTTACAGAGTACCGGGGAGTTGCGGGAATTCACCGGAAGAAGTAATGTGCCTTATTGGGCCATACGGGAAGAGGAGGAGGCAGGCCAAGGGGAGGTGGTGCCCCCATGGGTCCGAATTGGACTAGGGGAAGGGGTGACGCCCCCCTTGCCCTTTCCTACTCCCTCTCTCTTTCCCTCTTTCCTTCTCTCTTACTCCGAATAGGAAAGGGTTTCCTACTAGTATTGGAAGTCCTAGTAGGACTCCCTACACTTGGCGCGCCCTAGGGGGCCGGCCTCTCTCCCTCCCTCCTTTATATATGTGGGAAGGGGCACCCCAAAGGCACAACAGACAATCTCTTACCCGTGTGCGGTGCCCCCTTCCACAGTTACACACCTCGGTCATATCGTTGCAGTGCTTAGGCGAAGCCCTGCACCGGTAACTTCATCATCACCGTCACCATGCGGTCGTGCTGATGAAACTCTCTCTCGCCCTCAACTGGATCAAGAGCTCAAGGGACGTCATCGTGCTGAACGTGTGCTGAACACGGAGGTGCCGTACGTTCGGTACTTGGATCAGTTGGATCGTGAAGACGTTCCACTACATCAACCGCGTTACTACACGCTTCCGTTTTTGGTCTACGAGGGTACGTGGACACACTCTCCCCGCTCGTTGCTATGCTTCTCCTAGATAGATCTTGCATGATCGTAGGAAATTTTTGAAATACTATGTTCCCCAACAGTGGCATCATGGGCCAGGTCTATGCGTAGATGATATGCACAAGTAGAACACAAAGAATTGTGGGCGATAATAGTCATACTGCATACCACCAACGTCATACTTTGATTCGGCGGTATTTTTGGATGAAGCGGCCCGGACCGACATTACATGACCGCGTTCATGAGACAGGTTCTACCGACGTGCTTTGCACATAGGTGGCTTGCGGCTGTAAGTTTCTCCAACTTTAGTTGAATCGAGTGTGACTACAGCTAGTCCTTGTTGAAGGTTAAAACATCACACTTGACAAGAAATCGTTGTGGTTTTGATGCGTAGGTAAGAACGATTCTTGCTAGAAGCCCATAGCAGCCACATAAAACTTGCAACAACAAAGTAGAGGACATCTAACTTGTTTTTGCAGGGCATTTGTGATGTGATATGGTCAAGACGTGATGAGTTATACGTTATTGTATGAGATGATCATGTTTTGTAAATTATCGGCAACCGGCAAGAGCCTTATGGTTGTATCTTTATTGTATGAATTGCGAATGCCATGTAATTGCTTTACTTTATCACTATGAGTTAGTGATAGTAGTAGAAGCAATAGTTGGCGAGGCGACCACGACGCTACGATGAAGATCATGGTGTCAAGCCGGTGACGATGGAGATCATGAAGATGCTTTGGAGATGGAGATCAAAAGCACAAGATGATGATGTCCATATCATGTCACATACTTTGATTGCATGTGATGTTTATCTTATTATGCATCTAATTTTTCTTAGTACGACGGTAGCATTATAAGATGATCCCTTCCAAAATTTCAAGGTACAAGTGTTCTCCCTGAGTATGCACCGTTGCGACAATTCGTCGTACTAAGACACCACGTGATGATTGGGTTGATAAGCTCTACGTTCACATACAACATGTGTAAGACAGTGTTGCACATGCAGAATACTCGGGTTAAACTTGACGAGCCTAGCATGTACATACATGGCCTCGGAACACTGGAGACCGAAAGGTCGAGCCTGAATCATATAGTAGATATGATCAACATAAGATGTTCACCATTGAAAACTACTCCATCTCACGTGATGAACGGACATGGTTTAGTTGATTTGGATCACATGATCATTTAGATGACTTGAGGGATGTCTATCTAAGTGGGAGTTCTTTAGTAATATGATTAATTGAACTTTAATTTATCATGAACTTAGTCCTAATAGTATTTGCAAATTATGTTGTAGATCAATAGCTCACGTTGTAGCTCCCCTATGTTTCTTATGTGTTCCTAAAAAAATTGAAAGATGTTGGTAGCAATGATGCGGACTAGGTCCGTGATCTGAGGATAATCCTCATTGATGCACAAAAGTATTATGTCCTTTATGCACCGCTAGGTGACAGACCTATTGCGGGAGCAGATGCAAATGTTATGAACGTTTGGCAAAGCTCAATATGATGTCTACTTAACAGTTTAGTGCACCATGCTTTACGGCTTAGAACCGGGACTTCAAAAACGTTTTGAACACCACTGAGCATATGAGATGTTCCAAGAGCTGAAATTGGTATTTCAGACTCATGCCCATGTCGAGAGGTATGAGACCTCTGACAAGTACTTTGCCTACAAGATGGAGGAGAATAGCTCAATCAATGAGCATGTGCTCGGAATGTCTGATTAATACAATCACTTGAATCAAGTGGGATTTAATCTTCCAGATAAGATACTGATTGACATAGTTCTCTAGTCACTATCACCAAGTTACTGGAACTTCGTGATGAAATATAATAAGCAAGGGATGACGAAAATGATTCCCGAGCTCTTCGTGATGCTGAAATCAATGAAGGTAGAAATCAAGAGAGAGCATCAATTGTTGATGGTTAACAAGATCACTAGTTTCAAGAAAAGGGCAAGGGGAAGAAAGGGAACTTCAAGAAGAATGGCAAGTTGTCCCTCCCGTGAATAAGCCTAAAGCTGGACCTAAGCCTGAAACTCAGTGCTTCTACTGCAAAGGAAATGGTCACTAGAAGCGGAAGTTCCCCGAATATTTGGCGTATAGGAAGAATGGCAAAGTGAACAAAGGTATATTGGATATACACGTTATTGATGTGTACCTTACTAATGCTCGTAGTAGCGCCTGGGTATTTGATACTGGTTCGGTTGCTCATATTTGTAACTTGAAACAAGGGCTACAGATTAAACGAAGATTGGCTAAGGACGAGGTGACGATGCGCGTGGGAAATGGTTCCAAAGTCGATGTGATCGTCGTCGGCACGCTACCTCTACATCTACCTTCGGGATTAGTTTTAGACCTAAATAATTGTTATTTGGTGCCAACGTTGAGCATGAACATTATATCTGGATCTTGTTTGTTGCAAGACGGTTATTCATTTAAATGAGAGAATAATGGCTGTGCTATTTATATGAGTAATATCTTTTATGGTCATGCACCCTTGATGAGTGGTCTATTTTTATTGAATCTCGATCATAGTGATACACATATTCATAATATTGAAGCCAAAAGATGCAATGTTGATAATGATAGTGCAACTTATTTGTGGCTCTACCGTTTAGGTCATATATTGGTGTAAAGCGCATGAAGAAACTCCATGCCAATGGGCTTTTGGAATCACTTGATTATGAATCACTTGGTGCTTGCGAACCATGCCTCATGGGCAAGATGACTAAGACTCCGTTCTCCGGAACACTGGAGCGATCCAATGACTTATTGGAAATAATACATACAGATGTATGCGGTCCGATGAGTGTTGAGGCTCGCGGCGGGTATCGTTATTTTCTCACCTTCACTGATGATTTGAGAAGATATGGGTATATCTACTTGATGAAGCACAAGTCTGAAACATTTTAAAAGTTCAAAGAATTTCAGAGTGAAGTAGAGAATCATCGTAACAAGAAAATGAAGTTTCTATGATCTGATCGGGGAGGCGAATATTTGAGTTATGAGTTTGGTCTTCATTTAAAATAAAGTGGAATAGTTTCACAGCTCACGCCACCCGAAACCACCACAACGTAATGGTGTGTCTGAATGTCGTAACCGTACTTTATTAGATATGGTGCGATCTATGATGTCTCTTACCGATTTACCACTATCGTTTTGGGGTTATGCATTAGAGACATCTGCATCCACGTTAAATAGGGCACCATCTAAATCCGTTGAGACGACACCGTATGAACTGTGGTATGGCAAGAAACCAAAGTTGTCGTTTCTTAAAATTTGGGGCTGCGATGCTTGTGTGAAAAAGCTTCAACCTGATAAGCTCGAACCCAAGTCAGAGAAATGTGTCTTCATAGGATACCCAAAAGAAACTGTTGGGTACACCTTCTATCACAGAATCCTAAGGCAAGATATTCGTTTCTAAGAATGGATCCTTTCTAGAGAAGTTGTTTCTCTCGAAAGAAGTGAGTGGGAGGAAAGTAGAACTTGATGAGGTAATTGTCACTTCTCTCGAATTGGAAAGTAGTTCATCACAGAAATCAGTTCCAATGATTCCTACACCAATTAGTGAGGAAGCTAATGATGATAATCATGAAACTTCAGATCAAGTTACTACTAAACCACGTAGGTCAACCAGAGTACGTTTTGCACCAGAGTGGTACGGTAACCCTATTCTGGAAGTCATGTTACTAGACCATGACGAACCTACAAACTACGAGGAAGCGATGATGAGCCCAGATTCTTCGAAATGGCTTGAAGCCATGAAATCTGAGATGGGATCCATGTATGAGAACAAAGTGTGGACTTTGGTTGACTTGCCCAATGATCGTCAGACCATTGAAAATAAATGGATCTTTAAGAGGAAGACTGACGCCGATGGTAATGTTACTGTCTAAAAAGCTCGACTTGTTGCGAAAGGTTTTTGACAAGTTCAAGAGTTGACTACGATGAGACTTTCTCACCCATAGCTATACTTAAGTCTATTCGAATCATGTTAGCAATTGTCGCATTTTATGAAATCTGGCAAATGGATGTCAAAACTACATTTCTTAATGGATTTCTGAAAGAGGAGTTGTATATTCTGTAATCAGAAGGTTTTGTCGATCCTAAAAATGTTAAGAAAGTGTGCAAGCTGCAGCGATCCATGTATGGACTGGTGCAAGCATCTCGGAGTTGTAATATACGCTTTGATAAGGTGATCAAAGCATATGGTTTTATACAGACTTACTGTGAAGCCTGTATTTACAAGAAAGTGAGTGGGAGCACTACAACATTTCTGATAAGTATATGTGAATGACATATATATTGTTGATCGGAAATGATGTAGAATTTTCTGGAAAGCATAAAGGATTGAATAAAAGGAGTTTTTCAATAAAATACATCGGTGAAGCTGCTTACATATTGGGCACCAAGATCTATAGAGATAGATCATGACGCTTGATAAGACTTTCGATTAGTACATACCTTGATGAGTTTTTGAAGTAGTTCAAAATGGATCAGTCAAAGAAGGAGTACTTGCCTGATTTGTAAGGTGTGAAGTTGGGTAAGACTAAAAGCCCGACCACAACAGAAACATATAAAGAGAATGGAAGTCATTCCTTATGCCTTAGCCATAGGTTCTATAAAGTATGTTGATACGTCTCCAACGTATCTATAATTTTTGATTGTTCCATGCTATTATATATTCAGTTTTGGATATTTAATGGGCTTTATTATACACTTTTTATATTACTTTTGGGACTAACCTACTAACCCAAGGCCCAGTGCAAATTGCTGTTTTTTTTGCCTATTTCAGTGTTTCGCAGAAAAGGAATATCAAACGGAGTCCAAACGGAATGAAACCTTCGGGAGAGTTATTTTTGGAATGATATCAACACAGAATACTTGGAGTACACGCGAGGAAATGAGAGAGGCAGCCACGAGGGAAGGGGGCGCGCCCCCACCCTCGTGGGCCCCCTCTGGCTCCCCTGACATGCCTCTTCAGCCTATATATACCCTCATACCCTGAAAACATCGAGGAGCACCAAGAAACCCTAATTCCACTGTTGTAACCTTCTGTACCCGTGAGATCCCATCTTGGGGCCTGTTCCGGAGCTCCGCCGGAGGGGGCATCGATCACGGAGGGCTTCTACATCAACACCATAGCCTCTCCAATGAGTTGTGAGTAGTTTACCACAGACCTTCGGGTCCATAGTTATTATCTAGATGGCTTCTTCTCTCTCTTTGGATCTCAATACAAAGTTCTCCTCGATATTCGAGGAGATCTATTCGATGTAATATTTTTGCCGTGTGTTTGTCGAGATCTGATGAATTGTGGGTTTATGATCAAGATTATCTATGAACAATATTAGATTTTTTTCTGAAATCTTTTATGTATGATTATAATATCCTTGCAAGTCTCTTCGAATTATTGGTTTGGTTTGGCCTACTAGATCTATAGTTCTTGCAATGGGAGAAGTGCTTAGCTTTGGGTTCAATCTTGCGGTGTCCTTTCCCAGTGACAGCAGGGGCAGCAAGGCACGTATAGTACTGTTGCCATCGAGGATAAAAAGATGGGGTTTATACATATTGCTTGAGTTTATCCCTCTACATCATGTCATCTTGCTTAAGGCGTTACTCCGTTCTTATGAACTTAATACTCTAGATGCATGCTGGATAGCGGTCGATGTGTGGAGTAATAGTAGTAGATGCAGAATCGTTTTGGTCTACTTATTACGGTCGTGATGCCTATATACAATGTTCATGCTTAGATATTCTCATAACTATGTGCTTTTCTATCAATTGCTCGACAGTAATTTGTTCACCCATCGTAGAATTCTGCTATCATGAAAGAAGCCACTAGTGAAACCTATGGCCCCCGGGTCTATTCTCATCATATTAATCTTCCAACAACTATTTACTTTACTTTGCATTATTTACTTTCAGTCTCTATACCAAAAATACCAAAAATATTATCTTATCATATCTATTAGATCTCACTCTCGTAAGTGACCGTGAAGGGATTGACAACCCCTTTTATCGCGTTGGCTGTGAGGTTTTTATTTGTTTGTGCCGATGCGAGGGACTAGTGCATGGTCTCCTATTGGATTGATACCTTGGTTCTCAAAAACTGAGGGAAATACTTTCGCTACTGTGCTGCATCACCCTTTCCTCTTCGAGGGAATACAATGCAAGCTCGAGAAGTAGCAAGAAGAATTGCTGGCGCCGTTGCCGGGGAGATCTACGCAAAAGTCATATACCAAGTACCTATCACATACCCTTATCCCTCGCACTACATTATTTGCCTCTCGTTTTCCTCCCCCCCACTTCACCCTTGCCGTTTTATTCGCCCTTCTTTTTTCGTGTGTTTTTCCGTTCGTTTGCCTCTTGTTTGCTTGTGTGTTGGATTGCTTGTTCATCACAATGGCTCCCCCTATTAGTGTTGATCCTCACCTTAAGAGGTTGGAAGAGATTGAAAACAATGTTAGAAGTTTTATGTCTGTGCAATTTGAGCTTAATGATTTCTTCATAAATGAGCTTAAAGAACAGAAAAGTTTTATGGAGTACATGAATAAAGAGCTTGATGATATGTCCAAATAATTTTATGGTTTGAAATCTTAGTTTGCTCATCATGAGAACTTAATAGCCCAAATATCGGATAAGCAAGCCGCCTTAGTTAATAAGATGGCCGCTAAACCGAAAGATTTAGAAAATAAGGACGAAGATCTGAAAGTGATTGATGTGTCTCATATTAAATCCTTGTTCTCTAATATGAATCTTGATAAAGATGGGACTGGAGATGAGTCTACTTTAGTTAAAAAGCGTACCAACGATTTAGAGTTTTTAGATCTTGATGCTAAAATTGTTAGAAGTGGCGTTGAAGAGGTCAAGACTTTACATAGCAATGAACCAACTATCTTGGATTTCAAGGGATTTAATTATGATAATTACTCTTTAATAGATTGTATTTCCTTATTGCAATCCGTGCTAAATTCTCCACATGCTTATAGTCAAAATAAGGCTTTTACCAAACACATAGTTGATGCTTTAATGCAATCTTACGGAGAAAAACTTGAATTAGAAGTTTCTATCCCCAGAAAGCTTTATGATGAGTGGGAACCTACTATTAAAATTAAGATTAAAGATCATGAATGCTTTGCTTTGTGTGATTTGGATGCAAGTGTTTCCACAATTCCCAAAACTTTGTGTGATATGTTAGGTTTCCATGAACTTGATGATTGCTTTTTAAATTTGCGTCTTGCGGATTCTACCATTAAGAAACCTATGGGAAGGATTAATGATGTCCTTATTGTTGCCAATAGAAATTATGTGCCCATAGATTTCATCGTTCTTGATATAGATTGCAATCCTACATGTCCTATTATTCTTGGTAGACCTTTCCTTAGAACGATTGGTGCAATTATTGATATGAAGGAAGGAAATATTAGATTCCAATTTCCGTTAAGGAAGGGCATGGAACACTTTCCTAGAAATAAAATCAAATTACCATATGAATATATTATGAGAGCCACCTATGGATTGCCTACCAAAGTGTAACGCCCCAGATGTAACAATTTCCAATATGGCAATATATTCTTCGTTGACTTAATCTATTCCATTCTGGGCTCATCCTTCATTTTGGGTATTTTGTGTTTTTGTGTTGAGCGTGTCTGCATATCACCATGTCATGTCATCATGTGCATTGCATCGCATTCGAGTTGTCACTTGCACCCGGTCATGTTCGTTTCTCTCCGTTGTTTGTTTCGAGTTCCGACACTCACACACGTGCCTGTGGTACCTCCGAACCCTCCTTTTGTAAGTGGCCGAAAAACATTCTCGAAATGAGGTGAAAGTTGACGTGCGGTGTTGTTATAGTATGGGTAGACCGCCTGTCAAGTTTCGTCTCGTTTGGAGGTCGTTTGATACTCCAATGGTTAACCGTGTTCCCCACTGGAAGCCCTCTCTCTTTTGGCCCAACACCCCTCCACAACAGCCCACTAGCACATCCCAACCACCTCCATGCTCTCGGTCGTTGGATCGTGACCGTGTGGGCGAAAACCGCACCTCATTTGGACTCTCCTAGCTCCCTCTACCTATAAATATGTCCATCTCCCCCGAATTCTGGATCCAACCCTAAAATTTCGCTCCACACATCGCCGGACACGTCCGCGCTGCGCCGGACGCGTCCAGCTGCCGCCCGACAAATCAGTGTCCGCCACCTCTCCTTCCCCTCCGCCGGCTCCTTCCCCGCGCCGCGAGGCCCGCAGGCCCGGACCGGGCCCTCCCAGCCCGGTCGCCTCTGCCGCCCACCCGCACGCACCCCCCACCCAAATCCGCGCAACGCCGCCCCGCGCCTCGAGCTACGCACCATCGGCCGCCGTTACTCCGGCCGGCGAGCTCCGCGCTGGCCGCCTCCCCGCCGGCCATCTTGCGCGCCGCCGCCCGCCGCTCTTCCGACCGGTGAACTCCGCCACCGCTCCTCCACCGCCTCGGGTCGCCTCCAGCCACATCTCCACCGCCGCCGCCGGCCCTCCTGGAGCTTCGGCGAGCCGCCGCCGCCGCCTCCGGCGAGCTCCGACCGGATCCCGATCCAGATCCAGAAGGTGGATCAGACCCACCACCTCATCAAACCAAACGCCTCCGTCCATCCTGGATCCCTCCGTCCCAGATCTCCTCGTCCACGTTTGACTTTTCGGAGGGTAAAATTTCACTATGTCCCGGATATGTGTTTATTTGTTGCCTCCTTCCGAGGGTCATAACTCCATGCCCGTAGCTCCGTTTCGCGCATATGATATATGGAAATGTTCGTCTCGAAGTGCTCTACGTGTTGGTCTCAGTTTTGTGCATGTTAGGGTTCATCTAGATGTCTTAATCTTCGTTGCAAAACTGCTATGTGATGTTACTGTTTCAGCACTAGTTGTGTGTCAACAATATGTGTGCATGTTCGTGAGGTCGTAACTTTGTGCATGTTGGTCCAAATGGAGTGTATGGTATGTCAAAATGTTTTCCTTGTGATGTTCTTCATGATGGGTCCATTTGCATACATGTTAGGTTGCATTATGCCATGTTTAACCCTATTGCAAAAGTGCTTGTGGTTGTTAAGTTGCTGAAATTCTTATCACTTGGTGATTTGTCTTTTTCGTAGCATTTTGTGTGATTTTCTTTTGAGACACATGTCAACATGTTGTAGGAGCATAATCATGTTATCTTTGAAGTGGTGCATTTGGTTTTTTATGATATGCTCTGTGGTGACTTAAACAAGCTTGTAAACATGCCATGCAATTGTTGTTGTTTTTATACTTAGTGAAAGCATGCTAAGTAACATGTTGCCATATGAACTTGATTCCACAATCTTTTCCATGCATGTTTTGGAATAACTAGTGAGCATGTCTTGATGTCCATGTTTTCGTCTATCAATCCATGCCTTTGTTTGCATATATGCCCCGCTGTAGCTTGTTGTTATCTTGCTCTCAAAATGCTTGAAATCTGAACTGTCAACCTGTTAACAGAACATTCATTTTGGCAAATCTCATGTTAGGCAACCCTTCCATGCAATGAATTTTTTTCTTTGGATAAATTGGATTTATAATATGTATTCTTCATGATCATGTGACTTTCATGCTTGTTGTACTTGTTTTGCTTGTTGTTGTGTGCCTCCAAAGGCAGCAACATATCATTCCAGATTGCATGCCTAGTAATTTTCACTAAGTCTGAAAAACGGTTAACTTATTGAATCTTGCCACGCTTGTTTAATTGTGTTCCAGTAAGTTTTTGGGTGTGCTTTGAGTTCATACTTGTTGAGAATCATGTCTACTTCACATCCATGCCTTTTGTCATCATGTTTGGGTGTTGTAGCATATTTAAACCTTGCTCCAAAGATGCCATGTTGCTGTTAACTTCAGTTTTGCATTGCATCTTATTTTGTTTTCCATTTGCAAACCGTGCATCCGATTCCAATGATCCTTATATCGATTTCGACCGGAATCTCCCCCTCTATCCAGTGGCTTTCTTGGTTGCCCAAGATGAAGCCATTTCCATCATCTTCTCCTTTAGGCTTGAGAGCACCCTCATGCATATGCACATCATGACTTGCATCCCATGACATGTCTTGCATCATGTTGTTTGTGCATTGCATCGTGATTGTTCTTGTACCGTTGTTGTGCTCTTGTGTTGGGTAGAGCCGGGAGCCGATACCGAGTTCGAGGATCTTGTTGAGACTGAGTTTGAGGAGCTGTCTTACCATCCCACCGAGGACTTAACAGGCAAGATAACCATTCCCCGATATCACCTCTATCTTTGCTTTGCTAGTTGTCTCGCTCTATAGTTATGCCTCGATGCCTATTCTTGTCTTTTCAGCCTCCTATGTTGCCATGAAACACTCTAACCACCTTCCTAGCAAACCGTTGATTGGCTAAGTACGCTTTTGCTCAGCCCCTCTTATAGCGTTGTTAGTTGCAGGTGAAGTTTGAAGATTGCGCCATGTTTGGACTTGTTTAATGGGATAACACAATATATATCTTAATTAATTAATGCAAATCTATATTGGCAATGGGTGGAAGGCTTGGCCTTCTGCTTGGTGTTTCGTTCCACTCATGCCACCTTAGGACCCGATAAACCGGTGTTATGTTCCTTGATTTTGCGTTCCTTACACGGTTGGGGTTTATGGGCCCCCCTTGATAATTCGCATTTCTTAAAGCTTTTCCAGCAAGGCCCAACCTTGGTTTTACCGTTTGCCTAATAACTAAAAATGCATAGGGAGTAATTAACCCGAGGATTCTTTTAAACAACAACTTGGGCTAGTGCTCCTTTGAGTGTTGGTCCAAACTGGGTGATGTCCGGTGCCCCCTGGGAAACCAGGGTCTCAGCCAACCCGACGTCTTGCCTATCCAATGTGCCCCGAGAACGAGATACGTGCGACTCCTATCGGGATTTGTCGGCACATCGGGCCGACTTGCTGGATTAGTTTACCTTTGTTGAAATATCTTGAGCACGGGATTCCGAGAATACTCGGGTCTTCCTGATACGTCTCCAACGTATCTATAATTTTTTATTGTTCCATGCTATTATTTATGGAGTCTTGGATGTTTAATGGGCTTTATCATTCACTTTTATATAATTTTTGGGACTAACCTACTAACCCAAAGGACCAGTCCAGATTGCAGTTTTTTTGCCTATTTCAGGATTTTGCAAAAAAAGAATATCAAACAGAGTCCAAACGGAATGAAACCTTCGCGAGAGATATTTTGGAGAAAATCACGCACGCGGAGCTTGAGGACCAAGTCAGGGGACAGAGTGGTGGCCCTCGAGGGTGCGGGCGCTCCCCCCTGCCTCGAGGCCCCCTCAAGTGGCCCCCGGTGCCCTCCTTCTTCCTATATAAGTCCACGTACCCCAGAAACTCCGTGAACAGAGAGAAAACCCTAGTTCCACCGCTGTAGCTTCTGTTCCCGTGGAGATCCCATCTTGGAGCCTGTTCCGGAGCTCCACCGGAGGGGGATCCATCACGGAGGCCTTTATCATCATCATCACCGCCCTCACCATGAGTTGTGAGTAGTTTACCACAGACCTTTGGGTCCATAGCTAGTATCTAGATGGCTTCTTCTCTCTCTCTGGATCTCAATACAAAGTTCTCCTCGATCTTCGAGGAGATCTATTCGATGTAATCTCTTTTTGCGGTGTGTTTGTCGAGATCCGATTAATTGTGAGTTTATGATCAAGGTTATCTATGAAAGATATTTGGTTCTTCTCTGAACTTTTTATGTGTGCTCATAATATCCTTGCAAGTCTCTTCTAATTATTGATTCTATTTGGCCTACTAGATCTATTGTTCTTGCAATGGGAGAAGTGCTTGGCTTTGGGTTCAATCTTGTGGTGTCCTTTCCCAGTGACAGTAGGGGCAGCAAGGCACATATTGTATTGTTGCCATCGAGGATAAAAAGATGGGGTTTATATCATGTTGCTAGAGTTTATCCCTATACATCATGTCATCTTGCTTAAGGCCTTACTCCGTTCGTATGAACTCAATACACTAGATGCATGCTGGATAGCGGTCGATGTGTGGAGTAATAGTAGTAGATGCATGTAGGAGTCGGTCTACTTGTCTTGGACGTTATGCCTATATACAATGATCATGCCTAGATAGTCTCATAATTATTCGATTTTCTATCAATTGCTCGACAGTAATTTGTTTACCCGTCGTAGAATATCGCTATCATGAGAGAAGCCACTAGAGAAAACTATGGCCCCCGGGTCTATTCTCAACATATCAATCTACATCTACTTTACTTTTACCGCTTTTATTTGCTGTTTTATTAAACTAAAAATACCAAAAATATAAACTATCATCTCTATCATATCTCACTTTCGTAAGTGACCGTAAAGGGATTGACAACCCCTTATCGCGTTGGCTGCGAAGTACTTATTTGTTTGTGCAGGTGCGAGGGACTCGTGCGTGGTCTCCTATAGGCTTGATACCTTGGTTCTCAAAAACTGAGGGAAATACTTACGCTACTATGCTGCATCTCGCTTTCCTCTTCGAGGGAATACAACGCAAGCTCAAGAGGAAGCAAGAAGAATTTCTGGCGCCGTTGCCTGGGAGGCTTACGCAAAAGTCATATACCAAGTACCTATCACAAACCCTTATCCTTCGCATTACATTTTTGCCTCTTGTTTTCCTCTCCCCCACTTCACCCTTGCCATTTTATTCGCCCTTCTTCCGCCGTGTGTTTATCGTTCGCTTGCTTCTTGTTTGCTTGTGTGTGTTGGATTGCTTGCTTGTCACTATGGCTCAGAACAATACCAAATTATATGACTTCTCCAATACCAACAACAATGACTTTATTAGCACTCCGATTGCTCCTATTACCGATGCTGAATCTTGTGAGATCAATGCTGCTTTGTTGAATCTTGTCATGAAAGATCAATTCTCCGGCCTTCCTAGTGAAGATGCCGCTACCCATCTAAACAACTTTGTTGATTTGTGTGTTATGCAAAAGAAAAGGGATACAGATAACGATATTGTTAAATTTAAGTTATTTCCGTTTTCACTTAGAGATCGTGCTAAAACTTGGTTTTCCTCTTTGCCTAGAAATAGTATTGATTCGTGGAATAAGTGCAAAGATGATTTTATCTCTAAGTATTTCCCTCCTGCTAAGATCATCTCTCTTAGAAATGATATTATGAATTTTAAGCAACTTGATCATGAGCATGTTGCACAAGCTTGGGAGAGAATGAAATTGATGATACGTAATTGCCCTGCACATGGTTTGAATATATGGATGATTATTCAGAACTTTTATGCTGACTTGAATTTTGCTTCTAGAAATCTTTTAGATTCGGCCGCCGGAGGCACTTTCATGGAAACTACCTTAGGAGAAGCTACCAAACTCCTAGATAATATTATGGTTAATTATTCTCAATGGCACACCGAAAGATCTACTAGTAAAAAAGTGCATGCTATCGAAGAAATTAGTGTTTTGAGTGGAAAGATGGATGAACTTATGAAATTGTTTGCCGCTAAGAGTGCTTCTTCTGATCCTAATGATATGCCTTTGTCCACTTTGATTGAGAATAACAATGAATCTTTGGATGTGAATTTTGTTGGTAGGAATAATTTTGGTAACAATGCTTATAGGCCTTTCCCTAGTAATTCCTCTAATAATTATGGTAATTCCTACAACAACTCTTATGGAAAGATGCCTTCTGAATTTGAAACTAGTGTTAAAGAGTTTATGATCTCGCAAAAGAATTTCAATGCTATGCTTGAAGAGAAATTGCTTAAGGTTGATGAATTGGCTAGAAGTGTGGATCGAATTACTCTTGGTGTTGATTCTTTGAAACTTAGATCTATCCCACCTAAGCATGATATCAATGAGTCTCTCAAAGCCATGAGAATTTCCATTGATGAATGCAAAGGAAGAATCGCTAGAATGCGTGCTAAAAGAGAAGATTATATTAAATCATGTTCTTCTAGTTATCATGAAAATAAAGATGAAGATCTGAAAGTTATTGATGTGTCTCCTATTAGATCCTTGTTTTCTAGTATTAATCTTGATGAGAATAGGATTGGAGATTATTCTGCTTTATGGTGTCCCAATGATTCAGAGTTTTTAGATCTTGATGCTAAAATTGCTAAAAGTGGGAGTGAAGAGATTAAAACTTTGCATAGTGATGAACCCACTACTTTGGATTTTAAGGGATTCAATTATGATAATTGCTCTTTGATTGATTGTATTTCCTTGTTTAAATCCGTGCTCAATTCTCCGCATGCTTATAGTCAAAATAAAGCTTTCACTAAACATATAGTTGATGCTTTGATGCAATCTTATGAAGAAAAACTTGAGCTGGAAGTTTCTATACCTAGAAAGCTTTATGATGAGTGGGAACCTACTATAAAAATAAAGATAAAAGATCATGAACGCTATGCTTTGTGTGATTTGGGTGCTATTGTCTCCACTATCCCAAAAACTTTGTGTGATTTGCTAGGGTTCCATGAGCTTGATGATTGTTCTTTAAATTTGCATCTTGCGGATTCCACTATTAAGAAACCTATGGGAAGAATTAATGATGTTCTTATTGTTGCCAATAGGAATTATGTGCCCGTAGATTTCATTGTTCTTGATATAGATTGCAATCCTTCATGTCCTATTATTCTTGCTAGACCTTTCCTTAGAACGATTGGTGCAATTATTGATATGAAGGAAGGAAATATTAGATTCCAATTTCCGTTAAGGAAAGTCATGGAACACTTTCCTAAAAAGAAATCAAATTACCATATGAATCTATCATGAGAGCTACTTATGGATTGCCTTCCAAGGATGGCAATACCTAGATCTATCTTGTATCGTACCTAGCTAGGGGCGTAAAACGATAGCGCTTGTTGGGAGGCAACCCAATTTTATGTTTTTTTTTGTTGCTGTTAGGGAATAAATATTGCATATAGCCTCTGATTAGATGTGGTTTTATGTTTCGTTTAGTTTTTGTGCCAAGTAGAACCTTTGGGAAGACTTGTGTGAAGTTTATGTGATCTTGCTGTGAAAAATAGAATCATTAGTGCTCGCTAAAGTAGTCGTGGGATTTTACTGGAGCGTGATTTTTAGTTCATTCTGTTTGCAGATGATTGGCAGACAAATTCCGCAAATTTACCAATTTAATTTGAATTTTTTGGAGTTCCAGAAGTAGGTGAACCCTGCAGATTACTACAGATTGTTCTGTCTTTGACAGATTCTGTTTTTCGTGTGTTGTTTGCTTATTCCGATGCATCTATGAATAGTATTGGAGGATATGAACCATAGAGAAGTTGGAGTACAGTAGGTTTAGCACCAATATAAAAAAAGAATGAATTCATTGATGTACCTTTGAGTAGTGGTTTGCTTTCTTATACTAACGGAGCTCACGAGAATTTTTGTCTAAGTTTTGTGTTATGAAGTTTTCAAGTTTTGAGTATTGCTTTGATGGACTATGGAACATGGAGTAGCAAGGGCCTAATCTTGGGGATTCCCATGGCACCCCAAGTAAATTCAAGATAATCAAAAGCCTAAGCTTGGGGATGCCCCGGGAAGGCATCCCCTCTTTTGTCTTCATCCATCGGTAACTATACTTGGAGCTATATTTTTATTCGCAACATGATATGTGTTTTGCTTGGAGCGTCTTGTATAATTTGAGCCTTTGCTTGTTAGTTTGCCACAATCATCCTTGCTGGACACACCTATTTGAGAGAGTTAAATATGGCCTTGAAATTGTTAGAACACTCTATGTGCTTCACTTATATCTCTTGAGTTGAATAGTTTTTGCTCTAGTGCTTCACTTATATCTTTTAGAGCACGGTGGTGGTAATATTTTGTAGAAATTGTTGAACTCTCATGCTTCACTTATATCTATTTGAGAGTCTATTAAAACAGCATGGTAATGTGTTTAGGCTAAAGAAACTAGTCTTCACATGATAGACATCCAATGTCAATGTAGTAAAAAAAATCACACTAAGTGCATTGAATAGAATGAGATGTTGGATTCTTGATAATTGTTTTGAGATATGAGGATAGTGATATTAGAGTCATGCTAATGGAGTTATTATGAAATTGAGAAATACTTGTGTTAAGGTTAGTGATTCCCGTATCATGCACGTATGGTGAACCGCTATGTGACGAAGTTAGAGCATGAGGTATTTGTAGAGTGCCAACCTTTGTGTGGAGGTCGGGGGCCCGCGATGGTTAACTCCTACCAACCTCCCCCTAGGAGAATGAGTTGATTGCTTTGTTTTGATGAATTGTAGATTTTTGCAATAAGTATATGAGTTATTATGACTAATGTTGAGTCCATGGATTATACGCACTCTCACCCTTCCACCATTGCTAGCCTCTCTTGTACCGCGCAACTTTCGCCGGTGCCATAAACCCACTATATATCCTTCCTCAAAAACAGTCACCATATTGTTCCTCAAAACAGCCACCATACCTACCTATCATGGCATTTCCATAGCCATTCCGAGATATATTGCCATGCAACTTTCCACCGTTCCGTTTATATGACGCGCATCATATTGTCATATTGCCATGCATGATCACATAGTTGACGTCGTAGTTATGGCAAAGCTACCATGCATAATTTTTCATATATGTCACTCTTGATTCATTGCATATCCCGGTACACCGCCGGAGGCATTCATGTAGAGTCATACTTGTTGTAGTATCGAGTTGTAATATCGAGTTGTAATAAAAAGTGTGATGATCATCATTATTAGAGCATTGTCCCATGTGAGGAAAGGCCAACAAAAAAAAGAGAGATGGCCCAAAAAAATAGAGAGGGGCTAATATAAAAAAAGGAGAGAAAGCCCCTCCAAAAAAAATGAGAGAAAAGAGAGAAGGGACGATTGCTACTATATTTTTTCCACACTTGTGCTTCAAAGTAGCACCATGTTCTTCATTGTAGAGAGTCTCATGTTTAGTCACTTTCTTATACTAGTGGGTATTTTCATTATAGAACTTGGCTTGTATATTCCAACGATGGGCTTCCTCAAATGCCCTAGGTCTTCGTGAGCAAGCAAGTTGGATGCACACCCACTAGTTTCTTTTGTTGAGCTTTCATTCGTATTTAGCTCTAGTGCATCCGTTGCATGGCAATCCCTACTCACTCACATTGATATCTATTGATGGGCATCTCCATAGCCCGTTGATACGCCTAGTCAATGTGAGACTATCTCCCTCCTTTTTGTCTTCTCCACAACCACCTCTATTCCACCCATAGTGTTATATCCATGGCTCACGCTCATGTATTGCGTGAAAGTTGAAAGGTTTGAAAAGATAGAGTATGAAAACAAGTGCTTGGCTAAAATCGGGGTTGTGCATGATATGCTATTTTGTGTGATGAAGAGGGAGCATAGCCAGACTATATGATTTTGTAGGGATAACTTTCTTTAGCCATAGTATTTTGAGAAGACATGATTGCTTTGTTAGTATTGCTTGAAGTATTGTTATTTCTTATGTCAATATAGACATTTATCTTGAATCTTTCAGATCTGAACATTCATGCCACAATTAAGAGAATTACATTGAAAAACTATATTGGTTAGCATTCCACATCAAAAATTCTTTCTTTGTCATTTACCTAGTCGAGGACGAGCAGGAATTAAGCTTGGGGATGCTTGATACGTCTCCAACGTATCTATAATTTTTGATTGGCCCATGCTATTATTTATGAAGTCTTGGATGTTTAATGGGCTTTATCATTCACTTTTATATCACTAACGTACTAACCCAAAAGCCCAGTCCAGATTGCAGTTTTTTTTTGCCTATTTCAGGGTTTTACAGAAAAAGAATATCAAACGGAGTCCAAACGGATTGAAACCTTCGTGAGAGATATTATTGGAGAATATCACGCACGCGGAGCTTGAGGACCAAGTCAGGGGACAGAGAGGTGGCCCACGAGGGTGGGGGCGCGCCCCCCTTCCCAGGGCGCGCCCCCTGCCTCGAGGCCCCCTCAAGTGGCCCCCTGTGCCCTCCTTCTTCTTATATAAGTCCACGTACCCCAGAAACTCCGTGAACAGAGAGAAAACCCTAATTCCACCGCTGTAGATTCTGTTCCCATGGAGATCCCATCTTGGAGCCTGTTCCGGAGCTCCACCGGAGGGGGATCCATCACGGAGGCCTTCATCATCATCATCATCGCCCTCACCATGAGTTGTGAGTAGTTTACCACAGACCTTAGGGTCCATAGCTTGTATCTAGATGGCTTCTTCTCTCTCTCTGGATCTCAATACAAAGTTCTCCTCGGTCTTCGAGGAGATCTATTCGATGTAATCTCTTTTTGCGGTGTGTTTGTCAAGATCCGATGAATTGTGAGTTTATGATCAAGGTTATTAATGAAAGATATTTGGTTCTTCTCTAAACTTTTTATGTGTGCTCATAATATCCTTGCAAGTCTCTTCGAATTATTGGTTTGGTTTGGCCTACTAGATCTATAGTTCTTGCAATGGGAGAAGTGCTTGGCTTTGGGTTCAATCTTGCGGTGTCCTTTCCCAGTGACAGTAGGGGCAGCAAGGCACGTATTGGATTGTTGCCATCGAGGATAAAAAGATGGGGTTTATATCATGCTGCTTGAGTTTACCCCTCTACATCATGTCATCTTGCTTAAGGCGTTACTCTGTTCGTATGAACTCAATACACTAGATGCATGCTGGATAGCAGTCGATGTGTCGAGTAATAGTAGTAGATGCAGGCAGGAGTCGGTCTACTTGTCTCGGACGTGATTCCTATATACAATGATCATGCCTAGATAGTCTCATAATTATTTGCTTTTCTATCAATTGCTCGACGGTAATTTGTTTACCCGCCGTAGAATATCGCTATCATGAGAGAAGCCACTAGAGAAAACTATGGCCCCCGGGTCTATTCTCAACATATTAATCTACATCTACTTTACTTTTACCGCTTTTATTTGCTGTTTTATTAAACTAAAAATACCAAAAATATAAACTATCATATCTATCATATCTCACTTTCGTAAGTGACCGTAAAGGGATTGACAACCCCTTACGCGTTGGCTGCGAAGTTCTTATTTGTTTATGCAGGTGCGAGGGACTCGCGCATGGTCTCCTACTGGATTGATACCTTGGTTGTCAAAAACTAAGGGAAATACTTACGCTACTGTGCTGCATCTCCCTTTCCTCTTCAAGGGAATACAACGCAAGCTAAAGAGGTAGCATTTCCCAACATGGAGTTGCGACTCTGCGGATCGTGAGCTTGTGATGGCCTAATTTGGGACACCCCTGCAGGGTTATGATCTTTCGAAAGTCGTGCCCACGGTTATGTGGCAGATGGGAGTTGTTAATATCCGGTTGTAGATAACTTGACACCATATCCTTAAGAAAACACTACCTGTGTGAGTAACCGTGATGGTCTCTTTTCGAAGGGGTTTTCGAAAAGTGAACACGGTGGGGTTATGCATGACGTGAATAGCTAGGATCACTTCTTGATCATCTTTGGCGACCGATGGCACATAATCTCTTCTCGCTCTAACTTCGTAAGCTAGATGCTTAGTGCTTGCAGCAGTCACTTTATTACCTCTCCACACCTAAAAGGCTTTGTTAGTTTTGATACCCGGGAATGGGATTGCTGAGTCCTTGTGACTCACAGATTACAGCACACACCAGATGCAGGTACAGCTGAGTACGACGCAAGAGATGGTCAAGAACTTCACTGGGAGTTCGATGAAGGAGCGTGGTCGTATGTATGTGACGTATCCCGACGATCAGTAGTGGTTCCTACTAGGGGAGATCATGACTTGTGGTTGTGGTATATTTTCTTGTTTGATTTCGTCCGTAGTCGGACCCTGTGTTATTTGGATGAATGTATGAATGTTAAATTAATTGTGTGATGTGGCGAGTGTAAGCCAACTATTTAACTCTTTCATCCCTGTTCATTACATGAGTTGTGCAAAGATACCACGCTTGCGATCATTCCAGAATGCGATTATGTCTCTAACTCGCGCCTCGACACTTAGGAGATATAGTCACATCCTGGGCATTACAAGTTGGTAATCAGAGCCTTCTCCGACCTAGGAGCCCCCTGATTGATCAAACCGCTGCCGGTGTTGAGCTCCGAGGTGTTGTTGTCACAATTGTATCATTGCAGTTCTAGAATACCCGAGGCGGACGACATCGAAAACTCTTCTATGCGTGTCTGGTGGTGAGATAACCCCGACGTCACCAAGTACTGGGGGATAGTTCAGGAGTATTGCCACAACTAGTATAGCGGATGCGTTTCGAAGGTCCGAGGTAAACGGTTTTCGAAGGTGCCTGGTTATGTGTTGACGGATGGATACAACTAGATGTAGGATTTATTAGTTGTGTGATATGCGGTGTTTCCCCTGTATCCCCAACACCAGATTGCATAACCGGAAAGCTTCGGGAATTAATAGGTGGGATTCAAGTAGCTCTTAGGTAATCTTCCAACGGGTGCATGATATGAGGTTGGGGTTCAACATCTAGTGGAGAGGTTATCATGGTCGATGTTACTCTGGGGGTTGCATCTTAAAGGATCCTTGGCTATGCTGCTCCGGGGATTGCAAGGCCCTTTGTAACACGTGCCATGGGGCATCAGCACGAACATGGGGGGCGAAATCTCTATTATGTATTTGTTCCATATGTTACTTTGTTGTTTTATTCTATCATTTTGTTCTCCCAAGTGGCTTCTCGACAAGTTGATGTACCATTAAGCTATGGAATTCATTCGTTCAATTTTGTTCGGATGTTCATTGTGAAGACTATATGTTGCAGATATCCATCCATTGATTCAGCATATCTATTATTTGCGTCAATGGCTAATGGTTGTCATCATCTTCAGCATGGCACCTAAGAAAGTTCCCAGTCAAAACTTAGAGGGGGAAGAAGAGCATCCTCCTTCGCCTCCTCCTTCGGCTGAGGCATGGAGAGCGATTATGCAAGCAACCAATGCAAACACTCAGATGCTCATGCAAATGATGCAGAGTTTCCAAGCAAATCAAGGGAATCAAGGCAATCAAGGGAACCAAGGCCAAGGAAATCTGTTCAATCAGCCTCACTTTGCTACTCTGAACCAATTCCTAGCAAACCAACCCAAGTCTTTCAGCTACTGTGTTGATCCGCTCGATGCTGAAGATTGGATCACAGACATCAAGAAGCATTTCAAGTGCAGTAATGTCAGACCTGAGGATTATGTCAAGTTTGCCGCTTTCCAACTCGAAGACCAAGCTGCAGGTTGGTGGCAACAGCACAAAGACTCCAGAGCGGGTCGTGAGATCTCTTGGACTAACTTCTGCTATGATTTCCGTTCTCATCACATCCCTACCAGTGTCACTGAGGGCATGCGTGAGCAGTTCCGCAATCTGAAGCAAGACACCATGTCTGTCTACCAGTACAATGTCAAGTTTAAGAATCTTGCCTGTTATGCGAAGCAAGACATCGCCGATGCCAAGGGAAAAATCTGCCAGTTCTGAGGTGGTCTGAAAGATGAACTCCAACTTGCACTCACTCTGTTCGAGCCAGATGAATTTGATCAATTCTACAACATGGCTCTCAAGCAAGAGGCAGCTCAGCTCAAATGTGAAGCTTCCAAAAAGAGGATAAGAGATGTTGTTCACTCCTCCTCTTCCTCTCAAATGGTCGCCAAGCAGCAGAAGTTCTGGCTCCCGCCTCCTCTAGTGCTCCGTCCTCCGAGTCAGAACAAGCACTCAGGTGGTCGTGGATTTTCCCACCCACCCAACCCAAGCAACCAGTCCAAGTCTTAGTACCAAGCTCCAAAGTCTAGCACTCCTCCTCAGTGCCCGCTCTCGGAGGTCATTTGTCACAAGTGTGGTCAGAAGGGTCACTATGCAAACAGATGCACCAACCAAAGGCATCTTCCACCTCCTCCTCCGGGCAGACCTCCAAGCAATGCTATTGTCAAGCACAACCCCAATACAACAAGAGTGAACATGATGAATGCAGCTCAAGCAGAGGAGTCTTCTGATGTGATAATGGGTAATCTTCCGGTGAACGATATTCCTGCTAAAGTGTTATTTGATTCTGGTGCACCCATTTCATTCATATCAAAGCCGTTTGCATCCATGCACAACTTGCATTCTGTTCAGATACCAAGGCCAATAGCAGTTTCCTCTCCGGGTTTGTTCATGCATACCAAGATGATGGCTCTGGACGTCTCCATCAAGATGGGCAATTATAAATTTTTAGCCTCGCCTATGGTTCTTGGCAACTCCGACATTGATCTTATTCTTGGAATGGATTGGCTCTCTTAGCACGATGCTCTTCTCGATTGTGCTAACAGAGAGGTGAATATAACTCATCCTTCCGAAGACGTGATTGTCTTCGCAGCTCGAGATAACACAATCAAGCTATTCTCTCTCAATGACAAGGGCGAGATTAACGCCATATCCCAGATTCCGGTGGTTTGTGAATATGAGGATGTATTTCCTGAAGAGCTTCCAGGCATGCCTCCCAACCATCCAGTTGAATTCGTCATTGAACTTGAACCTGGTACAGAGCCAGCCTGTCGACGTCCGTACAAGCTTTCCCCTAAAGAGTTGAAGGAATTGAAGAAGCAACTCGATGAGCAAGAACGAATGGGTCTGATCATACCAAGTTCTTCTCCTTGGGGCTGCGGTGTTATTTTTGTCAAGAAGAAGGATGGTACGGAATGATTGTGCATCGATTACCGGCCATTGAACAAGAAGACAATTAAGAATAAATACCCTCTCCCCAATATCAATGAATTGTTCGAGCAGCTCAAAGGAGCCACGGTTTTCTCGAATCTTGATCTCTGGATGGGCTACCATTAGATTTGTATCCGTGAAGAGGATATCCCCAAGACCGCATTCAGGACAAGTTATGGCTCCTACGAGTACACAGTCATGTCTTTCGGGCTTGCAAATGCTCCACCCACCTTCTTGCGGATGATGCACTTCATATTCAACCCCTACACCAATAAGTTCATCCTCGTGTACCTTGATGATATCTTGGTATTCTCCAAGACTTTAGAAGACCATGCCAAGCACCTTCGTTTGGTCCTTCACAGGCTCCGTGAGCACCGCTTTTATGCGAAGTTCTCCAAGTGCGAATTTTGGCTCAATGAAGTACTCTATCTTGGTCATATTATCTCTGCCAAGGGCATTTCTGTTAACCCCGAGAAGGTTGAAGCTATTGTTAAGTGGGAACCTCCTCAGAATGTCAAACAACTCCGAAGTTTACTCAGCCTCGCAAGCTATTGCAAAAGGTTCGTTGAGAACTTCTCCAAGATTGTCAAGCCTCTGTCCAACCTGTTGCAAAAGAATGTCAAGTACTCGTGGACTCCTGATTGTAATGTGTCATTCAATACACTGAAAGAGAAGCTCATTTCTGCTCCGGTACTTACTCCTCCGGATGAGTCCAAGCCTTATGAAGTGTTTTCTGATGCTTCATTGCAAGGTCCTGGCGGTGTTCTCATGCAAGACAAGAAGATCGTGGCATACACTTTGCATCAGCTTAAACCAAATGAGAAGAATTACCCCACACATGATATTGAGCTAGCAGCAGTTGTTCATGCCTTGATCATGTGGAGACACCTTCTATTGGGTAGAAAAGTGGACATCTTCACCGATCACAAGGGCCTGAAGTACATCTTCACCCAGCCAAACCTTAACCTCCGTCAGACTCATTGGGTTGGAATGATTCAAGAGTACAATCCGAGCATTGAATATACTCCTGGCAAG
>LR738715.1:557048112-557063018 GCA_902687465.1 Secale cereale | reverse complement strand
CAGTCATGTCTTTCGGGCTTGCAAATGCTCCACCCACCTTCTTGCGGATGATGCACTTCATATTCAACCCCTACACCAATAAGTTCATCCTCGTGTACCTTGATGATATCTTGGTATTCTCCAAGACTTTAGAAGACCATGCCAAGCACCTTCGTTTGGTCCTTCACAGGCTCCGTGAGCACCGCTTTTATACGAAGTTCTCCAAGTGCGAATTTTGGCTCAATGGAGTACTCTATCTTGGTCATATTATCTCTGCCAAGGGCATTTCTGTTAACCCCGAGAAGGTTGAAGCTATTGTTAAGTGGGAACCTCCTCAGAATGTCAAACAACTCCGAAGTTTACTCAGCCTCGCAAGCTATTGCAAAAGGTTCGTTGAGAACTTCTCCAAGATTGTCAAGCCTCTGTCCAACCTGTTGCAAAAGAATGTCAAGTACTCGTGGACTCCTGATTGTAATGTGGCATTCAATACACTGAAAGAGAAGCTCATTTCTGCTCCGGTACTTACTCCACCGGATGAGTCCAAGCCTTATGAAGTGTTTTCTGATGCTTCATTGCAAGGTCCTGGCGGTGTTCTCATGCAAGACAAGAAGATCGTGGCATACACTTTGCATCAGCTTAAACCAAATGAGAAGAATTACCCCACACATGATCTTGAGCTAGCAGCAGTTGTTCATGCCTTGATCATGTGGAGACACCTTCTATTGGGTAGAAAAGTGGACATCTTCACCGATCACAAGGGCCTGAAGTACATCTTCACCCAGCCAAACCTTAACCTCCGTCAGACTCATTGGGTTGGAATGATTCAAGAGTACAATCCGAGCATTGAATATACTCCTGGCAAGCCCAATGTCATTGTAGATGCCTTGAGCAGAAAGGCTTATTGCAACAGTCTCATCCTCAAACCGTTCCAACCGGATCTCTGTGAAGCATTCCGGAAGCTCAACCTTCAAGTCGCTCCGCAAGGATTTCTTGCCAACCTTCAAGT
The DNA here is from genome assembly GCA_902687465.1 of Secale cereale. Classification (NCBI taxonomy): domain Eukaryota; kingdom Viridiplantae; phylum Streptophyta; class Magnoliopsida; order Poales; family Poaceae; genus Secale; species Secale cereale. The sequence continues at coordinate 557,062,033 of LR738715.1, read as the reverse complement.
AACTCCCACTTTGGAGAATCAAATCCGTCAAGCCCAACTCAGTGATGCTATGGTGCAGAAGGTGAAACATGGTATTGCCAAGGGTACTCCCAAGTACAAGTGCTATCGCATTGATGACAGAGACACTTTGTTCTTTGAGGACAGAATTGTGGTTCCCAGAGGTGATCTCAGGAAGCTCATAATGAACGAAGCACATGATTTACTCCTCTCGATACATCCAGGAAGCTCCAAGATGTACCATGACCTCAAGCAATCCTATTGGTGGACTCGCATGAAAAGAGAAATTGCTCAATTCGTGAACGAGTGTGATGTCTGTAGAAGAGTGAAAGCAGAGCATCAACGTCCAGCCGGACTCCTTCAACCTCTACCTATTCCCGAGTGGAAATTCGATCACATTTAGATGGATTTCGTCACTGGTTTTCCCAAGTCCAAGCGAGGAAACGATGCCATCCTTGTGGTGATTGATAAGCTCACAAAAGTGGCTCATTTTCTTCCAGTCAAGGAATCCATCAACGCAACACAACTGGCAGAGCTGTACACCTCAAGAATTGTCTCTTTGCATGGTATCCCTCAAGTAATCTCCTCAGTCCTGGAAGCTTGTTCACTTCCAAATTCTGGGATTCTTTCCAGTCAGCTATGGGTACCAAGATTCGCTTCAGCACAACTTTTCACCCTCACACTAGTGACCGAGTCGAAAGAGTGAACCAAATCCTTGAAGATATGCTCAGGGCATGTGTAATCTCCTTCGGTATGAAATGGGAAGACTGCCTTCCATTTGCCGAGTTCTCCTAGAACAACAGCTTCCAAGCAAGTGCAGGCAAAGCACCGTTTGAAATTCTCTATGGCAGAAAGTGCTGTACCCCTCTCAACTGGTCTGAGACTGGTGAACGTCAACTCCTTGGCAATGATTTGATCTCAGAGGACGAAGAGATGTGCAAAGTCATATGTGAGAATCTCAAAGCCGCGCAATCGTGCCAAAAGAGCTACTGTGACAGCAAAACCGAGATTTAGCTTTCGACATTGGAGATCATGTCTATCTCCGTGTTTCTCCCATGAAGGGCACTCAGAGGTTCGGTATCAAGGGCAAGCTTGCCCCAAGATACGTGGGCCCTTTAAAGATAATTGGCAAGAAAGGCAATCTAGACTACCAACTCGAGCTTCCCTCCAACTTTGCAAATGTGCACGATGTGTTTCACGTGTCACAACTCCGCAAATGCTTCAAGACGCCCGAACACACAATTCCTTTCGAAGAGATTGATCTTCAGCAAAACCTGTCTTATCGTGAGCACCCCGTTGCTATTCTTGAAGAAACTGAGCGCAAGACCCGCAACAAGTCCATCAAATTCCTAAAAGTCAAGTGGTCACACCATACCGACCGAGAAGCTACATGGGAACGAGAAGATCATCTCCGTTCTGGGTATCCCGCCTTCTTTCAGTCCTAGATCTCGGGACGAGATCTTTTCGTAGTGGAGGAGAGTTTGTAACGCCACGGATGTAACAATTCCCAATATGGAAATATATTCTTCATTGACTTAATCTATTCCATATCTGGGCTCATCCTTCATTTAGGGTATTTTGTGTTTTTGCATTGAGCGTGTGTGCATATCACCATGTCATGTCATCATGTGCATTGCATCGCATTCGAGTTGTCACTTGCACCCGGTCATGTTCATTTCTCTCCATTGTTCGTTTCGAGTTCCGACACTCACACATGTGCTCGTGGTACCTCCGAACCCTCCTTTTCTAAGTGACCGAAAAACATTCTAGGAATGAGGTGAAAGTTGACGTGCGGTGTTGTTATAGTGTGGGTAGACCGCCTGTCAAGTTTCGTCTCGTTTGGAGGTCGATTGATATTCCAAAGGTTAACCGTGTTCCCCGCCGGAAGCCCTCTTTCTTTTGGCCCAACGCCCTTCCACAACAGCCCACTGGCCCATCCCAACCACGTCCATGCTCTCGGTCGTTGGATCGTGATCGTGTGGGCGAAAACCGCACCTCATTTGGACTCCCCTAGCTCCCTCTGCCTATAAATATGTCCATCTCCCCCGAATTCCGGATCCAACCCTAAATTTTCGCTCCTCACATCGCCGAACACGTCCGCGCCGCGCCGGACGCGTCCAGCCACCGCCCGACGAATCGGCGCCTGCCACCTCGCCTTCCCCTCCGCCGGATCCTTCCCCGCGCCACTGGGCCAGCCGGCCCGGTCGCCTCCGCCGCCCGCCCGCACGCACCCCGCCGCCCAAATCCGCACAACGCCGTCCCGTGCCTCGAGCTGCGCGCCGCTGGCCGCCGTGACTCCAGCCGGCGAGCTCCGTGCCGGCCGCCTCCCCGCCGGCCATCTTGCGCGCCGCCGCCCGCCGCTCTTCCGACCGGCGAGCTCCGCCACTGCTCCTCCACCGCCTCGGGTCGCCTCCGGCTACATCTCCACCGTCGCCGCCGGCCCTCCTCGAGCTCCGGCCGGATCCCGATCCGGATCCAGAAGGTGGATCAGATCCACCACCTCACCAAACCAAACGCCTCCTCCATCCCGGATCCCTCTGTCCCGGATCTCCTCGTCCACGTTTGACTTTTCGGAGGGTAAAATTTCACTAAGTCCCGGATCTGTGTTAATTTGTTGCCTCCTTCCGAGGGTCATAACTCCATGCCCGTAGCTCCATTTCGCGCATATGATATATGGAAATGTTCGTCTCGAAGTGCTCTACGCGTTGGTCTCAGTTTTGTGCATGTTAGGGTTCATCTAGATGTCTTAATCTTCGTTGCAAAACTGCTATGTGATGTTACTGTTTCAGCACTAGTTGTGTGTCAACAATATGTGTGCATGTTCGTGAGGTCGTAACTTTGTGCATGTTGGTCCAAATGGAGTGTATGATATGTCAAAATGTTCGACTTGTGATGCTCTTAATGATGGGTGCATTTGCATACATGTTAGGTTGCATTATGCCATGTTTAACCCTGTTGCAAAAGTGCTTGTGGCTGTTAAGTTGCTGAAATTGTTATCACTTGGTGATTTGTCTTTTTCGTAGCATTTTGTGTGATTTTCTTTTGAGCCAGATGTCAACATGGTGTAGGAGCATAATCATGTTATATTTGAAGGGGTGCATTTGGTTCTTCATGATATGCTCTATGGTGACTTAAACAAGCTTGTAAACATGTCATGTCAATGTTGTTGTTTTTATAGTTAGTGAAAAACTGCAAAGTCTGAAATCTGTAATAACATGTTGCCATATAAACTTGATGCCACAATCTTTTCCATGCATGTTTTGGAATAACTAGTGAGCATGTCTTGATATCCATGTTTTTGTCTATCAATCCATGCCTTTGTTTGCATATATGCCCTGATGTAGCTTGTTGTTATCTTGCTCTCAAAATGCTTGAAATCTGAACTGTCAGCCTATTAACAGAACATTCATTTTGGCAAATCTCAGGTTAAGCAACCCTTGCATGGAATGAATTGTTTCTTTGGATGAATTGAAAGTATAATATGTCTTATTCATGTTCATGTGATTTTCATGCTTTTTGTACTTGTTTTGCTTGCTGTTGTGTGTCTCCAAAGGCAAGAACATATCATTCCAGATTGCATGCCTAGTAATTTTCACTAAGTTTGAAAAATTGTTAGCTTGTTGAATCTTGCCATGCTTGTTTAATTGTGTTCCAGTAAGTTTTTGGGTGTGCTCTGAGTTCATACTTGTTGAGAATAATGTCTACTTCACATCCATGCCTTTTATCATCATGTTTGGGTGTTGTAGCATACTTAAACCTTGCTCCAAAGATGCCATGTTGTTGTTAACTTCAGTTTTGCATTGCACCTTGTTTTGTTTGCCATTTGCAAACCGTGCATCCGATTCCAATGATCCTTATATCGATTTCGACCGAAATCTTCCCCTCTATCCAGTGGCTTGGTTGGTTGCCAATGAAGCCATTTCCATCATCTTCTCCTTTAGGCTCGAGAGCAACCTCATGCATGTGCACATCATGACTTGCATCCCATGACATGTCTTGCATCATGTTGTTTGTGCATTGCACCGTGATTGATCTTGTACCGTTGTTGTGATCTTGTGTTGGGTAGAGCCGTGAGCCGATACCGAGTTTGAGGATCTTGTTGAGACTGAGTTTGAGGAGCCGTCTTACCATCCCACCGAGGATTTAACAGGTGATGGCTTCTCGCCCCTCGTTGGTTACCCCAAGTGGAAGGTTTGAGATGCAGTGTAGAGGAAGTTTTCCCTTGGCAAAGATACCATGGATCGATTTCCCCTGAGACTCCAAGGTTCAACAAGAAGGTGTCAACTGCTAATGGCGCCAGATACTTAGCAATCAACTTGGACCTGCACACAGATACAAATAACTTTGCTCCCAACGAGTACAGAGAGGTTGTCAATCCATCTGGCCTTGTCGTTTACAAAGGATCAAACACAAGAGATAATAGTGATAGATATTGCTGCAACTAGTAAGTAAAGACGGAAAGTAAATAGCGGATGTGATCAATGATGGTAATATGGACCGGGGTCCCATGATGTTCACTAGTGATGTCTCTCTCCCAAAAGATGATAAAACAGCTATGTGAGGTAAACGAATTACAGCTGGGCAATTGACAGAGTTATGTGCGCAAACCAATGCTAACTATGTTGCAAGAAAGGTAGAGGTTCAAAGCATGGGTGGTACGCCAAGGCAAGTAGACCGAAATCCATCTGCATCTACTACTAATCATCCACCTTGAGATATCTATCCAGAACATCTCGCTGGTATTAAGTTGCGAGTCCCACCCATAGTGTAAACTCAAAGCAACAGACAACTGCATTAAAAGAACTTTGCGTAAAGTAAACAATCCTTGCACCCGCGAGTACAAGCACCGTTGTTTCCCCCCTTGTGGCAACAACACATCCCCTAGACTCATGTTTCTGTCACTGAAGCTAGTCATCGAGGGGCATGAACCCACAATCGAGCATAACGTTCCCTCTTGGAGTCACTACCTACTACTTGGCCAAAGCAATAAATAGCAACGGAGAACATGCAAGAATTACTTAAGAACATAAATATAAAAGAGGTAAATCAAATATATTACTCAAACACAATCTGAACATAATCTCACAATCCATCGGATCCCAGCAAACTCATCATAGCAACAGCATAAGGATTACATATGTGCCTCGATCATGTAGGGCAGCTCACGAGGTCTAATTAGTGAAGCACAAGAAGGGGAGGAGAACATCACATAGCTACTGGTCATGGACCCATGGTCCAAGGGAGACTACTCACAACTCATCCGGGAGGCGTCCATGGTGGTGGAGAGGCTCCCGGTGGTGATCCTCCCCTCCGGCAGGGTGCCGGGAAGAGTTCTCCTGGTGCTCCCGATCTTGGAAGCACGGCGGCGGCGGAACAGAGATGAGATCGCGAAAAAGGGTTCCGTTCTCGAGGGTTTCGGGACGCGTGTTAAATATATGCCAAAGGTGGGCATCAGCGGAGGCCTGGGGGGCCCAGGCGCCCCCCCGGCGCGGCCAGGAGGGGGGCCGCGCCACCAGGGCGCCTGGAGCCCTGGTGGCCCCCCTCCGGCCCTACTTCGGCCGTGTGGAAGCTTCCGGAACGCTGATTTTTTATATAATTTTTCCGGGATTTTTCTGATAGTTTTCGTGACGGGAAAACCTGAAATACAAAAACAGCAGAAAACAGAAACTGGCACTGGGGTGCACTGAGTTAATAGGTTAGTCCAAATATGATCAAAAGTGTATGGAAGTGTATAAATATCATAGCAATATCACCCAAAAGAGGCATGGAGCAAGCAGATATTATAGATACGTTTTAGACGTATCAACATCCCCAAGCTTAATTCCTGCTCGTCCTCGAGTAGGTAAATGATAACAAGAATAATTTCTGTGGTGACATGCTATTAACCATATAAGGACTTTTCATAGTCATATGACAAAAGCTTACTAAGACAATGAATCTGTAGTAATTAAGTTGCCTCATGAGAGAATCACAAAGAACTGAAAGTTTTACAATATGATACTGAAACATCAAAAAGATTTGTAATGAGCATGGTGTGCAAATATGATAAAGTGATATCTCGCTTGCCCCCTTTAGTGAAGCAAAACATAAATGCAGGGGCACCTCCAAGGTTTAAGTGATGACTATATACAATGATTTCAGAATAAATGATATCACAATCATGCAAAAGACAATGCTACTTTGGGACAATGCACATTACACTCAGAATGACAATCATGCTCTTAATAGTTGGTGCTTTAAAAGAAGGTGGAGACTCTCGAACCGTGGCTTTTGTTGGCAAAGTTGAAAACCCGTAGTCGGAAACAAAGACAAAACATGTACCAGAGCTCTTGGTTTTAAAAACAGAGGTAATAATTATTTTTTTAGATTATGAATGTTCCGTCAACGAATGCTAGCAGATAACTCAACACTTCTTGAGATGGAAAAGTTTCGAGGAACGGCTCCCGAATGAGGACGATCACATCCTCTTAATCTCCTTTGTTTATCACTGCCAAAGTTTTCTGATTTCTCATGAACAAAGCGTGAAGGAGGGTTTGTTTGTTATATTAATTTTGAGCCGGGCGCACTCTTTGCCAGTTCCTTCTCGTATTATGGGTTTGTACATTAGACATGCAATCCCGGGGTGAAGCTTGTCCAACTTAAAAAGTTCATGAATTAACTACTACTTCCTCATGAACTAAAACAGAGGCACAAAATAGGAATGCTTTTTTGAATAATTTCGAGATGGTACATGAAAGTCTCCGTTAGGAATGGCAGGTAAATACCATGTATAGGAAGGTGTGGTGGACTCATATGGCATAACTGGTTTAAAAGAATTTGGATGCACAAGCAGTCAGTCCGCTTAGTACAGGTGGAGGTTAGCAAAAGACTGGGAGCGACCAACTAAAAGAGCAATGACGGTCATAATCATGCAGAGCGACAAAGCAACATTGAATCAGGCATGGAAGTTATATCGCTACTCAGAAATAAAGATCATCAAGGCTTGACAGACTTTCTTTACAGTCTTAAATATGCGTGAGCATACGCCAAGTCAATCAAAATAAATTCTTGAAGGAAGATATCACTAAACCATACCACATCATAGGCAAACAAATCATGTTGGTACTCCAATAACACATTGGGAACCCCCCAGCTATTTGAGACTAACCATAAGAAAACATGAACTACTAAGCACCATTATGCACGTAGCATTTTTATCATAGACATATCGACCAATGCAACAGAAGCCAACTCTCTTAATAAGATAAGCATGATAAATAAAGAGAGTTCCAACGACCAACTAAACAAAAGCTCTTTTAAAAAGATAAGCATGAAAACTACAAGCTAAACATGATAGTAGCTATTGAAAGACAAAGAACACACACAACAAGGATAGACATGAAAATTCTATGTTATGTTCTAGGTTGAAGTGGAGCGTGTTTCTCTCCCACACAAAGAAAGCTGAGTTCCGACTCGTTATGAAAATCTAAAGAAAACTAAAAAGGAAACTAAGAGCAAGACGCTCCAAGCATAGCACATAACACATGAAGTGATAAAAATATAGTGGAATGAAAGACGAACTGATAATGTTGATGGATAAGGGGATGCACGGGGGCATCCCCAAGCTTAGACGCTTGAGTCTTCTTGAATATTTCTTGGGGGTGCATGGGGGCATCCCCAAGCTTGAGCGTTTGACACTCCTGAATCTTTTTATCATCTTCCCTCGCACACTTGAAAACTCCCTTCATACATAACTCATCATAATCTGATTAGCGAGGTTAGTACACATAATAATATAATTGTTCCTTGCTGGAAATAAGGATATTCTTGAAGGTCTACTATTTCTCAAGATTGCCAAAAGGTTTTTGCAAAGAAAAAGCAAGCTCAAGGTTTGCAAAATGAAGGAAAGGCAAAACAGGACAGAATCCGTGAAAAACAGACCAGCAGGTAGTAAATGATTTTTTCGGGGCACTTCTGCAACTCAAATCAAAAAACTCAGAACAGACGCCCGAAAGACAATTGTATAGAGCACGCTTTCAAAAAAATTCAGACCAAAAATATGATCTTGTGATTTTATACGAATTTTTCTGTCCAAGGACATAATCTGTTTCCTGGACAGCACGTCACAACTTTTGAACTTTCTTGCAATCAGAGGCTACACTTGGCACAAAGCTGAAAAGTAAAGATACAATGATGTTGCTACAGTAGTAAAAAACATCAAGACCACTAAAAGCTGAAAGAACAAACTGAAAGCAAAGAGAACAAGGGTTGTCTCCCTAGAGCTCTTTCTTTATAGCCGTAAAGATAGGCTTAAGACTTTAATGATGCTCTCGTAGGAATAAGAGTTGAAGAACAAAAGAGAGCATCAAGAAGCAAATACCAAACACATTTAAGCCTAACATGCTTCCTATGCATAGGAATATTGCAATACAATAATTCATTGAAGCACAAAGCAATAAGCATAGGAAGACAAAACAAGTGCAGCTTCAAAACCTTCAACATAAAGAGAGGGAACTTGATATTATTGAAATATCTATAAGCATATGTTCCCTTCTCATAATAATTTTCAGTGGGATCATGGATGAACTCAACAATACAACTATCACATAAGGCATTATTTCCATGATCCAAAAGCATAAAAGTGTCATTACTCTTCATATAAGCAAAATATTTCTTATTAGGAATAGTGAGAGTAAGACCATCATGGTAATCATCGTATTTAGGAGGCATATCATCATCAAAGTAAATTTTCTCCTCAAAAGTTAGGGGGCTAAAAGTATCATGTTCATCAAACGTGTCATCCCCAAGCTTAGATCTTTCCATGTCATTAGCAATATTGATGTTCAAAGAAAGCATACTAATAACATCACCACCATCATGATTGTTATGCAAATAATAAAGTTCCATATGTTTTTTAATTTTCTCTTCAAACACATCATGTCCCAAAGCAAGGTAGAGCTTATAAAGCTCTCTCATATTTTTGTTGTTTTCCATTAAGCAAAACTAGTGAAAAGACATAAAGAAAACTGAAAGGTAAACTAACAAGACTAAAAAGCAAAGATAAAAGATAGCGTGCAACTCCCCTATCTTGAAGAGTGGAGTCCCCGACAACGGCGTCAGAAAACTTTGCTTGATGGCTTCTCGCCCCTCGTTGGTTACCCCAAGTGGAAGGTTTGAGATGCAGTGTAGCGGAAGTTTTCCCTTGGCAAAGATATCAAGGATCGATTTCCCCTGAGACTCCAAGGTTCAACAAGAAGGTGTCAACTGCTAATGGCGCCAGATACTTAGCAATCAACTTGGACCTGCACACAGATACAAATAACTTTGCTCCCAACGAGTACAGAGAGGTTGTCAATCCCTCCGGCCTTGTCGTTTACAAAGGATCAAACACAAGAGATAATAGTGATAAATATTGCTGCAACTAGTAAGTAAAGACAGAAAGTAAATAGCGGATGTGATCAATGATGGTAATATGGAGCGGGGTCCCATGATGTTCACTAGTGATGTCTCTCTCCCAAAAGACGATAAAACAGCTATGTGAGGTAAATGAATTCTAGCTGGGCAATTGACAGAATTATGTGCGCAAACCAATGCTAACTATGTTGCAAGAAAGGTAGAGGTTCAAAGCATGGGCGGTACACCAAGGCAAGTAGACCGAAATCCATCTGCATCTACTACTAATCATCCACCTTGAGATATCTATCCAGAACATCTCGCTGGTATTAAGTTGCGAGTCCCACCCATAGTGTAAACTCAAAGCAACAGACAACTGCATTAAAAGAACTTTGCGTAAAGTAAACAATCCTTGCACCCGCGAGTACAAGCACCGTTGTTTTCCCCCTTGTGGCAATAGCACATCCCCATAGACTCATGTTTCTGTCACTCAAGCTAGTCATCGAGGGGCATGAACCCACAATCGAGCATAACGTTCCCTCTTGGAGTCACTACCTACTACTTGGCCAAAGCAATAAATAGCAACGGAGAACATGCAAGAATTACTTAAGAACATAAATATAAAAGAGGTAAATCAAATATATTACTCAAACACAATCTGAACATAATCTCACAATCCATTGGATCCCAGCAAACTCATCATAGCAACAATATAAGGATTACATATGTGCCTCGATCATGTAGGGCAGCTCACGAGGTCTAATTAGTGAAGCACAAGAAGGGGAGGAGAACATCACATAGCTACTGGTCATGGACCCATGGTCCACGGGAGACTACTCACAACTCATCCGGGAGGCGTCCATGGTGGTGGAGAGGCTCCCGGTGGTGATCCTCCCCTCCGGCAAGGTGCCGGGAAGAGTCCTCCTGGTGCTCCCGATCTTGGAAGCGCGGCGGCGGCGGAACAGAGATGAGATCGCGAAAAAGGGTTCCGTCCTCGAGGGTTTCGGGACGCGTGTTAAATATATGCCAAAGGGGGGCATCAGAGGAGGCCTGGGGGGGCCAGGCGCCCCCCCCCCCGACGCGGCCAGGAGGGGGGCCGCGCCACCAGGGCGCCTGGAGCCCTGATGGCCCCCCTCCGGCCCTACTTCGGCCATGTGGAAGCTTCCGGAACGCTGATTTTTTATATATTTTTTCCGGGATTTTTCTGACAGTTTTCGTGACGGGAAAACCTGAAATACAAAAACAGCAGAAAACAGAAACTGGCACTGGGGTGCACTGAGTTAATAGGTTAGTCGAAATATGATCAAAAGTGTATGGAAGTGTATAAATATCATAGCAATATCACCCAAAAGAGGCATGGAGCAAGCAGAAATTATAGATACGTTTTAGACGTATCAACAGGCAAGATGACCGTTCCCCAATATCACCTCTATGTTTACTTTGCTAGTTGTCTCGCTCTATAGTTATGCCTCGATGCCTATTATTGTCTTGTCAGCTTCCTATATTGCCATGAAACACTCTAACCGCCTTCCTAGCAAATCTTTGATTAGCTAAGTACGCTTTTGCTCAGCCCCTCTTATAGCGTTGTTAGTTGCAGGTCAAGTTTGAAGATTGCGCCATGTTTGGACTTGTTTAATGGGATAACACAATATATATCTTAATTAATTAATGCACATATATATTGCTATGGGTGGAATGCTTGGCCTTCTGCTTGGTGTTTTGTTCCACTCATGCCACCTTAGGACCCGATAAACCGGTGTTATGTTCCTTGATTTTACGTTCCTAACACGGTTGGGGTTTATGGGCCCCCCCTTGATAATTCGCATTGCTTAAAGCTTTTCCAGCAAGTCTCAACCTTGGTTTTACCATTTGCTTAATAACTAAAAATGCATAGGGAGTAATTAACCCGAGGATTCTTTTAAACAACAACCCGGGCCAGTGCTCCTCTGAGTGTTGGTACAAACTAGGCGATGTCCGGCGCCCCCTGGGCAACCAGGGTCTCAGCCAACCCAGTGTCTTGCCTATCCGGTGCGCCCCAAGAACGAGATACGTGCGACTCCTATCGAGATTTGTCAGCACATCGGGCGGACTTGCTGGATTTGTTTTACCTTTGTCGAAATATCTTGAGCACGGGATTCCGAGAATACTCGGGTCTTCCCGACATGGAGTTGCGACTCCGCGGATCGTGAGCTTGTGATGGCCTAAGTTGGGACACCCCTGCAGGGTTATGATCTTTCGAAAGCCGTGTCCGCGGTTATGTGGCGAATGGGAGTTGTTAATATCTGGTTGTAGATAACTTGACACCATATCCTTAAGAATACACTACCTGTGTGAGTAACCGTGACGGTCTCTTTTCGCAGGGGTTTTCGGAAAGTGAACACGGTGGGGTTATGTATGACGTGAGTAGCTAGGATCACTTCTTGATCATTTTTGGCGACCGATGGCACATAATCTCTTCTCCCTCTAACTTCGTAAGCTAGATGCTTAGTTCTTGCAGTAGCCACTTTATTACCTCTACACACCTAAATGGCTTTATTTGTTTTGATACCCGGAATGGGATTGCCGAGTCGTTGTGACTCACAGATTAAAACACACACCAGATGCAGGTACAGCTGAGTACGACACAGGAGATGGTCAAGAACTTCACTGGGAGTTCGATGAAGAGCGTGGTCGTATGTATGTGACATATCCCAACAATCAGTAGTGGTTCCTACTAGGGGCGATCAGGACTTGTGGTTGTGGTATCTTTTCTCTTTTGATTTCGTCGGTAGTCGGACCCTGTGTTATTTGGATGAATGTATGAATGTTAAATTAATTGTTTGATGTGGCGAGTGTAAGCCAACTGTTTAACTCTTTCATCCCTGTTCATTACATGAGTTGTGCAAAGATACCACACTTGCGATCATTCCTGAATGCGATTATGTCTCTAACTCGTGCCTCGACACGTAGGAGATATAGTCGCATCCCTGGCATTACACAAAGATGGCAATACCTAGATCTATTCTTATATCGTGCCTAGCTAGGGGCGTTAAACAATAGCGCTTGTTGGGAGGCAACCCAATTTTATTTTCTTTGTTTTTGCTTCCTTTTAGGAATAAATATTGCATCTAGCTTCTGTTTAGATGTGGTTTTGTGTTTTAATTAGTGTTTGTGGCAAGTAGAACATTTGGGAAGATTTGTGTGAAGTTTATGTGATCATGCTGTCAAAAATAGAAACTTTAGCGCTCACGAGATTAGCTACCATTTTTTTTACTGGAGAGTGCTTTTTAGTTGATTCTTTTTGCAGACGATTAATAGAAAAATTCCTCACGTCCACTAATTTATTTAATTTTTTAGAGTTACAGAAGTATTCGAAAGTTACAAATTAGTACATACTGTTTTGTTTTTGACAGATTCTGTTTTTCGTTTGTTGCTTGCTTATTTTGATGAATCTATGAGTAGTATCGGGGGGTATGAATCATAGAGAAGTTGTAATAAAGTAGGTTTAACACCAATATAAACAAAGAATGAGTTCATTATAGTACCTTCAAGTAGTGGTTAGTTTTCTTATACTAACGGAGCTCACGAGATTTTTGGCTAAGTTTTGTGTTGTGAAGTTTTCAAGTTTTGGGTAAGGATTCAATGGACTATGGAACAAAGAGTGGCAAAATCCTAAGCTTGGGGATGCGCAAGGCACCCTAAGGTAAAATTCAAGGACAACCAAAAGCCTAAGCTTGGGGATGCCCCGGGAAGGCATCCCCTATTTCGTCTTCATCTATCGGTAACTTTACTTGAGACTATATTTTTATTCACCACATGATATGTTTTTTGCTTGGAGCGTCATGTATGATTTGAGTCTTTGCTTTTTAGTTTGCCACAATCATCCTTGCTAGACACACCTTTTGAGAGAGATACACATGATTTTGAATTTATTAGAATACTCCATGTGCTTCACTTATATCTTTTGAGCTAGATAGTTTCGCTCTAGTGCTTCACTTATATCTTTTAGAGCACGGTGGTGGTTTTATTTTGTAGAAATTATTGATCTCTCATGCTTCACTTATATCTTCTTGAGAGTCTCTTAGAACAGCATGGTAAGGTTCTTTGGTTATAAAACTAGTCCTAATATGATAGGCATCCAAGAAGGGTATAGTAAAAACTTTCATACAAGTGCATTGAATATCATGAGAAGTTTGATACTTGATGATTGTTTTGAGATATGAGGATGGTGATATTCGAGTCATGCTAGTGGAGTAATTATGAATTTGAGGAACACTTGTGTTAAAGTTTGTGATTCCCGTAGCATGCACGTATGGTGAACCGTTATGTGGTGAAGTTGGAGCATGATTTATTTATTGAGTGTCATATTTTGTGTGGAGGTTGGGATCGCGCGATGGTTAACTCCTACCAACCGTTCCCCTAGGAGCATGCATTGAATATTTTGTTTTGATAACTCGTAGATTTTTACAATAAGTGTATGAGTTCTTTATGACTAATGTTGAGTCCATGGATTATACGCACTCTCACCCTTCCACCATTGCTAGCCTCTCTTGTACCGCGCAACTTTCGCCAG
>LR738715.1:557027231-557046133 GCA_902687465.1 Secale cereale | reverse complement strand
ATGAGCATCTTCATACCTCATCGATACGCCTAGTTGATGTGAGACTATCTTCCTCTTTTGTATTTTCCACAACCACCACTCTATTCCACATAGTGCTATATCCATGGCTCACGCTCATGTATTGCGTGAAAGTTGAAAGGTTTGAAAGAATTGAAGTGTGAAACAATTGCTTGGCTGAAACCGGGGTGGTGAAGATAGAGCATAGCCAGACTATATGACTTTGTAGGGATAACTTTCTTTGGCCATGTTATTTTGAGAAGACACGATTGCTTTGTTAGTATGCTTAAAGTATTATTATTCTTATGTCAATATAGACTTTTGTCTTGAATCTTTCGGATCTTAACATTCATGCCACAATAAGGAAAATTACATTGAGAATTATGTTGGTTAGCATTCCACACCAAAAATTCTATTTTTATCATTTACCTACTCGAGGACGAGCAGGAATTAAGCTTGGGGATGCTTGATACGTCTCCAAAGTATCTATAATTTTTATTGTTCCATGCTATTATATATTCTGTTTTGGATGTTTAATGGGCTTTATTATACACTTTTTATATTATTTTTGGGACTAACCTACTAACCCAAGGCCCAGTGCAAATTGATATTTTTTTTGCCTATTTCAGTGTTTCACAGAAAAGGAATATCAATCGGAGTCCAAATGGAATGAAACCTTCGGGGGAGTTATTTTTGGAACGATATCAACACAGAATAGTTGGAGTACACACGAGGAAACGAGAGAGGCGGTCACGAGGGCAGGGGGCGCGCACAGGGGGGTAGGCGCGCCCCCACCCTCGTGGGCCCCCTCTGGCTCCCCTGACGTGCCTCTTCAGCCTATATATACCCTCATACCCTGAAAACATCGAGGATCACCAAGAAACCCTAGATCCACCGCCGTAACCTTCTATACCCATGAGATCCCATCTTGGGGCCTGTTCCGGAGCTCCACAGGAGGGGGCATCGATCACGGAGGGCTTCTACATCAACACCGTAGCCTCTCTGATGAGTTGTGAGTAGTTTACCACACACCTTCGGGTCCATAGTTATTAGCTAGATGGCTTCTTCTCTCTCTTTGGATCTCAATACAAAGTTCTCCTCGATCTTCGAGGAGATCTATTCGATGTAATCATTTTGCGGTGTGTTTGCCGAGATCCGATGAATTGTGGGTTTATGATCAAGATTATCTATGAACAATATTGGATTCTTTTCTGAAATCTTTTATGTATGATTATAATATCCTTGCAAGACTCTTCGAATTATTGGTTTGGTTTGGCCTACTAGATCTATAGGTCTTGCAATGGGAGAAGTGCTTGGCTTTGGGTTCAATCTTGCGGTGTCCTTTGTCAGTGACAATAGGGGCAGCAAGGCACATATAGTATTGTTGCCATCGAGGATAAAAAGATGGGGTTTATATCATATTGCTTGAGTTTATCCCTCTACATCATGCCATCTTGCTTAAGGCGTTACTCCATTCTTATGAACTTAATACTCTAGATGCATGCTCGATAGCGGTCGATGTGTGGAGTAATAGTAGTAGATGCAGAATTGTTTCGTTCTACTTGTTACGGACGTGATGCCTATATACAATGATCATGCCTAGATATTCTCATAACTATGCGCTTTTCTATCAATTGCTCGCCAGTAATTTGTTCACCCACCGTAGAATTCTGATATCATGAGAGAAGCCACTAATGAATCCTATGGCCCGCTGGTCTATTCTCATCATATTAATCTTCCGTCAAGTATGTCGGTGTACAAAAAGAGGGGTACACTTTTTGTACCCCTATAACTGTGCACGGGCAGTCCGAGCCACGGGCACCACCACACCAATTATAGCAGGGGAGGTGAGCCAAGGTAAGACCGAAGCTCGATGGAACTGGAGCAACGCCAAGAACAAGACCACAAAGAGCAAAGGGACGAAGCGGCTTCCCCCGGCAAGATCCTTGCCGGGAGCCAGTTTCAGCAGCCCTGGCAAGATCCTTGCCGGGGCCAGCTCTGGCAGCCCCGAAAAGACCCCACGCCTACGGAGCAGATCACCCTTGAGTCCACTGCCCCCATGGGGCAAGGATTCGGGAGATATCCCCGTGGTGGCATGAAGATCTTTGTGAAGACATTCAAGGACATATACACATACTAAGAGGACGACGACCCTTGGCGGGATCCCAGCCAAGGAGGACCACAAGGCCTCCGGCAAGCACCTTGTCGGGGATGACAACAGGCGCCGCGGCAAGACCCTTGCCGGGGCCCCGGCAAGGCCCTTGCCGAGGACACCCGCAGGGCCACCGTCAGGCCCGCACCAACTGAGTTTCCACCGCCCCATGCAGCTGCCGACCCAACCAGCTGGGCAGGCTCCTGTGTGGCAACATGTAGACCTTCATGGAGACCCGCCGTTGCGCCACCTCAGCTGCCTGCCTGCCTACATGGCACCTCAGGCACCGCTGGCCAGGGCGCGTGTCAACACAAGGAGGAGCGGCGACGGACAAGACGGACGTCTCCCCTCGTCCTCGATAAAGCAAGGACACCTAAGCTAAGCGCATTAAATGCGCCTTGTCCTGTAATGCGAGGGATAACCTCGCATCATTGTACCCTTTCCACCTCCTATGTGCCACTGTGGCAACCCCTTTTTCCTATAAAAGGAGGCCCGAGGCGACCAGCAGAAGGATTCGGCTCTTTAGAACTCCTCACGTCTCGGCTTTTTGGAGCTCCTCACTAGCTGAAGAACACAACATATCATCCACCAAAGCAGGAGTAGGGTTTTACACATCTTTGCGGCCGGAACCTAGGTAAAGGAACAGTGTGCTAACAGTTGGATCCGCTCTTCTCTCAACCCCGCGCCCCGCAACCGTAGTAGGGATTCTTGTGATCCAATAGGTGTCGATCCAAATACACCAACATCTTTGGCGTGCTAGGTAGGGGGAAGCGCAGTTGTGAGAATCGGCTTTAGCAGTTAGTTCGGCGCTCCTTCATCATCATGGCGCCCAAGAAGAAGACGACGGTGGCGGTTGGCCAGTTGGAAGCCAGACAGCCCGTTTCGATGCGGGCGAGCAGCGGACCGGTCGCAGAAAGGACCCGGGGCGCTGCTCGCGAACACCAATGTCGTCCCAGCAGCAGGAGTTTGGGAGGTGGCGATGTTTGTGCGCCTGGTAACGGGCTGCACACCGCCAGTTCCAAAGATGGAGCCAGGCCCTCCGCGGGTGGCGCAGGGCCTTCCAACATCGCTGCCGCATCACCCGAAGGCGAAGCAAGGGCCTCCAGAACTCCCACGCCGGTGCCAACATCGCGCTCCTCTCAAGCAGCGCGCGACGAACGGCGTCGTCACCCCGAAGATCCCGGGCGTCGCCATGGGAAGAGCCCCGAGCGCCACTCCCTGGACATAGAAGACCTGCCCGCCCGCCGAAGCACTGGTGGAGACGGTATGCGACGGCGGGATCATGGGGCTCCTCCTGACACGGTCAGGGGTCGAAGCACGTCGCGGTCCGTGCAGGTTTCCCTACCGTTGACCCCAGCCGAAGCCCTAGCGCGCGCAGTTGCTCCTCGACTTTCCTCCCGTTACGGGGAAACTCGACAAATGGAGAGCCACCATCCGAAGCCTTGTCGCAGTCGCCAACAAGGATGAACCAAACCTAGCGGAGCTCCCGGGTCGATGCTCCGATGGAGTCCCACGCACCGGCGGCGGGAGGGCCGGCAGTGCCGTGGCTACGGTGCATTCGCCTCCTCCACGCACGGTGCCGCGTGCGTCGACTCGTCGGGACGTCGCGGGCGACGCCATCTCCATAGCGTCGTCCGACCCATGGACCCACGGCGACCAGCGTCAAGTTCTTCAGGAGCGAGCTCATGAAGACGCTCGAACCACCATCGAGCGCCGGCGCGGAGCGCGCCACCAGTCAGACAGGCGAGCGGGGCCTGCTGTGGACCGCCCAGCACCGGAGAGCCCTGGAGGTCTACCTTACGAGGTAGGCTGTCCGGCTTTTACCCGTGAGCTGCGGCAGTTCCAGTGGCCCTCTCACCGCACCTTCAAGCCCGACGTTGGCGAGAAGTACAACGACAAGACCCACCCGTCAGAGTTCCTCAGCATCTACACCATCGCGATGCAAGCTGCCGGGGCCCGTGACGATAAGGTGCTTGCGAATAACTTTCCGTTGGCTCTTAAACCTAATGCCATGGCGTGGTTGATGCACTTGCCAGTAGACTCTATTTCCTCCTGGTACGACTTGTGCCATGAGTTTGTCGGCGCCTTTACTGGAGGTCACCAAGCCCATGGCCAAGCGAGTGACCTGCACGTCATACCCCAGAAGGAAGGCGAGAGTCTGCGCAAGTACATACAAAGGTTCAGCCGGGTGCAGTACAACATCCCTGACGTCCACCCTGCCGCCATCATCATCACGTTCCATCAGAACATGCGTAATCGCAAGATGCGTGAAGAACTCGCGATGACCAAGGTGAAAGATGCGGCGGAACTCTATGTTCTTGCTGACATATGTGCCCGGGCTAAAGAGGGAAGGAAGTACCCCGGCGAAGACGCCGGTGCGGAAACTGACTCTTCAGATGAGGATACTACCGCCCCGGCGAAGAAGGGCCGGCATCACAACATGAAGCGCAAGGGTAAAGCCGTGCTTGCCGTCGAGGGATCTGATGACACCGGCTCCGCCAAGAAAACCAGGGCGGGTGACCCCGGCAAGGAAATTGCCGGGTGTGTCGCCTGCCGGGCCTTGGCGGCTGCCGAGAAGCCAGGGAACTCCGGCAAGCAATACTGCAAGATCCATCGCACCAAGGGCCATGATCTCCAGGACTGCCGACAGGTTGAGCTCCTTGCTGAAAAGCAGAGGGCTGAATATGAGAGGCGGGACAAGGATAAGGGCCAGGATGGTGCAGAATGGTCTGGCAAGAAGCGTGACGGCCAAGCAGGCCGTCGTGGCAAGGATAAACAGCAGGAGAGGCCCGCCCGGGGCCGTGACAGAAGGCCCGAAGACGACGATCACGAGGAGGACGACGAGTCCGGTGACCAAGAATTTCAGAAAGCTACGAAGGCCATGTGCGTCGACGGTGGCGCCTCGCTGCATACTTCTCACCGCCAACTTAAACAGTGGGCGCGTGAGATTACAGCGGCGGAGCCGTCGTCCGGTGCCCAAAATCCGCTGAAATGGTCCAGCACACCTATCATCTTTGACGCTGAGGATCACCCTGATTGCACTACTGCGGTCGGGTGCTTGCCATTGTTGGTTTGACCAACAATATGCAACCTCAAGGTGATGAAGATGCTAGTCGATGGCGGGGCCGGTCTGAACCTACTCTCGCCCATCGTGATCGAGAAGCTGCAAGTTCCTGATGGAGACTTCAAAGAGACGGGCACGTTTCAGGGGGTCAACCCAGGGAGAAGCCAACCAAAGGGGAAGGTCACGCTGCCCGTGACTTTTGGAAGTGATCTAAACTATAGGACGGAGAGGATTGTGTTTGATGTTGCCAAGATCCCCTTGCCCTACAACGGGATCCTTGGCCGCCCAGCGCTGGCCAAGTTCATGGCAGCGTCGCACTACGCCTACAACACCCTGAAGATGCCAGGACCTGTGACGATCATCACCATCCCCTCCGATAAGAAAGATGCGCTGATCTGCGCTGACCAACTGTACCAGCAAGCGGTTGCAGCAGTTGCAGCTATGAGGGCACTTGCTCCTACCACTGGAGCCCCGGGAGGGAAGAAGAAGAAGACGGGTGAGACCTCAGACACCCACTCCGGCAAGCACACCTCTTCGGAGTGTTGTGCTCCCGTTGAGGACGTGCCAGAGAGCTCCACCGGAAAGAAGAAGGCCGGTGAGACCTCAGACACCCACTACGGCAAGCGCACCTCTTCGGAGTGTCGTGCTCCCGCCGAGGACGTGCCAGAGAGCTCCACCGGCAGGAACAAGAGGTACAGGGCCACGCCACCGGGAACCAAGAAGGTTTCCGTCAAGGAGGACGATACAGGAGGGGCTTTCACCATAAGCTCCTCCCTTGACGACAAATAGGAAGACGCGCTCGTCACCTTCCTGCGGGCGAATGTCGACGTGTTTGCATGGCAAGCATCCGACATCCCCGGCGTTCCCAGGGAGGTGATTGAGCACCACCTTGCTGTCTGTCCCCATGCACGGCCCGTCAAGCAGAAGGTTAGGAAGCAAGCTTTGGAACGGCAAGAATTCATCACAGAGGAAATCCGGAAATTGGAAGCTGCGGGTTTGGTAAGAGGAGTGCTCCATCCAACGTGGTTGGCCAATCCAGTGGTAGTGCGCAAGGCAAATGGGAAGTGGAGGCTGTGTATTGATTACACAGACATCAATAAAGCTTGTCCCAAAGACCCCTTCTCGTTGCCGTGCATGGACCAGATTGTTGACTCCTCGGCTGGGTGTGACTTGCTGTCATTCCTCGATGCCTACTCCAGCTACCACCAGATCTTCATGGCAAGAGAAGACGAAGAGAAGACATCATTCATCACCCCATGTGGTACGTACTGTTTCGTACGAATGCCTTTCGGGTTGAAGAGTGCTGGCTCGACATTTGCAAGGGCAGTCCAGATTGGTTTTGAACCCCAGCTCCATAGAAATATGGAGGCTTATATGGATGATATAGTGGTCAAAACCAAGGACAGGGCAACCCTTATACCGGATTTACAAGAAACATTTGTCCTACGCAAGATCAACCTCAAGCTGAACCCTGAGAAGTGCGTCTTCGGCATCCCGTCCGGCAAGCTTCTCGGGTTCTTTGTGTCGCAGCGTGGGATAGAAGCCAATCCGGACAAGATCAAAGCTATAGAGCAGATTGAAGCACCCAAACGGGTCAAGGATGTGCGTCGGCTTGCTTGCTGCGTTGCCGCCATGAGCAGATTCATTTCCAAGTCTGCCGAGCGCGCCCTTCCCTTTTTCAAGATTTTTAAAAAGGCGGGCCCAATGGAGTGGACGCCAGAAGCTCAAGCAACATTACAAGATTTGAAGAGGTATCTTTCCTCCACGCCAATACTAGTTGCGCCTAGGCCACAAGAACCGTTGCTGCTATACTTGGCGGCGACGAACCAGGTGGTCAGCGCCGCACTAGTAGTGTAGAGGGAAATTGATGACGGGGTCATAGCAGCGATAGAGCCTGGTGCCACTGGCGCAGAGACGACACGGCCGGTTGGAGTGCAGCCAAGGAAGAAAATGATGCAGCACCCGGTCTACTTTGTTAGCTCCCTCTTGCAGGGGGCTAGATCAAGGTACTCTGGTGTGCAGAAATTGCTCTTCGGCCTTCTTATGGCCTCGAGGAAGCTGCGTCACTACTTCCAGGCGCATGAGATCACTGTCGTCACTCGCCTCCCTCTACAACGGATATTGCACAATCCAGATGCAACGGGAAAAATTATAGAGTGGGCACTGGAGCTGTCCAGCTTTGGCCTCAAGTTTGAAAGTACCTCGACAATTCAAAGCCGAGTCCTGGCGGAGTTCATTGCAGAATGGACCGCGACGCCTGATGAAGAAGTCCAAGAAACTGCTCTCCCCGGCAAAGAGGCGAGTTGCAACTGGATCATGTACTTTGATGGAGCTTTCTCCTTGCAGGGCGCCGGGGCTGGCGTACTGCTGGTCGCGCCCACTAGAGAGCACCTCAAGTACGTGGTCTAGATGCACTTCCCCAGGGAGGTATCAACGAACAACACAACTGAGTACGAGGGGCTGCTTGCTGGTCTTAGGATCGCGGCAGACCTCGGAATCAAGAAGCTCATTGTCAGGGGCGACTCGCAGCTTGTCGTCAAACAAGTCAACAAGGATTACCAGAGCCCATTGATGAAGGCCTACGTCGATGAAGTGAGAAAGTTGGAAGAGTGCTTTGATGGTATACAGGCGGAGCACGTTCCCCGAGCGGAGAATGACATCGCCGATTACCTGTCAAAGCGCGCTGCCCTCAAGCTACCTATGGAACCAGGTACCTTTGTGCTTCAGCTTTCTCAGCCATCCGTTGATCCATCAACAGAGCAGAACAAGAGGAGGAAATCAGGGCCCGGTAAGTACTTTCCCGCCGAGCTCCCCGGAGCCGCCGGCAAAGATGTTGCCGGAGACACTGAGCCCGCCACAGGACGGCTAGCTCCAGCGGAGCGTCAAGCTCTTGCCGTCGAGACAGCCGCTCCCTTGGCGGAGGAAATGCCTTTGGTGCTCGCCGTCGAGCCCCAGGCTCCAGTGTGGGCGCAGCATACTGTCCGATTCCTCCAGACTGGGGAACTTCCCGAGGAGCAGGGAGAAGCGGAGAAAGTAGCCCGTCGGTCTACTATGTACCAGTTTGTCGATGACGTCCTGTACAGAAAGAGACCGAATGGCGTGAAATTGAAGTGCATCCCTCGAGAGGAAGGACTGGAGCTGTTGGCAGAGATACATGGAGGCATATGTGGATCCCACATAGGTTAAGAGCCCTTGCCGGCAAGGCATTCCGGCAAGCCTTCTTCTGGCCCACTGCCCTCCAGGATGCGACGGCACTGGTCACCAGGTGTAAAGCGTGCCAGTTCCATTCAAAGAAACTTCATCAACCAGCTCAAGCCCATCAAACCGTTCCTCTCTCCTGGCCCTTCTCGGTCTGGGGGCTCAACATACTGGGCCCTTTCCCCCGCACTGTCGGGGGCTTTGAGCACTTGTACGTTGCAATCGACAAGTTCACAAAGTGGCCAGAGGTGGAGGCAGTGAGGAAGGTCACAGCTCAGTCAGCTGTCAAGTTCTTCAAGGGACTAGTGTGCCGTTTTGGTGTACCCAACAGGATCATCATCGACAACGGCACACAGTTTACAAGTCGCACCTTCATGCAATATACCCAAGACCTCGGCAGCAAAGTCTGTTTCGCTTCCGTTGCTCACCCCCAAAGCAATGGTCAAGCTGAGAGGGCAAACGCCGAAGTGCTGTGAGGATTAAGGACAAAGACCTTTGACAGGCTGCACAAGAGCGGGAGGCGCTGGATTGATGAGTTGCCGGCGGTTCTTTGGTCGATCAGAACGACGCCAAATCGAGCCACCAGCCAGACGCCCTTTGCCCTGATATACGGGGCAGAAGCAGTTCTCCCCACTGAACTCATATACGGGTCACCTTGAGTGCTCGCTTATGATGAGCTTGTGCAAGAGCAACTACGGCAAGACGACGCAATGCTCCTTGAGGAAGATTGTCTTCGGGCAGCTGTGAGAGAAGCATGCTACCAGCAAGCCTTGTGCTGCTACCATAGCCGCAAGGTCCGTGCCCGAAGCTTTGAGGAGGGTGACCTTGTTCTCCAGCGCGTTCAATTGGCCAGGAATACAAACAAGTTGACGCCAAAGTGGGAAGGCCCTTATCGGGTAATACGAGTCACCAGGCCTGGCGCAGTCCGCCTGGAGACCGAAAATGTCGTTCCGGTGAGCAATTCCTGGAACATTGAGCATCTTCGCAAGTTTTACCCATAAGGCGCGGCTTGCCGGGCCCCCCGGCAAGCCACCCTTTTGTACAAGCCTTGCCGGCAAGGCATGTAACCCTTTGTACAAAACCAGGCGCAGACCCTGAGCATAAATAAATGAAGCGCTGGCGCCCTAAGTTATAGCATGCATGCTGAGTCGAGTCTCGTCCTTGGTTAGGGTTGGTAGTGCTTAGCGGCGGCTAACCCCTAGCTTAGAGGTCGAGTTTGCATCTCTTTGTCTTTCCTCTATCTCCTTTGGTTCACAGGACGCGCAGACATCCTTGCCGAAGCCACTTGGGGGGAAGAAAGAGGAACAGATCAGCATCAAGGCCCCGGCAAGCCAGTGTTGTCGGGAGCTACAAGAGAAAAGATTCACCCACGGCGAACCAGGGTTGCCGGGGGCTGCAGCTTCAGATAAGTTCTTCGTCCCCTATCATGCATTCCATTATGGACTGAGGTATGTGAAACCTCGTTCTTTTCCTTAAGCTACCGTGCTCCCATAACTCTAGGCCCTAGGGCTCGTCCCTGGGACTAAGTTTGGTCGTAGTCGCGGCAGCGAAAGGGCGAGACGAGGAGCCTAAGACCACTTCATCCCGGCCTCCGCCAAGGGCGTGAGAAAGGTCGAGCAAAGTAGGGAGACAGCAAGGCCTGTTGCCGGGCAAGAAAATGTTTATCTTAGAGATATCAGGGATTTATTCCCTGTTGTGGGTTCTACCTGCGAACAAATGACCCGGCAAACATTCCTTTTTCATTAAAAACATTCCATTCAGGTACAATCCATAGGGAATGAAAAACATGAACAAGGATATTACAAGTTTTAAACTTAACAGATGCCCGAAGGCTTACAAACAAAAAGAGATAAGATGCCCGTAATGCCTTTCTTGTTCCTCTCCTCAGGAGGTAGGTCAAGGAGGCGAGAAGGGCAAAAGGGGCGCCTAGGCGAGCTACGGGTGGCAGAAGACACCAAGATGACATCTCGGTGGCCGCCCAAAGGCTGGACGGTGATGACGGCTCCGGGGGCAGAGCTCGAAGATGAGGCGGCAGGACGTCAGTACGCGTCGAAGGCGTCGGTGCCCGCGTACTCCGACATGATTACCTTGCCGCCCGCCTTCTTCCTCTTCCTCTTCCGCAGCCTCCCTACGCCAGCCGCCAAGGAGACGGCCCCAAGAAGTTCAAGGAGCCAGCGACGCGGATGATGGGGTCGCCGGTGCCACCAGGAGCGGCGCCCGGCACCTAGTCGGACCCGTCATCCTGCCGTCCACCGCCCTCGTCGTCGCTGCCGCTGTCCTCCTCGTCACCCTCGTTCGAGGATGAGTCTTGGTCATCGGAGGAGCTCTCCACGCAGCACCTCGCATGAGTCCCGAAGTTCCCGAAGACCTTGACAGAGAGATGGCCATCCTCCATCAACTTGAAATGGAGGGTGAGCCCATCCGTCAGGCTGTGGATGTGAGCAAATGTCTTCCATCCTTGGCGAAGATACATCACGTGAGGAGCGGGGAAGTCGACGTGGACTCGCGTGCCACTGATCCCGCAGCCCCTCATGTGCAGCCGCAGCGACTCCGGCGGGTCCAGCTCCATCTCCCACGCAAAGGGGGTCGGCAGACGAAGGCGACGGCGCGGCGGCCGCCGCAGCCTGACGAAGAACTCGCAAGGGTCATCCCCAATATGGCCCTCCACTGGAGGAGGAGCTACTGGCGGGGGCGAGGCCGGCGGGCCGCCCCGTCCTCCTCTTCCCCGAGCGCCCCGGCCTCACCCACGGCCTCGCCCCCTCCCTCTTACCCTCGTGGCCGGTTCTGCCACCGTAGGTGCAGGAGAAGGAGGGACGCGTTGTCGAGCAGCGACCCTTGCCGCCACTGTTGAAGATCCGGGATTTCCTCTCTCCGTGGCAAACAGAAGAGAGGAGCACAAGCTGAAGGAGAAAGAAGATGGAGGAGTGCGGGGCGCCGTCCCTTCCCTCCCGCTCTTTATAAAGGGGCGGGGCTGGGGCTCGACCGTCCCGCTCGGCCAATCAAGACGCAGAAGGCGAGGGAGCCGAGACCGACCCACCGCACCAACCAGCGACGGCTCGGTTTCCCGCCTCCGCCGTTCGCCACCTCAAGCGCATGGAGGGCACGTGGCGGACGTGCAGAACCGATGGCACGGGTGAGGCGACCTCTCCCCACCCCATGATCGTGGGGAGTGGACGCCTTGACGACCGCGCCTCGGCCCCATTTAGTAAATGGCCGCACCTCCACGCCTCCCCCCGTTTACGGGGAAGGCGCGAAGCCGCCTCCTTTCGCATTTACTGCGATGTGATGCATGCCTGCGGAAACCGCCCCACGCATGCCGCCCACGTCACGCACGCCCCTCCACCCCGCGCCATGCGCGCGGGTCGTGGGAGGCGCAGCGCACGGAAAATCTTACCACGGTGAAAACCGCCCCGCCTGCCCGTGCACCGTTCTAGGCCTGGCCCAACAACGCGTCGCACTCATGTGTGGCCCAGGCCCGGGGGCTCCTGTCGGTGTAAAAAAGAGGGGTACACTTTTTGTACCCCTATAACCGTGCACGCGCTTATGTGTGGCCCAAGCATAGAAAGGGAGGTGAGCCAAGGTAAGACCGAAGCTCGATGGAACTAGAGCAACGCCAAGAACAAGACCACAAAGAGCAAAGGGATGAAGCGGCTTCCCCCGGCAAGATCCTTGCCGGGAGCCAGTTTCAGCAGCCCTGGCAAGATCCTTGCCGGGGCCAGCTCTGGCAGCCCCCGCAAGACCCTTGTCGCGGCAGCTCGCCCCACGCCTACACATCAGATCACCCTTGAGTCCACTGCCCCCATGGGGCAAGGATTCGGGAGATATCCCCGTGGTGGCATGCAGATCTTTGTGAAGACATTCAAGGACATATACACATACTAAGAGGATGACGACCCTTGGCAGGATCCCAGCCAAGGAGGACCACAAGGCCTCCGGCAAGCACCTTGCCGAGGATGACAGCAGGCGCCGCGGCAAGACCCTTGCCGGGGCCCCATCAAGGCCCTTGCCGAGGACACCCGCAGGGCCACCGTCAGGCCCGCACCAACTGAGTTTCCACCGCCCCATGCAGCTGCTAACCCAACTAGCTGCGCAGGCTCCTACGTGGCAACATGCAGATCTTCGTGGAGACCCGCCGTTGCGCCACCTCAGCTGCCTGCCTGCCTACATGGCACCTCATGCATCGCTGGCCAGGGCGCGTGTCAACACAAGGAGGAGCGGCGACGGACAAGACGGACGTCTCCCCTCATCCCCGATAAAGCGAGGACACCTAAGCTAAGCGCATTAAATGTGCCTTATACTGTAATGCGAGGGATAACCTCGCATCACTGTACCCTTTCCACCTCCTGTGTGCCACTGTGGCAACCCCTTTTTCCTATAAAAGGAGGCCCGAGGCGACCAGGAGAAGGATTCGGCTCATTAGAACTCCTCACGACTCGGCTTTTTGGAGCTCCTCACTAGTTGAAGAACACAACATATAATCCACCAAAGCAGGAGTAGGGTTTTACGCATCTTTGCGGCCCGAACCTGGGTAAAGGAATCGTGTGCTAACTGTTGGATCTGCTCTTCTCTCAACCCCGCGCCCCGCAACCATAGTAGGGATTCTTGTGATCCCATAGGTGTCGATCCAAATACACCGACAAACTATTTACTTTACTTTGCATTATTTACTTTCAGTCTCTATACCAAAAATACCAAAAATATTATCTTATCATATCTATCCGATCTCACTCTTGTAAGTGACCATGAAGGGATTGACAACCCCTTTTATCGCGTTGGCTGCGAGGTTCTTATTTGTCTGTGTAGGTGCGAGGGAATCGCGTGTGGTTTCCTACTGGATTGATACCTTGGTTCTCAAAAACTGAGGGAAACACTTACGCTACTGTGCTGCATCACCCTTTCCTCTTCGAGGGAATACAACGCAAGCTCGAGAAGTAGCCTATGTCATGCTGTGTACCAAACCTGTTTTGTACCTTCCCATGAGTTTGGCAAGGAGGTACAATATTGAACCAGGAGTAGATCACCGGACAACAGTCAAAATTATCCTTAGTAACTGGAGGACTAAGTAAATATTTCTCGATTAGGAAGGTGATAAAGAGTTCGTCGTAGAGAGTTACGTCGATGCAAGCTTTGACACTAATCCAGATGACTAAGTATCAATCTGGATGCGTATTG
The DNA here is from genome assembly GCA_902687465.1 of Secale cereale. Taxonomy (NCBI): domain Eukaryota; kingdom Viridiplantae; phylum Streptophyta; class Magnoliopsida; order Poales; family Poaceae; genus Secale; species Secale cereale. The sequence continues at coordinate 557,032,550 of LR738715.1, read as the reverse complement.
AAAGTGGGAGAAATTAGCTAGAGTAGATCCATGCAGAGCATTGTAGACATAGAAATTTGCGAAATACATACGGATCTGAATGTGACAGACCCGTTGACTAAACTTCTCTCACAAAGCAAAACATGATCACACCTTAGTACTCTTTGGGTGTTAATCACATGGCGATGTGAAATAGATTATTGACTCTAGTAAACCCTTTGGGTATTGGTCACATGGCGATGTGAACTATGGGTATTAATCACATCTCGATGTGAACAATTGGTGTTAAATCACATGCCGATGTGAACTAGATTATTGACTCTAGTGCAAGTAGGAGACTGAAGGAAATATGCCCTACAGGCAATAATAAAGTTGTTATTTATATTTCCTTATATATCATGATAAATGTTTTTTATTCATGCTAGAATTGTATTAACCGGAAACTTGATACATGTGTGAATACATAGACAAAATAGAGTGTCCCTCGTATGCCTCTAGTAGACTAGCTTGTTAATTAAAGATGGTTAAGTTTCCTAACCATAGACATGTGTTGTCATCTGATGAATGGGATCACATCATTAGGAGAATGATGTGATGGACAAGACCCATCCGTTAGCTTAGCATAATGATCGTTTAGTTTTATTTCTATTGCTTTGTTCATGACTTATACATGTTCCTCGGACTATGAGATTATGCAACTCCCGAATACCGGAGGAACACCTTGTGTGCTATCAAAAGTCACAACATAACTGGGTGATTATAAAGATGCTCTTGGGTGTCTCCGGAGGTGTTTGTTGAGTTGGCATAGATAGAGAATAGGATTTGTCACTCCGAGTGTCGGAAAGGTATCTCTGGGCCCTCTCGGTAATACACATCATAATAAGCCTTGCAAGCAAATGACTAATGAGTTAGTCACGAGATGATGTATTACAGAACGAGTAACGAGACTTGCCAGTAACGAGATTGAACTCGGTATGAAGATACCGACGATCGAATCTCGGCCAAGTAACATACCGATGACAAAGGGAACAACGTATGTTGTTATGCGATTTGACCGATAAAGATCTTCATAGAATATGTAGGACCCAATATGAGCATCCAAGTTCCACTATTGGTTATTGACCAGAGATGTGCCCGGTCATGTCTACATAGTTCTCGAACCCGTAGGTTCCGCACGCTTAACGTTCGATGACGATTAGTATTATGAGTTATGTGATTTTGATGACCAAAGATTGTTCGGAGTCCCGTATGAGATCGTGGACATGACGAGGAGTCTCTAAATGGTCGAGAGGTAAAGATTCATATATTGGAAGGCTATATTCGAACATCGAAAAGGTTCCGAGTGATTCGGGTATTTTTTGGAGTACCGGGGAGTTGCAGGAATTCACCGAGAGAAGTAATGGGCCTTATTTGACCATACGGGAAGAGGAGGAGGAAGGCCAAGGGGAGGTTCCCCCCATGGGTCCGAATTGGACTAGGGGAAGTGGGCGGCGCCCCCCTTGCCCTTTCCTACTCCCTCTCTCTTTCCCTCTTTCCTTCTCTCTTACTCCGAATAGGAAAGGGTTTCCTACTAGGACTTGGAAGTCCTAGTAGGACTCCCTACACTTGGCGCGCCCTAGGGGGGCGGCCTCCCACCCTCCCTCTTTTATATATGTGGGCAGGGGGCACCCCAAAGGCACAACAGACAATCTCTTAGCCGTGTGCGATGTCCCTTCCATAGTTACGCACCTCAGTCATATCGTTGCAGCGCTTAGGCGAAGCCCTGCGCCGGTAACTTCATCATCACCGTCACCATGCCGTCATGCTGACGAAACTCTCTCTCGTCCTCAACTAGATCAAGAGCTCGAGGGACGTCATCGTGCTGAACGTGTGCTGAACACGGAGGTGCCGTACATTCGGTACTTGGATCGGTTGGATCGTGAAGACGTTCGACTACATGAACCGTGTTACTAAACGCTTCCGCTTTCGGTCTACAAGGGTACGTGGACACACTCTCTCCTCTCGTTGCTATGCTTCTCCTAGATAGATCTTGCGTGATCGTAGTTTTTTTTAAAATACTACGTTCCCCAACAGCGATATCTGGTGATCAAGGGGGGTTGGCTTGCCTGGTTGCTCTGGCAAGTAGGAAGAGTCGTCGTCGACGTAGTTGATCACGGGATAATCGGCAGTGGTCTCGGGGTCTACCGGGAAGAAGTAACGAAGGGGGAATACAATAAATAATAGAGCAATCAAAGCATCACAAAGCATAACATGACAATACACGGTGTAAGGGTGATCTAACGTATGACTACACGATATAGGTGAAGAGGGAAACATCAGGGAATGTTTTCCCGAAGTTTGTCATTTTCGGACAGATGAACCAGAGGTGGAATGTTGCACGTTCACTATGCTAGGGACGTGTGGTCAACGCACGGAATGTGTATTCGAATTTGTCTCGTCGTTCTGAGCAACTTTTATGTACAAAGTATTTTCATCCGAGCTACGGTTTATTTTATATGATTTTTCAAAGTTTTATTAATTTTCTGAATTTATAATTAATTCGAAATTAATAGACAAAATGCTATGGGCACGCAGCCCTGTGTACACAGAATATACACAGAGGCTGACACGTGGGCCAGGGGGACCCAGTTGACCAGTCAATGGTTGACTGGTCAACACGGGATGGGGCCACATGTCATTGACTGTTTAGTTTATCTATTAGTTTAACTAAGTTAACTAACTAATTAGTTAGCGAATTAGGCAATCAATTACGTTAATTAATTAGTTTACCATTTAATTAATGTTTATTATTATTATTATTATTATTATTTCCTTTTCCTTTTCTTTTTCCTTTTTTGGGGCGCTGGACCCACATGTCATAGGCCCAGCGGGGCCTAACGGGCGCACGAGTGTGCGGGTTCGGGGGCGCGGCCACGAGCGCCCGCCGGGGCGAGCCCGGCGCTGGCCTCGGGCGCGGTCAGTGGCGCGGATGGCTGCCGGTGCGGCGCCGGCGCAGGGCACCGGAGGTGGAGCGGGGTGGGAGGGGAGGCACGGACGGGCCAGCGAGCAGGCGGCCAGGCGAGGCGTCGCGCGCGCGTGGACGGTGCGGGGGCGCCAGCGAGGGTGAGGGGCGGGGCGAGCGGGCGCTAGAGGCGAGTGATGGAGGCGGACAACATGAGTGGGGCGGGCACGTCCGATCGAAGCAGCCACTGGCGGTGGCAGGTGCAGGCCGCGGCGATGCACGGCCTGGCATGTGCGTGGTAGCGATGGGCGGAGTCCAGCGGCGCTGTCGAACCCAGCGGCGGAGGACCACAGAGCTGCGGTGGCGTCGGCAGGGGTAGGGGCCCGGGCCGCACGAGGGAGCGGGCCGAGGAGGAGGCCGCGAACAAGGGTGGGTGAGCAGCAGCAGACGGAAGCGAGGCCATGCACGGGCGCGCAACGAGTATTAAGGGCGGCTCGGGCCGACGTGATCTATGGCGACGGAAAACAGAAGAGGGAGTAGGGGGGGGGGTCAACCGAGGGCTCACCGAGCAAGTCGTTGGTGAGCTCGGGGAGGCCGGAGACATGCCGGAGTAGCGGTTCGGGGTGGAGCAGTGAGAGGCTGATGCTACCTCTTGAGCATGCGTTGGTTTTTCCTTGGAGAGGAAAGGGTGATGCAGCAAAGTAGCATAAATATTTCACTCAGTTTTTGAGAACCAATGTATCAATCCAGTAGGAGACTACTCAAATCCCTCGTACATGCACAAACAAATAAGAACCTTGCAACCAACATGATAAAGGGGTTGTAGCAATCTGTAACTTTTGAATACTTCTGTAACTCTAAAAATTCTGAAATAAATTGGTGGACATGAGGAGTTTGTCTATTAATCATCTGCAAAAAGAATCGACTTAGAAGCATTCTCTAGTAAAAAAAAGGCAGCCAATCTCGTGAGCGCAAACATTTCTGTTTTTTATAGCAAGATCGCAAATACTTCACCCAAGTCTCCCCAAAGGTTCTACTTGGCACAAACACTAATTAAAACACAAAACCACATCTAACCAGAAGCTAGATGATTTATTTATTACAAAATAGAAGTAAAATCAAATAAAATAAAATTGGGTTGCCTCCTGATACGTCTCCAACGTATCTATAATTTTTGATTGTTCCATGCTATTATTTAGGAAGTCTTGGATGTTGAATGGGCTTTATCTTACACTTTTATATCATTTTTGTGACTAACCTACTAACCCAAAGGCCTAGTCCAGATTGCTGTTTTTGCCTATTTCAGGGTTTTGGAGAAAAAGAATATCAAACGGAGTCCAAATGGAATGAAACCTTCGCGAGAGATATTTTTGGAGAAAATCACGCACAGGGGACTTGAGAACCACGTCAGGGGAGCCTCGGGGTGTCCACGAGGGCGGGGGGCGCGCCCCTGTCTCGTGGGCCCCTCGAGCACCCCCGGTGTCCTCCTTCCTCCTATATAAGTCTACGTACCCTGAAACCTTCGACAACAGAGAGAAAACACTAATTCCACCGCTGTAACCTTCTGTTCCCGTGAGATCCCATCTTGGAGCCTGTTCCGGAGCTTCACTGGAGGGGGGGTCCATCATGGAGTTCTTCATCATCATCATCATCGCCCTCACCATGAGTTGTGAGTAGTTTACCATAGACCTTCGGGTCCATAGCTAGTATCTAGATGGCTTCTTCTCTCTCTCTAGATCTTAATACAAAGTTCTCCTCGGTCTTCGAGGAGATCTATTCGATGTAATCTCTTTTTGCGGTGTGTTTGTCGAGATCCGATGAATTTTGAGTTTATGATCAAGATTATCTATGAGAAATATTTGGTTCTTCTCTAAACGTTTTATGTGTGCTCATAATATCCTTGCAAGTCTCTTCGAATTATTGGTTTGGTTTGGCCTACTAGATCTATATTTCTTGCAATGGGAGAAGTGCTTGGCTTTGGGTTCAATCTTGCGGTGTCCTTTCCCAGTGACAGTAGGGGCAGCAAGGCACGTATTGTATTGTTGCCATCGAGGATAAAAAGATGGGGTTTATATCATATTGCTTGAGTTTATCCCTCTACATCATGTCATCTTTCTTAAGGTGTTACTCTGTTCTTATGAACTCAATACACTAGATGCATGCTGGATAGCGGTCGATGTGTGGAGTAATAGTAGTAGATGCAGAATTGTTTCAGTCTACTTGTCTCGGACGTGATACCTATATACAATGATCATGCCTAGATAGTCTCATAATTATTCGCTTTTCTATCAATTGCTCGACAGTAATTTGTTTACCCGCTGTAGAATATCGCTATCATGAGAGAAGCCACTAGAGAACACTATGGCTCCCGAGTCTATTCTCAACATATCAATCTTCAT
>LR738715.1:556998717-557010111 GCA_902687465.1 Secale cereale | reverse complement strand
TACTTTCCCGTCAACTAGCCAATTTCTTTTGCCGTTGTTTATTTGCTGTTTTATTAAACTAAAAAATACCAAAAATCTTATCTTATCATCTCTATCAGATCTCACTCTCGTAAGTAACCGTAAAGGGATTGACAAACCCTTATCGCGTTCGCTGCGAAGTTCTTATTTGTTTGTGCAGGTGCGAGGGACTGACGCGTGGTCTCCTACTGGATTGATACCTTGGTTCTCAAAAACTGAGGGAAATACTTACGCTACTGTGCTGCATCTCGCTTTCCTCTTCGAGGGAATACAACGCAAGCTCAAGAGGTAGCAAGAAGAATTTCTGGCGCCGTTGCCGGGGAGGCTTACGCAAAAGTCATATACCAAGTACCTATCACAAACCCTTATCCTTCGCATTATATTTATTTGCCTCTCGTTTTCCTCCCCCCCACTTCACCTTTGCCGTTTTATTCGCCCTTCTTCCGTCGTCTGTTTCTCGTTCGATTGCTTTTTGTTTACTTATCTGTTGCGTGCCTGCTTGCCCTCATGTCTGAGATGGGGGACGATTTATCGAGAAGGGTAGCAATGCCAAGGGCAATGTCCATGTTGACCCCCCGGATGAAGCTACTACTTTACATGTTAAGAAGTTCCGGGTCGGTAGCGGCAATATTATTGGAAAAGGGGTTCTTCAAGACTTCTTTACTTGTGCCGGTGCTTTGCCCACTATGGTTGGCTCTATTCTTCACAGAACTAGTAGCCTTGCGGATGCCGTATCTATGCTCATAGTAGAAATTGAAAGACAATTTATCCATATGCATCCTTGTATTCAGAGAGTATTTTTGGAGTTCTCCAATATTAAGCATTCTTCCGTTAAGCGTTCTGCTACTATATTTTTGGCTCATGAATTTAGATATATCATGAAAGAGGCCAGAGAAATATTTGCTCATTACGGAGTAGATGCCGGTCGACCTCCTATAGAGGCTATCTTGTTCAATCCAGAAGACCTTATGCGTTTGCGATCTCCTGATCATGTTGCTTTTAATGAAAACCTTAGAAAAAAGGTTCATGTCGAGATCTTGATTGATAGAATTTCTGAGATAAATGATGACCTCGCAGTTCAAAATAATGGGTTAGGCCCCTTCCTTGAACGAAGGTTATTGGCCTTTTGCCAAAAGAATGCCTATAACGATGAATTGGTCATCCACTACAAAGGGCCAAAGGAGGAACCTGTTCCTCCCGAGATTGATGTAGGGGACTTTTGTCCCATTAAATTTAGCCCTTTTGATTACTTTCGTTTGCCACAAAGGAAGCTTTCGGCTGAACGTAGGGAATATGAGATGAGCTTTCGCGACATATCAGAACACTATGGCAATACCTAGATCTATCTTGTATCGTGCCTAGCTAGGGGCGTAAAACGATAGCGCTTGTTGGGAGGCAACCCAATTTTATGTTTTTTGTTTTCGTTGCTTTTAGGGAATAAATATTGCATCTAGCCTCCGATTAGATGTGTTTTCATGTTTTATTTAGTGTTTGTGCCAAGTAGAACGGTAAGACTTGTGTGAAGTTTATATGATCTTGTTGTGAAAAACAGAATCGTTAGCGCACGCTAAAGTAGTCTTCAGATTTTACTGGAGCGTGCTTTTTAGTTGATTCTTTTTTCTGCTGATTGTTAGACAAATTTCGCAAATTTACCAATTTAGTTTGAATTTTTTGGAGTCCCATAAGTAGGCGAACCCAGCAGATTACTACAGACTGTTCTGTTTTTGATAGATTATATTTTTCGTGTGTTGTTTGCTTATTCCGATGCATCTATGAGTAATATTGGAGGATATGAACCATAGAGAACTTAGAGTACAGTAGGATTAACACCAATATAAACAATGAATGAATTCCTTGCTGTACCTTTGAGTGGTGGTTTGCTTTCTCTTACTAATGGAGCTCACGAGAATTTTTGTCTAAGTTTTGTGTTGTGAAGTTTTTAAGTTTTAAGTATTGCTTTGATGGACTATGGAACAAGGAGTAGCAAAGGCCTAAGCTTGGGGATGACCATGGCACCCCAAGTAAATTCAAGATAATCAAAATCCTAAGCTTGGGGATGCCCCGGGAAGGCATGCCCTCTTTCGTCTTCATCCATCGGTAACTATACTTGGAGCTATATTTTTATTCGCAACATGTTATGTGTTTTGCTTGGAGCGTCTTGTATAATATGAGTCTTTGCTTGTTAGTTTTCCACAATCATACTTGCTGGACACACCTATTTGAGAGAGTTAAATATGCCCTAGAAATTGTTAGAACACACAATATGCTTCACTTATATCTTTTAGAGCACAGTGGTGCTAATATTTTGTATAAATTGATGAACTCTCATGCTTCACTTAGATCTATTTGAAACTCTATTAAAACAGCATGGTAAAATGTTTAGGATAAAGAAACTAGTCTTCACATGATAAACATCCAAGGTCAATGTAGTAAAAAAAATCACATCAAGTGCATTGAGTAGAAAGAGACGTTGGATGCTTGATAATTGTTTTGAGACATGAGGATAGTGATATTAGAGTCATGCTAGTAGAGTAATTATGAAATTGAGAAATATTGGTGTTAAGGTTGGTGATTCCCGTAGCATGCACGTATGGTGAATCATTGTGTGACTAAGTTAAAGCATGAGGTATTTGTAGAGTGTCAACCTTTGTGTGGATGTCGGGGGCGCGCGATGGTCAACTCCTACCAACCTCCCCCTAGGGGCATGCGTTGATTGCTTTGTTTTGATGACTCGTTGATTTTTGCAATAAGTATATGAGTTCTTATGACTAATGTTGAGCCCATGGATTATACGCACTCTCACCCTTCCACCATTGCTAGCCTCTCTTGTACCGCGCAACTTTCGCCGGTGCCATAAACCCACTATATATCCTTCCTCAAAACAACAACCATATTGTTCCTCAAAACAGCCACCATACCTACCTATCATGGCATTTCCATAGCCATTCCGAGATATATTGCCATGCAACTTTCCACCGTTCCGTTCATATGACACGCATCATATTGTCATAGTGCCATGCATGATCATGTAGTTGACATAGTAGTTGTGGCAAAGCCACCATGCATAATTTTTCGTACATGTCACACATGATTCATTGCTTATGCCGGTACACCACGGGAGGCATTCATGTAGAGTCATACTTGTTGTAGTATCGAGTTGTAATATCAATTTGTAATAAAAAGTGTGATGATCATCATTACTAGAGCATTGTCCCGTGTGAGGAAAGGCCAATAAAAAAGAGATGGCCCAAAAAAATATAGAGAGGGGCTAATAAAAAAAATGAGAAAGCCCCTCCAAAATAAAAAAAATGAGAGAAAAGAGAGAAGGGACAATGCTATTATCTATTTCCACACTTGTGCTTCAAAGTAGCACCATGATCTTGATTGTAGAGAGTCTCATGATTAGTCACTTTCATATACTAGTGGGAATTTTCATTATATAACTTGGCTTGTATATTACAACGATGGGCTTCCTCAAATGCCCTAGGTCTTCGTGAGAAAGCAAGTTGGATGCACACCCACTAGTTTCATTTGTTGAGCTTTCATTCATATTTAGTAGTGCATCCGTTGCATGGCAATCCCTACTCACTCACATTGATATCTATTGATGGGCATCTCCATAGCCCGTTGATACGCCTAGTCGATGTGAGTCTATCTCCCTCTTTTTGTCTTCTCCACAACCACCTCTATTCCACCCATAGTGCTATGTCCATGGCTCACGCTCATGTATTGCGTGAAAGTTGAAAGGTTTGAAAAGATAGAGCATTAAAACAATTGCTTGGCTGAAATCGGGGTTGTGCATGATATGAATATTTTGTGTGATAGCAAGGGAGCATAGCCAACACTATATGATTTTGTAGGGATAGCTTTCTTTAGCCATAGTATTTTGAGAAGACGTGATTGCTTTGTTAGTATGCCTTGAAGTATTGTTATTTCTGATGTCAATATAGACTTTTATCTTGAATCTTTCAGATCTGAACATTCATGCCACAATTAAGATAATTACATTGAAAAATATATTGGTTAGAATTCCACATCAAAAATTATTTCTTTATCATTTACCTACTCAAGGACGAGCAGGAATTAAGCTTGGGGATGCTTGATACGTCTCCAACGTATCTATAATTTTTCATTGTTCCATGCTAGTATTTACGAAGTCTTAGATGTTTAATGGGCTTTATCATTCACTTTTATATCATTTTTGGGACTAACCTACTAACCCAAAGGCCCAGTCCAGATTGCTGTTTTTTGCCTATTTCAGGGTTTTGCAGAAAAGGAATATCAAACGGAGTCCAAAGGGAATGAAACCTTCGCAGGAGATATTTTTGGAGAAAATCACGCGAGATAGACTTCGGGGCCAAGCCAGAGGACACGGGGCCCACCCTCGAGGGTGGGGGGCACGCCCCCTTCCCAGGGCGCGCCCCCCTGCCTCGAGGGCAGGCCCGGTGGCCCCTGGTGCCCCTCTTCCTCCTATATATGCCTACATACCCCAGAAACTCCAGACGCAGAGAGAAAACCCTAATTCCACCGCCGTAGCTACTGTTCCCGTGGAGATCCCATCTTGGAGCCTGTTCCGGGAGGGGGACTCATCACGGAGGCCTTTGTCATCATCATCATCGCCGTCACCATGAGTTGTGAGTAGTTTACCTCAGACCTTCGGGTCCATAGCTAGTATTTAGATGGCTTCTTCTCTCTCTCCGGATCTCAATACAAAGTTCTCCTCGGTCTTCGAGGAGATCTATTCGATGTAATCTCTTTTTGCGGTGTGTTTGTCGAGATCCGATGAATTGTGAGTTTACGATCAAGGTTATCTATGAGAAATATTTGGTTCTTCTCTGAACTTTTTATGTGTGGTCATAATATCCTTGCAAGTCTCTTCGAATTATTGGTTTGGTTTGGCCTACTAGATCTATAGTTCTTGCAATGGGAGAAGTGCTTGGCTTTGGGTTCAATCTTGCGGTGTCCTTTCCCAGTGACAGTAGGGGCAGCAAGGCACGTATTGTATTGTTGCCATCAAGGATAAAAAGATGGGGTTTTCATCATATTGCTTGAGTTTATCCCTCTACATCATGTCATCTTGCTTAAAGCGTTACTCTGTTCGTATGAACTTAATACACTAGATGCATGCTGGATAGCGATCGATGTGTGGAGTAATAGTAGTAGATGCAGGCAGGAGTTGGTCTACTTGTCTCGGACGTGATGCCTATATACAATGATCATGCCTAGATAATCTCATAATTATTTGCTTTTCTATCAATTGCTCGACAGTAATTTGTTTACCCGCCGTAGAATATCGTTATCATGAGAGAAGCCACTAGAGAAAACTATGGCCCCCGGGTCTATCTTTATCATATTACTTTCCCGTCAACTAGCCAATTTCTTTTGCTGTTGTTTATTTTCTGTTTTATTAAACTAAAAAAATACCAAAAATATTATCTTATCATCTCTATCAGATCTCGCTCTCGTAAGTAACTGTAAAGGGATTGACAACCCCTTATCGCGTTGGCTGCGAAGTTCTTATTTGTTTGTGCAGGTGCGAGGGACTGGCGCGTGGTCTCCTACTGGATGATACCTTGGTTCTCAAAAACTGAGGGAAATACTTACACTACTATGCTGCATCTCTCTTTCCTCTTCGAGGGAATACAACGCAAGCTCAAGAGGTAGCAAGAAGAATTTCTTGTGATGGGTACTTGGTATATGACTTGTGCGTAGATCTCCCCGGCAACGGCGCCAGAAATCCTTATTGCTACCTCTTGAGCATGCGGTTGTTTTCCCTTGAAGAGGAAAGGGTGATGTAGCAAAGTAGCGTAAGTATTTCTCTCAGTTTTTGAGAACCAAGGTATTAATCCAGTAGGAGACTACACTCAAATCCCTCGTACCTGCTCAAACAAATAAGAACCTTGCAACCAACGCGATAAAGGGGTTGTCAATCCCTTCACGTCCACTTGCAAAAGTGAGATCTGATAGAGATAATAAGATAAATATTTTTGGTATTTTTGTTGTATAGATTGAAAAGTAAGGATTGCAAAATAAAAGAACAGTAAAGATAACTAGTAGATGGAGATTAATATGATGGAAGATAGTCCCGGAGGCCATAGGTTTCACTAGTGGCTTCTCTCAAGATAGCAGATTCTATGGTGGGTGAACAAATTACTGTCGAACAATTGATAGAAGAGCGCATAGTTATGAGAATATCTAGGCATGATCATGTACATAGGCATCACGTCCGTGCAAGTAGACCAAAACGATTCTGCCTCTACTACTATCACTACAAAAAAAATACACTTCCATGATGATACGTGTTTGCCACGTTTTCTGTCATGCATGTACATCCATGACAAATTTATGACAGAATCAAGATAGTCATACATGTGTTGTCGTAGAAGTGTTCCATGACATTACCAAAATTATCATCATGGAAGTGTCCATTTCCATGACGATAAATCGCGCGTCACAGAAGTGCTTTCGTCAAGGGTGCCCGACACGTGGCATCCACCGTAACGGAATGCCGTTAAGCTATCGGGTCCGGTTTTGGATCCGATAACCCGTTAACAGCCCCGACCAATGGGGATTTTCCACATGTAAAATCATCATTGGCTGGAGGAAACATGTGTTGGCTCACCGTTGGGACAGATGTCATCCTCTCATTGGACCCAAAGCGCCTATGATACATCGACATGTGGCATGGCCCAATAGGGGCCCATTCCTATGAAAAGGCCGGCCCATTTGACTTGGTCAAAAGGTGGCGGGCCGGCCCACGGAAAGCCTGTTAACGGCTTGTTCGCATATAGCCCATTTACAGCCCGCTAACCCAAGGCCCGTTACGACCTATCCGAATTATGCCCAGTAGCGTCATCTGGGCTGTCCAATATGATTCCAACCCATTTTAAGTTCCGACCCATGTATGGCCCATGACGTCTTTCGGCCCATATGAGGCCCTTTTGTAACTCTTGGCCCATTAACGGCCCGTGGTGAAACTGGCCCGTAATGAATAGTTTATCACTTTGTACCCATTAACGGACCATTAATCCATTGGGCCATTTGCAGCCCATGTTATCTTTCGGCCTTCTCAGGGCCCATTTATTCTTGGCCCATTAACGGACCGTGGTGAAACTGGCTCGTAATGAACAGTGTATCACTTTATACCCATTAACGGCCCATTAATCCATTGGGCCATTTGCAGCCCATGTTATCTTTCGGCCTTCTCAGGGCCCATTTATTCTTGGGCTCATTTCCAGCATTCGGTTAGTTACGGCCCGTTACTGCCATTTTCTGCTTATGGGCCAAATTCAGCCCGTGGTTATAGTCAGCCCGTTTGTGGCCCGTTAATACGTTGGGCCGTTTTCATAGCGTCATCAAATACGGCCTATTAACGACGGTCCGTTATGGTTGGCCCATGAACGGATGACTCCAACTCTAGCCCGTTTACGGCCATAATGCAGTCTGTTTTTGGCCCATGTTTGGCCAATCGATCATACGGCCCGTCTAAGGCCCATTGACGATACGGCCCGTAGAAGGCCCATTGTTTCTACGGCCCGTAGAAGGCCCATTGTTTCTACGGCCCGTAGAAGGCCCATTGTTTCTATGGCCCGTAGGAAGCCCAGTGTCACTATAGTAAATATGTAGCCCATGGCATGTTAAAGGCGGGAAACTACTATAGGTTTAGACCTGCTAATGGCCCAAGATGAGTATAGGCCCACATTTTGGCCCATATGAGTAACGGGCCGACCTGAAGACCGACAACACTGAGATCCACTAAACCTTCCGGCCTAAATTACAGCATACCGACCAAAGAATAAACCTAGACTATACAACAAAGAAATTACGGCATATTACATCCACTAGGAATCAAAGTTCGCTACCGGTGATAATAAAGCGCAACATGACCGCGGATTACATACACTAGGCATCAAAGGTCGCCACTAGTGCACATAAACGCACCGACAAAAGAATATGCAAAACTTAGAGCACTTCAGAAGGCACTAGACCTGGCAAGCTTGGGCCCCGCAAGCAGCCGAACAAGCTGATGAGAGCTCAGTTGTGTCAACTATAGATGCTTCATCCCTAGCTGTATGGAACCATAGTGCGCAAGGCAGTCCCCTGACATCTTCATTACATCTTTGACTTCAAGTCGGAGCTGAGCTGAAGCAAGCCTTTCCGCTTTAAGTTGATACTGAAGAAGTTGAACTGATTGAGGTAGGGACTGCACAAAGGTTGTCTCACACAGGCTGGTGAGTAGCTTCAACTCACTATCTTCATCAAGACAGGACCTTGGGGTCATCTCACTATCCTCAAGATGGTTTGGCTCACTATCTTTCCTAAAGTTCTGCCTGGCATAAGAGATACGACTCTGAAAGAGAAACAAGGAGACATGTAACAGGTTTCACAATTATATAAGCAAATAAATGGATCTGTTCTGCATAAGGAACATGTTTTTACAACTACAATTTAAAACTGGTAGTTGTTGCAAACATCCAAACAGATGTAAACAGAAGTGGAGGAAATGATGCCTATCCAAACCTATACTAGAACAAAGTTTGAAGGCTTGATAAGGATGAACTTACATTACATGTTAACACGGGCTGGACAAAGCCCTTCTCCATGTTGATGGAAAGACAACTCAAATAATTCCCCAAAGAAAATTCTTTATAAGAGTTGCCATTATTCTACATTTTGCAAAGAGTAAATATAGATCAAATAATATGGGAAGAAATAGAGGATAATGAAGCTTAGGTGCAGACTGATGATACATAATCAAATAGAAATTAATTAAGTACAGTGTTACAAGGTAAAATGTACTGACAAGAGGAATGCAGACATCAATGTGTGCAGTGGCATTGGCTTTATTCAACATTTTGGTAAGAGTAAATGTAGATATGATAATTTGGAGGAAGTGGAGGGCAGGGCAGATAAGATGCAGAGTAATGCTAGACAATCAACTATCTCGCGATGCATGTACAGTAATACCACCACCGTCCGTTATTAGTTCTCGCTCAAATGGATGTATCTAGCACTATTAAGTTCTAAATACATCCAATTGATCAACAATTAATTCGATACAGAGGGAGTACATGACAACAGGTACTTACATGAGCAATCCAAAACTTCATAACCATTGTGTTAATTCTACATTTATCTAAGAGTAAATATTGATCTTATAATTTCAAGCAAAGGTAGGATAAAGAAGCAAACATTACAGTGATGCTACATAATCAAACGACAATGAGTGTAAGTATGCTGACAAAGGGCAAGAGGTACTAACAAGAGCAATGCAGAGCCCTTGTCATGAGATCCTATGATCCTTTGAGCAAGAAGATTCATCTGAAATTAGTTTTCATACAAGAGAGAAGGTAAGGCACATGCAGAAATTTAGGAGTTCAAATTTTGAATTGATATCATAGGCAGTACCTGACGCTGGGCTATCAGCAGTTCTAATAGGGGTTTGGCCACTAGAGTAGGGGTAAAGTCCGTTACAGTTGGGCCTGTGTTTTCTATGGCTGCTGATCTATCTGATTTAACAGGTATCACTGCCTTTTCTAAATACCTAGTTTGCACTCCTTGAGGATTTACAATCACCCTCTTACTTTTGGACATCTATTACGAAAGAACAACATTTGACTGGAAAAACATAGTATGACGACACATGGAATAGGTACAGAAAATGGATAGGTATGGCATATACTCATATATGATGCTTAAACTAAGAAGATGGTGTAACAAAGTAGAAGTAATGCAAGAGGTTAGATGCAAAATATGTGTGACCAATACAACCTTGCCAAGTTAGAGCATGCACCTTGATGGGTGAATAAGATAGGCCATCCTCCACCATGCCAAGTTTGTTAGCAAGTGGATTGTTCCGCAATATTCCTCTCGTGCGCCCATTCTCATATTCATTTTGATAATGTTCAATACCTGACATGCATGAAAACATAAAAACAAGTGAGATTATCTTTGTAACGCAGAAGTGATTCTAATCCAATACTTCCTCCTCGTAAAACCCTTTGTGCTATCTCTGCAATTCTTCTAAGAGGTGCCATGCATGCTATAATTTGGTGTGTGCATTAATATAATGTGGCCTACTACTCAAAATATGAGAGCTCCAGAAGTGATGATACTTCGCAGATGATAGCTTCAACATATAGTAAAGAAGAACAAGTCGCCCTGACCTGACAGATTCAAAATATACTAAGGGAGAATAACTCGAACTGACCAGTCGACCGCAAGAGAAGAGGATCATCTTAAAGAAGAGCAGAAGAGCAAGCAGATTGAAGATATTGCAAGTCTTTCTATACAATGTCGGTTGGCCACCCATGATGAACCAGAGCGCACAGAGAAATACTATTCCTTTCGGTCTCTCCATATGTGGCTCACATGCATTTCGAAACTAAAGTAGGAACATTTAGCTGACCAATTAAACATCTCCCAGTTTTACTAATATCAACATAATATCAGATTTGAATTTATACAACTAAGCTTGTTTAGCTTGATGGGTGGAGGAGTGCTATTACGACACGAACCACATAGGCTGATCGTGGTCATCATAAAATGGGGAAACCATAAGCATGATGAGTATAATTTTGACCATGGCAGTGGGATGGCAGGTGTCGTGGATTTAGCATGGCAGATGTCCTAGCAAAAGGACTTAGTTGTGAGGCCATCGCTACGGGTTAGCTTAAAGGGGTTAAAGTGGATGAGGGACACAGGGATTTTATACTAGTTCAGCCCCTTCGATGAAGGTAAAAGCCTACGTCTAGTTTGGTGTGGTATTGCTTGGGCTTCGATGACCAGGGAGCGAATCCGCTTTGCCTGTGTCTCGAGCTGCTGTTTCTTGTCCTGAACCGTCGCCGGGTCGTCCCTTTATATAAGAGGTGATGCCCGGTCCGGTTTACAGAGTCCCGAGGCCGGATCAAAAATGTGTCCGCCTCGGTCTCTACTCTTTCTATCTTACATCCCAAGTTACATGATATGACGGTTTATGAATCATGGGCCTTACACATGGGCCATGAGCCTCTTTGGGCTATAACCTCCTATTACATACTCCGATGTGCTTCTGATAATATGATCTTGATGACGTAAACCGGACCCTCCTGGCCGGTTTATACCTGATAGTAATATCCCTGACATTAGGCCCCAGATTGATTTGAACTTGTTCATGTCAGTCTTCAAAGTCTTGTACAGGTTTCCCTTTCTGCAGCTTCCATATACTCCATAAACCGGCATGATGTCAGCTTCTTGGGTCTCTTTAAACCGTCGTGACATCATCCGTGCATTTAATGCCTATACCTGTTTATTACCTTTATTTATTAAAGCTCGACAAGATCAGGGCGACAGCTCAATCCATATCCAACTTTTTGTCTCCACGATTCCCGCGCCTGC
>LR738715.1:556948318-556990030 GCA_902687465.1 Secale cereale | reverse complement strand
CGACGACCCCCACACCCTCCCCCGCTCCACCGTCACAAATGAATGCAACTAAAAAAATTGATTATATTTTCAAAAAACAAATTTGATTATATTTTCAAATAACAAATTTGATGGTATTTTCAAATAACAAATTTGATGATATTTTTTGTATTCATAAATATTTTCAAATAAAAAATCTGATGATATTTAAAAAAATTATTACTGTTTTTATAAAAATTTATTACTGTTTCATATTCATATTCATATTCATATTCATATTCATATTCATGATATTTTTTTATATTCATAAATATTTTCAAATAAAAAATTATTACTGTTTTTATAAAAATTAATTACTGTTTCATATTCATATTCATATTCATGATATTTTTTTATATTCATAAATATTTTCAAATAAAAAGTTATTAATGTTTTTATAAAAAATAATTACTTATGGCGCATAGCTGGCTGGTGCGCCATTGGTATCAAAAAAATAAACATTCTAATGGCGCACCGCCAGGATGTGCGCCATTAGTAATCTTCCCCCCTATAGCTAGTCGCCCGATCCCTTCGTCCCTCCCTCTCGCCAGATCCACTTCTCCCCTCCGCGCGTTGCCCCGACACACGACGCCGCCGCCCTACGTGCGCTGCCGCCCCCGCGCCCCCACCACTGCAGCTCCGCCATCACCGACGCCTCCGCGACCTCGCCGTCACCGACAGCCTCCCCGTGTTGGCCCCTGCCCTGCGCCGCCTCTACCTCAGTCCGGGCACGGGGTGCAGGACGGCGACCGCCGCCGACCCGCGAAGCACGTGGCCGCCGGCCTCCCCACGACCAACCGAGGCGCCAAGGAGGACCATCGCCGTCTTCTTCTTCGACTAAGAGGACCCGGACGAGCTCGGACGCCCTCGAGCCATCCTTCGACGCCGCCGCCGACCCCGACCCCGACCCCGACCCCTCCGGCGACCGGCCGCGCCCGCCCGCCCTTGTGCCTGGTAAGAAATGCATCCACACCCATCACAATAGGTCCATCTTCCTGTATGTGCATTATAGCCATTTGCTTGTGTCACGATTATCCTAAAATACTTCAACTCTTGAGAAAATCATGTGCCACATTATTGATATGTGCTTTGGAACACTTTATGATCAGCAAGTGTGTTCCAGATGTTTTTCTAGAGTTCCAGATGTGTTCTAGGGGTGGTACAATTTTAGGCCTTTGTTTGGATTCCATTGCTCGATCTGTCTAATGCTGCAACTTTAATCTTCGCTAGATAGAAATACTGTTGGCTGTTAGTACGACAGGGCAAGATTAATTCAGTAATTGAGTTCCAGATGTTTTTTAGGATACAAGTTCAGACCTTTGTGCTCCTATGTCCATTGCTGGATGTTGGTTGTGGGAAAACTGCAATTGCTTTACCATCTCTGACTAATTAACCATTTGAGGGAGGGACATTAGTGGATTTAGACCTTTGTGCTAATTCAATCTTCGCTAGGTATAGAGGTACTGTTGGCTGTTGGTAAGACAGGGCAAGATTAATTCAGTAATTGAGTTCCCGATGTGGTTTAGGAAACAAGTTTAGACCTTTGTGCTCCTATGGCCATTGCTGTGTATGTTGGCTGTTAGGTTTATCAAACCTTACAAGTTCAATCTGCACTATAAATTGCTGCTAGTTGTCTGTCACAACACTGCAAGCAGTTAAATGATGGGAAATCTGTAATTGCTTTACCATCTCTGACTAATTAACCATTTGAGGGACATTATTTGTGCATATTACTGCAAAATGCTTGATTATTATTTGAGTCATCAGTATGGACTGGCTAAGCATAATATGATAATGTAGATTATAACACTATTAGACCTTTGTGCTCTGATCGCGATTTCTGGATGCTGGCCTTGGGGTTTGTCAAATGTTCCAAGTTCAGTTTTCACTACAAATACTGTTGGTCGTTAGTACAGCAGTGCAAGCTATTCAGTAATGGCAAATCTGCTGGTTATTAGCCATCTTTGGATAAATAGCTATTTTAGGGACAGTAGGGTGATAAATTACTGTAAAATGCTTAAAATGTGAAGCCTGCAACACTTGACAAGCACAATATACTAATTTTCATGATCAGCAATCCATGATCAGCAACAGTTTCTTTCACTAATTTTCAGTTAACAACAATCCATGATTTTTTCCAGCTAAAACTATTGATGATTTTTTGTTGGGTGACCTATTAGAGGCCCTTGAGTTTGCTGGAATGGCAACATCCTAGCACTGCAAACATGGCAACATCCTAGCACTGCAATGTGGCATGTTGGCTCAACAATCACCAATGTACACTACACAGAACAATGTAGCTATTAATCTTGTTGTGGTTATGCTTTTAGCAGCAGAGAAGTAAGAGCAGAAGCATCATTGATGCATGTGCTGGTTAATTAGCTTTTACTATATGATGATGAGGAGGAGTATCTATCTTATTTGGCATGACTAGTAGAGTAATTAACTGGTAGTAACTGACAGTGACCTGCATGAACATGGGCTGAAAAAAGCAAAGGCAAGTAGTAGATGCCAACTTTTGACATGCATGCACTCATTCTTGTAAACTAAACTAAACATGCTTATCTATCTATCTATCTTTCTGCTTTAGTATGTATGTATGCATTGTATTCATATTTGCTCCAGGCCAGCTTAATTTGCTGGCTGGCTGGCATGATGGCTGATGGATCCCTCAGCTGGAGCTCAGTGTGATCTTCATTTGAATAGTCTAAAGTGGAGTTGAAAGCCCGATGCACTCCATCCAGATTTTTGCTGGGTTTTGTCTCCGACCATCGTGTCGTGATGATTTTGCAGGTACCCCGAGAGGCCCTTGAGTTTGCTGGAATGTCGATTAACTTCCGTTCCGGCAAATTCGAGTACTCCATATGTCCTATTTTCAGCAAAGGTCATGCTGAAATTTTTCGTGAATTTTAGCATGACTTTGCTAAAAATAGGACATATGGGGTACTTGTGACTAATGCATGGGCCGGGGTATCTTAGTAGTTAATTAAGTAGGATCAACTGCCCCTTTATTCTTGCTGCATTGAACCATAGGCGGCAATAGAGCCAAGTGATTAGGCCCAACTTAGAATTCTCCTTCCCAGCTTAGCTTTTAGGATGCCTCGGTGTCGACAAACCATAAATTATGAAACCTTGGCTTTTAGGGTGCCTCAGTGTCGATAAAAACCTAAATGATGAAAGCTTAGGCTTTTAGGGTGCCTCGGCGTCGAAAAACCCTCAATGATAAAAGCTTAGCTTTTAGGATGCCTCGGTGTCGACAAACCCTAAATGATGAGACCATGATCTTGTTCCTTGACAATAACCAACTTTTTGACCAATTTTTTTTCCTATTTAGAGACAAACATGGCCAACAACGATGAGGCCGGGGGTTCGGGCGGCAAGGCATTCTGGGAGCTGTCCCAGGAGATGGAGGAACAACCTCACTTGTATGAGGACGCTGCCTTCCCCACCGATCCTGACACTACCACTGATGGTGCCGCCGAGGATGGCCCCACTGATGGTGCCGTCGGGGATGACACCACTGATGGTGCCATCGAGGATGCCACCACTGATGATGGCGGCGCACGCACAGATGGCAGCCAACCGAAGAGGCAACGGAAGGACCGTCGCCCGACCGTGCTCCGCACCGTCAAGGAGGAATTTACTGAAGTGGACTCCGACGGGAATCCAACGGCGCCCGAACGAATAGTCAAGGGGTACTCGCTTCAGCTCGGGTGCATTCTCCGGAGCACCGTCTCGATCAACACCGAGAACCTAAGGCATCCTGACCGAGGGAATTTGCGCAACCTCCTATTCACGAATCTGCACGAACGATACAAGTTCCCCGCTGAATTTGAAAACACAAGCCTCAAAGGGAATAAAGTGAACAATACTGCCCTCACGAGGATGAGCACGGCCCTGTCTACTTGGAGAAGCAATGTGAAGAGAATGATCGAGAAAGGTGAGAGTTATGAGAAGATCAAGGAGAAAAATCTTTCGATCACCGAAGATGACTACAACGACTTCAAGATCAAGTGCTCGAGCACCACAACCTCCGAATCAAGTCAGTGGGGGAAAGAAATGCGGGAGCTGAACTTAGGGGAACACACACTCGGTCCCGGCGGTTACAGAGTGGCGGATCCTATATGGGACAATGAGGAGGCGGACCGTGCCGAGCAAGGCCTACCGCCCCTCTTCAATAAATACGGTGACAAGCAGACCAGGAACTTTGTCAGGGCCGGGTACAAGAAGGAGCCGAAAACAAAGGAGCTTACCACGGATCCGAAGACCAGGGCACTTGAGCTTGTTCTGGTAAGGAATACACCCCCGCGTAATTAGCTCCATATGGTTGCATTCTAATTAATGAAGCCAAATTTCTAAATGGTTCACATTCCTTCCGCAGGCGACTGAAAGCAGTAGCGCGGGGTCGACTAAGAGCAACCCTTGGGACACCACTCTAAATAGGGCGTTGAATGTAATGAAGAAAAAGGATAAGCTCAGTAAGCCGTCATCAGCTGGTCGTGTGGCCGGCAAAGGCTTGTCCACAAAATGGTCGTCATACTATGACGCTGGTGGGCGAAAGGAGAAAAAGACCAGCTCGGAAAGCCAGTCGCGCGAGGTTCAAGAACTCAAGGCACAAGTGGCGCGGATTCTGGAGATTGTCCAAGAGCAAGTGCAACAACAACTGGGAGCGACGATCACCGCCATTGTGCCTACCTTGATTGAGGGGTTGCGGGCATGGATTGCGGGCGGCCAACAGGGGCCGCCCCCGATTCCCAGCTTCACGGCCAGCAACTCGCAGAACGCGATGGCGGAGCCATTGGTGTCTCCAGCGGAGGCGCCATTGGTGTCTCCGACGCCGGCACGGGAGCTTAATGCACCCGGGTGTACGTCGGCCGGCACCTCTGCAGCAAGCGGCCCCTCCGTCATCTGCACGCCCGCTGTTGGCGGTGCCTCGACATTAGCCGAGCTCGACGCCATCATCACGGTAACTAATTAAGCCTCTCTCGGCCGAGGACTTCATCTCCTTGCCTTTGACTGGGCATCCCTGACGCCCTACATGTTTTCCCAAGGCGCCGCCGACGTTTCGTGCACTCTCCTGCACTTCGTGAACAACGAGTTGGTCGATGTCGCCAAGGGCAAAATCGTTCAACCGGGCAACCCCGTGTTCCACGGTACTAAGATGCCACCCAACTTGTATAGGGTTCAACTGGTTCGAGTGCTGCCAAGCTGCGACGAGTTGTTACCTCCGATTCGACCCGTCGGGGCCGACGAAGATGATGTGATGACCCTCAGCGCCTGCCTGAGCTGGCCCCTGCTTTGGCCGAAGAGCCAGATTCGTTTGGGGGCGGGGGACACCACCCCAAAGACAACACCGCCAGTCGTGCCGGCGCCAAGTCGGCCCCATTGCAAGACCGCCGCAACGGTGCCAGACATCGCTATGCCACTGGATCCAAACATGCATATGGCACAGGATCCGAACGACGACGATACATTTGCCAACGTTGATCAGTACTTTTCCGATCATGGGTACGGTGGCGACTTCATGGGGCCTCCTTCTCAAGAACCCAACCCTACAAAAGACGTGCGCGATCTAGCTGGTACCACGGAGAAACCAAGTTGCAACAGGCGTCGTCTGTCATTCAGTTCTTAGGAGATGCCTCCAGCTGCCGACTTCACCGAGCCTGAGATAGGCGAGGTGCGAAATATTATCAGCCCCAACACACTCAAGAAGGCGGTCTGTGAGCAGAACTCGGTCTCACTATAGGATAAGAAGAAGGCATGGAAAAGAAAGACTAACAAGGGTGCGAGCCAGCCGGCACCGAGTATGATCCGTGCTCAGGACGGGCCACCTTCACCTGAGGATGTAATGAGGAGGGTGCATGTGGCGGGTAGGCCGATGCTACCGAGAAATATGCTCGATGCTGCAACCGGTGCTATGCGGAGTCTGCACGACAGTGTTCTTTCTTTGGAGAAGCGGCGTCTCAGAGAGAAGGATGTGGCATACCCGGTTTTCGCGGCCAAGGTGCCAGAGGGCAAGGGCTTTGTGGATAACTCCATCGGGGGTACGATCGTCCTGCGGTTTGATGACATCTACGCTATGTTGAACCTTCATCCGCTGCACTACACCTTCGTTCGGCTATTTTCGCTGAGTATGGAGATGCGGATCATTCGACAAGACCCCGGACATCGTGTTAGTCGACCCCTTCTACATGCGTGCCAAGATCTTGGGCAGCGCTGGGGACCGGCAAGTCGCGAGTTCTTACCTCGAAGGCGTCATTCTGGCAAACCAAGATAAGGATAAATTCCTCGTGCCTTACTTTCCCGAGTAAGTCCTCCCCTCAACCGCCCCGTAACATATGAATTCTTAGATTTCGATCATTTTTCTTTTAACATTACGTGTTTTGTGCAGTGAAACACATTGCACGCTCATCCTCCTAAGCCCCAAATATTCCATGGCCACGTATTTCGACTCGGACCGTCAGTCGAAGGTAGACTACACAAATGTCAAGAATGTTCTTGATGATGTTCTCCCCGGCTACGCCAAATCTGGAGGCACCTTCACCGGGCCTATTCGTAAGTACGGCAAGCACGTGTTCTCCCACAATACGATGTTCTGCTGCGTCAAGCAGCCACCTGGCGGTCAGAAGGTGATACGTCCAAAACGTATCTATAATTTTTGCTTGCTCCATGCCTCTTTTGTGTGATATTGCTATGATATTTATGCACTTCCATACACTTTTGATCATATTTGGACTAACCTATTAACTCAGTGCACCACAGTGCCAGTTCCTGTTTTCTGCTGTTTTTCTATTTCAGGTTTCCCCCATATTAAAAGTGCTCTAAAAATTCCGGGAAAAATACAGGAAAAATCAGCGTACCGGGAGCTTCAAGAAAAACCAAAGCAGGGCCAGAGGGGAGCCTGGGGTGGCCCAGGCGGCCACCTGGCGCGGCCCCACCCCTGGCCGCGCCAGGGGGGCGCCTGTGGCCCCACCTCCGCCTCTGGTGACCCCCCTTCGCATATATATTCCTCGCGTCCCGAAACCCTCGAGGACGGAACCCTTTTTCACAATCTCGCCTCTGTTCCGCCGCCGCCACGCTTCCATGATCGGGAGCACCAGGAGAACTCTTCCCGGCACCCTGCTGGAGGGGAGAATCACCACCGGGAGCTTCTCCACCACCATGGACGCTTCCCGGATGAGTCGTGAGTAGTCCACCTTGGACCATGGGTCCATGATCAGTAGCTATGTGATGTTCTCCTCCCCTCTTTGTTCTTCATGGTTTAGACCTCGTGAGCTGCCCTACATGATCGAGGCACATATGTAATCTTTATGCTGTTGCTCTGTTGAGTTTGCTGGGATCCGAGGGATTATGAGATTATGTTCAGATTGTGTGTGAGTAATATATTTGATTCACCTCTTTTATATTTATGTTCTTGAGTAATTCTTGCATGTTCTCCGTTGCTGTTTATTGCTTTGGCCAAGTAGTAGGTAGTAACTCCAAGAGGGAACGTTATGCTTGATTGTGGGTTCATGCCCCTTGATGACTAGCTTGAGTGACAGAAACATGAGTCTAGGGGATGTGATGTTGCCACAAGGGGGAAAACAACGGTGCTTGTACTTGCGGGTGCAAGGATTGTTTACTTTACGCAAAGTTCTTTTAATGCGGTTGTCTGTTGTTTTGAGTCAACACTTTGGGTGGGATTCGCAACTTAATACCAGCGAGATGTTCTGGATAGATATCTCAAGGTGGATCATTAGTAGTAGATGCAGATGGATTTCGGTCTACTTGCCTTGGCGCACCGCCCATGCTTTTGAGCCTCTACCTTTCTTTACAGCATAGTTAGCATTGGTTTGCGCACATAATCCTGTCAATTGCCCAGCTGTAATTTGTTTACCTCGCTTTGTTGTTTTATCGTCTTTTGGGAGAGAGACATCACTAGTGAACATCATGGGACCCCGGTCCATATTACCATCACTGATCACACCCGCTATTTACTTCTTGTTCTTATTTCCTAGTTGCAGTCATACCTATCACTATTATCTCTTGTGTTTGATCCTTTGTAAACGACAAGGCCGGAGGGATTGACAACCTCTCTGTACTCGTTGGGAGAAAAGTTATTTGTATCTGTGTGCAGGTCCTGTCAACCGCTAAGTTTCTGGCGCCGTTGACACCTTCTTGTCGACCCTCGGAGTCTCAGGGGATTCGATCCTTGGTACCTTTGCCAAGGGAAACTTGCTGCTACGCTACATCTCAAACCTTCCACTTGGGGTAACCAACGAGGGGCGAGAAGCCATCAAGCAAAGTTTCTGGCGCCGTTGCCGGGGACTCCACTCTTCGAGATAGGGGAGTTGCACGCTATCTTTTATCTTTGCTTTTTAGTCTTGTTAGTTTACCTTTCAGTTTTTGCTTTAGTGTCCCTTATCAAAAATCACAAAAAAATTATTTGCTTTTCTGTTAGTAGTCCTTTCTGTTTAGTCAAGCATGTTAGGATTTGGTGCTTTGAGGGAATCAGAAGTTCTAGATTTCCATCAAAGGGATGGAGAAAATATGAAGAAAGCATGGGACAGAATTTCTGATGCACATAGGAGTAATTTTGGTAGCAACCCTAGACCGTTCCCCTCTAATTCCTATGGGAACAACAATGCTTATCCTAGCACCAAGAACTCCACTTCTGAACTAGAGATTATGCTTAAAGACTTCATCACTACCCAAAAAGCCTTCAATAAGAGTGTAGAAGAAAAACTAGAGAAACTAGATAATCTCTCTTCGAAGGTAGACAATTTAGCCCATGAGGTAGAGTTGCTTAAAATTAGAACTTCTCCTCTTGAGGAGAGGAAGACCACTCCTATGAATGCTATTCAAGTGCAAATTAATGAAAACATTAGGATGATGGCTAAACATAAAGAGAGATGGGCTAGAGAAAAGGAGGAAGAAGATAGAATTAAGAGCCTTCCTACCCACCACACTGTTGCTACTATTCAAGTTGTTGAGGATATCCAAACTCTTAGCACCCAATGCACTCCTAGTTCCATTGGACCTATTAATGGTGATGCTATGACCTCAACCATAGAAGAAGAAACTCCTATGACCATATAAGCTACCAAACAAGTGAGCCTAAAGGACACCACTACCACTTTACTTGATAGTAGTGACCTTGATTTTAATAATTGCACCCTTTCTGAAGTTATTGGTTTTCTTCACAATATGTCTAGAGATCCCCACACTAGCACAATTAATCTTGCCTTCACAGAGCATATCACTAATGCTCTCATCAAAGCTAGGGAGGAGAAGCTTAGGGTAGAAGCCTCCATACCTAGAAAGCTAGAAGATGGTTGGGATCCTATGATTAAAATTAAGTTGAATAACTTCTCTTGTTATGCTTTATGTGATGTTGGAGCTAGTACCTCCGTTATGCCCAAAAGAATGTATGATATGCTTAAATTGAAACCTTTTGATCCTTGTTCTTTTGGTGTTCGTCTTGTTGATTCTTCCGTAAAGAAACCTTTGGGGAAGATCGACGATGTTCTTATCATTGTCAATGACAATTATGTTCCCGTTGATTTTACTATTATGGATATTGAATGTGAACCTTCATGTCCAATTATTTTGGGACGTCCTTTTCTTCGCACCGTTGGTGCTATCATTGACATGAAAGAAGGGAATATAAAATTCCAATTCCCTCTCAAGAAAGGAATGGAACACTTCCCTAGAAAGAAGATTAAGTTTCCTTTTGAGTCCGTTACACGGGCTAGCTATTCTCTCACTCTTGATAAAACTTGATTTTCTCCTTTTGCATCATGCCTAGCTTAAAGGCATAAAAGAAAGCGCTTTTGGGAGGCAGCCCACAACGAATTAGGTTTTATTTTCCTTTTGTTGTGTCTTGATGTTTGTTACTACAGTAGCATCATCATTGTATCTTTTCTTTTCAGCTTTGTGCCAAGTTTAGCCTCCGATTGCAAGAAAGTTCAAAAGTTGTGACGTGCTGTCTAGAAAACAGATTCTGTCCTTGGACAGAAAATATCGTATAAAATCACCAGATCATCTTTTTGATCTGAATTTTTTTGACAGCGTGCTCTATACAATTGGCTTTCGGGCGTATGTTCTGAGTTTTTTGATTTGAGTTGCAGAAGTGCCCCGAAAAAATTATTTACTACCTGCTGGTCTGTTTTTCACAGATTCTGTCCTGTTTTGCCTTTTCTTCATTTTGCAAACCTTGAGCTTGCTTTTTCTTTGCAAAAACCTTTTGGCAATCTTGAGAAACAGTAGCTCTTCAAGATTATCCTTATTTCCAGTAGGTAAAAATTAATTTATTATGGGTACTAACCTCGCTAATCAGATTATGATGAGTTATGTATGAAGGAATTTTTTCAAGTGTGCGAGGGAAGATGATAAAAGAAGATTCAGGAGGGTCAAACGCTCAAACTTGGGGATGCCCCCGTGCACCCCCAAGAAATATTCAAGAAGACTCAAGAGTCTAAGCTTGGGGATGCCCCCATGCATCCCCTTCTCCATCAACAATTATCAGTTCGTCTTTCGTTCCACTATAATTATCACTTCATGTGTTATGTGCTATGCTTGGAGCGTCTTGCGCTTAGTTTCCTTTTTAGTTTTCTTTAGCTTTGCTTGCTGTTCATAACAAGTTAGAACCCAACTTTCTTTGTGTGGGAGAGAAACACGCTCCACTTCAACCTAGAACACAACATAGGATTTTCATGCTTATCTTTGCTGTGTGTGTTCTTTGTCTTTCCATAGCTGCTGGTATGTTTAGCTCTTAGTTTTCATGCTTTTCTTTTTAAAGAGATTTTGTTTAGTTGGTTGCTGAACTCTCTTGAGTTTTCATGTTTATCTTGTTAAGAGAGTTTTGCCTGTTGCACTGAGTTGTGTGTCTTAACTTAAAGTAGGTAATTGAGGTTGCTATTTAATTTTAGTAGTAACTTGCAATAGTTTTGAGGTATTTCCATGAGTAATGTCTGAAATTTTGGTGTCAAGAGCTTTAGCCTATTAGTGATAGATGTCGTATTTTGGGCAATCCGTGTTTATTTTCGAAAACCTACAAAATAGTTGAGAACTTTAGCTAATAAATGGATCACTAATCTTTGGATGGATCGAATATTAGAGTACACTCACGTACCATGAGTCGAGGATGCGCAAGGATAACCAAACCCCCATACACTCCTCCTCGGGGTACTTGTCTCTTTGTGAACCTCCTAATTAGATTGAGAGTTACCGATAATAAGTGCATGAGTTCTTCGGACTAATGTGAGTATTCGAAAGTTGACACTTCCACGTAGCCATATTTTTCTAGCCTCTTCGGTACCGTGCATTGCCCTTTCTCACCTCGAGAGTTGGTGCATACTTCGCCGGTGCATCCAAATCCTTGGCACGATACGCTCTGTCATCATAAGCCTCATTATATCCTTCCTCAAAACAGCCACCATACCTACCTATCAAGGCATTTCCATAGCCTTTCCGAGATACATTGCCATGCAACATCCATCTTCTCATGACTTGATCTTCATGTCATACATGCTTTTTGCTTGATCGATGAGCCGCATGCTAGTTGGGCCTTGCCCTAATCATTGCTACATGACGCGCTAGTATCATTGCATATCCTGCTACACCGGCAGAGGCATACATTTGCATACATCATGATAGTTTCATTTTCTTTATGTTGAGTACTTTTGTAAAGTGTGAAAGATCTTCTATACTTCTTGTAATATATAGAGTGTTGCCCCTAAAGTGAGGAAAAGATCCCAAAGAGGACAAAATCAAAAGATCCCAAGGAGGACAAATGAGAGTTAAATAAAAAGAGCCATTGAGGCCACAAAAAAATAAAAAAAAAGAGAAAAAAAGAGAAAAATAAATAAAAAGAGAGAAGGGGGCACACTACTATTTCCTTTTGAGAGATCCACACTCGTACTCCATCTTATACCTTGTGCTCCATAGAGATTATCATTCATGCATATAGCTATGTGGGGACCTTCACACTATAGAACTTGGCTTGTATATTCCAATGATGAGCCTCCTCAAAAGAGCTCTAGGTCTTCTTGAGCAAGCAAGTTGGATGCACCCCCACTAGTTCCATTGGAGAGCTTACCTTAGCTCATATGTGCATCCGTTGCATGGCAATCCCTACTCCTCGCATCATATCTATCATTTGGCTTTCTCTCGCCGATGATTGTCCTCATTGATGTGAGCCTTTCACACCTTTTTTGTCTTCCCCCTTCATAATTTTTCCCTCTTTGCCATCCTAAGTGTCAACTTTCTTGCTTACGCTCATCCATTGCATGAGTGCTCAAAATATTGAAAGGGAGTGGATCATTTTGACTTGTACCTGGCTGACGGTCTGGGGATGAGTCAAGATAAGATTCCAAAGAAGACCAAGTGTGAAACTTTAGTAGATTAAGTTCTCAACAATACAAAAACTATGTTTTACTCTCTCATATATCCCTATCCCCTTTCATGCACGCAAACACCATTTGGAGACATTCGAGTCACGGACGGCGAGAGCTCTTGCACCTTTATGTTCTTATGTTACTTGTTACAATGCTAATATAGACTCTTGCTTGTTATAACTTGAATTGAATTACATGCCTTGATTGCTTTAATTAAAAGTTCTTATATGGTTGATAGCATGTCACCACAGAAATTATGCTTGTTATCATTTACCTACTTGAGGACGAGCAGGAATTAAGCTTGGGGATGTTGATACGTCCAAAATGTATCTATAATTTCTGCTTGCTCCATGCCTCTTTTGTGTGATATTGCTATGATATTTATGCACTTCCATACACTTTTGATCATATTTGGACTAACCTATTAACTCAGTGCACCACAGTGTCAGTTCCTGTTTTCTGCTGTTTTTCTATTTCAGGTTTCCCCCATATTAAAAGTGCTCTAAAAATTCCGGGAAAAATACAGGAAAAATCAGCGTATCGGGAGCTTCAAGAAAAACCAAAGCAGGGCCAGAGGGGAGCCTGGGGTGGCCCAGGCGGCCACCCGGCGCGGTCCCACCCCTGGCCGCGCCAGGGGGGCGCCTGGGGCCCCACCTCCGCCTCTGGTGACCCCCCTTCGCATATATATTCCTCGCGTCCCAAAACCCTCGAGGACGGAACCCTATTTCGCGATCTCGCCTCTGTTCCGCCGCCGCCGCGCTTCCAAGATCGGGAGCGCCAGGAGAACTCTTCCCGGCACCCTGCCGGAGGGGAGAATCACCACCGGGAGCTTCTCCACCACCATGGATGCTTCCCGGATGAGTCGTGAGTAGTCCACCTTGGACCATGGGTCCATGATCAGTAGCTATGTGATGTTCTCCTCCCCTCTTTGTTCTTCATGGTTTAGACCTCGTGAGCTGCCCTACATGATCGAGGCACATATGTAATCTTTATGCTGTTGCTCTGTTGAGTTTGCTGGGACCCGATGGATTATGAGATTATGTTCAGATTGTGTGTGAGTAATATATTTGATTCACCTCTTTTATATTTATGTTCTTGAGTAATTCTTGCATGTTCTCCGTTGCTGTTTATTGCTTTGGCCAAGTAGTAGGTAGTAACTCCAAGAGGGAACATTATGCTTGATTGTGGGTTCATGCCCCTTGATGACTATCTTGAGTGACAGAAACATGAGTCTAGGGGATGTGGTATTGCCACAAGGGGGAAAACAACGGTGCTTGTACTTGCGGGTGCAAGGATTGTTTACTTTACGCAAAGTTCTTTTAATGCAGTTGTCTGTTGTTTTGAGTCTACACTTTGGGTGGGATTCGCAACTTAATACCAGCGAGATGTTCTGGATAGATATCTCAAGGTGGATGATTAGTAGTAGATGCAGATGGATTTCGGTCTACTTGCCTTGGCGTACCCCCCATACTTTTGAGCCTCTACCTTTCTTTACAACATAGTTAGCATTGGTTTGCGCACATAATCCTGTCAATTGCCCAGATGTAATTTGTTTACCTCGCTTTGCTGTTTTATCGTCTTTTGGGAGAGAGACATCACTAGTGAACATCATGGGACCCCGGTCCATATTACCATCACTGATCACACCCGCTATTTTCTTCCTATTCTTATTTCCTAGTTGCAGTCATACCTATCACTATTATCTCTTGTGTTTGATCCTTTGTAAACGACATGGCCGGAGGGATTGACAACCTCTCTGTACTCGTTGGGAGCAAAGTTATTTGTATCTGTGTGCAGGTCCTGTCAACCGCTAAGTTTCTGGCGTCGTTGACACCTTCTTGTCGACCCTCGGAGTCTCACGGGATTCGATCCTTGGTACCTTTGCCAAGGGAAACTTGCTGCTACGCTACATCTCAAACCTTCCACTTGGGGTAACCAACGAGGGGCGAGAAGCCATCAGAAGGGTGCCTACTATGCCATCCATCACATGCGGGCGATCGTACGGGACCATCATCAACTTCTGCTACCGAGTAAACTCAAAGATTGGGCCGCGAGCGTGTCGGCAATCCAGGACGCGGACATCAGACAAGAATTCTTTCGCATCCAGTCGGAGTTTGCGGAAATCATCCATCAAGATGTCCTTCGTACCTCGGGGCAGTTCTACCTTAGAAATCAACCGTCCAACAGTGACTTCGACACAATGCTACAAATGCAGGCTGACAACGCCCGCGATTTCATGACTCCCACGATAGACGGCGGCTTCATCCATGCTCCGGTCCCTTGAGTCGAGTCGAAAGTAGTGATGTTGTGTCTAGTTCTGAAACATCAACTGGCTCATGTTGTAATTAAACTTTAATGAACTTGTAGTATGTCTCTTTGGTTTTGACAGTCGTTCAAATTAGATGTAATCGATGCTATTAATGTCTTGCTTTTCTCTTCCGATCGTTCTGTTGCATACTTATATATTGCTTATGTATTATCTGTGAATTGGTACTAACGTTTCATTTGGCTAGTGCATAGCGATGCCGTCGTATGTCGTGTACAAGGGTGAGGTTCCCAGAGTCTACGACTACTGGGAGGAGTGTCGGAGATAGGTTCACCGATTCAGCGGTAACAGTTACAAAGGGTACACCACTAGGGCCGAGGCGGAATCTAGATACGCCCGCTATCTAGCGGGAGAGGGAAGGGAGCGTTGGAGGAACCGGATGAAGACGAGTTTCATCGTGATGACCGCAGCTCTCTTCTCTGTGATGGTAGTTTAGATGATTGATATCGACTTGTAATGTGAAGACAAACTCGCTACTCGCGGTCTCGAGACTTGTAATATAATGTTCTATCTTTGTTCGGTCTTTTGAATTCGGAGACTAATATGATGAATTGTATTCAGAGACTAATCTTCTATTGTATTCGATGAATCTGTTGTTGCTGCGTGCTGGTGTTGTCTATATTCTGTCCAATAATACATTTTGTAACCTGTGCAAAAAATAGAAAATTAAGAAAACCTAATATTCATACTAATGGCGCATCACATCACAATGCGCCATTAGTATGCCAAAGGATACTAATGGCGCATCATCCAACAGTGCGCCATTAGTATGCCAAAGTTACTAATGGCGCATCAGGCAATAGTGCGCCATTAGTATGCCAAAGCACCTGGGTATATATGGCCCCCTGGGAGGCATACTAATGGCGCACCGTGGTATATACTAATGGCGCATCTGTGGTGCGCCATTAGTATACCAGATACTAATGGCGCACCAGAGGTGCGCCATTAGTAAAATATACTAATGGCGTGGCACTAATGGCGCACCACTAATGCGCCATTAATGGCCGAAATAGGTGCGCCATTAGTAGGCCTTTTCCTAGTAGTGTTAGGATGAACCGGGACTTTGATAGATTAACTGAAATAGCTTGATTCGCATGTATAGCCCCCAAGGGTCGGTTTGCTCCATTGCGGGTGAATCGGGACTTCTTCGACGTTTGAGAATGACCTTACATTAGCCCCCAAGTGCCAAGGATATAACTTTGTTATGTGCTTGGGACTTGTTTGAAACAATTGCTTTCTTTCATGTCAATTGTATATTAGCCCCCAAGTGTCGAGTGCATAACTTGTTATGTGCTTGAGACTTTTGATTGAACTGTTCTTCTAATATTTTCTATTTTTTGCAGGCTGACTTGAACCGGAGGGCTTCGGAGACAATTGAGCTCCGGAATAACCTGGCCTTTCAAGAGACTGCTTCAACTAAAGCCAAGGAGGAGCTTTCCCTTGCTTTAGTGTAACGCCCCGGACACACCCGCCGGTGGTCGTTACTCCTGGCGGGATCTAGACTGGCCTCACATATCAATACTAGTCTTTTCTGCGCACTTTGTCCTCACTCGTGCGCACCCGGGAGCAACTTCCCGGTTGGTCACCCATCCTGAAACTACTCCAAGCTGAGCACGCTTAACTTTGGAGTTCTATCCGAATGGGCTCCCGAAAAAGAAGGAATTCCTTATTGATATGAGTAGTCTAGTATCCCTAATAAGCCAGGCCATCACATACACCCTCACTCAGAGGAACCGACGTCCTCGTCGGGCCACAGGAACGTTCCCTCTTGGCACAACCGTCTGTGCTTCCAGGACAGCACATGTGCCATGCCGTGTGCCACGATGGGTCACAAACTTCATGCACAACATGACTGCAAAATGTCCGCAAACATCCGTGTAACCGCGAGGGTCGGCTCTGATACCAACTTGTAACGCCCCGGACACACCCGCCGGTGGTCGTTACTCCTGGCGGGATCTAGACTGGCCTCGCATATCAATACTAGTCTTTTCTGCGCACTTTGTCCTCACTCGTGCGCACCCGGGAGCAACTTCCCGGTCGGTCACCCATCCTGAAACTACTCCAAGCTGAGCATGCTTAACTTTGGAGTTCTATCCGAATGGGCTCCCGGAAAAGAAGGAATTCCTTATTGATATGAGTAGTCTAGTATCCCTAATAAGCCAGGCCATCACATTTAGTGAGTATGGAGAAGCTCAAAAAAGATTTTGAAGCGGAGCGGTCCACTTGGGAGGTACAAAGGGCTGCTTTAGAGAAAAGAGCCAAGGATGCGGAGGCTGCTTTTAACCCGGTGACGGAGGAGTTATCCGGGTTAAAGCAGCATATAGATGATATGACATCTACCATCTTCGATGAGTACTTGTTTTCGTATGCCTTATCCTTGCAATCTTATACTGCTCGGCTTAACTCATCACTTGTACACAGGGAGGCGCGTGACTCATCTTGGGGATGATGTACGGAGGAAACTGAAAGCTGCTTATACCTTGGTGGAACAACTCTACTTCGGTGCTCAGAGGACCATCAGTGCCATGTCGCACAATAAATCGGCGCCGACCACTATCCAAGGTACTCTGGAGAAGTTATCCATCTTGCCTACCCGACTTGTTGAAGTGAAGAAATCTTCTGCAAGAGCTGGCTCTCTTATGGCGTTAACTCGGGCCAAGGCATGGGTTCCCGATTTTGATTCGGCGGAGGCCATGAATGGTTATCCCAGCATGAAAGAAGATGGGTCAGCCTTCTCTGCTGAAGACCTTCGCGCTTTAACCAAAGATATGCGCCCTCTTGCCAGTAAGCTTGCTGATGAAGCGGACTTAATGAGATATCATCCGGGTTACGGTCTAGAGAATGTGCGGGTGGAGCGGCCGATTTATGACACCGAAAATCTGATTCCACCCGTTCGTAAGCATACCTTCGCTCCTGACATTGAACCGTCAGAACTCATAAACGATGAAGTATATTTCCGCGCCCTTGCCAAGATTGACTGAAGCACTCCTGATTTCCAGCAGCTGCCAGAAGTCGACGAAGACCCGGAGCAAGCTGACCCTCCGTCTTCACAGCGAGCCAAGGAAGAATCCTAAACCGGCTCCGGTTTAATCTTATGTGCTGAATACTTTGCAAGAAACTGATATTCTTTTGGGCCTGCAAGTGCCTTGTAATAGAATAGTTGAGATATTGTCTTTGTCCCACTGTTATCCTTCATGGTATTACTTTGATTGGCAATTCCCAAATTATCTCTTGTTTGCAATGCTTTAACAGTTTATATTACCTGTGTCTGCATGAACAACGCTAAAAGATGCCCTGGTGGTTTACCACCGGACGGGTTATACTGCCCTGACACATGTTCTAAGTAAATAACTTGAAATGTATATGAAATATAAACATGTATCATACCTGTGATTAAGTGTATCTATAAACCTTAACCCGGTAGAAATAATCCAAGGCCCGAGTGTTGTTGCTCCCTTGGCTCTCTTGTCGGCTTAGTACGAAGGCCGGTCCGGGTTATGATGAACGCCGGTTTAACTAGTGCTGGTGTTCATGACCCAGACTTTAGCTCTGTAGACATATGGACAACCTTGTAGTTGTCCGGTCTTGAATCAATGGACTTTGTTGAAAAACCAATGACCTTGAAGATAAAGGTTTGTGAAAACATAAAAAATGAAAAATAAAGTTTTTGGGCAAATAAGACCATGTAGTCGAGGCTTTTTACGAGTTGCCGGGCTCCAAATTCGAGGCTTTTTATGAGCTGCCAGGCTACTGTCATTAACCATTTTAGCAAAGCCTGTCAAGATGATCCGCAATCTTTAACCAAATCATCAATGTCAACATCTACCCAATGTTCAAAATCTCATAAAGATTTTGGCTTGGGTAATCACTTGATGATCGTCAATTTAATGTGACCAAGTTTAGGGTCCCGAAGGATTGACTTGTGATACGTTCGACGGGTCATACCAGGTTTATCTGGACGGCGCGATTTACTTGATGCAGGCAGGTTAATCCGGGGTTTTAAGTGTATACACCGGGCTTCCAAGCCATGTTCACTACAAGGGTTGTCAACTCGCTGAGAGCCCCCAGGTAGCGTGTGAGCATTGCTCGTCGGGGCATATGTTTGAATCGTGCTAGGCATCAAACCCTCTTTTGCCCCTTCATCATCATGTGGAAATTGCCGAAGCAACCAGAGCAGTGCTCTTATGATGGGCTTCATATCGCCGCCGGTTCAAGAGGCCATGGGAGACTTCCTTGCCCGCGGAAGCCCCCATGCGATTCTTGTTTGTATAGAAAGGACGGCTGATTCCTTGATTTAACCAAGGGCGCCGGTTTATGAGGCCATGGAAAGCTTCCTTACACAGAAGCCCCCATGTGATACTCTTTGTGCAGAAAAGACGGCCGATTCCTTGATTTTATCAAGGGCGCCGGTTTAAGAGGCCATGGAAAACTTTCTTGCACAGAAGCCCCCATGTGATACTCTTTTGTGCAGAGAAGACGGCTGATTCCTTGATTTTATCAAGGGCGCCGGTTTAAGAGGCCATGGAAAACTTCCTTGCACAGAAACCCTCATGTGATACTCTTTTATGAAAAGGATGGCTGATTCCCCGGTTTACCGGGGGCGCCAGTTTATTTTATAAATCATAATATATACATTGTACATAAAGCGGAGCCAACAGCTCAAGTATAGTAAGGCCGAAAAAGAGCGATGTTCCACGGCCGCTTGGTCTCCTCCTCTGCCGTGCATGAGTCCTTATGTTCTCGAACGTCGACGAGGTAGTATGATCCATTGTGCAGGTTCTTGCTGACCACAAAGGGTCCTTCCCAAGGTGGGGATAATTTGTGCATATCTATCTGGTCCTGGATGAGCCAGAGCACCAGATCTCCTTCCTGAAATGTCATGGTATTAACCCAGCGGCTATGGTACCGGCACAGGTCTTGTTGATAAATCGATGATCGCGCTGCTGCCGTATCCCGTTCCTCGTCTAGCCGGTCCAAGCTATCTTGTCTTGCTTGTTCATTATCCGCTTCAACGTAAGCCGCCACCCGCGGCGAGTCGTGCCGGATATCACTAGGAAGGACCGCTTCAGCTCCATATACCATGAAGAAAGGCGTGTACCCTGTGGATCTGTTAGGTGTAGTGTTGATGCTCCATAAGACAGAAGGCAATTCCTCCACCCAACAACCCGATGTCCTTTGTAAAGGAGCCATAAGCCGGGGTTTGATGCCTCTCAAGATCTCTTGATTGGCTCTTTCAGCTTGGACTGAGGGTGAGCTACTGATGATACATCAAGGCGAATATGCTCTCTTTGACAGAACTCCTCCATAGCCCCCTTGGATAAGTTGGTGCCATTATCAGTTATAATGTTGTGTGGAAAGCCAAACCGGAAAATCACCTTTTTGATGAACTGAACCGCTGTTGCTGCATCACACTTGCTGACAGGCTCCGCTTCAACCCATTTTGTAAACTTGTCCACTGCTACCAACAGGTGGGTTTTCTTGCCTTGGGATCTATTAAAGGGTCCAAACATATCAAGCCCCCAAGTTGCAAATGGCCAAGTAATTGGGATCATCCTCAGCTCATGCGCCGGTATATGAGCACGACGTGAGAATTTCTGGCAAGCAACACATTTTCTGACCAAGTCCTCCGCGTCGGCGTGAGCCGTCAACCAATAGAACCCATGACAAAAAGCTTTGGCCACCAAGGATTTTGAACCGGCGTGATGACCACAATCCCCTTCGTGGATTTCTCGAAGAATATCACAGCCTTCTTCTGATGATACACACTGCTGAAACGCTCCAGAAACGTTGCGGTGATGAAGTTCTCCATTGACGATAGTCATAGTTTTAGACCGCCGGGTTATCTACTGGGCCTCGACTTCGTCCACTGGTAACTCACCTCGGCTCATGTATGCCAAGTAAGGGAGTGTCCAATCTGGAATGACATGAAGTGCCGCAACCAATTGTGCTTCCAGATCAGGAACAGCCAAATCCTCCTCTGAAGGTACCTGCACCGACGGGTTATGCAACTCATCCAAGAAAGTATTAGGTGGAACCGGTTTACGCTGGAAACCCAGCCGGCATAACGCGTCAGCTGCTTCATTCTTTCGCCGGTCTATGTGCTCCACCTGGTATCCTTTGAAATATCCAGCAACAACATCTACTTCTCGTCGATATGCCGCCATGAGCGGATCCTTGGAGTCCCACTTGCGAGATACTTGTTGTGCCACCAGGTCTGAATCACCAAAGCACTTAACCCGGCTCAAGTTCATCTCCTTGGCCATCCGCAGCCCATGGAGGAGAGCTTCATACTCAACAACATTGTTAGTACAAGGGAACATTAAACGGAGGACATAGCGGAACTTATCACCTCATGGGGAAGTTAACACGACTCCAGCCCCCGAGCCCTCCAATTGCCTTGAACCGTCAAAGTGAATAGTCCAGTATGTGTGATCCGGCTACTCCTCAGGTGCTTGTAACTCTGTCCAATCGTTGATGAAATCCACAAGTTCTTGGGACTTTATAGCAGTATGGGGCGCATACTTTAATCCATGCGGGCTAAGCTCAATGGCCCACTTTGCAACCCTACTAGTAGCTTC
The DNA here is from genome assembly GCA_902687465.1 of Secale cereale. Lineage (NCBI taxonomy): Eukaryota > Viridiplantae > Streptophyta > Magnoliopsida > Poales > Poaceae > Secale > Secale cereale. The sequence goes on along the minus strand of LR738715.1, from coordinate 556,968,731 downwards.
TCTGTTCTGGATTATATCCCCTAACGGAGCCGAACTGACAACGGTGATTGGGTGGCCTTGAAAATAGTGCTTCAACTTCCGGTTTGCCATGAACACTCCATATACTAGCTTCTGCCAATGCGGATATCTCTGTTTCGACTCAATGAGCACCTCATTGATGTAGTAAACCGGTCGTTGAACCGGATATTCTTTTCCTGCCTCCTTGCGCTCTACCACAATGGCCACACTTACTGCACGGGCATTGGCAGCCACGTATAACAGCAGCGGCTCATTGTCAACCAGGGCAGCAAGGACTGGCGGCTCTGCCAATTGCCTCTTCAAATCCTCGAACGCAGCATCCGCGGCATCGCTCCAGACAAACCGGTCCGTCTTCTTCATCATCTGATAGAGCGGAATTGCCTTCTCCCCCAAACGGCTATTAAACCGGCTTAGTGCTGCAATACGGCCCGCCACGCGTTGGACATCATTGATGCACGCCGGTTTAGCCAAGGACGTGATCGCTTTGATCATCTCCGGATTAGCTTCAATCCCTCTGTTTGACACTAAGAACCCCAGGAGCTTGCCCGCCGGAACACCAAAAACGCACTTCTCCGGATTGAGCATCGTTTTGTAAACTCGGAGATTGTCAAAGGTTTCCTTTAGATCCTCTATCAGTGTCTCCTCCTTCCTGGATTTCACCACAATGTCATCAACATATGCATGGACATTTCTCCCAATCTGCCCTTTTAGGCAGTTCTTCACACAATGCTGGTAGGTTGCCTCGGCACTCTTGAGCCCAAATGGCATAGATACATAACAGAAGGCTCCAAAGGGAGTTATAAAAGCTGTCTTCTCCTGATCCTTAATTGCCATCTTGATCTGATGATAACCTGAAGATGCATCCAAAAAACTTAGCCGCTCACATCCTGCCGTAGCATCAATGATCCGATCAATACGCGGGAGAGCAAAAGGATCAGTTGGGCAAGCTTTGTTCAAGTCTGTGTAATCAACACACATCCTCCAAGTTCCATTTTTCTTCAGCACTAGCACCGGATTAGCCAACCACTCCGGATGAAACACCTCAATTATAAAGCCTACAGCCAAAAGCCTAGCCACTTCTTCTCCTATAGCCTTGCGTCTCTCCTCATTGAAGCGGCGCAGATACTGCTTGACCGGTTTAAACTTAGGATCGATATTAAGACTGTGTTCAGCGAGTTCCCTCAGTATACCTGGCATGTCAGAAGGCTTCCACGCAAAGATATCCCGATTCTCACGGATGAACTCGATGATCGCGCTTTCCTATTTCGGATCTAGGTTAGCGCTGATAGTGAACTGCTTGGATGAATCGCCAGGAACAAAGTCCACCTTCTTAGTCTCCTCAACCGATTTGAATTTCAACGCCAGATCATGCTCTGTGGTCGGCTTCTTCAGCGGGGACATATCCGCCGGATCAACATTGTCCTTATAGAACTTCAGCTCCTCCGTAGCACAAACCGTCTCAGCATAAGCTGCATCTCCTTCCTCGCACTCCAATGCAATTTTGCGGCTCCCATGAATCGTAATAGTCCCCTTGTGGCCTGGCATCTTAAGCTGTAGATAGACATAACACGGCCTAGCCATGAATTTGGCGTAAACCGGTCGTCCAAACAATGCATGGTATGGGCTCCTGATCTTTACGAATTCAAAGGTCACATTCTCTGATCTAGAGTCATGCTCATCTCCAAAGGTGACCTCCAAATCAATCTTGCCAACAGGATAAGATGATTTGCCGGGTACTACACCATGGAACACTGTATTGGAGTGTCGAAGTTTTTTATCTGTCAGCCCCATACGCCGAAAAGTTTCATAATAAAGGATGTTGATGCTGCTGCCCCCATCCATAAGCACCTTGGTGAACTTGTAACCACCCACCTATGGTGCCACTACCAGGGCTAACTGACCCGGATTATCGACCCGGGGTGGGTGATCCTCTCTGCTCCACACAATGGGTTGCTCGGACCAACGCCGAAAACGTGGTATCGCCGGTTCAATAGAGTGCACCGCCCTCTTCAAAACCTTTTGATCCCGTTTGCATAAGCTCGTGGTGAAGACGTGATACTGCCCACTACTCAACTCCTTCGGATTATTCTGATATCCGGATTGCTGCTGCTGCTGACGTTGTTGATTCCCTTGGTTGTTGTATCCGCCCTGACCGTGCTGGTGGTTGTTGCCATTGTGGTTGCCGTTACCGCCGTGGTATCCTGAACCGGATCCGCCACCTTGATAACCCGGACCTTGGAAGCCAGGGCCTGATCCGCCAGGGGGGCCGTGATCATACTTAGTCTGTTTCATAAATTCTTGCATAATAAAACAGTCTTTATAGAGATGCGTAGCCGGGTTTTCCGCTGTTCCGTGCTTTGGGCAAGGCACGTTTATCTGGCGCTCTAGATTAATAGGCAGCCTTCCATTGCGCGGGGCCGGTCTACCCTTGCGGCGCTGTCCGTTGTCCTGAACATTGGTATTTGCCACAAAGTCTGAGCCCCCTTCCGCTTTACGCTTGCCATTGTATCCCTGACCCGCCGGATTGGCCTGCGGCGGTTTACCGTTCTTGCTCGCCTTCCCTGACTTGTCTCAATCTGCGTCTGGATACTTGGTGTTATCAGAATCTCCATATTTCATCAAAGCACCCATGAGTGTTCCCATGTCGTTGCAATCACGTTTGAGCCGTCCCAACTTTTGCCTTAAAGGTTCAAACCGGCAATTGCCTTCCAAGGTTACTATTGCTGTACTTGGGTTGATGCTATTGGACGAGTGCAAGATTTCGGATACTCGACGCACCCAACTGCTTGTGGACTCTTGCTCTCCTTGAACGCATGCTGCTAAATCGACAACAGACATCGGCTGCTTGCACGTATCCTTGAAATTGTTGATAAACCAGCGCCGCAATTCACCCCATGATCCGATGGAGTTAGGTGGCAGACCCTTTAACCATGTCCGAGCCGTGTCCTCGAGCATCATTGTGAAGTATTTAGCACACGCTGCTTCATCCACGTCGAGCATCTCCATAGCCATCTCATAACTTTCAACCCACGCCTCCGGAGCCAGATCCACCGTGTAGTTGGGCACCTTGCGTGGTCCTTTGAAATCCTTGGGTAATTTCACGTTCCGTAAAGCGGGGATGAGACACTAAACGCCCAGGGAACTGGACATGACCCCCGGTTCGACTATGGCAGTGGGATGAACCAGCATCGTCTGACGGGCATCGTACTGAGCAGTGTGACTGGCCTGATCCACCGCCTCTTGTGCGTGTGCTTCTTCTCCTGCCGGATTATCTTGCCTCTGTCGATGACGCCTCCGTGTGCTGCTTGATACAGCTGGTTCATCCAGACGCCTCGTATAACTCCGGCTCGGACGAGGGGTTGAATGAATCCTCTCTTGGCTACATGTATAAGCTTGCTGCTGAGTTAACGCCGTGTCCAGCAACTCCTTGGCCAGCCGTGCCTCCACTGCTATGAGGGAGGTAACTTCAATGGGAAGGGCGGCCAGTCGTGAAGCGGCAGCCACTATGTCATCCAACGGATTAGAATAATGACCAGGAGGGGTTGGCATATGCTGGGTCGGCACAACTTGGCGATTTGGCTCCGCGACCGGTGGTTGAACCGACGCGCCTGTTCCTGGTGCTCCTCCTCGGTTTATCTCGGGATGGTTACTGGTCCCCGCGCCTGGCGTGCTAAAAAGATTCCTCGCCTCATAAACTGGCGGCAAACGAGATCGTTGTCTACTCCACATTACCTCTTGGGCGGCATTCTGATCTAACCTGAGCCGATAAGCCTGAGAATCTAGCTCTGCCTGCCTTTTAGCCATCCTAGATTTCTCAGCAGCAAAATCCAACTTGGCTTGCTCAATCCGGCTCTTCACCTGAGCGATCTTTGCATCGTGCTGCTCCTTGTTGGCCTGAGCTACTTCTGCGGTTACAAGTGTTGTCAAAGTGTCGACTAAGGTGGACAGAGCATCAGAGGGCGACGGGGGGAGATCTGCAGCTTTGGCTCCCATTGCCTTTGAGTTTAACGCCCCTGTCGTTGAGGGCTGCTGCATGGATTGTGATCCGGCCATGAAAACAGCAACCCTGTTTGGCGGATCGAAGGGGTCCGGAATACTATCACCATCGGAACAACCCTCAGATCGTCCGTCCTGCAACAGATACAAAGATTCGGTCTCTCCGGACGAAGACTCATCGCCGGAATAAATAACGGTCTCGCCGCCAGAATCTGATCCTTCCTCGGCTTGTACTCCATGCACTGCTCCAACGAAGACGTGCTTCACGGAGGGCTGAATCCGGGCAGGTTTCGCACGCTGAGCCGACTCGACGATGTTGGGGAAGGTGTCCGGCTCAGGGCCCGGTTCGCCGATCTTGCCGATGAAGACGTGGATGCCGCTGAAGGGGACCCGGTACCCGTATTCGATTGAATCGGCCTCAGGGCCCCAGCCTGCATCATCGATGTAGATCCGGCCTCGACGACTCTTAGTCATCCGGCCAACTGCGTAGCCCTTAAGCCCTTCAAAGCTTCCCTTCGAGAACTCGAAACCATCATGCGATAGCCCCACGGTGAGCGCCAACTGTCGTGGATTTAGCATGGCAAATGTCCTAGCAAAATGACTTAGTCGTGAGGCCATCGCTACGGGTTAGCTTAAAGGGGTTAAAGCGGACGAGGGACACAGGGATTTTATACTAGTTCAGCCCCTTCGATGAAGGTAAAAGCCTACGTCTAGTTTTGTGTGGTATTGCTTGGGCTTCGATGACCAGGGAGCGAGTCTGCGTTGCCTGTGTCTCGAGCTGTTGTTTCTTGTCCTGAACCGTCGCCGGGTCGTCCCTTTATATAAGAGGTGACGCCCGGTCCGGTTTACAGAGTCCCGAGGCCGGCTCATAAACGTGTCTGCCTCAGTCTCTACTCTTTCTATCTTACATCCCAAGTTACATGATATGACGGTTTATGAATCATGGGCCTTACACATGGGCCCTGAGCCTCTTCGGGCTATAACCTCCTATTACATACTTCGCTGGGCTTCTGATAATATGATCTTGACATCGTAAACCGGACTCTCCTGGCCGGTTTATACCTGATAGTAATATCCCTGGCAGCAGGACTGAAGCTGCAAACCGCGCAAAGGGTAGTTAGCAACTGATACTTGCTTTGAAATAACAACTAAGATTTGGTATGGACAAGAAAGTACAGTCAACAAGTGACAAAGAAATGCAATTCTGTTGTCTCTCTATATGTCGCGGCATGCATTCGGAAACTCAAGTGGGACCTTTAGCTAACCAATTAAATGTGTCTGTTAACTAATATCACTATCATATCACAATCATATTTGAACAACTAAGCTTTGGAACTTTGAGTGTTGTGTTGTTTAGCTTGAAGGATGGAGTAATGCTAGTATGACAGAAAGCACCTACGTAGATCATAGTAGAGTAGATAAAAGGGGAAAGCCCTAAGCATCAAGAGTAAACTCAGGAAAGTGGAACTAGCTGGGCCAGTGGGTGGCGCACATGCTTTTCGAAGTGAATATAGGAACATTAGGTGACCAATTAAACGTTCTCTGTTTTAGTAATATGAGCATCATATCAGATTCGTATTTCAACACGTAAGCTTTGGAATTATGAGTGGCATGTTGTTTCGCTTGATGGGTTGAGATCTTGAGGAGTAGTGCTAGCACACACGAAGCAGTGAAGCACCTACGATGATGGTAGTGAATATAAAGGGGGGAACCATAAGCTTTACGAGTATAGTGACCGTGACATGGCGGATCTGAAAGTGCAAACCGTACAAAGCTACTTCGCAACCAATGTTTGCATTCAACTAGCCACTACGATTTGGTACGGACAAGAAAAGTACAGTAAACAATTTAAGATGTATTTTCCGGGTGAGATCAATAACTTAAGCACATATGGAAGAGTACCACCTCTCTTGCAACGCCGTGTAGGCCCCTGCTGATACGTTGAGGGTGCTGCGGGTGCGATGGCTGTCGGTGGCGGGGAAGAAGACTTTAGATGGCAGATGGCCGGGTTGGGGGATAAATCCTGTTGCCGTGGATGAGGCGGTCGTTGGAGCGGCAACGGAAAAGTGGACGAATGGCGCCGATGAAGCGAGACGAAGCGATGAAAGGATCCTGGTTCAACGCCGTGGATGAGAGACGTCCATCTCTTGTAGTGGACGATGGGGTAGGGGTAGCGTCTCCGACAAGGTGGAGGATGGGGTGGCGAGCGGAGGAGGCTGGCTGCAGTGGGGAGGTTGTCGTGGCGCCGACGGTGTATGAATGGGGAAATGGAGGGGGAGGGGGGATCTCAAACTTTGGGACGCGCTTGTCTGAAATGTGGCAAAGTTACAAACTTATCCCCCGTTTAAAATTTCAGACATCACGTCGGTTGGGGATAGGACGGTAATCTCGCATCTTCCAAATATTTGCTGGTAACGATTTCGGGCGAGGAGAGGGTGTTTTTCCGCCCACGGTTGCCACCCACGGTGTATGAACGGGGCTGACAGGTAGGGCGGTTGTGTCACGTCTGAGGGAAGTTACACATCTGCCCCTATTTAAAATATTAGCCTACATCGATTTCGGACGAGGAGAGTTTGTTTTGCCGCCCACCGTGGATGAATGGGGAAATGGAGGGAGAGACACATGTCTTTCAGACGAGCTTGAATCAAATGTGTTTTGCCACCCACGTTTGGTGCCCACCGTGTCTGAATGGGCTCAGAGGCTGTCGTGTCATGTTTGATTGAAGTTACTAGTCTACCCCTATCGACGGCAGTGTAAATCTGGTCGATAAGGATTTCAAGTGTCAGGGTAGACAGTAATTTCCATCTCGTAAACACTTGCTTCAGGCAGCCCACAAATGATAGTGGGTGTTTAGCCGCTTCGTTCAAAACTTGGGAGAATTAGCATTCACGTTTGCCCTGGGCCCTCGCAACTAAATCCAAATCCAATTTTTATTCGATTGCGAATATCCATAGATAATTCTACGTTTTGTTATTTATTTCTTGAAAACCACAACAAAGATTTATTCCACCTTTATATATGATTATGATTTAGAAATGCTGTGATCTTCGAATTCAGTAGGTTGGATACACTTTGAGTCAAACAGTTATTTCATGCAATACAATATTCTCACACGAAAAACAGTTCACCTTATGTCAATCATACAAGTACTGAGGATTACCTCACCTAATTTTTTTGGACCATTACAACACATGGACAACATAGGGGGTCTTACAACATAATCCATTCAGAGACATGACACAACATGCAAGTACAATAATCTAATGACAATTTCAACTGCTATCTAAAGAAGAACTGGGGTTACCCTGGGCTTCAGATAGCAGAAGCATCAGGACCTCCTCCATCTTCAAATGCAACATTCTTACTTCCTCCAATTCTTGGGTTGCTTGCATAATGTGTGCAGCTAATTGCGTAATTTCTAGCTTCAAGATCGGGATTACCTCATTCATGGCAGCCACACCATCTCTTTCTGCCTCTAGTAGAACCTCAAGAAGTATAATATTTGTGCTCAGACTGCTCTCCAGTGGTGTTGCCTTTGAGCTGCTACCATCTGGTAACATGGATGGCGCACTGCTTCCACAAATAGATTCTGGGGTTGTACATTGTGTCCTAGTGTGAACGAGATCCTGAAAGGTTTCCGCTGGACATAAGTAAGAGATAGTTATCGCATGATCCAGGCAGTAAGCTTACATGGTAAACGGCATACGAATTATTGCCGAGCATGACAAGCTATATCTAAATGGTTCGAAGCAGCATCAGCCGAAAAGAAATTAAAATGGTAAGATGAAAACTTGAAAGGGAGTGTACCACCGCTATATTTAAGTTGCCAAGGCATCTAAGCAGTTGAAATAATCTAAGAAAGCACTTAACAGTGTGGTCTCATATAAACTACGAAGACAGTCTTGTGATGAAGTTCAGAGGAAAATTTAAGGACTCAAATGAACTAGGCATGCATTTCTTTACGATAGTACAACAGGCACTGCTGACATATTGGCCAACTCAGGTATAGCGTAACAAGTAACAAACAAGCATTCGAATCAAGCAATATAGCAAAGCAGATGATACGTCTCAAACGTATCTACTTTTCCAAACACTTTTGATATAGTTTTGACCTCATTCTTGCATGATTTGGACTAAACTAACCCGGACTGACGCTGTTTTCAGCAGAGCTGCCTGTATGGTTTATTTGTGTGCAGGAAAACGGATTTTTAAGCATCTCAGAAAAATCCACGAAAAATCACGAAAAATCAACGCACCCGAAGAAACAAAATGCCCGAAGTGGGGCCAAAGGGGGGCCAGGGGGTGCCCAGGCGCCCTGTGGGCGCCCCCCTGGGCCGCGCCGGGGGGCGCCTGGGTGGGGCCCACACCCCCTGGTGCCCTACTTTAGCCCGTATTTTTCCTCCCGACGCAAAAATCCCAGATCGGAAGTCCTTTCGCTGTTTTTCGTCGCGGAGCCGCCTCCACCCTCTGTTCTTCTTTGGGAGGGATAATCTGGAGGCTGATTTGGCCTCCGGAGAGGGGAGATCGTCGCCATCGTCATCATCATCACCACTCCATCATCCCTCCATGACTTCCCCCTTCATGTGTGAGTAATTCCCTTGCTGTAGGCGAAGGGGATGGTAGGGATTGGATGAGTTAGATCATGTAATAGTTCGTCAGATTGTTGGGGGCATGTTGCCTATCATCTAGTATGGTGTTTATCATCTTTGCTACAACTTGTTATTCTTAATGCTTGACACTTAGGGCCCGAGTGCCATGATTTCAGATCTGAACCATATGTGTGTGCATGAATATATTTGTGTTCTTGATCCTATCTATGAGTTGTATGCACCTGTTACGGTTCGGAACCGGCGATCCCAAAAGTGACAGCTTGGGACACCAAAGGGGATGGTCCGTAGTTTGAGGATTACATGTATCCATTGAGTTCATTGCTTTGTTCCGGTGCTCTTTGACAGGAGCACCTTAATATCCATTAGTTCCTTTTGGCCCCGTTCGTAGCGGGATGGTAGGACAAAAGATGTTGTGCAAGTTCTTATTGCAAGCACGTACAACTACCTACGGGATACATGCCTAATGTTTGATATTTGCCTAGATGATCATTACTTTTCCGTGTGCCGTGCCCCGAGTTAGAAACTATCTCATCCATGCAACACCCAACCATCCATCTCCCTAGCCTACAGTATTTTAAACCTTGCTTGTCACTAGTTGCTACTTTTGCCATTTACTACTGCTATTTACTTTTGCTGTTTACTTTCACTATTACTATCATCACTATCATATCATTGTTACCACTTATCTTTTGTTGCAAGTTAGTATATTTCAGGTGCGGTTGAATTGACAACTCAACTGTTAAAGCTTATAAATACTCTTTGGCTCCCCGTGTGTCGAATCAATAAATTGGGTTATTCTTACCCGCGAAGACTATCTCGATCCCTTACGGTTGAGGGTTATCAAGTACCGTTTTCTGGCACCGTTGCCGGGGAGCATAGCAATATTTACAAGTCTACTTGAGGTATCCTACCTGCTGCACTTTATTCACTATGGGTAAGAAAGGAGACCCCAAGGTTCCGATCTTACGATCCACTACAAGAAGAGGTACTGCTCTGAGCACTAGTGCTACACTTGATTCACCTTCTGTCATGAGTAAGTTCGCCTCACCAAACCACATGATGCTCCTACTGAATCTGTTACTATGTCTGATACACTTGATGATGCTTCTACTACTTTCGATGATATTAGTTCACTTGGTTATGCTCTTGAGAAACAAATTACTGCTGCTGCTGAAAAATATGGAATTGAACTTCCTGTTACTCGCTACCCTATTGGTGAGACTTATGATTTTCCCGAATTGAGTAAACTCCAGGAGAGGCTCCTTGATGATGATTACTATATACTTGATGAAGATTTATGCAGGGAACTGACAGAGTTTGCCGGCTTTGACCCTGAAACTATTAAGAAAATATTTGAAAAACACTCTTTGAAAAACAAAACCGTTCCTAATCCCGAGTTTGCTACATCTCCTATATGCATTGATGATCCTGATTTTGATTTCTCTGTTGATCTTTCACTTATACCTATGGTTGAAGCTGACCCCTTTTATGGCAGAGAAAATGATGATGCTATTGCACACCTAACTAAACTTGGTGAGCTAGGTAGCCTGTTTACCACAGATGCGAAGATACGCTACTTTTATGTGACCAAGCTTCTTCCTTTCTCGTTGAAGGAAGGTGCTAAAGCATGGTATGATTCACTCCCATGCGGTTCTATTAAGAGTCCTCAGGACTTAGCTCACTCTTTTGTTGATAAGTACTTTCCTGCTCATATGCAACATGCTGCTTTACAAAGAATTTATAACTTTAAACAGTTGCAGGATGAGTCCCTCCCTAAAGCTTGGGGGAGGTACTGCGGTTTGATTCAGGCTAGACCAGGACATGGAGTTCCTAAGAATGAATTAATTGATATATTCTATGCTAGTCTAACTGATGAATCTAGGTCCTATCTGGACAGCTGTGCTGGTTGTGTTTTCAGGAAAAGAACACCGGACGACGCGGAAGATTTAATGGGCAGGATTGCCAAGAACCATGAAGATTGGTCCGTTCCTGAACTACCTCCACCAACAAAGAAGAGGGGCATGTTTGTTCTAAGCCCCGAGGATATGCGAGAAGCAAAGAAGTCTATTAAAGAGAAAGGTATTAAAGCTGAAGATGTGAAGAATCTACCCCCTATTGAGAAGCTGTGTGAGCCTACCACTCACCCTCCTATGGTAGAGGTACACTCTCTTTTAGATTTCAACGCAAGTGACATCCCTCATGGTAAACCTCCTGATCAATGTTTAGATGAGTTTGATAATTTTATTATGAAACAGAATCATTTTAATGAGAGGATAGAAAGTCAGTTGCATGATAATTCCCTTGCTATCAAAAAGTTGCTTGGTGTTTTAGATAGAACAGTTAATGATGTTCAATGTCTTGTGAAGCATTTTCATATGGTTCAAACTCAGCTTGATCAAATTTCTAATGTGCAAAGAGATTTGCTTGCTAACAATGCCAAACAAGATAAATTGCAGGCTTTTGGGATTTAGACCCGAGGAGGAACTAGTACTCAAGATCCTCTTTATCCAGAGGGACATCCGAAGAGAATCGAGCAAGATTCTCAAATGCAGGAAGAAGAAATTGTGGTCTCTCCAAATAATAAAAAGAAACATAAAGAGACTGACAATTCTAATGATCCTATTGCAGATAAAGAGCCAGCTATTGATCCCAACAGTGTATCTATTTCTGATGCTGAGACTGAAGATGGTGCTGAACCTGAAGGTAATGATAATGAGAAGAATGATCCGCCTGAAGTTCGAGAAGAAGAAGCACCTGACAAACGTAAGAGGTACACTAAAGAAGACTTCATCGCAAGAAAACATGGGAAGGAGAAAGAACCATGGGTACAGAAACCCATGCCCTTTCCAGGTAAGTCCATCAAATCTGAAGAAGAAGAGCATTACAATAAGTTTTGTGAATGGATTAAACCTCTTTTTCTTCAAATTCCTTTGACTGATGCTATTAAGTTACTTCCTTATTCAAAATATATGAAAGATATTGTCACTAACAAAAGAAAAGTTCCTAATGATGCAATATCTACTATGCTTGCTAACTATTCTTTCAGCGGAAAGATTCCTGAGAAGCTCGGTGATCCAGGTATACCCACCATTCCTTGCTCCATAAAGAATAATTATGTCAAAACTGCTTTATGTGATCTTGGAGCGGGAGTGAGTGTTATGCCTCTCTCTCTTTACGAGAGGCTTTGTTTAGAGAAACTAATTCCTACAGATATCTCCCTTCAGATGGCTGACAAGTCAACCGTTGTTCCGATAGGTATTTGTGAGGATGTTCCAATTGAAGTTGCTAATTGTTTAATTCTTACTGATTTTGTTGTGCTTGACATGCCCGAGGATGGGAGCATGTCCATTATTCTTGGTAGACCTTTCCTTAACACCGCAGGTGCTATTATTGATTGCAACAAAGGGAAGGTTACCTTTCATGTGAATGATAAAGAACACACGGTATATTTTCCGAAGAAGACCGACAGGAGGCATGCCCTCAACTCTATAGAGAATATCGAGACCGTGAAAATTGGAGAATGGGACTGTCCACTACATGTGCCTCACAAATACAAAACTATCATGGTAGGGACAATGTCCATCAAGGTAAAAGTTCAGTGATTACTTTGTAGGAGGTGATACTTTTTGCTCTATATATCGCTTGTTTGTTGGTAAGACTTGATCAACCTTACTAGTAAACGTGTTTTATATGGATAAAAAGTTGAGCTTTCTATGTTTTCATTTGTTTTTAGTATTCTCCTACTTGCTGTACCAAGTATTTATGTTTTTGAAGCTTCACAATACTACTAACTACTGCAAGTTTTCAGAGAGTTTTGCAGCTTTTTGAACTTCGAAAAAATTTCAACAGTGAAGTTTTCAGAAAAATTCCAGAAAATTTATATTAAAAATTTCCACAACGGGAGAGACCCGGAAAGTCCTGGGGCCAGCCAGGGGGGCCACCAGTGGCCCAGGCGGCCAGCTGGCGTGGCCCAGCCCCTGGCCGCGCCCACAGGGCGCCTAGGGCCCACGGGACCCCCCTCCAGGTACTTCTTCTTCCCCTCTCTCTCTCTTTTTCCAGAAACCCGAGTTCTGGTCTTGTTCTTGCTGTTCTTGCTGTTCTTGGGGGCGATTCTTCGATCTCTCTCTACAGCCCATCATCTGAGCTGAAATTTTGAGCAAATACTCCCTGGTATGTGACTCCTCCACCCCTCCAATTAGATTTTTGATTGGTGGCCTCATTTGTGAGTATTTAGTAGTTCTTGGTGCTGTAGAGATGAGCTTGCATGCATGTGTAGAAAGTTGTTTTCCAAGTTTTGATGCAAGTTTATGCCTTGGGCAAGTGAGTTGAGTAGTTTGCCTTAGCTCACTTTGTTTTAATCCTCGTTTTTGTAAATTGTAAAAAAAATCAGAAATGAGTTTGTTAGGAAGGGCAAAAGGATGGCTTGAGAAGAGGAGGCCCGCACACTCCGATCGAGTCACTAGAGCCGCAGCTTCACCATCGACTGCTAGGGTGAGCTATAATGAAGATCATGTGCCCCTAGAGTTGTTGGAAGACACAAGTCCAGCACGTGCGATGACATTTCCATGTGATGAATTCATGGAAGCTGCGGGAATCAAGGATGAGTTTTATAATCTTTGTGCTAATGCAGGTTTGACACGGCTCGTCACCAGCCGTGTTACTCAGTATCAAAAACTCACCTCCATTTTCATTAACAGTTTTAGATATAATCCTGAATCAGGTGCTATTGAGTTTAAAATTTATAATGATCTTATCACCATGACTTTGAGAAATTTTTGTGAAGTAATAGGTGTGCCGAACGTTGGGAGGACGGCAAGGATGGTTATTCAGCCCTCCGAGCTGAAAACCGTCATCAACTCTCTCTGCAGCATGGGTACGAGGGATATTCATCGGTCGAAGATCTCCAGTATCTTGTTTCCTCACCTCAGGTATTTTGCATATTATATTGCTAGAGGGGTGTTAGCTCGCGACAACACGAGCAACATTTCTGCTCCGGATATTGCTATCCTGGCAGCAGCCCTCTCAGGGAGGTCTGATTATAATCTGGGTACCTTAATTGCTCGACGCCTTGCTATGAACGGTAACAAGGGGGACTTATATGGTGGCATTTATGCCACGCTTATCTTAGAGCATCTTGGAGGCACCCCACATCCTGATGATACTCTTTTTACTTATTTAAGCTTTGATCTTGCTGCTATGAAAAGGCATAAGTTTGTTACCATGGGTTCTGAACTTGATAACCTTGTTTATATCTTGCGTTTCGGAACTACCGCGGAACGCGAGATCCGTCTACCTGCACCTCTTTTGTTTGATTTTTCTCGCAGGAACGGATGGTCCTTTGATGTTGTCCAGTTCGATGAGTTCATGGTCCAGCATCAGTTTCATAACCCCATGGAGGGGGTTGTGCCCGACGAGGAGAGGCACGGTGAGATACCACATTTTCAGGATGAGACCGCCACCGAGTTTGGTGAAGGGTCTTCCTCTGTTTGGCGCTCGGAACCTTCCTCGTGGGAGACTTCGAGGAGTTCGGTGTACGCGCCATCATCCTTCTACGACCCTTGATCTCACCACCATACCCCTGGAGCAGGAGGCTCCTGGGGGCAGTAGCTGCTACCAACTTAGGCCAAAAGCCTAAGCTTGGGGGAGTACGTGCCCTTCTCACTTTTCAATGTATTATCCGTTTTATTCACTTTGATCTTTTCGAAGTTTTTACCCGTTCTTCTTTATTCCTCTATTCGCAAAAACAACAAAAAGATTTTCTCTTTCTTTTGCTTTGTTTTCAACTTTTGAAAAACCCAAAAAGATTTCCTTTCTCTCTTTAGTTTTGCTTTGTTTTCAGAGATCAGCTCGAGTCCGTGATGGCATTTGATTATATTTCCTACGTTCGATCGTGCAAGTGACAAGCAGTAATGACGAAGATCGACTGAAAGGAAGCAACAAGGAAGACCGGTATGAACTCTTATTGTTTCTACTTTTGTACATATGCCTGTACTTATGATCTAGAGACTAGCTTGTAGCGACATAGTGCTATGTTTACAATGCTATTCTAGTGGTTCATGCTTTCCTTGTGGCTAGTCTCGAATAACTAGAGTATATAATGTGTTATTGGAATGATCTACATGCATTGCACTGTTCATAGTCTGGTATACTAAGGTGGTATTTCCCTTTAGAGAATTTTTGGATTGACTTGGCACATGCTTACACATGTTTAAGACTAAAAAGTCTACTTTGCCTTGATGATCTTTGAGTTTTAGAATAGTTATATCACTTTCATGCCCGATTCAATGTTGCTTTGTTGCTCTGCATGATTATGACCGTTATTGCTCTCTAGTTGGTCGCTTCCCAGTCTTTTGCTAAACCTCCACCCGTACTAAGCGGAATGACTGCTTATGCATCCAAAACCTTTAAACCTGTTATGCCATATGAGTCCACTATACCTTCCTATACATGGTATTTACCTGCCATCCCTAACGAAGACTTTCATGTACCATCTCGAAATTAATCAAAAGCATTTCCTTTTTTTGTGCCTATGTTTTACCTCATGAGGAAGTAGGAGTTAATTCATGATCTCTTTAAGTTGGACAAGTTTCACCCCTAGATTGCATGTATAATGTGCAAACCCCTAATATGAAAAGGAACTGGCATTGAGTGCGCCCGGCTCAAAAAGATAATATAACAAACGAACCCTCCTTCACGCTTTGTTCATGAGAAATCAGAAAACTTTGGAAGTGATAAACAAAGGAGATTAAGAGGATGTGATCGTCCTCATGCGGGAGCCGTTCCTCGAAACTTGTCTGGCTTAAAAAGTGATTGAGTTATCTGCTAGCATTCGTTGACGAATTATGCACCTCTCAAAAACATATTTACTTCTGTTTTTAAAACCAAGAGCTCTGGTACATGTTTAGTTTTTGTTTCCGATCACGGGTTTTCAACTTTGCCAATAAAAGCCACGGTTCGAGAGTCTCATCTTCTTTCTTCAAAGCACTGACTAGGAGAGCATAATTGTCATTCTGAGTGTAATGTGCATTGTCCCAAAGTATTACATTGTCTTCTGCATACTTGTGGTATGATTTATTCTGAAATCCTTAGCTCTAGTCTCCTTTAAAACTCTGGAGGAGTCTCTGCATTTATGTTTTGCTTCACTCATGGAGGCTAGCGAGATACCACCTTAATATGCTCAAGCTATGTGCAATGTGATCTTGTCTTGATTTTCGGTAATATATTGTTTACTCTTAGTTATTTGTGACTGGTCACTCGGAAGGAGGATTGCTCCTTGCATTGTTCTCATAAGTACCATTTTAATACTTGCTGAACTCTTTTCGTAATACATGCTTATATACATCTAATGAAGCAAAAGAGTTTGTCAAAGTTTTCTTTGTCGCGTCCAGTTCGTTGAACTGAATTGCTTGAGGACAAGCAATATGCTAAGCTTGGGGGAGTTGATACGTCTCAAACGTATCTACTTTTCCAAACACTTTTGATATAGTTTTGACCTCATTCTTCCATGATTTGGACTAAACTAACCCGGACTGACGCTGTTTTCAGCAGAGCTGCCTGTATGGTTTATTTGTGTGCAGGAAAACGGATTTTTAAGCATCTCAGAAAAATCCACGAAAAATCCACGCACCCGAAGAAACAAAATTCCCTAAGTGGGGCCAGAGGGGGGGGCAGGGGTACCCAGGCGCCCTGTGGGCGCCCCCCCCCCCGGGCCGCGCCGGGGGGGGGGGGGCGCCTGGGTGGGGCCCACACCCCCTGGTGCCCTACTTTAGCCCGTATTTTTCCTCCCGACGCAAAAATCCCAGACCGGAAGTCCTTTCGCTGTTTTTCGTCGCGGAGCCGCCGCCACCCTCTGTTCTTCTTCGGGAGGGCTAATCTGGAGGCTGATTTGGCCTCCGGAGAGGGGAGATCATCGCCATCGTCATCATCATCACCACTCCATCATCCCTCCATGACTTTCCCCTTCATGTGTGAGTAATTCCCTTGCTGTAGGCGAAGGGGATGGTAGGGATTGGATGAGTTAGATCATGTAATAGTTCGTCGGATTGTTGGGGGCATGTTGCCTATCATCTAGTATGGTGTTTATCATCTTTGCTACAACTTGTTATTCTTAATGCTTGACACTTAGGGCCCGAGTGCCATGGTTTCAGATCTGAACCATATGTGTTTGCATGAATATATTTGTGTTCTTGATCCTATCTATGAGTTGTATGCACCTGTTACGGTTCAGAACCGGCGATCCCAAAAGTGACAGCTTGGGACACCAAAGGGGATGGTCCGTAGTTTGAGGATTACATGTATCCATTGAGTTCATTGCTTTGTTCTGGTGCTCTTTGACAGGAGCACCTTAATATCCATTAGTTCCTTTTGGCCCCGTTCGTAGCGGGATGGTAGGACACAAGATGTTGTGCAAGTTCTTATTGCAAGCACGTACAACTACCTACGGGATACATGCCTAATGTTTGATATTTGCCTAGATGATCATTACTTTTCCGTGTGCCGTGCCCCGAGTTAGAAACTATCTCATCCATGCAACACCCAACCATCCATCTCCCTAGCCTACAGTATTTTAAACCTTGCTTGTCACTAGTTGCTACTTTTGCCATTTACTACTGCTATTTACTTTTGCTGTTTACTTTCACTATTACTATCATCACTATCATATCATTGTTACCACTTATCTTTTGTTGCAAGTTAGTATATTTCAGGTGCGGTTGAATTGACAACTCAACTGTTAAAGCTTATAAATACTCTTTGTCTCCCCGTGTGTCGAATCAATAAATTGGGTTATTCTTACCCGCGAAGACTATCTCGATCCCTTACGGTTGAGGGTTATGAGCAGACAACTGAACTATTTGTTATTCTGTAGGATTACAGGCTGAGGGCACAAGCCAAGAAAGCAGCCCACACGCATTACATTTCACATGTACTAAAACACACTGGCTTACCATATGTTGTTGTGAAGCCTCGCTTCTGTTGCAATGTTCTTTGAAGATATCGTCAGCATCCCGTGGTTGCAAATCTACTTGTTATAGTTTATTCTGCACCCTCTATTTAGGTAAAATTAATTTAAATTGCATGCACCGGTTCGAATTGATCATCAATGGTTCATCTAAACTAATGAAAGAAGGGTGTGTGCATACACGACAATATATCTGCGTCCCTCTATTTTTATGCTTGTTCGAGGTGCCAGCCCGAAAAGAACAAATATTTTGCTTGATGGGGTTGCCAGCTCCATAATTAATATAAGCATCAAATTATTCATGCAAGTTGGGAAGATCAAGAACACACAAAGAGTAATGAACAGAGGCTCGTAGTAGTGATGTAATAGCTAGCATCATAAAATGTAGGGTAAAATGAACAAAAACCAGCGAAACCACATGCTAGTTTGCTGATGTGTAATTAAGTATAGAGAACAGGAAGCAGTCTGATGGAACCAACAGGTGGCATCAAAACAACACCATTATCATAAATATAGCATGCAAGAAGTAAAATAGTAGGCAGTGATATATAGGAAGTACAGTAATACTTAGGACAAAACTAAAGCGTATTAACTATATGTGCACTGGTATGTAATTTAGCACATGTAACATGTTCACTACCAGAAGTATGGCCCTACAGGTGCAAGCAGAATAACACGTCTCACGAAAAACGGAATGATGCCCTGAAGAAATTCAAAGGTGTGGTGCTTATGCTAAGAAAGTGAATGTAGGCGCCGGCCGTTCGATAATAGTACCTGATTCTCGGCGGCGTATGGGTATCATTGGCATACTTGATAGCTAAGGAACGTTGATGGTGCTCGTGTTGCGGTTGAGTTTGGGCCAGCTGTCGCCGCTGCTGAAGCGGCTCCGGTGCTACGGTTGCGGCGCCTGTCGACATACAAGAAAGCTCATCTGTGGTAAGTGAACAGTTGCACGATAAAGAGAAAAACCGAAGGAGTACAGATCGAAATAACCTGATGAGGCTGCGGCGTCGGTAAAGCAGGGTCGGTGGAGTTGAATATGGCGTCCGTGGAGCGGGTCCGGTGCAGTGGACGAAGGCTTCGGCGGGCGCGTTGTACCGTGCATTCGGTGAGGCGGATCTGTTGCGGCAGACGAGGGCTTGTACGAAGGGCCAGCGAAGGGAGGGACGAGGGAGTCAGTGAAGGGCCTACACTATGGTGGACGAGGGCGCCGGTTAAGCAGATCCGGTGCGGTGGACCATGATGGCGGTCAAGGAGATCTGGAGCGGTGTACAAGCCAGTCGCTGAAGCGGCTCCGGTGAAGTGGTGAGTTGGCAGTTGGGGGTTCCAATGTGTGGAAGGTAGATCCGTCAGGGTGTGAGGTCCACCGCTGCGGTGGAGGACTAGATTCGGCGGCTTGCCGTGGTTGGGGGGTCGGGGAGGGGAAGGGGAGGGGCTCTGGGGAAGAATGTTGGGGGCGAAGAAGGGAAAACAATGGAGTTACCAAAGCAGCCCTTTTCCGTTCATGTGGCAGGGGTAAAACAGGAATATCACAAGGCTAAACTTTCGGTCGCGAGATATTTCGATGTGAGCGGGAAGTTTGAAAGCTTTTGGCGCCTGAAATTATATTATGCTCTTGTACGGCCAACTATGATATCATGGCCGAGAATTTGTTTGTTTTGCATGCAAAAAAAGTGCAAGTTTTGAAAATCAATGTCTCCAACTCGAAACTTAGATTGTCCATTCAATTCAAATATGGATCATTGAGCTACTACATGCAAATACCATCATATGGTCCAATTCAAATGAAATTCCAAATGTGTTTATCCTAAATATGATGACAAAAGCAAAAATGTGTATGTGTATGAATAAAGTGGATGATTATAAAGTTTGAACATGCCCATATGTGTATATATCTAGGTTTGATATATGAATTTGAAATCACGAAATCCTGGCTTAAAAATGTACCTCTGTTTAAATGAATTACAAAAGCTAATGATGGAGTCGAATTCCAAAATTCCAATCTTAGGTTTGTAATTCTGGTACATCAAAGTATATCACGCATGTTCAAAAGTATCGTTATCTCATAGTCCAAACTATGAAACAAATTGATCAACCTTGAGTGCACACACTATTGACCATGTATATCTCAATTACGCTAAAGTCCCTCAAATATAGACACCTCACTCTTTATCTGAAGCCAACCCCCCCCCCCCTCGTCGCCCCCACACACATAGAGAAGTCGTTCTCTCCCCCCAAAGACCAACACACGAGCACATTAACACCCCTCTCTCTTCTAAAGTCTGGACCCCAATATAGGTCTCTATCACTTTGTCTCTTGGGCATGCACACATCTCTTCCCCCACTCTCTAGCTAGGTCACCCGGCATCTCTCTTTCCCAAGCACATGCACTATGTAGAGTGTATCTTTCCCATACACACAAAACGTCGCCCCCAAACGTCTATCTCCCTAGTTATGTGGTTCTCGCACACTCACCTCACACACAACCCCCACTTCAAAACAAGCACACTTTGTCTCCTTGTGCACCACTCTCCTCTTTCTATCTCTCCCACATGCGGACCCGCCCAGCTCCTCCCTGTATACATATATGTCGTGACTCTTTCCATAGCTCCCTAATGTATCATCGTTCTCGATCTCGCACATTGTTCTCTACATCATTTATTCTAGATCTCTCATGAAGTCCCTATCACACACAGATGACTCGCTTCCATTGCGTCTCCGTACATAGGCCAATTTCAAACAACATCAACATTGTATCCTTATCTATACGCCATTTATGGACACGCCCTCCCTCTCTCTCTCTCTCTCTCTCTCTCTCTCTCTCTCTCTC
>LR738715.1:556922164-556934507 GCA_902687465.1 Secale cereale | reverse complement strand
GCCCCCTTTATAAAGGGGCGGAGGGGAGGGACAGTGCCCTGCACTTCTCCATCTTCTTTCTCCTCTCTTCTGCTCCTCTCTTCTGTCCGCCATGAAGAGAGAAAACCTCGGCTCCTCAATGGTGGCGGCGAGGGTCGCTGCTCGACAACGCGTCCCTCCTTCTCCTGCACCTATGGTGGCCGAACCGACCATGAGGGGAAGAGGGAGGGGGCGGGGCCGTGGGCGAGGCCGAGGTGCTCGGGGAAGAGGAGGACGGGGTGGCTCGCCGGCCTTGCCCCCGCCAGCAGCTCCTCCTCCATTAAAAGGTCACGTTGGAGATGACCCTTGCGAGTTCTTTGTTAGAATGCGGGGGTCGCCGCGCCGTCGCCTTCGTCTCCCGACTCCATTTGCGCGGGAGATGGAGGTGAAACCACCGGAGTCGCTGCAGCTACACATGAGGGGTTGTGGAATCAGTGGCACGCGAGCTCGCGTCGACTTCCCTGCCCCTCATGTGATGTATCTTCGTCAAGGATGGAAGAGGTTTGCTCGCATCGACAGCCTGACGGATGGGCTCACCCTCCACTTCAAGTTAATGGAGGACGACCACCTCTCCGCCAAGGTCTTCGGGCACCTTGGGACTCGCGCGAGGTGCTGCATGGAGAGCTCCTCTGATGACGAAGACTCCTCTACGAACGAGAGTGACGAGGAGGACAGCGACAACGACGGCGAGGGCGGGGGACGGCAGGATGACGGGTCCGACTAGGTGTCGGGCGCCGCTCCTGGTGGCACCGGCGACCCCATCATCCGTGTCGCTGGCTCCTTGAACTTCTCGGGGCCGTCTCCTTGGCGGCTGGCGTAGGGAGGCTGCAAAAGAGGAAGAGGAAGAAGGTGGGCGTCAAGGTCGTCATGTCGGAGTACGCGGGCACCAACGTCTTCGTCTCCTACTGACGTCCTGTCGCCTCGTCTTCGAGCTCTGCCTCCGGCGCCGTCATCACCGTCCAGCCCTGGGGAGGCCGCCGAGATGCCTTCTCAGTGTCTTCTGCCACCCGTAGCTCGCCTAGGCGCCCCTTTTGCCCTTCTTGCCTCCTTGACCTACCTCCTGAGGAGAGGGACAAGAAAGGCATTACGGGCATCTTATCTCTTTTTAGTCTGTAAGCCTTTGGGCATCTGTTAAGTTTAAAACTTGTAATCCCCTTATTCATTTTTTTCATTCCCTATGGACTGTACCTGAATGGAATGTTTTTAATGAAAAAGGAATGTTTGCCGGGTCATTTGTTCGTAGGTAAAAACCCACAACAGGGAATAAATCCTTGGTATCCTTAAGATAAACATTTTCTTGCCCGGCAACAGGCCCTGCCGTTTCCCTACTTCACTCGACCTTTCTCACGCCCTTGGCGGAGGCAGGGATGAAGCGGGCTTAGGCTCCTCGTTTTATCCTGTTACTGCCGCGACTACGACCAAACCTAGTCCCAGGGACGAGCCTTAGGGCATAGAGTTATGGGAGCACGGTAGCTTAAGGAAAAGAACGAGGTTTCACATACCTCAGTCCATAATGGAATGTATGATAAGGGAAAAGGACTTATCTGAAGCTGCAGCCCCCAGCAACCCTGGTCTGTCGTGGGCGAATTCTTGCCTTTGCAGCCCCCGACAACACTGGCTTGCCGGGGCCTAGGCACTGGTCTGTTCTTCTTTCCTTCCTCCAAGTGGCTTCGGCAAGGATGCCTGTGCGTCCTATAAACCAAGGAAGACAGAGGAAAGACAAAGACTCGACCTCTAAGCTAGGGGTTAACCGCTGCTAAGCACTATCAACCCTAACCAAGGATGAGACTCGACTCAGCATGCATGCTAAAACTTAGGGCGCCACCGCTTCATTTATTTATGCTCAGGGTCTGCGCCTGGCTTTGTACAAAGGGTTACATGCCTTGACGGCAAGGCTCGTACAAAAGGGTGGCTTGCCGGGGGGGCCCGGCAAGCCGCGCCTTATGGGTAAAACTTGCAAAGATGATCGATGTTCTAGGAATTACTCACCGGAACGGCATCCTCGGTCTCCAGGCGGACAGCGCCATGCCTGGTGACTCGTATTACCCGATAAGGGCCTTCCCACTTCGGCGTCAACTTGTTCGTATTCCTGGCCGATTGAACGCGCCGGAGAACAAGGTCGCCTTCCTCAAAGCTCCGGGCATGAACCTTGCGGCTATGGTAGCGGCACAAGGCTTGCTGGTAGCGCGCTACTCTCACAGCCGCCCAAAGACGATCTTCCTCAAGGAGCATTGCGTCGTCTTGTCGCAATTGCTTTTGCTCAAGCTCATCATAAGCGAGCACTCGAGGCGACCCGTATATGAGTTCTGTGGGGAGAACTGCTTCTGCCCCGTATACCGGGGCAAAGGGTGTCTGGCCGGTGGCTCGATTTGGCGTCGTCCTGATCGACCAAAGAACCGCCGGCAATTCATCAATCCAGCGCCTCCCACTCTTGTGCAGCCTGTCAAAGGTCTTTGTCCTTAATCCTCGCAGCACTTCAGCATTTGCCCTCTCAGCTTGACCATTGCTTCAGGGGTGAGCAACGGAAGCGAAACAAACCTTGTTGCCGAGGTCTTGGGTATATTGCATGAAGGTGCGGCTTGTAAACTGCGTGCCGTTGTCGGTGATAATCCTGTTGGGTACACCAAAACGGCACACTAGTCCCTTGAAGAACTTGACGGCTGACTGAGTTGTGACCTTCCTCACTGCCTCCACTTCTGGCCACTTTGTTAACTTGTCGATTGCAACGTACAAGTACTCAAAGCCCCCGACGGCGCGGGGGAAAGGGCCCAGTATGTCGAGCCCCCAGACCGAGAAGGGCCAGGAGAGAGGAATGGTTTGAAGGGCTTGAGCTGGTTGATGAAGTTTCTTTGAATGGAATTGGCACGCTTCACACCTGGTGACCAGCGCCGCTGCATCCTGGAGGGCAGTGGGCCAGAAGAAGCCTTGCCGGAATGGCTTACCGGCAAGGGCTCTTGACCCTATGTGGGATCCACATATGCCTCCATGTATCTCTGCCAATAGCTCCAATCCTTCCTCTCGAGGGATGCACTTCAATTTAACACCGTTCGGTCTCCTCCTGTACAGGACGTCATCAACGAACTGGTACATGGCGGACCGACGGGCTACTTTCTCCGCGTCTTCCTGCTTCTCAGGAAGTTCCCTAGTCTGAAGGAATCGGACGGTATGCTGCGCCTGATGTCTACACACGCTTCTACTCTTGTAGACTATGTTGGGCCTCCAAGCACAGAGGTTTGTAGGACAGCAGCAAATTTCCCTCAAGTGGATGACCTAAGGTTTATCGAACTCAGGGAAGTAGAGGTTGAAGATGGTCTCTCTCAAGCAACCCTGCAACTAAGATACAAGAAGTCTCTTGTGTCCCCAACACACCTAATACACTTGTTAGATGTATAGGTGCACTAGTTCGGCGAAGAGGTGTTAAATGGCAAGTGATATGGATGGCAAAACAAAGTAATATAAATCTGTAATAAAAAGTGCAGCAAGCAAACAAGTGGTAAACGTGAGCACAAATGGTATTGCAATGGTGGAAACAAGGCCTAGGCTTCATACTTTCACTAGTGGCAACTCCCAACAACATTAACATAATCGAATCACATGATATTTCCCATAAAACATGCAAAGGGGACACACTCGGAGGTCATTCCTTCGTGGTCAAGAGAGGACGAGAATTATGTAGGGCTACAAAAGCACGCCTCAAAGTTCGTAGTTCTCAATCTAAGGATTTCCCAATGTCACCGCGGCCATCCAAAGAGAGTCCCACAATCACCACAACATATCTAAAGGATAGTCAAAGACAAGCACCAAGAGACTCTCAATCTTCAATCAACACACAAGAGAGGAAATCACTCATGAAAATATTTTTCTAATCCATGTCCAATAGACCGCTGTCACCTTGGTCTCGGGGATTATACTAGATAAAGACAAGTGAGTACATCAATCCAATACATAGAGGAAGGGGAAACATCATGGGATCACCCTAGATTAACATAGCCTATGATCACAACGAAGATCACATCATGGGAGAGAGAGATAACCACATAGCTACTGGTAGAAACCTCAGCCCCGAGGAGGAACTACTCCCGCATCATGGAGGGAGGAAGCAACGTCGATGGAGATGAATCCGGGGGCACTTCCCCATCCCGGCAGGGTGCCGGCTGATGTCTACACACGCTTCTACACTTGTAGACTATGTTGGGCCTCCAAGCGCAGAGGTTTGTAGGACAGCAGCAATTTCCCTCAAGTGGATGACCTAAGGTTTATCGAACTCAGGGAAGTAGAGGTTGAAGATGGTCTCTCTCAAGCAACCCTGCAACTAAGATACAAGAAGTCTCTTGTGTCCCCAACACACCTAATACACTTGTTAGATGTATAGGTGCACTAGTTCGGCGAAGAGATGTTAAATGGCAAGTGATATGGATGGCAAAACAAAGTAATATAAATCTGTAATAAAAAGTGCAGCAAGCAAACAAGTGGTAAACGTGAGCACAAATGGTATTGCAATGGTGGAAACAAGGCCTAGGGATCATACTTTCACTAGAGGCAACTCCCAACAACATTAACATAATCGAATCACATGATATTTCCCATAAAACATGCAATGGAGACGCACCCGGAGGTCATTCCTTCGTGGTCAAGAGAGGACAAGAATTATGTAGGGCTAGAAAAGCACACCTCAAAGTTCGTAGTTCTCAATCTAAGGATTTCCCAATGTCACCGCGGCCATCCAAAGAGAGTCCCACAATCACCACAACATATCTAAAGGATAGTCAAAGACAAGCACCAAGAGACTCTCAATCTTCAATCAACACACAAGAGAGGAAATCACTCATGAAAATATTTTTCTAATCCATGTCCAATAGACCGCTGTCACCTTGGTCTCGGGGATTATACTAGATAAAGACAAGTGAGTACATCAATCCAATACATAGAGGAAGGGGAAACATCATGGGATCACCCTAGATTAACATAGCCTATGATCACAACGAAGATCACATCATGGGAGAGAGAGATAACCACATAGCTACTGGTAGAAACCTCAGCCCCGAGGAGGAACTACTCCCGCATCATGGAGGGAGGAAGCAACGTCGATGGAGATGAATCCGGGGGCACTTCCCCGTCCCGGCAGGGTGCCGGCTGATGTCTACACACGCTTCTACACTTGTAGACTATGTTGGGCCTCCAAGCGCAGAGGTTTGTAGGACAGCAGCAATTTCCCTCAAGTGGATGACCTAAGGTTTATCGAACTCAGGGAAGTAGAGGTTGAAGATGGTCTCTCTCAAGCAACCCTGCAACTAAGATACAAGAAGTCTCTTGTGTCCCCAACACACCTAATACACTTGTTAGATGTATAGGTGCACTAGTTCGGCGAAGAGGTGTTAAATGGCAAGTGATATGGATGGCAAAACAAAGTAATATAAATCTGTAATAAAAAGTGCAGCAAGCAAACAAGTGGTAAACGTGAGCACAAATGGTATTGCAATGGTGGAAACAAGGCCTAGGCTTCATACTTTCACTAGTGGCAACTCCCAACAACATTAACATAATCGAATCACATGATATTTCCCATAAAACATGCAAAGGGGACACACTCGGAGGTCATTCCTTCGTGGTCAAGAGAGGACGAGAATTATGTAGGGCTACAAAAGCACACCTCAAAGTTCGTAGTTCTCAATCTAAGGATTTCCCAATGTCACCGCGGCCATCCAAAGAGAGTCCCACAATCACCACAACATATCTAAAGGATAGTCAAAGACAAGCACCAAGAGACTCTCAATCTTCAATCAACACACAAGAGAGGAAGTCACTCATGAAAATACTTTTCTAATCCATGTCCAATAGACCGCTGTCACCTTGGTCTCGGGGATTATACTAGATAAAGACAAGTGAGTACATCAATCCAATACATAGAGGAAGGGGAAATATCATGGGATCGCCCTAGATTAACATAGCCTATGATCACAACGAATATCACATCATAGGAGAGAGAGATAACCACATAGCTACTGGTAGAAACCTCAGCCCCGAGGAGTAACTACTCCCGCCTCATGGAGGGAGGAAGCAACGTCGATGGAGATGAATCCGGGGGCACTTCCTCGTCCCGGCAGGGTGCCGGCATAGGAATTCTGGTCTCCCGAAGCTTGATGGCGATGGCGGCGGAGATCGGAATCGCGTCTGGAGAAAAGGGGTCCGGAATCAGGGTTTCCTCGAGACACTTTAAATATATGCCAAAGGGGGTCGCCAGAAGAGGTCAGGGGGGCCCAGGCGTGTAATGCCCAGGATGGGACTATACGTCCTACGTGTCGAGGCACGACTTAAAGGTATAAGCCCATCCTAGAATGATCTCAAGTTTGGTATCTTTGCACGACTCATGTAAAAGAGGGATGAAACTGCAAAATGAAATAGTTTGCTTACACTCGCCACTTCACACAATACAATACATAAGCAATACACCATTCAAAACATCACAACCCGACTACGGGTGAAGATCCAAAGAAAGATACCAAAACAACATAAAGCCACAGGTCAGGATTGACTCCTAGTAGAAACCACTATTGATCGCCGAAACGTCACAAGCATACGGCCACTCTCTTCATCGAGCTCCCAGTGAAGAACTTGAAGCAGCTCCTGCATCATACTCGGCTGAACCTGCATCTGGTGTTGTAGTATGTGTGAGCCACGAGGACTCAGCAATCCCATAACCATGGGTATCAAGACTAGCAAAGCTTTGTGGGTAGGAAGAGGTAAAGTGGTGAGGTTGCAGCAGCGGCTAAGCATAATATGGTGGCTAGCTTACGAGTACCAGAATAAGATGAGCATCTACGCAAACGGGCGCAAAAGTAGTGATCGCTAAAGATCCTAACTACATACGAGTCAAACATAACCCCACCGTGTTCTCTTCTCAAAGTAAAAAGAGACAGTCACGGTTACTCACACAGTTGTGTGTTTTACTTCGGATCATCTGTCAAGTTTTCTACAACCGGACATTAACAAATTCCAATCTGCCACATAACCGCGGGCACGGCTTTCGAAAGATCATAAGCCTGCATGGGTGTCCCAACTTAGCCCATCACAAGCTCTCACGATTAGCTGAAGTGATAAATATAATATCATCACCCCTTATCTTAGGGAAAATCCGATCAGGCTCGGCATCCCGGTAGCACAAGTCATTTCGACAATGGTAAAACAAGTCCAGCAAGACCTCCCGGCGTGCCGACACCCTGATAGTAGCCGCGCGTATCTCGTCTCAGGCCACGACCGGATGGGTGATCCTACATGAGCCAAACCTCGAGTTTCCCCGTGGTGGCCCCGCATAACCCCCGTTTGGGACCAACACCATCAGCACTGGCCCCCCCTGCTATGTAGAATTAAGAACCCGAGGGTGCGACCCCCTATGCAAATTTAATTATTAATTAAGTTGTTATTATGAGCAAATTAAAACCAATGTTGGGCCTTGCCAGAGGAGTTTTATTCAAAGTCGAACTGTCAAGGGGTCCCCATTTCACCCATCGTGTAAGGAACGCAAAATCAAGGAACATAATGCCGGTTTATCGGCGCCTAAGGTGGCATGAGTGGAACAAAACACCGAGCAAAAGGCCAAGCCTTCCACCCATGCCCAGTATATAGGTGTGTTAATAATAATTATATATATTGTGATATAACAACAACAAGTTCCCTCCTGGAACGATCTTCATCTTCACCTGCAACTAACAACGCTATAAGAGGGGCTGAGCAAGCGGGTAACATAGCCAAACAGTGGTTTTGCTAGGAAGGTGTCAAGGTTAGAGGTTTCATGGCAACAAGGAGAGGCTGACATAAAAGATGGGTAGCACGACATGTAACGATAGCATCGAGACAACTAAGCATGGCAATGGTAGTAAAGGTATCCAAAGGTATGATCATCTTGCCTGGGATTCCGCAAGGGAAGAAGAACAAGATCCATGAAGAAGACAGAGCAACAGTCGAGCGAATCCTCACAACTCCGGAACAAAACCGAAGCTAGCAAGAGAAGCAACCGGAAATAAGCAAACAACTCGGTAAACACACAAGCATAAACAAGGCATACGATGCACATCCAAGTATGATGCATGTCCGGTTTAAATATGCATGGCATGGCAAAGTGCACAAACAATACTACAAGTTAAGTGGAGCTCAATATGCAACGAGTTGCATATTGAAGAAACACCACATTTAATTATTTAATTGACTCTCATTTATTTACAAGACAAGATTAAATGTTGGTTAACATGGCAAGAGGTGAAGCATAAATAAACTAACTATTTAGACATTTTAAATGAGGCCGGAAATAACAACAACATATCCGGAAAATCCCCATGAGCATGTTTAATAATTATAAGCAACAACAATTCACACATTTATAATGTTGTTAACATGATGCGGATGACATGAACAAGTTTATGCAATTTTATTAAAAGTTGACATAAGAGATATGAAGCATTGTCGCCGTGGTGGAAGGAACGGGTGCCACGGCAATGATCCGAAAATGATGCAACGGCATCATATCGGTTCCGGTAACTCGTTGAGAGTCCGGTGCAAAAGGAAAGATGGCGTGAGCGAGACAAACGAGATGAAAGGTGGGGCGATCCCGTCACCGGGTTCCCACGGGTCGGCGACGAGGCGACCGAGGAGCATGACAAAAGGACGATCCGGCACAACGGGCATGGAGCACACAAGGGCAAACATTTCATACAACACGACATTCATCCACGGGCCATCCACGGGGTCGTCTCGTTATACCTTTGAAGCGTGCGTTTCGGGGCGGTTCGAGACGTAGAGGAAGAAGGCGTTCACGTGTCCGAAGAGGAAGAAGTCGTTCCGTAGAGGTACATGTGTAGTCGTTCACATCCCGTTCGGAGAGGTACTTGTCGTAGGGGTTCATGTCGCATCGTCGGACGTGGTGGTACTTGGCGTTCGTCGTCATGTGTAGTCGTTCTCGTCTCGGAGTCGTACACGTTCCGTAGAGGTACACGTGGCGACGGTAGGGGTACTTGGGGTCTCTGAGTAGTCTTGGTACTTGGCGCTTCCGGCGACGGTAGTGGAAGTAGTGGTACATGTTCGTTTCTCCGTAGATGTTCGGGTCGTTGCGGTCTTTGGCGTGTAGGCGTACACGGTTCTCTGTCAAGCTCAACAACACAAAGCAACACAAAACAAAAACAAAAGCGACAGCACGGAGGGACGACGAGGCCAGCTCCTGGCTGCCGGGCTGCTCGAGGCGAGGTGGACGGAGGGAGCTCTTGCTGGACGGAGGCAGCAGCAAGGAGGCGCACTGGAGGCGCCGCTGGCGAGGAGGCAGGGCCGGCCTTGAGGACGGGACGGCGGAGGGAGGCCGCGGCGCTTGGCTCCTGGTCGGGTGGCGCGCTGCTGGCGAAGAAGGGCGCAGGTGCGGGTTGGGGACGCGGCCACGGGATCCGGCCGGCGGCCCTGGAGGCGACGGCGGCGACCCCTGGCGCGATGCAGAGGCGCGGACGGCTTCGAAGGTGGAAGGTGGGGGCACGTCGTGGCGATGAGGAGGGAGCCTGGACGAGGAGGACGGAGTCCAGCGGCCGCGGAGGAGAGGCGCTCCTGGCCGGCACGTCGGCTTGGGGCGGCCGGCTCGCTGGGCGCCCGGCGCGGCGGCGCTGGAGGAAGGGCGAGGGATGGCGCTCGGGAAGCTGCTGCCTTGGAGATGGGCGAGGGGGTTCGAGAGAGAGGGAGGCACGAGCGCTGGGAGATGGTGAGGGCGAGAGAACGAGAGGAAGGGGATCGATGGGATCGAGGGCGCTCGAGGGGAGAGGGTTGCGGCGCTGAGGGAAACGAGCGATGCGATCGGGAGCTAGGGTTACGATGGGAGAGAGGGATGGGCCGGCCTGACCTAATGGGCCTGCGGTTGGAAAGCTGAGATGGCCTAGAGGCCAGCTGCTCTTCTCTTCTCCTTCTACATTTTCCATTTTAAAACAAAATAGAAAAAGAGAAAGAAAAGAAAGAGAAGGTAAGGGAGGAATTTGTGCATGGGGATAATTTTCCCGGACTCGTAAAAAGGTACACGGTCCATGAAAATAAGAAGAGGCAAGAATGCAAGAGATAAAATCGAACTCATTTGAATTAAATTCAAATGATTTGAATTAGGGCATGACTTAAAGTGTCCAAAAGTGTTGAGGTTTTTGGAGGAACCTCGAAACAACGGAAATAAATATTGGCAAGGTTTTTTTTTTAAGGAGAAACTCGAAGTAGGAAAGCATGGGGCAAAATTATGCACGTGTGTTGGTTAATTCCAAACAAACGGAATATTATTATATAGCTCCCTAATAATATTGAGAGGCTTTTATATGTTTTAAAGAGAAGACATTCTTCCCTCGATTTAAATGGACCGAAGTTCCACACGATTTATTTAAGTTGAGATGCAAAAATAAATATGACATGATGGCATGATGACATGATGCAATGCAAAAATAAAATAACACAAGCACAAAGAACACACGGGAGAACCCGAAACATCTGGAATCTTCTGGGACGTCGGTCTTCGGGCGTCACAACTCTCCCACACTAACAGAGGATCTCGACCCGAGATCCTAGAGATGGCACCGGGTAAAAAAACGGAAGAGGAAGAGGTAAAACAAAGTTGCTTCTCTGACAGACGAGTGAAACCAAAGAACCTTGAGAGGTTGAACAATCTTGAAGGAAAAAAATACAACGGAGATGAACGAAGTTAAGAGCACTTCGGTAAAAGGAGGAACATGGAACATTATGAGAACCTTGTAGGTTGAAAGACATGAAACAAGAGCTTACGAACCAAAGAATAAGAAACCGCAATGGTATAGCCAAGGAATAAGAATGACAGAATTTGGACAGCACTCCGTCTGAAAATGGAAGGAATTAACAAGAACTTGAGGAGATGGAATGATACTTGATGAAAACAACAACACACAGCCTCCGGAAGAATTAAAAGAATGGCACAAGGGGTAAGAAAAGATTCAGACAGCACTCCGGTTGAAAAGAGAGGCAAAACTAGATAAGATGACGGAACTTAAATGAAGAATACATCACTCCGGTTAAATGATAAGCAAGGGAAAGAACATGATCTCGATAAAACGAGATGATGGTTAAAGAGAGCAATATCACAATGCCTCCGGAATGAAAGAATAGCATATAAATCAACGAAAGAAATGAATGGAGAAGAAAAATGACAACTTCTCTCAAAATTGAATTTGAAAGAGCATCCTTACGAAGAAGGGTTGAACGGAGTTGTTGGGAATTCAACAACGAGAAGAATAAGCTTGATGTGGGCTTATGGAAAACATCTCAAAATTAAGAGGTGACAACCAGCCACTGACGGAAATATTTGATTGGATTGAGATCAACAAGGAGACGATAAACTTATTTCACCGGAATGATACATGAAGAACTTGGGTCATTTATAAGCACCATAATAGCAACAATTCTTAGGGAAAGCTTTTAGATGAAATACAACCCAAGATAACTCCAAGAGATAAAAAATGAGGGGTTGAAAGTATCTCGTAGAGAGAAAGAAATGATGGTTTTAACTATCTCATTCTTGTCAACTCGTGAATCATAAAACATGACGGAATTGTCAAGAATGGCATAACACCAACTCAAGGATAAGAAAGCAAGAATTGCAATTGGAAGCATGATGAAGAATGCTTGAGCTCCAACAAGAATCTTGATGAAGACTTCGAGGATGAATTAATTGATGATGAACCACCATGAGAACTCCGGTAATGAAAGCATGAGAAGTGAAAAATGAAAAGAATAAGATTCAAGGCCTGCGATGAATTAGATGGAGCTTTGAAATGATATAATTGAGAGGGTTTGGAACTCCGGAAGAAAAGATGAACAACCAATAATTTTGATATCATGAACGAACTCCAGACAAAGGAATTAAACACTTGGAAGGAACAAGAATAAGAATTATGTTATGAGCATCCTTCACCAATTTAATTGATGACAACCAAAGGATTTGGCATACTACTTATTCTCGTTGCAAAGAATTAAAGAGAGATCTAGCACAAACTTGGGTAAATCTTCAACAAAGCACCGGTAGGATTATGAAAGAACAAATGAGTTAAAACGATAACAGGGAAGAGAAATCTTGAAAGAACCACCGTAAAAATATGGAGACGAACGAAGAGACATCAATGAAGAATATTTGGAGGACAAGTTGAAAACTGAGAACGAAGAATCTTCTGAAATGATGGCCTTCGGAGGATCACAATGGAAAGAATTCATGAAATGCTTCGGATGGGTAAAAAGAATTCCTCACAATCTGAACAATAATGAGGATGGCATGAAGCAAGAACCATGAATCTTCAAG
>LR738715.1:556900841-556912439 GCA_902687465.1 Secale cereale | reverse complement strand
TTATGTCATAGGTACCTTTATAATCACTATAGATTGGAGTTATAACATCATCATGGTAGAGAAGAGCATTATCATTGCTAGCAACTATATTTGTAAACATGTTGTCTTTATTCTTACTAGCAAAAGAATTATCAATTATCACATCACTAGTGGGTAAAGGACTTGCAATCCTATCATCCCCAAGCTTAGAGCTTCCCATATCATCACTTTCAGAGTTGGTACCAAAAAGACTTTCAAGATCATAAGTAGCATTATCATCATTTTCCCAATCACAATAAGTAACATGCATATCATAATCAAAATCATCTTCAATAGTACCTACGGACGTATCATCAAGATGATAATTAAGGCAATAAACTTCACCTTCTTCTTTAAACTTACAATCGTTAGGATAAAAGTTGATGGGAGGAATATGCTCAGGCCAGGTTGATACCCATTCTTCTTCCTTCTTGCTCCTCTTCCTCCTCCTCTTCTTTTTCTTTTTCTTCACCTTATGAGGGAGTGGTTGGAGATGAAGCTTCTCCACATATCCTGGTTTATCATTAGAAACAATGGGGAAAACTTGGGAGGAACTCTCCTTTTTATTAGCAGAAATATAAGAGACATTTTTATACTTTGGTAAAGTTCCCTCCTTTCTAATCTTACTTATGTAATCATTGTCATGGCAATTAACAACACAATAGAGATGACAGTTTTGCAAAGTGTTTTTTGTTCCTATGGCATTAGCATCTAGCCAAGAAGTCTTTTCTGATAACTCTTCACACATCAAAAATAACATAAGCTCATCATAAAGATCAGAGGTGATCATGTTATCACACAACTGGTTAACAGTTATGTTTTGAAAGTTCATGCATTGAAAATTAAAGTGACCCTCTATACGGCAAAGTTCACAAGTAAAAGAATAAAGGTCACACAATTCTCTAGCAATTTCATTTAAATCTCTGACCCAAGTGATTGTTCTTTCATGCTTATGTTGCTTACAATACTTCTCTTCTTCGATCGTAGGCCTTTCACAAGGTCTATCCACTCCACAAAAATTAACATGATTATATAAAACTTCATTTTTAGGAATTGGATCATGCATGTTGCAATCATCATGAACAATTTCATTTTCTTTGCAAGTCTCTTTAAAAGGTTTATGTTACTTGATCCAATCCTCCTTAGGCATATTAAGATGTGAAGCATAAGATTTGAGGAAATCAACAAGGAGTTGAGAATCAAGCCCAAACTTAGCACTAAACTTTTTAAAACTTGTAGTTTCAACAAAGGACTTAATGCAATCATACTCATAAATTATACCAGACTCTTTACCTTTGTCAATCTCCCAATCTTCAGTGTTGCGTTGAATTCTTTCAAGGAGTTCCCATTTAGCATCAATCTTTTCGTTTGTGAAAGAACCCATAGAGGAAGCGTCGAGCAAATCTTTATCCTGTCGAGAAAGCCTCGCATAGAAATTAGTAATAATCATATCTTTGGGGAGCCCATGGTTAGGACATTTTAGCATTAACGTTTTCAGTCTCCCCCAAGCTTGAGCTATGCTCTCTCCGTCATGAGGATAAAAATTATAAACATAATTCCTATTCTCATGAACTTCATGAAGAGGATAAAACTTGGAGTAAAAGAGAGACATAAGCTCTTGCCAATCAAGCAAGTACGAGTTAGCGAGAAGCTTATACCAATCTGAAGCTTTATCTATAAGTGATACGGCGAACAATTTCCTCATGACAAACTCCCTTGATACACCTGCAAGCTTAAATAATGAACATAGTTGTGACAGATATAGCAAGTGTTCACCGGGATGTCTGTCTCCTGCATAACGATTAGCCAAAACATGATCGATAATACCAGCTGGTATTTCATAGGGCGCAATTTCAGTAGGGGGAGGAGCAACCACCACCGGTGTGGGGCGTCTTCCCGCAAGCAACGATCCAATAGCAGGGTTGTCCATAAGCATAACTAGTGAAATAAAAACAAGAAACAAAAAGATTTAATTGCAAGATCTAAAGATATACCTTCAAGCGCTCACCTCCCCGACAACGGCGCCAGAAATAGCTTGATGTCTACACACGCTTCTACTCTTGTAGACTATGTTGGGCCTCCAAGCGCAGAGGTTTGTAGGACAGCAGCAAATTTCCCTCAAGTGGATGACCTAAGGTTTATCGAACTCAGGGAAGTAGAGGTTGAAGATGGTCTCTCTCAAGCAACCCTGCAACTAAGATACAAGAAGTCTCTTGTGTCCCCAACACACCTAGTACACTTGTTAGATGTATAGGTGCACTAGTTCGGCGAAGAGATGTTAAATGGCAAGTGATATGGATGGCAAAACAAAGTAATATAAATCTGTAATAAAAAGTGCAGCAAGCAAACAAGTGGTAAACGTGAGCACAAATGGTATTGCAATGGTGGAAACAAGGCCTAGGCTTCATACTTTCACTAGTGGCAACTCCCAACAACATTAACATAATCGAATCACATGATATTTCCCATAAAACATGCAAAGGGGACACACTCGGAGGTCATTCCTTCGTGGTCAAGAGAGGACGAGAATTATGTAGGGCTACAAAAGCACGCCTCAAAGTTCGTAGTTCTCTATCTAAGGATTTCCCAATGTCACCGCGGCCATCCAAAGAGAGTCCCACAATCACCACAACATATCTAAAGGATAGTCAAAGACAAGCACCAAGAGACTCTCAATATTCAATCAACACACAAGAGAGGAAATCACTCATGAAAATACTTTTCTAATCCATGTCCAATAGACCGCTGTCACCTTGGTCTCGGGGATTATACTAGATAAAGACAAGTGAGTACATCAATCCAATACATAGAGGAAGGGGAAATATCATGGGATCACCCTAGATTAACATAGCCTATGATCACAACGAAGATCACATCATGGGAGAGAGAGATAACCACATAGCTACTGGTAGAAACCTCAGCCCCGAGGAGGAACTACTCCCGCCTCATGGAGGGAGGAAGCAACGTCGATGGAGATGAATCCGGGGGCACTTCCCCGTCCTCGCAGGGTGCCGGCACAGAAATTCTGGTCTCCCGAAGCTTGATGGCGATGGCGGCGGAGATCGGAATCGCGTCTGGAGAAAAGGGGTCCGGAATCAGGGTTTCCTCGAGACGCTTTAAATATATGCCAAAGGGGGTCGCCAGAAGAGGTCAGGGGGGCCCAGGCGCCCCCCCGGCGCGGCCTAGGGTGGGCCGCCTGGGCAGGCCGCCTGGAGCCCCTGTGGGTCCCCTCCTTCCCTACTTTGGCCGCATGAAAGCTTCCGGAACGCTGATTTTTTATATATTTTTCCCGGAATTTTTCTGGCAATTTTCGTAATGGGAAAACCTGAAATACAAAAACAGCAGAAAACAGAAACTGGCACTGGGGTGCACTGAGTTAATAGGTTAGTCCAAATATGATCAAAAGTGTATGGAAGTGCATAAATATCATAGCAATATCACACAAAAGAGGCATGGAGCAAGCAGAAATTATAGATACGTTTTGGACGTATCAGCGCCCACGCTGGAGCCTGGGGCTCGACGGCAAGGACTAAAGGCATTTCCTCCGCCAAGGGAGTGGCCATCTCGACGACAAAAGCTTGACGCTCCGCCGGAGTTAGCCCTCCGGTGGAGGACTCGGTGGCTCCGGCAACATCTTTGCCGGCGGCTCCGGGGAGCTCGGCGGGGAAGTACTTGCCGGGCCCTGACTTCCTCCTCTTGTTCTGCTCTGTTGATGGTTTGACGGATGGCTGAGAAAGCTGAAGCACAAAGGTACCTGGTTCCATAGGTAGCTTGAGGGCAGCGCGCTTTGACAGGTAATCGGCGATGTCGTTCTCCACTTGGGGAACGTGCTCCGCCTGTATACCGTCAAAGCGCTCTTCCAACTTTCTCACTTCATCGACGTAGGCCTTCATCAACGGGCCCTGGTAATCTTTGTTGACTTGTTTGACGACAAGCAGCGAGTCGCCCCTGACAATGAGCTTCTTGATTCCGAGGTCCGCCGCGATCCTAAGACCAGCAAGCAGCCCCTCGTACTCGGCAGTGTTGTTCATTGATACCTCCCTAGGGAAGTGCATCTGGACCACGTACTTGAGGTGCTCTCCAGTGGGCGCGACCAGCAGTACGCCGGCCCCGGCGCCCTGCAAGGAGAAAGCCCCATCAAAGTACATGATCCAGTTGCAACTTGTCTTTTTGCCAGGGAGAGCAGTTTCTTTGACTTCTTCATCAGGCGTTGCGGTCCATTCTGCGACGAACTCTGCCAGGACTCGGCTCTGAATTGAAGAGGTACTTTCAAACTTGAGGCCAAAGCTGGATAGCTCCAGTGCCCACTCTACAATTCTTCCTGTCGCATCTGGGTTGTGCAATATCCGTTGCAGAGGGAGGCGAGTGACGACAGTGATCTCGTGTGCCTGGAAGTAGTGACGCAGCTTGGCTATAAGAAGGCCGAAGAGCAATTTCTGCACACCGGAGTACCTCGACCTAGCCCCCTGCAAGAGGGAGCTAACAAAGTAGACTGGGTGCTGCATCATCTTCTTCTTCGGCTGCACTCCAATCGGCTGTGTTGCCTCTGCGCCAGTGGCACCAGGCTTCGTTGCTGCTATCACCTCATCATCGGACCACCTGGTTTGTTGCTGCTAAGTATAGCAGCAACGGTTCCTGTGGTCGAGGCGCAACCAGTATTGGCGTGGAGGAAAGATACTTCTTCAGATCTTGTAATGCTGCCTCGGCTTCTGGCGTCCACTCCATTGGGCCCGCCTTTTTCAAGATTTTGAAAGAGGGGAGGGCGCGCTCGGCAGACTTGGAAATGAATCTGCCCATGGCGGCAACGCAACCAGCAAGCTGACGCACATCCTTGACCCGTTTGGGTGCTTCAATCTGCTCTATAGCTTTGATCTTGTCTGGATTGGCTTCTATCCCACGTTGTGACACAAATAACCCGAGAAGCTTGCCAGACGGAACGCCGAAGACGCACTTCTCAGGGTTCAGCTTGAGGTTGATCTTGCGCATGTTCACAAATGTTTCTTGTAAATCTGGTACAAGGGTTGCCCTGTTCTTGGTTTTGACCACTATATCATCCATATAAGCCTCCATATTTCTATGGAGCTGGGGTTCAAAACCAATCTGGACTGCCCTTGCAAATGTCGAGCCAACACTCTTCAACCCAAAAGGCATTCTTACAAAACAGTACGTGCCACATGGGGTGATGAATGTTGTCTTCTCTTCGTCTTCTCTCGCCATGAAGATCTGGTGGTAGCCGGAGTAAGCATTGATGAATGATAGCAGATCACACCCTGTCGTGGAGTCAACAATCTGGTCTATGCGTGGCAATGGGTAGGGGTCCTTGGGACAAGCTTTATTGATATCTGTGTAATCAATACACAGCCTCCACTTCCCATTTGCCTTGCGCACTACCACTGGATTGGCCAACCGCGTTGGGTGGAGCAATCCTCTCACCAAACCCGCACCTTCCAGTTTCCGGATCTCCTCGGTGATGAATTCTTGCCGTTCCAAAGATTGCTTCCTGACCTTCTGCTTGACGGGCCGTGCATGATGACCAAACAGCAAGGTGGTGCTCAATCACCTCCCTGGGAATGCACGGGGATGTCGGATGCTTGCCAGGCAAACACGTCGACATTCGCCCGCAGGAAGGTGATGAGCGCGTCTTCCTATTTGTTATCAAGAGCGGAGCTTATGGTAAAAGCCCCTCCCGTGCCGTCCTCCTTGACAGAAACCTTCTTGGTTCCCGGCGGCATGGCCCTGGATCTCTTGTTCCTGCCGGTGGAGCTCTCTGGCACGTCCTCGATGGGAGCGCGACACTCCGAAGAGGTGCGCTTGCCGGAGTGGGTGTCTGAGGTCTCGCCGGTCTTCTTCTTTCCGATGGAGCTCTCAGGCACGTCCTCGACGGGAGCACAGCACTCCAAAGAGGTGCGCTTGCCGGAGTGGGCGCCCGAGTTCTCGCCGGTCTTCTTCCCCCCGGGGCTCTAGCGGCAGGAGCAAGTGCCCTCGTGGAGGCAGTTGCTGCAACTGCTTGCTGGTATAATTGGTCGGCGCAAATCAGCGCATCTTTCTTGTCGGAGGGGATAGTGATGATCGTCACGGGCCCTGGCATCTTCAGGGTGTTGTAGGCATAGTGTGATGCTGCCATGAACTTGGCCAGTGCTGGGCGGCCAAGGATCCCGTTGTAAGGCAGGGGGATCTTGGCGACATCGAACACGATCCTCTCTGTCATGTAGTTCAGATCACTTCCAAAAGTCACGGGCAGTGTGACTTTCCCCTTCGGTTGACTCCTTCCTCGGCTAACCCCTTGAAACGTGCCCGTTTCCTCGAGGTCTCCATCAGGAACTTGCAGCTTGTCGATCACGGTGGGCGAGAGTAGGTTTAGGCCGGCCCCGCATCGACTAGCATCTTCGTCACCTTGAGGTTGCGTATTGTTGGTGAAACCAACAACGGCAAGCACCCGACCGCAGTAGTGCGATCAGGGTGATCCTCGTCGTCAAAGATGATAGGTGTGCTGGACCATTTCAGTGGCTTTTGGGCACCGGATGATGGCTCCGCTGCAATAATCTCACGTGCCCACTATTTAAGCTGGCGGTGAGAAGCGTGCAGCGAGGCGCCACCATCGACGCACATGGCGTCCATAGCCTTCTGAAACTCTTGGCCGCCGGACTCGTCGTCCTCTTCGTGATCGTCGTCCTCGGATCTTCTGTCGCGGCCCCGGGCGGGCCTTTCCTGCTGTTTCTCCTTGCCGTGACGGCCTGCTTGGCCGTCACATTTCTCGTTGGACCCTTCAGCGCCGTCTTGGCCCTTCTCCTTGTCCCGCCTCTCGTATTCAGCCCTTTGCTTCTCAGCAAGGAGCTCAACCTGATGGCAGTCGTGGAGATCATGGCCCTTGGTGCGATGGATCTTGCAGTACCGCTTGCCGGAGTTTCCTGGCTTCTCGGCAGCCACCAAGGCCCGGCAGGCGACACACCCGGCAATTTCCTTGCCAGGGTCACCCGCCTTGGTTTTCTTGGCAGAGCCGGCGTCATCAGATCCCTCGATGGCAAGCATGGCCTTCCCCTTGTGTTTCCTGTTACGGTTCCGGCCCTTCCTCGCCGGGGCGGCAGTATCTTCGTCTGAAGAGTCGGTTTCCGCGCCGGCGCCTTCGCTGGGGTACTTCCTTCCCTCTTCAGCCCGGGCACATCTGTCAGCAAGAACGTAGAGTTCTGCCACATCCTTCACCTTGGTCATCGCCAGTTCTTCGCGCATCTTGCGGTTGCGCACGTTCTGGTGGAACGCGCTGATGATGGCGGCAGGGTGAACATCAGGGATATTGTACTGTACCCGGCTGAATCTCTGTATGTACTTGCGCAGAGTCTCGCCTTCCTTCTGGGGTATGACATGCAGGTCACTCGCCTGGCCATGGGCTTGGTGGCCTCCGGTAAAGGCGCCAACAAACTCATGGCACAGGTCGGACCAGGAGGAAATAGAGTCTACTAGCAAGTGCATCAACCACGACATGGCATTAGGTTTAAGAGCCAACGAAAAGTAATTCGCAAGCACCTTATCGTTGCGAGCCCCGGCCGCTTGCATCGCGATGGTGTAGATGCTGAGGAACTCCGACGGGTGGGTCTTGCCGTTGTATTTCTCGCCAACGTCAGGTTTGAAGGTGCGGTGAGAGGGCCACTGGAACTGCCGCAGCTCACGGGTGAAAGCCGGACAACCTACCTCGTAGGGTAGACCTCCAGGGCTTTCCGGTGCTGGGCGGTCCGCAGCAGGCCCTGCTCG
Source organism: Secale cereale (assembly GCA_902687465.1). Lineage (NCBI taxonomy): Eukaryota > Viridiplantae > Streptophyta > Magnoliopsida > Poales > Poaceae > Secale > Secale cereale. The sequence continues at coordinate 556,904,675 of LR738715.1, read as the reverse complement.
CCTGTCTGACTGGTGGCGCGTTTCGCGCCGGCGCTCGATGGTGGTTCGAGCGTCTTCATGAGCTCGTTCCTGAAGAACTTGACGCTGGTCGCCGCGGGTCCGTGGGTCGGACGACGCTATGGAGATGGCGTCGCCCGCGACGTCTCGACGGGTTGACGCACGCGGGACCGGGCGAGGGGGAGGCGAATGCACCGTAGGCACGGCGCTGCCGGCTCTCCCGCCGCCGGTGCGTGGGGCCCCATCGGAGCGTCGGCCTGGGAACTCTGCTGGATTTAGGTCATCCTTGTTGGCGACTGCGACAAGGCTTCGGATGGTGGCTCTCCATTCGTCGAGTTTCCCCGTAACGGGAGGAAAGTCGAGGAGCAACTGCGCGCGCGCCAAAGCTTCGGTTGGTGTCAACGGTAGCGAAAACTGCACGGATCGTGACGCGCTTCGACCCTTGACCGTGTCAGGGGGAGCTCCATCACGATCCCGCGGTCGCCTATCGTCTCCACCAGTGCTTCGGCGGGCGGGCAGGTCTTCTACCTCCCGGGAGCGGCGCTCGGGGCTCTTCCCATGGCGACGCCCGGGGTCTTCGGGACGACGACGCCGTTCGTCGCGCGCTGCTTGAGAAGAGCGCGCTGTTGGCGCCGGCGTGGGAGTTCTGGAGCGCCTCGCGTCGCCCTCGGGTGGTGTGGCCGCGACCTTGGAGGGCCCCGCGCCACCCGCGGAGGGCCGGGTTCCATCTCTGGAACTGGCGGTGTGTGGCCTGTTACCAGGCACACAAGCATCGCCACCTCCCAACCTCCGGCTGTCGGGATGGCGTTGGTGTTCGCAAGCAGCGTCCCGAGTCCATTCCGCGACTGGTCCACTGCCCGCCCGCGTCGAGACGGGTTGCCCGGCTTCCGACTGGCCAACCGCCACCGTCGTCTTCTTCTTGGGCGCCATGACGATGCAGGAGCGTCGAACTAACCGCTAAAGCCGATTCTCACAACTGCGCCCCCTACCTGGCGCGCCAAAGATGTCAGGGTATTTGGATCGACACCTATGGGATCACAAGAATCCCTACTACGATTGCGGGGCGCGGGGTTGAGAGAAGAGCGGATCTAACGATCAGGACACGGTTCCTTTACCCTGGTTCGGGCCGCAAAGATGCATAAAACCCTACTCCTACTTTGGTGGATTATATGTTGGTGTTCTTCAGCTAACGAGGAGCTCCAAGAGGGTCGCGAGCAGTTCCAAAAAGCCGAATCCTCCTCCTGGTCGCCTCGGGCCTCCTTTTATAGGGAAAAGGGGTTGCCACAGTCGCACACAGGAGGTGGAAAGGGTACGGTGATGCGAGGTTATCCCTCGCATTATAGGACAAGGTGCATTTAATGCGCCCGGCTTAGGTGTCCTTGCTTTATCGAGGACGAGGGGAGACGCCTGTCTTGTCCGTCGCTGCCCCTCCTCGCGTTGACACGCACCCTGGCCAGCGGTGCCTGAGGTGCCATGTAGGTAGACAGGCAGCTGAGGTGGCGTAACGGCGGGTCTCCACGAGGATCTGTGGGTTGCCACACAGGAGCCTGTCCAGCTGGTCGGGTCGGCAGCTGCGTGGGTCGGTGGAAACCTAGTTGGTGCGGGCCTGACGGTGGCCTTGTGGGTGTCCTCGGCAAGGGCCTTGCCGGGGCCCCGGCAAGGGTCTTGCCGCAGCGCCTGCTATCATCCCCGACAAGGTGCTTGCCGGGGGCCGTGTAGTCCTCCTTGGCTGGGATCCCGCCAAGGGTCGTCGTCTCCTTAACTTGCATCTGATCTTGATTGTCTTCACAAAGATCAGCATGCCACAATGGGGATATCTCCCGAATCCTCGCCCCATGGGGGCGGTGGACTCAAGGGTGATTCGCTCCGTAGGCGCGGGGCGAGCTGCCGCGACAAGCGCCTTGCCGGGGTTGCCAGAGCCGGCCCCGGCAAGGATCTTGCCGGGGGAAGCCGCTTCGTTCCTTTGCTCTTTGTGGCCTTGTTCTTGGCGTCGCTCCAGTATCCATTGAGCTTCAGTCTTGCCCCGGCTCGCCTCCCTCGCCATGCTTGGTGTGGTGGCGCCGTGGCTCAGACTGCCCGTGCACAGTCATAGGGGTACAAAAAGTGTACCCCTCTTTTTGTACACCGACAGGATACTGCCGCCATCAAGCCTCGCGGCCCGCCGGACACTCCTGCCTACTACACACGAGACGCATGGAGCTTTTGGCTCGACCTCTATTTGTTGAAGGTTGTAATCTGCGAAGTGCCCACACCATCAGAAGACTACATGGAGCTTATTGCCGTGTTCAACATGGGATTAGTCTATCTGGAATCCGGTCGCCATACATGGTTATGGCTCATCGTCGATCCTCTTTACCTAACACTTATGTCTGATGCTATAGTGCACGATGGCATCGTTTATGCGGTCGACGCACAGATTGGCTGCCTATACTGGTGGAATCTATTGTCGTGTAATTGTTCTATCTCATCTCATGTTTACCTTAAGAATACGATTGCCTGTTCATTGTTACAAATTTAGAATGTATAGTATGTCTATAACCACATCATTGATATATGTTCCTCTCATTTCCAGATTTTTATGACCACACATGTTATTGTTAGAGTTGATATGAGAACAATTAGTATCTAACGATTGTTAGAATAGATATTATGAGTATAACCTCATGATTGCTATATGTTACTCTCATTTCTAGGATTTTTATAACAACACATGTTATTGCTTAGAGTTGATATGATAACTGTAGTAAGTGCTATGGTAGAATATGAGTAGGCCCTGTCATATCTATTTTCCTCTCATTGTTACATGATGTTTGAACCATGATATATGGCTAGAATATGAAAGCCATTGGCTTTTTTTAACTTGCGGTATGATTATGACCACGACATTGCAATTCTCCGTCTATGATATGTGTCACTGTTATAATAATCTTAATTCGACACATACTCTGAACATGATTGTTTATTTTTGTCCTTTTCGTCTCTAATTTGAATTGTTGCAGCAGACGCAAATGCGCTGGCCTTCATGATTCCAGGACCTGGAATCATACCAGCCGATGGGTGGTGGTTTATCGCTCGTTCAGCTGACGGTGGTCATTTGATGCTCATTTGCATGTACCAAATTGACCAAACCATTTCATCAAACCGCATGCAGTACAATGCCTGGAGCGTTCGTGACATTGATGGCTATGGCTGCTTCGTGTTCGAGAAAGATCCCAGCTCTGTTGGGCCAGGCGTATTCAACTGGAGGCGGGTTTACAACCTCGGCAACCACTCCATGTTCCTCGGGCTCAATTATCCGATCATCCAACCAATCATCGATCTTATCACCAGCGATGATTACCGTGCTATGCAACTTCCATTCGCCAGGGGGGCTGTGTTTACACATCATACCATGGGTTTCATGAATCACCATATCCAGAGATTCATCGACACAGCTTGTTGCCAGATAATCTTCAGTGTGTGAAAGGCATCAAGCTTTCATGCGATGGATGGCTGTTGCAAACCCGACATGCGGCGATGTGGTTCATGCCAACAGCAAATATGCACAATTTGATTCGTACTGATATGTAGACCGAGCCATGTATTCTGCTGCTGTAGCACGACCCTCTTTTGTTGGGTATTATGTATTGTTGTTAGTTTGAAGCACTCCTCTGGTTTGAAGGATAGATACCTTTCTGGGATCAAGTGCATCCTAACTCACCTGCGCAGGATGTACTGATAATGATGATGGATATATATATATATATATATATATATATATATATATATATATATATATATATATATATATATATATATATATATATATATATATATATATATATATATATATATATA
>LR738715.1:556887097-556900068 GCA_902687465.1 Secale cereale | reverse complement strand
ATATATATATATATATATATATATATATATATATATATATATATATATATATATATATATATATATATATATATATATATATATATATATATATATATATATATATAAGTTAGGCTTCAAGTGCGTACTTGTTAGTTAAACCTATGGTTAAAATGTGACACTAAATACGACTAGTAAGTAGTACAGTAGCAGTACTAGTATACGTCGGTCAAATTATTCATCATGTCCACACATTGAATTAACGTGACAACACGCTGCGCGTGAGGTGAGACAAGAATCCCGGTGGCGTGTTCGGGTATTCCGGACTTCAGATTTGGAGTACCACTTATATGTCGAAATTGTTCATCATTCACTTAAAACAGTCGATTGATCATACATTGAGTACCATATAATTGGAATTAACCCATGCAAGTCGAAGAAGGATTGGCCGGTGCTGCCGGCTGGCGTCAAGTTCGATCCCACGGATCAGGAGCTGATCGAGCACCATAAGGCCAAAGTGAGTGCTGACAGCGCGAGATCTCACCCTCTCATCGATATGTTCATACCAACCATCGACAGCGAGCACGGCATATGCTACACCCATCCTGAGAAACTTACAGGTAAGACACCGATCGGCCGTCTACTTCCACAAACATATTCCTTTGTTTATAGCTCTATTTTTCTTTTTAGACGCAGACCTGGTGAAGCAATTACAATTTGACAGTTAATAAAAAGTGAAACAAGTGACTGCAACATGCCAAAGATGTTATGAAAATGCCAACTACGTACACTAAAACCTGTATTCGACAATACTGCAGGTCTCACACTGAGTGGCCTAAGCAAGCATTTCTTCCAGCGCAATTCCATGGCGTTCAAAAGGGGCATGTGGATGCGTGGAAAGATACAGTCGGAGTGCGGCATGCACATGCTGTGGCACAACACCGGCAATACCTTGCCCGTGATGGTCAACGGCCGGCAGACGGGCAGCAAAAAGGTTCTGGTGCTGCACACCAACAAGAACTTCGACCAGCAGAGGACCAACTAGGTGATGCACCAGTACCACCTCGGGGACCTGGAGCAAGAGAAGGAGCGGGAGCTGGTCCTCTGCAAGATTTTCTACCAGATGAACACTAGGGCCAGGTGTAAAAAGATTATAAGTTAGTTTGGTATTGGTACTTGTACTACCTTGTCGTTCGCAAGTTGGTATTGTTGTTAACGATCTTTTGGTATGAACTTGGCATTTGCTTCCAACCATCATGTCGAGGGTCGATGTGGATATAAAGCTGAATCATTTGTTTCGAAACGAATTTTCAGGCACCTGATTTTTATTTGATGGGTAGCATAAGCACCTGTTGTTCGAATTCCCAGTTCTCCAAATTTTTTTGAAACAAGTGCATGCTCTTATTCTCACAATGAAAAAACAATATCCTTGCTGCATCCCAGTTATCAGTGTGTACTTGCAGAATTCTCTTGTTTATTGAGCACGTATATTGTTTTTTCAGGTCGAGCAAGTTTCAACTTTCAACTGGGCTGTAGATTGCCCAGGCTTGGTTTTGTTTTTAACAGGCCTAGCCCATGACAACAACGGGGCACAAAGATCCAGCAGGTATCTACTAGCCTCTGGCCCGCCAGTGTTAGTTATATTTTGTCTTACAACATCCGCATGCACTTTTTTTTACTGAATCAAACACACAGCCCAGTTCTATTTTCCTCTTGAAACGCGTGTCCTACATCCGTTTTTCTAATCTCTACCTATAGTTTTACTAGTTCATATACACTTATCATTATATTGAAAATACATAAAATTCACTTTTCATATTTACATCCTTATTTTTTTCCCTCCCAGAGCTGATTTTTTTTACCACTGGTTTTCCCTTAAACAAACTCAATTGTCCCACGTCTTATTTGCTTACAAAAACAAAATGATTTTTTGGCAAATCAATAAGTTCTTAAAAATGTATATCATTTCGGGGTTACAAGAGTTCGGACTCCACCGAAATATGCAAAATAAGGTTGAACTTTTGGACCGTGGTCCTGGGCAGAAAATGGGCTGTAATAAATTGCTTAAGAATTAGCAAATGGGCTGCAAATTATTAAAAAAATAGCAAATGGGCTCTATGTTGTCTGCCACAGATTTGGAGGCTGACTTGTGGACCTACTAAGTTCATGCGTACGTAAGGTTTATCAAAAAAAGAAACTTAGTCAACAATCGACTCTACCAGCGTCAGACCGTTAGATGTCAATCTAACGGCAATCATGCTTCTTCAGTCTCTCATCTTCCTGCCCCAGCCACCCAAACTAGCGCCGTCGGAACCGCCTGCTCCTGCCTCCCATGGCCGTCTGTGCTGCCGGGCAGGCCTCATGGCCCCATCATATACTCGCATCCCTGGCATGTCTATCCCCCTACTCACCGACACCTCCTGTTATTTTCCGACGACAGCAGCCGAACCAGTCAACCCTCGTACTCTCCACCGCGTGGGCAGCCACTGTCGTGTCTTCCCCGACTCCGTGTCATTCCCTTCGTAGGCCTCGCGGTCGTCCACCGCCCTGGTGCTCTCGGCGCGGCGTGTTCAACGAACGACATCCATCGGAAGTGGACTGTACATGGAGAGACTGACAGCTGGGTCCGCGGCCGCACACAAGGAAGTGCCTCCTTATTACGCGCAAAATAATGATTCCTCCACCTGACATCTGGGACCCGCCAGAAGGGCCTCTGTATTTCACGAAAAAAACATTCCCTTCGCTGACAGGTCGGACCCACCAACTATATCTTCGCACGCAAGGAAGTGCCTCCTTATTGCGCACAAAAAAAAAAGAATACCCCTTGCCAGCTGGGACCCACCGTGGTGGGAGGCTGACTTGTGGGCCTACTAAGTTGATGGGGACGGAGGGCTTTGTCAACTTAGTCAATATGAACGATTCTAGCTCCAGTGACCGCACGATGTCCATCCAACGGCCTTAGTGCTTCTTCAACCTCTGGTCTTCTTGCTCCAGCCGCCCAAAGCATCGCCGGTCGTGCCGCCTGCTCCTGCCTCCCGTGGCCGGCTGTGCTGCCACAGAGGCCTCATCACCCCCATACTACTCCCACCGCTGGCCAAGCCATCCCTTCACTCACCCACACCACATGTTATTCTGCGGCGACGGCAGCCTCACACCGCAGCCGAACCAGTGAACCCTCGTACTCTTCTCCGCGTGGGCATCCACTGTCGTGTCTTCCCCGGCTCCGCATTGTCCCCTTCCTAGGCCTCGCCGTCGTCCACCACCCTGGTGCTCTCGGCGCGGGGTAGTCAATGTGGTCAACGACCAACTTCCATCGGAAGAGTATTGTACGTGGAGAGGCTGACAGCTGGGTCCACGGCCACAACCCAGTTTTTTTGTGATTTTCCAAGTAAGTCGCTTTGTCAGGCCTGTTGGGCTGCAAATCTTTCAAGACGAGGAGAGCTTCATTCGGCTGGCCGAGAAAATGGCCTATCAGTAAAGAGAAATGGGTTGTACACTTTTAAAACACATCAAACCGGCAATTAGTTTCAAATTTCTTTTTTTCATTTCAAGATTTTAAATTGCATTGATTTTTATGCGTGGACAATTTGTTGTATTTTATATTGATATACATTTATTTTTAAAATCAGTTTGAATGTGACTCGAAATTTCGGGATTAAAAACAGTTCGGACCGCACCGAAATATGCAAAATTTCGTATAATTTTTTAACCGTGGCCACAATATGGGCTGTAATGCTAACAAAAAGAATATGGGCTCCAAAAAAAACCTTAAGAATTAGCAAATGGGCTGTAAATTATTAGAAATAATGGCAGATGGGGTGTATGATGTTTTCCACAGATTTGAGGCTTTCCTAAAAAAAGGTTGACACACAAGCAGTGACTGTTGGATGTCCATCCAATGGCCGTCGTCCTTCTTCAATCTCTACTCTTCCTGCTCCAGCCGCTCAAACAAGCGCCAGCGGGACTGCCTGCTCCCTCCTCCCCACAGCTGACTGTGCGGCCGCGCAGGCCTCACCGCCCCATCGTACTCCCATCGCTGGCCTAGCCATCCCTCTACTCACCCACACCTGCTGTTATTCTCCAGCGACGGTAGACGAACCAGTGAACCCTCGTAAAGTCGTACTCCCCTCCGCATGGGAAACAACTGCTGATTCTTCCCTGCCTCTGTGTCGTTCCCTTCCTAGGCCTCGTCGTTGTCCACCGCCCTGGTGCTCTCGGCACGGCGTGGTCAACGTGGTCAACGACCGACATGTAACTGAAGTGGACTGTACGTGGAGAGGCTGACAGCTGGGTCCAAGGCCGCACGCAAGGAAATGCCTCCTTATTACGTGCAAAATAATGATTCCTCGACCTAACATCTAGGACCCACCGAAAGGGCCACTGTATTTCGCAAACAAAGGCTACCGCCGCTGACAGCTTGGACCCACCAGCTATATCTTCGCACGCAAGGAAGTGCCTCCTTATTACGCACAAAAAAAAAAGAATACTCTCCCTGCTAGCTGACTTGTGGGCCTACTAAGTTGACGGGGATGGAGGGCTTTGTCAACTTAGTCAATATGCACGATTCTAGCTCCAGTGACCGTACAATGTCCATCCAACGGTCGTAGTGCTTCTTCAACCTCTGGTCTTCTTGCTCCAGCCGCCCAAACCAGCGCCGGTCATGCCTCATGCTCCTGCCTCCCGTGGCCGACTGCGATGCGGCGGAGGCCTCACTGCTCCCTACTACTCCTACCGCTGGCCAGGCCATCCCTCTACTCACCCACACCCCGTGTTATTCTGCGGCGACGGCAGCCTCACACCGCAGCGAACCAGTGAACCCTCATACTCCTCTACGCGTGGGCATCCACTGCCGCGTCTTCCCCGGCTCTGCGTCGTCCCGTTCCTAGGCCTCGCCGTCGTCCACCGCCCTGGTGCTCTTAGGGCGACGTGGTCAACGTGGTCAAGAAACAACTTCCATCGGAAGAGTACTGTACGTGGAGAGGCTGACAGCTGGGTCCACGGCAACCGCAAGGAAGTGCCTCCTTATTACGCGGAAAATAATTATTTCTCCACCTGACAGCAGGGACCCACCAGACGGGCCACCGTATTTGGCGAAAAAACTTTCCCCCCTGACTGCTGGGACCCACCGGACGGGCCATCGTATTTTGCGAAAAAACGTTCCCCTCGCTGTCATCTTGGACCCACCAGAAGTGCCGCCTTATTATGCACAAAAAAATGAATACTCCCCTTGCTAGTTGGGACTCACCTTGGTGGGTGGCTGACTTGTGGGCCTACTAAGTTGATGGGGACGGAGTGCTTTGTCAACTAAGTCAATATGAATAATTCTAGCTCAAGTGGCCATACGATGTCCATCCAACGGCCGTAGTGCTTCTTCAACCTCTGGTCTTCTTGCTCCAGCCGCCCAAAGCAGCGCCGGTCGTGCCACATGCTCCTCCTTCTCGTGGCCGGTTGTGCTACCGCGGAGGACTCACTGCCCCCTACTATTCCCACCGCTAGCCAGGACCTGCAGCGACGACAGCCTCACACCGTAGCTGAACCAGTGAACCCTCGTACTCCTCTCCGCGCGGGCTTCCACTACCGCGTCTTCCCCTGCTCCGCGTCGTCCCCTTCCTAGGCCTCGCCGTCGCCCACTGCCCTGGTGCTCTCAGTGCGGCGTGGTCAACGTGGTCAAGGAACGACTTCCATCGGAAGAGTACTGTACGTGGAGAGGCTGACAGCTGGGTCCACGGCCGCAGCAAGGAAGTGCCTCCTTATTACGCGTAAAATAATTATTCCTCCACCTGACATCGGGGACCCACCGGACGGGCCACCGTTTTATGCGAAAAAAATGTTTCCCCTAACTGCTGGGACCCACCAGCTACATCTTTGCACGCAAGTAAGTGCGTCCGGGCAAAAAAAATATTCGCCCCCTGACTGTTGGGACCCACCAGCTACATCTTCGCACGCAAGGAAGTGCCTGACAGTCGGGACCCACCTGGTCCAAGCGTACGTAGCGTTGTCATTCTTGTCGCGAACGTGTATGTACATACTGGTCGATGTAGAGGCACGCACGTGTCGTTGTAGAGGCGCGCACATAGCATGTACACGTATGTACAGCGGCCAGTGTGCAAGAAAATACGGCCACGTACGTACATACGGGCAGGGTCTCGAACGCCTACTCGCGCATACGTATGGCCAGGGCTCGTGTACATGGCTGGGTCAGAACGGAGAAACTGCGTCGTCGTCATGTTCAAGGGGCGGCAACGGAATGCGTCGCGTTCATCGGGAGGCAACGGAACGCGTGGGAGCCAACCGGCTTGGACAGAACAGCCGATGGAAATGAGGCCTAGTGTACCACAGAACGGAGGAAACGGCCTTGTGTTCAACCGGCCACATTCTAAACGGGATATTGTTCATCAGGAGGGGTCTGGCGTACCGCAAAACGGAGGAAACGGACCTCCTACGGTCGAAACGGGGGTCATGTTCATCGGGAGGGGTGTAGCGTACCGCAAAACGGAGGAAATGGACTTGTGTTGGAGCGCTACGGTCGAAACGGGGGTCCTGTTCATTGGAAGGGGTGTGGCGTACCACAAAACGGAGGAAACGGACTTGTGTTGGAGCGCTATGGTCGAAATGGGGGTCCTGTTCATCGGGAGGGGTGTGGCGTACCGTAAAACGGGACTCCACGGGATACTGTTCATCTCCACCGTCGACCCCCTCCATCCTCCGCGGGCTACAGTTCATCCATCGTCGACCTCCTCCTGCCTCCACCTGCGAATGTTCAGCCTTCACCGCGCGCTACTCCATCGGCTACTGTTCAACCAGCCCTCTCCACGGGCTCCTGTTTAACCACCCCTCCATGGGCTACTGTTCATCCAGGCCTCCACCGTCTACTGTTCATCAACCCCTCCACGGGGTGGTCCTGTTCATGCAGCCCTCCACGGGGTCCTGTTAATGCAGCCCCAACCGGCTCGATCGAACGGGGTCCTGTTCATGCAGAGGCAACACCATGGGGTCATGTTCAGCCACCCCCACCGGGAACTGTTCATCCAAACCCCCCCGCCCCCCAGCGCAGATGCAGCATCGATATGCTTCAGTTAGCAGCTGTAGCAAAGGAATCGCTCGATCGGGTTCAGTTAACAGCCATCGATCGATCGTTCGGGTTCAGTAACGTGTAGCCTGCAGTGCAATCGCTCCGGTTCAGTTAGAGCCCAACGCCTCGCTCGGGTTCAGTTAGAGCCCAACGCCTCGCACCCACGCGCGTGCGTGTACAAGAGAAACACGCATCACTCGGCCCCGACCACCCACCGTAACCGGGAACACCCCGATATTTTCCTCGCCCTTGCTTCTACCACAGTTTTTTCCGTCATGGGCGGCCCAAAGAATGTCATGCAGCTACATCTCCGGCCCACCCAGGACGAAAAGCCCATTTTCTGTCATGATTTTTTGTCATAGAAGTAGGACCCCGCTACATCTATGATGATACCGTGTTTTGTCACAATTATTGTCATAGAAGTGTCATAATTATGACAGAAAAAGTTTCGTTCGGCCCAAAATGTCACGGATGTGTCTTTTTTTGTAGTGTATTACTCCACACATCGACCGCTATCCAGCATGCATCTAGAGTATTAAGTTCATAAGAACAGAGTAACGCCTTAAGCAAGATGACATGATGTAGAGGGATAAACTCATGCAATATGATATAAACCCCATTTTTTATCCTCGATGCAACAATAAAATACGTGCCTTGTTGCCCCTGTTGTCGCTGGGAAAGGACACCGCAAGATTGAACCCAAAGCTAAGCACTTCTCCCATTGCAAGAAAGATCAACCTAGTAGGCCAAACCAAACTGATAATTCGAAGAGACTTGCAAAGATAATTAAATCATGCATATATGAATTCAGAGAAGAACCTAATATTGTTCATTGATAATCTTGATCATAAACCCATAATTAATCGGATCTCGACAAACACACTGCAAAAAGAATTACGTCGAATTGATCGCCAAGAAGGTCGAGGAGAACTTTGTATTGAGATCCAAAGAGAGAGAAGAAGCCATCTAACTAATAACTATGGACCCGAAGGTCTGTGGTAAACTACTCACAACTCATCGGAGAGGCTATGGTGTTGATGTAGAAGCCCTCCGTGATCGATTCCCCCTCCAGTGGAGATCTGGAAAAGGCCCCAAGATGGGATCTCACGGGAATAGAAGGTTGCGGCGGTGGAATTAGGGTTTCGTGGTGCTCTCGGATGTTTTCAGGGTATATGAGTATATATAGGAGGAAGAGGTACGTCGCCGGAGCTACAAGGGGACCACGAGGGTGGGGGTGCGCCTATCCCCCTGGGTGAGCCCTCCTGCCTCGTGGCTTCCCTGGTGTGTACTCCAAGTCTTTTGGGTTGAGTTTGTTCCAAAAATGATCCTCGCGAAGGTTTTATTCCATTTGGAGTCCATTTGATATTCCTTTTCTGCAAAACACCGAAATATGCAAAAAAATAACAATTTGCACTGGGTCTTGGGTTAGTAGGTTAGTCCCAAAAATAATATAAAAGTGCATAATAAAGCCCATTAAACATCCAAAACAGATAATATAACAGCATGGAACAATCAAAAAATATAGATACGTTGGAGATGTATCAGCTGACAACCTCGGGCGAGAGAGGATCCGGCGACGGGGGACCCGCGACTCGCACCGGAGGGAGGACGGCGACGATAGCGCACGGGAAGGCTGATGGACTCACCTACGAAGATAGTCTTGTCGGCAGTGGTTCGGGTTGTCACGGAGAAGGGGGAAAGGAGGCGGCGCGAGGAGGGGAAACCGGGCGAGTGGGTGCTAGGGTTTGCGCAAGGGGAGGTCGAGGGAGATGCTCTTATCCACCCTAGGTCGCCGGCAACGTTGGAGGATGGCCGACGCGTGGCAAACCTTGTAATGGATGAGGGCGCTGCGTCCACCACATACAGGTGAACAGGGGAGACGGTGGAGGGGGTTAAGTCGGGCTGGGATGTTGTGTTGCATGCTACTTCTCGAGCTTGCGTTGTATTCCCTCGAAGAGGACAGGGAGATGCAGCACAGTAGTGTAAGTATTTCCCTCAGTTTTTGAGAACCAAGGTATCAATCCAGTAGGATACCACGCACGAGTCCCTCGCACCTGCACAAACAAATAAGAACTTCGCAGCCAATGCGATAGGGGGTTGTCAATCCCTTTACGATCACTTACGAAAGTGAGATCTGACAGAGATGATAGTTTATATTTTTGGTATTTTGGTTTATAAGAACAGAAAGTAAAAGCAGAAAAGGTAAAGTAGATGTAGATTGATATATTGAGAATAGACCCGAGGGCTATAGTGTTCTCTAGTGTCTTCTCTCATGATAGCGATATTCTATGGCGGGTAAACAAATTACTGTCAAGCAATTGATAGAAAAGTGAATAATTATGAGACTATTTAGGCATGATCATTGTATATAGGCATCACGTCCGAGACAAGTAGACCAACTCCTGCCTGCATCTACTACTATTACTCCACACATCGACCGCTATCTAGGATGCATCCAGTGTATTGAGTTCATAAGAACAGAGTAACGCCTTAAGCAAGATGACATGATGTGGAGGGATAAACTCAAAGCAATATGATATAAAACCCATCTTTTTATCCTCGATGGCAACAATACAATACGTGCCTTGCTGCCCCTACTGTCACTGGGAAAGGACACCGCAAGATTGAACCCAAAGCCAAGCACTTCTCCCATTGCAAGAACTATAGATATAGTAGGCCAAACCAAACCAATAATTCGAAGAGACTCGCAAGGATATTATGAGCATACATAAAAAGTTCAGAGAAGAACCAAATATCTTTCATAGATAATCTTGATCATAAACTCATAATTCATCGGATCTCGACAAACACACCGCAAAAAGAGATTACACCGAATAGATCTCCTCGAAGACCGAGGAGAACTTTGTATTGAGATCCAGAGAAAGAGAAGAAGCCATCTAGATACTAGCTATGGACCCGAAGGTCTATGGTAAACTACTGACAACTCATGGTGAGGGCGATGATGATGATGATGATGAACTCTGTGATGGATCCCCCTCCGGTGGAGCTCCGGAACAGGCTCCAAGATGGGATCTCACGGGAACAGAAGGTTACGACGGTGGAAATAGGGTTTTCTCTCTGTTGTCGAAGGTTTCGGGGTACGTAGACTTATATAGGAAGAAGGAGGACACCGGGGGGTACTCGGGGGCCCCACGAGGCAGGGGGCACGCCCTGGGCAGGGGGCGCGCCCCCGCCATTGTGGGCCACCCCTTGATCCCCTGACGTGGTTCTCAAGTCCCTCGTGCGTGATTTTCTCCATAAATATCTCTCGCGAAGGTTTCATTCCGTTTGGACTCCGTTTGATATTCTTTTTCTGCAAAACCCTGAAACATGAAAAAAACAGCAATCTGTATTGGGCCTTTGGGTTAGTAGGTTAGTCCCAAAAATGATATAAAAGTGAATGATAAAGCCCATTAAACATCCAAGACTTCATAAGTAATAGCATGGAACAATAAAAAATTATAGATATGTTGGAGACGTATCGTTGCACGGCTGGGCCAAGTGCATAGTGCAACCTAGCCTTTTTCTTTTTCGTTTTCCTTCCAGTTTTTGGTTTTCTTTTAATTTCATCAATCCATTCATTTTTGCAAATTTTTAGGCCACAAAAATACTTTTCTAAAATATGGAATAGTGCCACATAATTAGTTTGCAATATTTAGCATGGCCATAAAATGGTTTGGTATTTAATATTAACACCTACTAATTTTTATAATTCAAAAGGCATTTAAATTATTGCTTTAGCCACTGTTTATTTATTATAGGGCAATTAAATATTTTATAAGAATGTGGTTGCTTCACCAATTTTTTTAATGGATTATTTGAACATTTAGATAATTTCAGTTTTAACGTTCGAAATCTTTTATTGATTGACTTTATTTTAATTTGAATTCAAACTGGTTTTGAACCAAAGTGAGATTAGCAACAGTAATGATGGTGACCTGGTGTCATTAGCAGGGGATTACTGTAGCATAATTATCCGGGCGTCACATGACATCGACATGACGTGTGGCCCACTTGTAACGAGGAACCGAGATTAATTGTATAATATATGGCTCAATGACTAGTGGGTCCCACCTATTAGTATCAGAAATTAAGGATAGTAAAACTGAGCCTAAAGCGAGCCTTTTCAACGATTAACGTTTTTGGCCGTCCGTTTTCATGATTTGGTCGTTTTTGGCCGTCAGATGTCGCGTGGAAAACAATCTGTCATGCATTGTGTATATTCTGGCTCAGCTGTCCTATGGGCTGCTGCTCCACAAGCTAAAACGGAGGCCTCCGGTAAACTAGGCCTTCTCAGGCCCATTTGCCTAACCGACGGTCCGGAAAATTGTTCGCTCTTCATCTAGCCCAGGCGTCCCTGATACAGATGCGGTGAGAGAGTTTATCAAGTGATTCCTATTGTCCTCCTTCCCGCTCGGTCTTCATCCTGGTAGGGGTCTGCACAATCCTCGCCTCTATCCCTCTCTCTCTCTCTGCCGCCTCCATGCCTCTATGTTCTCATGCAGCCCCTGTTCTGCTCCTCTGTTCCGTTTGAAGGCGAGTGGTAGATGGGGATGAACACCAGACATTTGGAGGGCGAGTCGACGACGGCCACCTTGACTGGTAAACTCGCACAGCGGCTGGCCGGTTGAACCGACGTCCTTGGGACGCTGATATTTGACTCATGCAAATCGTGACCAATGGAATTGTTAGTAATCTTCCTCATCATCCCGATGTTGGGATGGCCTAGGCGATCATGCCAAGTTTGGAATGCTTCAACATTCCACAAGATTACCTTGTAAGCAACATGTTCTACGGGCTTGATGTATGTGTAGTATAGTCCAGACGACGGAGAGGGTACTTTTCCAAATACTTGTTCCTCATCCGACGGAATGAATCCCATAGAGATCCATATATGGAGTTGAAGAATTTTCGCGATGAAAAACTTTTCTCAAATATATAGAACATGATCTTATTTATATCAGAGTGATACAATATGCATTGTTCAATTACAACAACATAAATGGACATGAATAAAATGATCACTATGGAGATAGTGGGACTATTCAAAGTCTCCAAACACGTCGGTTGATTCATATTCAACCATCATGTTCTCCGTTCTCATAGGGTCCTATGGCAGCTGGAGTGTCATGGTGTTGCAAGGTCCAGGAGTAACGACTTGCGAACAACCATCTCCATTGGTGCCATCTGGATGAATGTTGAAGTTGGCTTCAAACCTTTCCCTTGAGGTGCTTTGCATCCATGGGATTTCTAGTAGAGAATTGCCAGATGCTTTCGGGTCTTGCACTTGTTAGTTGGGTGCGTGTAGCAACCATACTTGTCACAAAGCTTAGTTTTCTCAAACGTAGGCTTTGCGGTGCTATTCCCATGGTCTGAGTTTCTAGGCTTCCTGTTCCGGTTGCGCTTTCGCTTACCCTTGAAGTTTGACGGTTTTTCGTTGAAAGCACCATCAAACTTTCTTCCATTCGCGACATTCATATGAACGTTAGGCAAAGGTTGGGAACCAACCGAGCGTCGAGATCCATACTTAGCGAGTAGCTCATCGTGCTCTTTCAGCCTAAATTAGGATATGAATAAGGTCTGAATAGACCTGGTAGTCACGAGTGCGGTATTGTTGCTGGAGGAACCTTTCAAATAGGAGCATAGTGGATAGCGTTTTTTCTATCTTTTCCGCATCTATAGGTTCCTTCTCGCAAAAGCGCAGTTTAGAACTTATCTTATGAACCTCGTGATTGTGATCTCCAACAGACTTGAAGTCCTATAATCGAAGATGGATCCAATCGTGAAGTGCTTCAGGCAGGACAACCGCCTTCTGCTGTTCATACCTCGTCTTGAGGGCCTGAAACAAATTAAGTGGGGATTTGTCCTCCAAATACTCAGACTTAATATCCGGGTGGATATCATGCCTTATGATGTATAA
>LR738715.1:556839270-556866103 GCA_902687465.1 Secale cereale | reverse complement strand
CCCCCCCCCGGCCCCCACAGCCACGCACGGATACGGGCCCTACCAGCTCCGTCCGCTGCCGTTCTGCATCGAACGCGAGCCCTCCCGGGCGGTGGTGCACAGTGACGAGCTCGGGCACGTGGAGGAGAGGAGGATCTGAGGCTTAACGTTGGTGCAGGGTGATGTGCTCGCCGGCGCCGACCGGCGGGCGTCGCGGCAACGGATCAAGCGTCGCCGGGGTCGGTCACCTCCTGGCGGCTGGGATCGAGAGGTGAGGGAGAGCCCGTGCTTTTTTTTTTGCTTGTGGACCGCGGATTGAATATTGGAAACTACAGGGGGAGTTTTGGAAAACAGCCCGAATGAAACGTTTTTCTCACTTAATAAAGGACTGCGGATTGAATACTAAATACATAGGGATTTTTCTGTAAAAACGCCGACAACATACAACCAGAAGCAGTCAGGGCTTTATTAGTAAAAAAAAAAGGTAAAGATAAAGATTTTCTCAACAAAAAAACAATATATACATTGGTCTTGACTCCGAGTCGGGGTATGGGTTCGAATCCAGTAACGCCCACAATCCGTGTCCTAGACAAATCAATCGTTTCCCCTACGTGTTTGTACATATATATATACTTCAACTCGTTGTTTCTCCACCTCCCTCCCTAAACTCGTTACTTGCCTCCCTGGCGATCGAACCTGCCTGCACCCGCACGGACGCCATGGCAGCTTCAGCCGGAAAGAAAGAAGCCGCCTGGCCTGCCACCATGGCACGGTACGAGCGGCTGGAGAAGCTGGGCGCGGGCATCAATGGGGAAGTGTTCAAGGCGTGGGACACCCAGGACAACCTGATGGTCGCCGTTAAGCGGCTCAGCGGGAGCGGCGACGACGGCTTCATTATTTCCGGCCTACCGGAGGTCATGCGGGAGGCCATGTGCCTGGGCTCGTGCCGCGGCATCCCCTCGACCGTGCAGCATCGGGCAACCTGCGTTGCCGCATGTGCCAGCGATTCCTTCATCGTGATGGACTACGTAGGGCGCCTCAACCTACGCGGCTACATGCAGCGCCGGGTCCGTCGTCGTCGGCCGTTCTCCGAGGACGAGGTGCGCCGGATCATGAAGCAGCTAGTGGAGGGGGTGAAGGCCGTGCACGGCGTGGGCGTCATGCACCTCGACATCAAGCCAGAAAACGTGCTCCTCGACGACGGCACCGAGGATAGGAAGCAGAGGCCCAAGAAGGGGGCCGTTGAAGCCGATGTTTGCGGCGAGGTAAAGGACGACCGCATAGTCTACAAGATCGGCGGTTTCGGGATGTCCACGAAAGGGCGGCCCGAGAAGCAGCCGGAGGTGACTATTTTGACGCCGTATAGCGCGCCGGAGCTCCTTTTGCACTCTTGCAAGTACAACAATCGCGTGGACACGTGGGGGCTCGGATGCATAATGGCCGACCTCCTCTCGGGCACCGGCACCTCCTTGTTTAACGGCGAGTCGGACATAGAGATCATGGCTAAAGTGTCTGCCATCGTCGGCACGGAGGGGATCAAGGAGTGGTCCGGATACTCGGGGTTAGCGGCAAATCAGAAGTCGAAGCTGCTGGGTAAAGGGGGCGTCAGCCACCTTCGGCACAAGTTTCCCACTCGCAAGTTGTCGTCGGCCGGGTTTGAGGTGCTCACCGGGCTACTGGAGGGCAACCCGGAGAAGCGGCTTACCGCAGCGGATGCGCTCAAGAAGCCTTGGTTCCACAACCGACGACATGGCTTTAGCGGTTTCTTCAAGTCATGCATGGTTGGAGTCCTACCCAAGATTTAGAATTAATTTTGGCCACTCCACATGCTTTGTATTTTTCTTTTGTGCTGCACATTCTTCTGCAAAAATGTATTTTTTAGAGATAATTACCACAATGTAATCATTGCTGAAGTATTGTATTTAAGAGATGTTTTATTTAATTGGCCTAGGAAATATACATGTATATATTGTCTTAGCGTTCGTCTTCATCAATTGTGTCATCATACGCTGACAGTCAATCCTAGCGCTCAGCCTCCTTGTGCTTCGTCCGCGGCGCCGGGAGGTTCGGTTGGCTTCGATTTGGCGGTTGGTTCCCCTCGCTTTGGGGCGCCGCTTGCAGCGGGCAACTATGCGCCACCGAACCTACAACCTTTGATCCATAGGTGGGTGCATGTGCTCTTCGGTGCTCTATGAAGGCTCGATTTAGTGGAAAGGGCAATCAAATCGCACAAAAGGGGTTGGTAGCAGGGTAGGAGAGAAAGAAGAGCAGGGAACAAATAACGGAAGCAATCGGGAATGAGGAATAGAAACAATTACTTCATCAATGTCTCTCCCAGTTGGTTAATTACATTCTCTTTAAATATAAAACACACACACACAACCAGACATAGCTCACCCACACTAGGCTATGTCTTACATCACGGGCCCACGACCCCTTGTCATGCACCAACATCTTTAGTCAACTACACCGATAGGTGCAGGTGTGACATTCTCATCCCTTTAGATGACCGCACCTCACCAGATGGCCATAGTTGGAAAATGGTGACGCTATACATTGTAGTCCTCCCAAGTAGCGGTGCCAACCGGTAGCAAGGACCATTGCATTTTGAGCTGGACCACTGGTCCTTGGGTGCATTTCATCATCTGAGGCTCAAGAATGGACTCCATTATGAGCTTGCGAAGAATCAGAGTGAGAATGGCTTCAATTGTGAGACATAGAAGACGGGGTGGATGCGTCTATCGTCCGGCAACTCAGGCTTGTAAGCGAAGTGGCCAATGCGCTGATGCACCTTGAAAGGCCCAAAGAAATTGTATGCCAGCTTCGCGCACGGGCGACTCGTGATGGAGCGTAATGTTACAACCACGATGAACTACCACTCCATGTGGCGACAATTAGACTTGCGCTTGATGCGAGCTTGTGCCCGATGTAGTTTCTCTGGTAGCTAGTTGTGTGCCTTAGCCAGTCCATGGCGTCGATGGATAGTGTAGCACTATCCGGCCACCGAGGCGATTCACTCATATTCGACTTCATGTCGTAGACTGCTTTGAAGGGCGAACACTTGAGTTAGGAGTGGAAGGTGGAGTCGTATCAAAGTTCTTCCATCTAAAGCCATCTTCTCCACTTGTCGGCGCGTTGTGGATGATGCATCGGAGGTATATCTCCAAACACTGGTCCACTTGCTCACTCTGGTCAGGTGATAGGAAAGTCGAGTCTTGCACCTTTGATCCCCATGGCAGCGGTCATCTCACGCCACATGTGACTGGTGATCATGAGGTCATGATCCAGGACAATGGATTTTGAAACATCGTATAGCTTGACGATGCCATCTCAGAACATGTGTGCTGCCTGATGTCTTGTGAACGACTGACAAAGTGGTGCAAAATACGCAAACTTGATTAAGTGTTCCACCACCATCATGACGTCAAAGCCGTCTGATTTTGGTAGCCCCTCGATGAAGTCCATCGTCAGATCAGTCTATGGGCCCTCAGCCACATGCAAACATTGGTGGACAACCATGGGCCGTGAGTGCTCATGCTTGGCGTGCCGGCACATGGAGCATTGTTGCATGTAGTCATCGATGCTGCCCATGCGAGGGAAGAGCTTGTGCACATACTGGTGCAGTCACCCCAGAGTGTCCACACCATGCTTTTGTGGAGGGCGTTGATGAGCTTCGTCTGCGGGGCGGTGTTGGTGCTGATCCAGATGCGGTTGTGGTGGTGGATGATGCCCTAGCGCAGCCCGAAGCCTTGCTCGCCCGAGATATGAACTGTGAGTTGCAACAACAAATCTTGGGGCGTCTGCATCTGTCTTGTAGGAGTTGGCTACCTCCTAGATCCACCCGGACTGCAGTCCGAGAGCACGTTGGATGACTACCAGTTGTCAACACATGACAAGGCGTATGTTGTGGCGTTCTTAGTGCCTCACTTGTACTTGGTTAAACATTGTGTCCCCTACTCATCATGTTACCATCTAGCTAAAATCACCAACTTGGGACCCCCTACCCAACATCTCGGAATTTAACCCCGACACCGACCCAAGCAGAGCATCAACACGAGCGGACTAGCTCCTACAGAGTAGAAACATCACCTACATCTTGTATGCAGAGAAATATGACCGTTGGCACCGATTCCAATGTTTCGTTCCATTTCAGACCACACCAGCATGGCACTAGGAGAAGGAAGATTAGAAGAATCCATTCAGAAAAAGTGCTCAAAACATGGCTGGTGAAGGAAGAATTTCGCCTACCTTCTTGACTACATTGCATGCGCATGTGCGCTCAGTAAGCCTTTATCAAATTACTTTTGTGGATCATCTATCCTAGGCCCTAGCTAGTTCATGGACATATTGGCCACATGAATGAAAGAAGAAGGAAGAATGAAGAAGATGCAAAGAGGCTTCCATGTGAGGTCAAGTTGATTTGAGGGATTAACTTTAGGGGATATGCTAAATGAAAAAAGTTTAATCCCTGAATTTTTTGAACATCTTTTGGGATAAAAGATACGCTTTGCCATTATAGGATTGGAGATATGCTCTCAGTGTCATTTTTGTTCAGCAACGTGAAACATGGCTAGCCAACTCATAGACATCGCTAGGTGCCCAAAATTTGGGGGAGAGTCCTTTTCAGAAGGGCGTCATTAAAAAACAGAAACAAAAGGCCTAACATTGTGATTCATACTCGGTAGCATGAGTGCATGACAATTACTCCATCACCTATATTAAACCTATCACTTGCTTGTGTTCTTATAACTAGAAAAGGGCCAGGGTTGCATGTTGACCATCACCCCCCATCCAAGGGCACAATGAGCTGCTTGGCATCATGCAAGGGGCTTTAAGTATGGGCAATCCTTCTGCATCATCTCCATCGAGAGAACGTCATCCGCATCTTGAGGGGTCCACATGACTCGAACACCCTGAAACAGTGTGACAAATTAGCAAAGCAGCAAACTAAGATATAATATCAGATGAACTCATCGATCAGTTCGCTAATTTATTGAACAGAATGGAAACCGCCTGCATACCCGAAGTTCACTTGCATGCGTAGAGTTGAGCCTTGCCACTACTGCTTCCAGATTTACAGGGCTTTTGATCGCCTCCCAGAGGTTTATTGTTCCATTAGCAGCAACAAGAATGGTTACCTGGAGAGTTTGGAAATCATTAAAAAAAGAAGGAAAGCTTCAGTTCATAAGAACCATGGAACCAAGACATGACAGAACATACTTAGAAGTAAACACAGGATAACCAAAAAAAATTGGGATAATTTTCTGTGGAACATACCACTATGTACTCGTTTATGCTGCCATCTGTTTTCATGGAGTAGGTTTTCTTTTGTTTGAACCCGTTCGAGTTCGAAAGTGTTTCTTCATCAAATTTGCTCCTCTCCTCCACAGAAATCCTGTCAAAATGCTCCTTCCAAGAACCCTCTATGTTTGTCGTGACAACCTAAAGCAGATGGAATGGAAATTGCAGGATTCAGTGATTTACTCTGCAGGGTTACATGCATACCTGATATAAATCGTCATCACAACAAGAAGCAGCCGCATGTATATAGAAGTGTCAACACCCAAAAGTTACAAATAATACAGTGTATACTTTGTATGAACAAAAGATTTTAAGAACTAATATGCTTTCTTACTGATAAGCATGAAGAGATGCAGCAATGCTGGTGATGGCGTAAGGAATACATGGTCTCTGCAAAATGGTGAATCATCAGAATAGACCAAACAAAGTAGCAGTATTAATGCTAATCTTCCGATATCTACAAGAGAAGGTACGTTAATAAGCTTAGTATTGATGGGCAACTTTGTAGCATTATGTTCTGATATCCGTTACCATGTCTTCAAGTGCTTGAACAACAATTGTGTTCAGTAATCATTATCTATACACTCTATACCTTCTGTATCCCTTATTCTGAATATAAATAAGCTTAGTTTTAATGAATGCTAACATTTTGCAACATATGCACAGCAAAATAGATGTTCATCTCGTCAAAACATGCTTATCACTAACCTATTTGCAATAAATTAAGTACACATCCAGATTTCTTGTTTTTAATTATCCATTTAAATTCAGTTCCAGTTTGCCACTACACTTCATAACCGGAGACACCTGACTGGTTACATTGCTACTTTTCCTATATATATACTTTTTACATATACTATGATTGATTAGACTAAAATTCTACCTTTGAGGAGATAATAAAATTCAAAATTGAAGGTAGTATTTCAAAAGTATAAACTAAGGCCATGTTTGGTAGTCGCCCCCTCCCGGAATCTGCGAAGCATGGGAAGTGCAGCTCCGTCGTTTTGAACTACTGCTCCGCCAACTCCGCTCCCAGAGTTGTGGAGCGGAGTGGTACCGAACATGGCCTAAACAAAGGAGACACACAAGTAGAACAGTGAACATGGAAGCCATTGAACAGGACGAACCTAGAGATAAATAGCATGGCCTGACTATTATTATAACAAACTGGAGACATGTCAATGAGGCACTGAAGCATAAAAACGCAATGATTCAGAATTGGCGGTCTTAATTACTGGTCAATATGAACTTATACCACCATCGGCTCGAACCCTCCACCCTCTCAGCAATGGAATTCAGATCCTTTTGGACCGATTTTACCATCGCCGTATCGCGCAGCGCAACCTGAATCACGAGCAGCTCCAATGAAATACTATGTAATTACATATATGTAGCGGTAAGTAATCAGTGATCAAGGAACTAAGGTCCTAAACTAAACTGCGTTTGGATTACGAAATCAGGAGAGATCGAACCTGGAGCTTAACCACGGCGGTCTTCTCGCCCAGCAGTTTCTGCAAGGCGACGAATAGGGCAACGACGCCGGCGGATCCCAAGGCAAAGGTGCCCCAGAACCACAGGTCCGAGCTCAAGCCAAACGGAGGAGCCGCCGCTGTGCCGACCGACTCGTGAGTCCCCTCCGCCCCCTCCTTCTTGGGCTTAGAGGAGAAGGACGTGGATGACCAATCTATGGAATCGGTAGTGGAGTCATCGCAGGACGAGGACGAGGAAGTGGAGGATGAGGATGAGCTGGAGGAGTCGTCACACCCACCGCAGGAGCCGCCGGACAGGGGCAGCGCGGCCTGCGGGGTCACCGCCGCTGCCACGACGAGGAGCAGGAGGGAGAGACCGAGCGAGCTGTTACGGGGCTCCGGGTAGGAGATGGGGTCGTCATCCTTGCTCCGCGCGCCGATGGGAGCCAGAGGAGGCGTCGCCATGGCGCAGGACCGGAGGAGTACGGACGGCGAGGGGGCGAAGGGGAGGAAGGGGTTGGACGGCGGTCTGCAGCGTGAGAGGGCTACCGGTGGATGGTGCACATGGGTGGTGATCGCCGCCATCGGGAGCGTTGGAGCTGAGGGTTTAGCGCAGAAGGCTTTGGAAGTCAACTAGAAAATATAAATTCCAGGCAATAATAAGAAAATCGCAACTATAAGTATACAACAGAAACACAATACACGCGGAGGCATAAAAGGAAATGTTGTGCTTATAAATAAGATAATGGCAACTTAAAAAAAACTTCAGTGTATCAGGTAAAGTTACCTAAGGTGTTCTCCCGCAAAAAAAAAGTTACCTAGGATGTTGAAGCTGAACCAGAAAAACCTGGCAAAAGAGAGGAATATGTACTTTTTTGTGTGGGTAAGAAGGATGAAACATCTGCCGTTGGTTGATGGAAATCTTTTTGAATTGTTTTATTTTTACTAGGAAACATGCCCGTGCGTTTCAACGGGAGAAAATAATAATCCCTCACACACACCAAGCAACATCAGCATATCCCTTGAAAATTTTCATGATGCACACGACAAACAATAATATAACTGATGTTGCACAAAAACATATACTTCCTCCATCCCAAAATAAGTGTCTTGACCTTAGTACAACTTTACACTAAAGTTAGTATAAAGTTGAGACACTTATTTTGGGACGGAAGGAGTAGGTGGGATAATTTGTGGAGTATACTCAAGGTGTTTCCAATTTATTAGACAACAGAAATATGTACCTAATTGTAGTCATTTCTTTACGCCCTTGTTATCGTTCCTCCTCGGTCATGCCAAGCAAATGTTGCATTAGGATGAAAATAGCAAAGTACATTTTAGTACCGCATCATAGCATATGCATAAGAGCGTTATCTTTGTCTTGCAGATATATGTGTTTGCAACCGTAATTCAAGTCAAGACTTAATTTTGTTGCAAACTATTAGACGGCTCCACTGCAAACAATCAATTTGTAAGGACATGCATACGAAATGTTCAGGGTTGCATATCAACAGCGATATTTTTTTAAAGAATATGAACACAATTTCAAAAATATGGTAATCAACCTTATGCCACCGATTTACATCAAACTCGTATCAATTGTTTAGTGTACATCATCATATAGGGGTTGGTTATTTTGCACTGTATGAAAATAGAGAGGGTGGTTTATGTATATGTTGTTATCTTTAGCATATGGTAGCTTGTAGGAATGAAAATCCCCTATGGTGTAAATAATAGGTTTTGTGAGAGCATCAAACTATGATGCATACTAAACACAATTTTAGAAACTACGATGCATTTTTGAAATCTACACATTTTTTAAAGAAATTTTCATATATAACGCGTTAGATTTGGAGGTACAGTTGAATGGTACGAATACATTAGAAATGCTTGAATCTAAAAAAAAAAGTTAAACAAAGAGAGAAGATGGGTGGAACAAGATTCGAACCTGGGTCTCGTAGTTGAAAGATTTAGGCTCGAACCAGTCAGTCACGTATGTATAATCATATTGTGTGAGGGGATGACTTCTTATTAATGAACGGTGTAGCCAAAGAAAAGAAAGAAAAAAGAGTAGTGGGAGAGGGTCGAACCTTGGTCTCCCGAATAAAAGCCATTGTCTCCAGCCAGCAAGATAGATACGTTAGATGTTATCACAGAAGGGTGTCACTTCTTATCAACCAAAGCCGAGGCGGATGCAGCCCAACGAAACGTTTTTTCTAATGGGTGACATAGTGGGTAATTTGTGGCAACTTCGAGGGTAATTTTAATGACGTACGACAGAAACCCAATTTGCTTTATTATTAGGTAGAGATTGTTTAGATTGCTTACCACATATATCACGTGGTATTTTGAAAATCTAATGAGGCTGAAAATTTAACGAGTGGTATTTTGAGAACCAAATACTCTGAATATAATTCACTCGCCATTGATTGTACTCTGCTTTCTCTATGCTATAAAATTTATTTATATCATTCTTGGTTCAATTGGAAGGTTGAAAAAGACGTCGGCAGTCGCCTCCTCCTCTTCCAAGAAAGAAAGTTAGGGTTCGTGCATCTTGCCGGCGCCAGCGCATGTCCACTTCGTCTCCCGTGGCCCTAGGGCCATGGAGGCACGATGGATCTTGACAAGGGCCGGCGGGAGGGCTCCGTTTTTAGTCGCTTTTTTCAATTTTGTTATGTTTTGTGTCTTGCTCAGGAAGGCGAGACAACGGCGGCTCCCTGAAGATGGAATAAAGGTCTCCTCGCCTAGCCCGCGTTCCAGTGATGCTTCTGGCATCGGTGGTGGGCGTGTGGAGGTGTGTCTCCAGCGGATTTATCTTTGGTGAATTTTCTCGGATCTCGTCGTTGTTCATCGACGTTTGTCTGTCTTCGGTTTGGATCCTTCTGATCTACGTTATTCGTCATCGGCGGCGGTTGCTATTTTGGGGTGCTGGTCCTATGGGGCCTTAGCACGATCACTTCCCGATTGTCTACTACAATAAGTTGTGCTTGACTCCGACGATGGAGGGGCGATGACGGCGGCGCGCCTTCGGCTCGCTGCAGTGCTTGTACGTAGTTGTCGCTAGGTGGTCTACGGATTTGGATATAATTTTTATTTCTGATGTTCGTTATACTGCCATGATTGAAGACGAATAGACTGGATGTTTTTTCGCAAAAAAATATTTATATCATTTCTACAATCCAAAAATCAATCACTGTGATTTTTCATTTGGAGTCTGGACTTTGGATACCTCCGTCTTCTTTGAGAATTTTTTTCCTCGTAACATTGAGTTTTCTGCCGAATTTGACAATGCAGCATTGAGTTTTCTCTCGAATTTGACAATGCAACATTGAGTTTTTTCTCATATTTGACAATGCAATACAAGGTCATAATTTTGTCAAACTTGTGGCCATGGCTCACGTTGTTGCTTGAGCTTTTTTGTTCATCTTCTCTGGTCATGGTACATTGTGCCGGTCTAATGCACTATCGGAGGTCCTCAACACTAGACTTGGAGCCCCTTTCCCTCGTGATGCGCTACAGCGTGGTTCCCACATTGGTCGCGGTGGAGTCGCACCGCTCAGTCTGTGGCATCGTCGAGGGTCCTTCATCCCATCCGCTGACCAAGACTTCGACCATCACTCTTGGTCGTCCTAGGCCAAATCTTGGCGTGGTTCTGTCGGATTTGGAGTATCCTCTCGTCCGCGGTCGAGTGGTCGTGGGTCATTGGTTGGTCCCCCGGTCATCGGTTGTATTGCATCATCATCGGTGCTCGTTTGTGCCCTCTTGCTCCCTTCGATTTTTGTCCGTCCCCCTCCATGGTACCCTCTCTACAACCTCGGCGGTGACTGGTCCGACAGCGTTGGGCTGGTGGCTCTTGCTGGGTGAAGTTGTCATGCCTATGCTCGTGTAAGTGGTGTGGCTCTAGGTTTGTGGAAGTTAGTAGTCGTCATTGTCATGTTATCCCCTTTCGCTCGTCTAAGCCTCCCACACGTGTCGGTCGAGTGGGCCTCTTCCTCCTCCACTCACATTACTACTGACCACCCCCAGCCCCATCCCCCTCCCTGCCACTACCACTTGGGCATGCCGACGGGCGAAGCCCGATTGGCATGGGCGGGAACGGGCCTATCCTTATCCCCTCGTGTAGTGGCAACAACGAGGGGCGTGGTTGGTTGGCAGGGGTGTCCTTCTAGGCGTGGGGCATGTTGTCGTTGGTTGAGGTGGGCATGTGGCGGGTGTCATGGAGGCTGGGCAGCGATGGGCATGCTCAAGGCGGTGGCGTGTGGCTGGATCTGGATGGCGTCCTTCCCTATCGCGGTGGGTTGTCGCTTGCTTGGGGTTGGTCTGGGTGAATGAAAGGATCGAGATGGACCTAGAGGGGGGGTGAATAGGTACAATTCTAAATTTTAATTGTTACTTAGCAATTATTAGGCAATGATACTAAATATGAAAGTGAGCCTAACAATTGTAAGTAAGATGCTTAACAAGTTAAGCAAGCTACACGGTTAGGTAGGTAAAGTAACACAATGAGATATAGGCAATAACTTAAATAACAAGTAACCACAAGTAGAAAGTTTAGGTTAGGAATAACCGAAACTTCGAGAGACGAGGATGTATGCCGATGTTCACTTCCTTGGAGGGAAGCTACGTCACCGTTTAGAGAGGTGGGTGCTACCACGAAGGCACACCAACGCCACGAAGGCTCACCCTATTCTCTCTTTGAGATATCACCACGAAGGCGATTCCCAACCACTAGTGGTAAGCCTTTAGGTGGCCTCCAAACCCTTACAAACTTTTCCGGGGGTAATCACAGAGTTTGATTCCTCACCGAAAGACTCCTACCGCCTAGGAGTCTCCAACCTCCAAGAGTAACAAGAACAATGAAGTAAAACTCAAGACTTGCTCAAATCACAAATTCCTTTGGTGCAAAGAAGAGGAGGGAGTGGATCTATCACTTGATTGGACAACTTCTCACAAATGTCTTCAAATCCTTTTGGGATCTAAGATTTGGTGTATCAAGGTGAGAGAGAGTGCAACGGTGTTCTTGAGTAAGCTCAAAGTGAATGGTCAACCTCTCTTGTGGAAGAAGGGGCTATATATAGTCATAGAGGAGAGAGGTGACCGTTGTACAGAAAAGCGTACAGCATATGTCGGACATCCGGTCATTACCGGACGTCCGGTGGCATAGTTAGTACCGGACGTCCGACGGAGGCCGGACGTCCGGAGCCTGACAGTTTACCTGACCGGGCCACGCAGACTGCTGTGTGTACAGGTGACCGGACGTCCGGAAGATTCCGGACGTCCGCTAATTCTTTCTGTAAAGAAGTGCCGGACGTCCGGAGTGTGCCGGACGTCCGCTAATTCTTTCTGTGACAAGGTGCCGGACGTCCGGAGTGTGCCGGACGTCCGTTAGGTGCTGAAGGACCGGTCGTCCGGAGGAGACCGGAAAACCGCTGTAATGCTTCTGTTGAGGAATAACGGACATCCGGAGGAGGCCGGTCGTCCGTTAAGCGCTGAGTGACCGGACGTCCGGAAAGTACCGGTCGTCCGGTAGGCTGTGAAGGTCCGGACGTCCGGAGAGTGCCGGACGTCCGGAGGAAACTGGACACATAGGTTTAGTTACAATACTTCTAGGTGCACAGAATATCATACTTGATATGGATAGAGTAGAGACAGTGTGGTAGGATACTTTGTATGTTTTGAGCAAGTCTTTCACAATATCCATTGATCCCCTCTTAATAGTGCGGGATCCCTATACTCAGAATCAACCTGAAAATCAAGCTAGAAACTATCGTCTTTTATGTCCGTTCTTGAGCAATGTAGATTTGTCTGTATTCATGATCCACGCACACATTGAGACATAATCCTGAGATATACTTGACAAACATGATTAGTCCCATATATGCATGTTGTCATCATTTATCAAAATATAATTAGAGGCAAGATTGCACTTTCAGTGAACCTACAAACCATGAAGAAGCAATGATGAGCCCGAATTCTAACAAATGGCTTGAGGCCATGAAATTCGTGATAGGATCCATGTTTGAGAACAAATGGATCTTTAAGAGGAAGACGGATGCTGATGGTAATGTCGCCATCTATAAAGCTCGACTTGTCGCAAAGGGTTTTCGACAAGTTCAAGGAGTTGACTACGGTGAGATTTTCTCAACCGTAGCGATACTGAAGTTTGTCAAGATTATGTTAGCACTTGCTGCATTTTTCGATTATGAAATATGGCAGATGGATGTGAAAACCGGTTTCCTTAAGGGATAGTTGTATATGATGCAGCCCAAAAGTTTTGTGGATCCTAAGGATGCTAAAAAGGTTTGCAAGCTCCAGCGATCCATCTATGGGCAAGCATCTCGGAGTTGGAATATACGCTTCGATGAGGTGATCAAAGCTTTTGGTTTTATACAAACTTATGGAGAAGCTTGTATTTACGAGAATGTGAGTGGGAGCTCTATAGCATTTCTAATATTATATGTGGATGACATACTATTGGTTGGATATGATACAAAATTTCTGGATAGCATAAAGTGTTATTTGAAAAAGAGTTTTTTCAATGGAAGGCTTAGGTGAAGTTGCTTACATATTGGGCATTAATATAGACAGATCAAGACGTCTGATATGACTTTCACGAGGCACATACCTTGACAAGATTTTGAAGTCAAAGAAGGGGTTTTTTCCTGTGTTGCAAGGTCTGAAGTTAAGTGGGACACAAAGCCCGTCCACGGTAGAAGAAAGAGAAATGATGAAAGTCATCGCCTATGCCTTAGTCATGGGCTCTATAATGTATGTCATGTTGTGTACCAGACCTGATGTGTGCCTTTCCATGACTCCGGCGGGTGGGTACCAGAGTGATCCAGGAGTAGATCACTGGACATCGGTCAAGTATATCCTTAAGTACCTAAAAGGGACTAAGGAAATATTTCTCATTTATGAAAGTGATAAGGAGCTTGTCATAAAGGTTACGTCGATGCTAGTTTTGACACTAATCCAGATACGTATTGAATGGTGGAGCAGTTAGCTAGAGTAGCTCCGAGTACAACATTGTAGACATAGAGATTTGCAAAGTACATACGGATCTGAATGTGGCAGATCCATTGACTAAACCTCTTTGCATGAGCAAAACATGATTAGCTCTAGGACTCCATGGGTGTTAGATTCATTACGATGTAATCTAGATTATTGATTCTAGCGCAAGTGGGTCACTGTTGAAAATAGGCCCCAGAGGCAATAATAAAATGGTTATTATCATATTTCCCATTCATGATATTTTTTATTATTCATGCTAGATTTATATTGGTCGGTACTGATACGTCTGCAACGTATCTATAATTTTTGAATGTTCCATACTATTATTTATGAAGTCTTGGATGTTTAATGGGCTTTATCATACACTTTTATATCATTTTTGAGACTAACCTACTAACCCAAAGGCCTAGTCTAGATTGCTGTTTTTTGCCTGTTTCAGGGTTTTGCAGAAAAAGAATATCAAACGGAGTCCAAACGGAATGAAACCTCCGCGAGAGATATTTTTGGGGAAAATCACGCACACAGAGCTTGAGAACCATGTCAGGGGAGCATCGAGGCGCCCATGAGGGTGGGGGGCGCGCCCCTACCTCGTGGGCCCCTTGAGCATCCTCCGGTGCCCTCCTTCTTCCTATATAAGTCTACGTACCCCGAAACCTTCGACAATAGAGAGAAAACCCTAATACCACCGCCGTAACCTTCTGTTCCCGTGAGATCCCATCTTGGAGCCTGTTCCGGAGCTCCACCGGAGGGGGATCCATCACGGAGTTCATCATCATCATCATCATCGCCCTCACCATGAGTTGTGAGTAGTTTACCATAGACCTTCGGGTCCATAGCTAGTATCTAGATGGCTTCTTCTCTCTCTCTGGATCTCAATACAAAGTTCTCCTCGGTCTTCGAGGAGATCTATTCGATGTAATCTCTTTTTGCGGTATGTTTGTCCAGATTCAATGAATTGTGAGTTTATGATCAAGATTATCTATGAAAGATATTTGGTTCTTCTATGAACTTTTTATGTGTGCTCATAATATCCTTGCAAGTCTCTTCGAATTATTGATTTGGTTTGGCCTACTAGATCTATAGTTCTTGCAATGGGAGAAGTGCTTTGCTTTGGGTTCAATCATGCGGTGTCCTTTCCCAGTGACAGTAGGGACAGCAAGGCACGTATTGTATTGTTGCCATCGAGGATAAAAAGACGGGCTTTATATCATATTTCTTGAGTTTATCCCTCTACATCATGTCATCTTGCTTAAGGCGTTACTCTGTTCTTATGAACTCAATACACTAGATGCATGCCGGATGGCGGTCGATGTGTGGAGTAATAGTAGTAGATGCAGGCAGGAGTCGGTCTACTCGTCTCGGACGTGATGCCTATATACAATGATCATGCCTAGATAGTCTCATAATTATTCACTTTTCTATCAATTGCTTGACAGTAATTTGTTTACCCGCCGTAGAATATCGCTATCATGAGAGAAGCCACTAGAGAACACTATGGCCCCCGGGTCTATTATCAACATATCAATCTACATCTAATTTACTTTTATCGCTTTTATTTGCTGTTCTTATAAATCAAAAATTCCAAAAATATAAACTATCATCTCTATCAGATCTCACTTTCATAAGTGACCGTAAAGGGATTGACAACCCCTTATCGCGTTGGCTGCGAAGTTCTTATTTGTTTGTGCAGGTGCGAGGGACTCGCGCGTGGTCTCCTACTGGATTGATACCTTTGTTCTAAAAAACTGAGGGAAATACTTACGCTACTGTGCTGCATCTCCCTTTCCTCTTCGAGGGAATACAACGCAAGCTCAAGAAGTAGCAAGAAGAATTTCTGGCGCCGTTGCCGGGGAGGCTTACGCAAAAGTCATATATCAAGTACCTAGCACAAACCCTTATCCTTCGCATTACATTTATTTGCCTCTCGTTTTCCTCTCCCCCACTTCACCCTTGCCGTTTTATTTGCCCTTCTTCCGCCGTGCGTTTATCGTTCGCTTGCTTCTTGTTCTCTTGTGTGTGTTGGATTGCTTGCTTGTCACTATGGCTCAGAACAATACTAAATTGTGTGACTTCTCCAATACCACCAATAATGATTTTATTAGCACTTCGATTGCTCCTATTACCGATGCTAAATCTTGTGAGATCAATGCTGCTTTGTTGAATCTTGTCATGAAAGATCAATTTTCCGGCCTTCCTAGTGAAGATGCCGCTACCCAACTAAACAATTTTGTTGATTTGTGTGATATGCAAAAGAAAAGGGATACGGATAACGATATTGTTAAATTGAAGTTATTTCCGTTTTCACTTAGAGATCGTGCTAAAACTTGGTTTTCCTCTTTGCCTAGAAATAGTATTGATTCGTGGAATAAGTGCAAAGATGCTTTTATCTCTAAGTATTTCCCTCCTACTAAGATCATCTCTCTTAGAAACGATATTATGAATTTTAAGCAACTAGATCATGAGCATGTTGCAAAAGCTTGGGAGAGAATAAAATTGATGATACGTAATTGCCCTACACATGGTTTGAATCTATGGATGATTATTTAGAACTTCTATGTTGGCTTGAATTTTGCTTCTAGAAATCTTTTAGACTCGGCCGCGGGAGGCACTTTCATGGAAACTACCTTAGGGGAAGCTACCAAACTCCTAGATAATATTATGGTTAATTATTCTCAATGGCACACCGAAAGATCTACTAGTAAAAAAGTGCATGCTATTGAAGAAATTAGTGTTTTGAGTGGAAAGATGGATGAACTTATGAAATTGTTTGCTGCTAAGAGTGCTTCTTCTGATCGTAATGATATGCCTTTGTCCACTTTGATTGAAAATAACAATGAATCTTCGGATGTGAATTTTGTTGGTAGGAATAATTTTGGTAACAATGCTTATAGAGGTAATTTTAATCCTAGGCCTTTTCCTAGTAATTCCTCTAATAATTATGGTAATTCCTACAACAAATCTTATGGAAATATGCCTTCTGAATTTGAAACTAGTGTTAAGGAGTTTATCATCTCGCAAAAGAATTTCAATGCTATGCTTGAAGAGAAATTGCTTAAGGTTGATGCATTAGCTAGAAGTGTGGATAGAATTACTCTTGATGTTGATTCCTTGAAACTTAGATCTATCTCACCTAAGCATGATATCAATGAGTCTCTCAAAGCCATGAGAATTTCCATTGATGAATGCATAGAAAGAACCGCTAGAATGCATGCTAAAAGAGAAGATTATATTAAAGCGTGTTCTTCTAGTTATCATGAAAATAAAAAAGAAGGTCTGAAAGTTATTGATGTGTCTCCTATTAGATCCTTGTTTTCTAGTATAAATCTTGATGAAGATAGGTTGGAGATAATTCTGCTTTAAGGTGTCCCAATGATTCAGAGTTTTTAGATCTTGATGTTAAAATTGTCAAAAGTGGGAGTGAACAGATTAAAACTTTGCATAGTGATGAACCCACTACTTTGGATTTCAAGGGATTCAATTATGATAATTGCTCTTTGATTGATTGTATTTCCTTGTTGCAATCCGTACTAAATTCTCCGCATGCTTATAGTCAAAATAAAGCTTTCACCAAACACATAGTTGATGCTTTGATGCAATCTTATGAAGAAAAACTTGAGTTGGAAGTTTCTATCCCTAGAAAGCTTTATGATGAGTGGGAACCTACTATAAAAATAAAAATAAAAGATCATGAATGCTATGCTTTGTGTGATTTGGGTGCAAGTGTCTCCACTTTCCCAAAAACTTTGTGTGATTTGCTAGGGTTCCATGAGCTTGATGATTGTTCTTTAAATTTGCACCTTGCGGATTCCACTATTAAGAAACCTATGGGAAGAATTAATGATGTTCTTATTGTTGCCAATAGGAATTATGTGCTCGTAGATTTCATTGTTCTTGATATAGATTGCAATCCTTCATGTCCTATTATTCTTGGTAGACCTTTCCTTGGAACGATTGGTGCAATTATTGATATGAAGGAAGGAAATATTAGATTCCAATTTCCGTTAAGGAAAGGCATGGAACACTTTCCTAGAAAGAAAATCAAAACCATATGAATCTATCATGAGAGCCACTTATGGATTGCCTTCCAAAGATGACAATACCTAGATTTATCTTGTATCGTGTCTAGCTAGGGGCGTAAAACAATAGCAGTTGTTGGGAGGCAACCCAATTATATATTTTTTGTTTTTGTTGCTGTTAGGGAATAAATATTTCATCTAGCCTCTGATTAGATGTGGTTTCATGTTTTGTTTAGTGTTTGTGCCAAGTAGAACCTTTGGGAAGACTTGTGTGAAGTTTATGTGATCTTGCTGTGAAAAACAGAATCGTTAGCGCTCACTAAAGTGGTCGTCAGATTTTACTGGAGCATGATTTTTAGTTGATTATTTTTGCAGGTGATTGGTAGTCAAATTCCGCAAAATTTACCAATTTATTTTGAATTTTTTGGAGGTCCAGAAGTAGGCGAAACCTGCAGATTACTATAGACTGTTCTGTTTTTGACAGATTCTGTTTTTCGTGTGTTGTTCGCTTATTTCAATGCATCTATGAGTAATATTGGAAGATATGAACCATAGAGAAGTTGGAATACAGTAGGTTTAACACCAATATAAACAAAGAATGAATTCATTGCTGCACCTTTGATTAGTGGTTTGCTTTCTTAAACTAACGGAGCTCACGAGAATTTTTGTCTAAGTTTTGTGTTGTGAAGTTTTCAAGTTTTGAGTATTGCTTTGATGGACTATGGAACAAGGAGTAGCAAAGGCCTAAGCTTGGGGATTCCCATGGAACCCCAAGTAAATTCAAGATAATTAAAAGCCTAAGCTTGGGGATGCCCCGGGAAGGCATCCCCTCTTTCGTCTTCATCCATCGGTAACTATACTTGGAGCTATATTTTTATTCGCAACATGATATGTGTTTTGCTTGGAGCGTCTTGTATAATTTGAGTCTTTGCTTGTTAGTTTTCCACAATCATCCTTTCTGGACACACCTATTTGAGAGATTTAAATATGGCCTAGAAATTGTTAGAACACTCTATGTGCTTCACTTATATCTTTTGAGTTGAATAGTTTTTGCTCTAGTGCTTCACTTATATCTTTTAGAGCACGGTGGTGGTAATATTTTATAGAAATTGTTGAACTATCATGCTTCACTTATATGTATTTTAGAGTCTATTAAAACAGCATGGTAATGTGTTTAGGCTAAGAAACTAGTCTTCACATGATAGACATCCAATGTCAATGTAGTAAAGATTTTTCACACCAAGTGCATTGAATAGAATGAGATGTTGGATGCTTGATAATTGTTTTGAGATATGAGGATAGTGATATTGGAGTCATGCTAGTGGAGTTATTATGAAATTGATAAATACTTGTGTTAAGGTTAGTGATTCCCGTATCATGCACGTATGGTGAACCGCTATGTGACGAAGTTAGAGCATGAGGTATTTGTAGAGTGCCAACCTTTGTGTGGAGGTCGGGGGCGCGCGATGGTTAACTCCTACCAACCCCCACCCCTAGGAGAATGCGTTGATTGCTTTATTTTGATGACTCATAGATTTTTGCAATAAGTATATGAGTTCTTATGACTAATGTTGAGTCCATGGATTATACGCACTCTCACCCTTCCACCATTGCTAGCCTCTCTTGTACCACGCAACTTTCGCCGGTGCCATAAACCCACTATATATCCTTCCTCAAAACAGCCACCATATTATTTCTCAAAACAGACACCATAACTACCTATCATGACATTTCCATAGCCATTCCGAGATATATTGCCATGTAACTTTCCTCCGTTCCGTTCATATGACACGCATCATATTGTCATATTGCCATGCATGATCATGTAGTTGACATTGTATTTTTGGTAAAGCCACCGTGCATAATTTTCATACATGTCACTCTTGATTCATTACACATCCTGGTACACCGCCGGAGGCATTCATGTAGAGTCATACTTGTTGTAGTATCGAGTTGTAATTTCAAGTTGTAATAAGAGTGTGATGATCATCATTATTAGAGCATTGTCCCATGTGAGGAAAGGCCAATAAAAAAGAGATGGACCCAAAAAACAATATATAGTGGGGCTAAAAAAAAGAAAGCCCCTCCAAAAAAATGAGAGAAAAGAGAGAAGGGACAATTGCTACTATCTTTTTCCACACTTGTGCTTCAAAGTAGCACCATGTTCTTCATTGTAGAGAGTCTCATGTTTAGTCACTTGCATATACTAGTGGGAATTTTCATTATAGAACTTGGCTTATATATTCCAACGATGGGCTTCCTCAAATGCCCTAGGTCTTCGTGAGCAAGCAAGTTGGATGCACACCCACTAGTTTCTTTTGTTGAGCTTTCATACATACTTAGCTCTAGTACATCTGTTGCATGGCAATCCCTACCCACTCACATTGATATCTATTAATGGGCATCTCCATAGCCCGTTGATACACCTAGTCGATGTAAGACTATCTCCCTCCTTTTTGTCTTCTCCATAACCACCTCTATTCCACCATAGTGCTATATCCATGGCTCATGCTCATGTATTGCGTGAAAGTTGAAAGGTTTGAAAAGATAGAGTATGAAAACAAGTGCTTGGCTGAAATCGGGGTTGTGCATGATATGAATATTTTGTGTGATGAAGAGGGAGCATAGCCAGACTATATGATTTTGTAGGGATAACTTTCTTTAGCCATAGTATTTTAAGAAGACATGATTGCTTTGTTAGTATGCTTGAAGTATTGTTATTTCTTATGTCAATATTGACTTTTATCTTGAATCTTTCAGATCTGAACATTCATGTCACAATTAAGAGAATTACAATGAAAAAATATATTGGTTAGCATTCCACATAAAAAATTCTTTCTTTATCATTTACCTACTCGAGGACGAGCAGGAATTAAGCTTGGGGATGCTTGATACGTCTCCAACGTATCTATAATTTTTGATTGTTCCACGCTATTATTTATGAAGTCTTGGATGTTTAATGGGCTTTATCATACACTTTTATATCATTTTTGAGATTAACTTGCTAACCCAAAGGCCCAGTCCAGATTGCTGTTTTTTTGCATGTTTCAGGGTTTTGCAGAAAAAGAATATCAATCGGAGGCCAAACGGAATGAAACATTCGCGGGAGATATTTTTGGGGAAAATCACGCACATGGAGCTTGAGAACCACGTCCGGGGAGCATCGAGGCGCCCACGAGGGTGAGGGGCGCGCCCCCTTCCCAGGGCGCGCCCCCTACCTCGTGGGCCCCTCAAGCGTCCCCCGGTGCCCTCCTTCTTCATATATAAGTCTACGTACCCCGAAACCTTCGACAATAGAGAGAAAACCCTAATACCACCGCCGTAACCTTCTATTCCCGTGAGATCCCATCTTGGAGCCTGTTTCGAAGCTCCACCAGAGGGGGATCCATCACGGAGTTCATCATCATCATCATCATCGCCCTCACCATGTGTTGTGAGTAGTTTACCATAGACCTTCGGGTCCATAGCTAGTATCTAGATGGCTTCTTCTCTCTCTCTGGATCTCAATACAAAGTTCTCCTCGGTCTTCGAGGAGATCTATTTGATGTAATCTCTTTTTGTGATGTGTTTGTCGAGATTCGATGAATTGTGAGTTTATGATCAAGATTATCTATGAAAGATATTTGGTTCTTCTCTGAACTTTTTATGTGTGCTCATAATATCCTTGCAAGTCCCTTTGAATTATTGGTTTGTTTTGGCCTACTAGATCTATAGTTCTTACAATGGGAGAAGTGCTTAGCTTTGGGTTCAATCTTGCGGTGTCCTTTCCCAGTGACAGTAGGGGCATCAAGGCACGTATTGTATTGTTGCCATCGAGGATAAAAAGATGGGGTTTATATCATATTGCTTGAGTTTATCCCTCTACATCATGTCATCTTGCTTAAGGCGTTACTCTGCTCTTATGAACTCAATACACTAGATGCATGCTGGATGGCGGTCGATTGTAAGTGCATCTAGGCCCCTTAGTGATTTTGGTGTATTGAAGACTTATAGGTTAAGGGACTAATGTATTTGTGAGTGTACACAGGTCTATAAGCCTATGAGGAGTTTGATTATTACAGGGAAAGTCTACCCCTAAAAATGAAGTTCTTCGACTGAAGACTTTGGATCTCTGAAGACTTTCTGAAGACTTTGAAAGTGAAGAAATTAGTGTGACCTTGAAGACTTGGTATTCACGTGAGGATCATGAAGCATGAAGACTCTTGTTTTTATAGTTTCATTTTCTTTTTCTTGAGTCATAGGAAACACCATACTGTTAAAGGGGGTCGAGGAAATACTAAGGTAAAATTTCCATGTGATGCTCAACTCAAAATTCTACACCTACCAATCCCTTCTAGTGAAGCCATTGGAAATCTCATACAGTTCAGTCATATTCTTCAGTGACAGAGACGAAGTTCTTTGGTCTCTGAGGAATTTGTTGTGACTGAGTAGTTAGGAATTCGCCAGTGCGAATTGCCTACACAGTGAGGAACATGATAGCCCTAAGGAATTTGATACTCAAATTTCCGACCGTTGCTGTGCTACGCACCAGCTATCCCAAAATATCTAAATACCTAACGGTCATATAATTAAAGGGCATTTATGTCTTATCATGTCGGGATGCTCCCTAGGCTATAAATAGCCACCCCCTACAACCACTAGTTGGTTGGCTGCTCCGCGAGAAACTGACACTTGTCATAAGAGCAACCCATCCTCCTAGGACTTTGAGTGAAAATCATCAAGTGAGGAAAAACCCGAAACCAAACCCAAAACCTTCAAACCCATAAGTGATTGAGCATCACTGAAGAGATTGATCCTGAGTGGATCCGACGCTTGTTACCTTTGAAGACTGTGCTTCTTCCAGACGGTTAGGCGTCATGGTCTAGAGCATCCAAGAGGAATTGTGGATCGCCGAGTGACCGAGTCTGTGAAGGTTTGGAAGTCACCTGAAGACTTACCACGAGTGATTGGGCGAGGTCTGTGTGACCTTAGCTCAAGGAGAATACGGTGAGGACTTGGTGTCATGGACTGTGTGTCCTTGACTGGGTGTCCGGGACTGTGTGTCCTCAGGTTTAAATACCTAGCCGCTCCAACCAGATGTACAACTGAGACAGCTGTTGGAACTAGTCTACCAAATCATTGTCTTCACCAAGCTTACTGGTTCTATTTCCTCAACCTTTTCATCTCCTCATATCTGTGTTGTGTGCTTGTTCATATCTGTTTGAAGACTTTGACTGAAGAATTTCTCAATTTCCTCAGTTCATTTTCTTCAGTCTGTTTGTCCTCATTCTGTGTTATCCTGTGATTACGCTTTTTGTACTCTGTGTTTGTCTTCATTTCTTCATTATGACCATGCTTGTATTCTATCTTGTTTATGTCTGAGTACTTATTCCACTGCAAGTAGTTCTTCGTTAAGGAATTTCCTCAACAGCAAATTCCTTAGTGAAGAATTCATAAAAATCGCCTATTCACCCCCATCTAGTCGATATAACGCACTTTCAATTGGTATCAGAGCAAGGTACTCCCTTGTTCTGTGTGATTTTGATTTAACCGCCTGGAGTTTTAGTTATGTCGACCGCAGGTATGATCAAGGTCTCAGCTGGGTGTCCTACCTTCGATGGAACGGACTACCCCTACTGGAAGAACAAGATGCGAATGCATCTTGAGGCAATTGATAACGATCTCTGGTATGTTGTGGAAAATGGTGTTCCCTCGGTATCACCTTCTCTGAATGCTGCTGATGTGAAGAGATTCAAGCAACTCGATTCTCAAGCGAAGAATATCATTTGTGGTCATCTGAGCAAAGGACAATATGGAAGAGTGAGTGATTTGGAAACTGCGAAGCTCGTCTAGGATAGGTTGTCCAAAGTCAACGAAGGAGTCTCAACACAGCATGACTCTCGATTTGATGTTCTTTGCAATCTCTTCAACCGCTTCAAAAGGCTTGACAATGAAAACGTTCAGCAAACCTTCGATCGTCTCACTGACATCTCAAATGAACTTCAAGCACTTGGTGCCACTGACATCACGGACCATGAAGTGGTGAAGAAATTGCTGAGATCACTTGATTCCTCTTTTGATACTCTGGCTTTGATGATTCAAGAGCGTGGTGATTACAAGGCACTTGATCCCGCTGATATCCTCGAAAGGCTAAACACTCATGAGTTCCAGCTTGCAGAAAAGAGAGATCTCTATGGTCCAAGCTATGGCAGATCACGTGCCCTGAAGGCCAATGCCGTCTCTGAATCTGAAGGTGAAGATTCTGGTAGTAGCCTTGGTGATCCTGAAGAATTGAGCCAGGAGCTAGCTTTGCTTGTGAAGAAATTCCAAAGTTTCTCAAGACGTGGTCGCTTCGGAAAGTTCACTAAGAGAATGATTCCTCATCCAGTGACTACAACAAACAGCTATGTCACAAATGCAAGAAGCCTGGTCACTACATTCAAGATTGTCCTCGGTGGGAAAAGGAATCCAAAAGGAAGAAATACAAGGATTACAGTTCTGATGATGCAAAGAATAAGAAGAAATCGTCAAAATCTTCATCATCAAAATCCTCAAAGTCTTCACTTCACAAGAAGAACAACTCCAAAAAGGCTCGGGCATTCATTGGCAAGGAAATGGACTCTGAAGCTGAATATGAGGATCATGAGGAAGAGGAGGAATCTAAGGAATCCGAATCTGGTGTGGAAAGTCTAGCTCTCGCTACTGCATTCGTCAGCAAGTCTATCTTCAACACTGAAGAAAATGATCTCACCAACAAGGCCGATGAAGACAATGATGACTATGCTCCTACCTATTGCTTCATGGCAAAGGGTGCCAAGGTACTCGATTATCCCTTCTCTGAATCTAGTGAGGATGAATATGATGAAAACCTTAAGCCCAACTATTCTAAACTTGCTAAAATTGTTGTGCAACAACAAAAGGCTCTTAATAAGGTTCAAAACATGCTAGATAAAAGTGATGATATGTTGGATGAAGAAATGGATCGAACAAAAATCTTGACTGAAAATCTTCACAGACTTTAGTCCAAGTGCGATAACCTTCAAAGTCATCATAACACTCTCTTATCTGATCATGAGAAGCTTTCTTATGAATTTC
The DNA here is from genome assembly GCA_902687465.1 of Secale cereale. NCBI lineage: Eukaryota > Viridiplantae > Streptophyta > Magnoliopsida > Poales > Poaceae > Secale > Secale cereale. The sequence continues at coordinate 556,841,253 of LR738715.1, read as the reverse complement.
TTCAAAGAAAGCAAGATCTTGAAAAGCTAAGAGTGAGTTATGAAGATCTTCAGAAGGAGCGCGATTCATTACTTGCTCAACAAATCAGCGCTTCTCAGGAAGAATTCATTCCTCCATGCTTGAAATGCATTGAACGTGAAACTGCTAATTCTTCACCTGAATGTTCAAATTCTTCAAATGCTACAAATTCTTCAACTGCCTCTGCTATCACTAATTCCTCATACGAGGACATTGCTAGTATCACTGACAATGCAGGGTTGAAGGAATTGTACATGACATGCATGTACAAAAGCCTCAAAGGGCATCAGACTCTTTGTGATGTGCTTAAAAAGCAGATCCTCAACAGGAACCCTAGGAAAGAAGGAATTGCCTTTGAGAGGAAACTTAATGCTGATGGTTCATATTGGAAGCCTGAGCAGTATCCCAAAACCTCATGGGTTGCTGCAAAGGGACCTCCAGTTGATCCATCCAATTTATCTGGCTTTACATGTGAATCTCCTCATTCTTCTGATGTGTCATTTGACTCCAACTATAAACTGTTCAAAAATCAGAATGGTGAAGTTTTTGCTAGATATGTTGGAACTAACTGCAGGAATGGTCCCCCTATAAAGAAAATCTGGGTCCCTAAGAGGCACCTTGAAAATCTTCAAGTGAATGTCCTCATGACACCTCGTGTGAGGAATAGGAGCCCCAGATCCAATTCTTCATATGGATCAAAATCTTCAGATGGAGTAAAATCCTCATACGGACCAAATTCTTCATATGGATCAAAGTCCTCATATGAATATCATCGTGCTAATAACTCTGTTTCGCAGGGAAGAGCTAAGGGCTATGAATATGAGCATTATTCCTCTAACCATTATGTTCATAAGTCCTCGAAGAATTACTCTGCTTATTCATATGCTTATCCTATCTCCTCTTATGTGAAATGAAACGGGCTGGTGTCTATGCCAACTTTCTCGTATGGAGCTCGCAGAGTGATGAACTCTGTGCCACCCCTTCAGATATGGGTGGTAAAGAAAAAGAACTAATCTCTTATGCAGGGTCAGGTCTCCAGATGTGCTCAAACGTCTGAAGAATTTGCTGGAGACCTGAAAAATGCTTGAAAGGACGCAGGCTAATCACGAAGAAATGAACTCTCATTTCTCACGTCCTCATACTGCTTTATCTGTTGCATTGCTTGATGAAATTGATCCGATGATTTGATGTCATATTCTTCACTGATGAAGTATATGAGTTAGTAAGCTGCACTAATTCATCTGCACGATGATCAACCCAAAGCCACTGAGTGGGTCCTCGATAGTGGATGTACAAATCACATGACTGGTGACAAGAATCTCTTGAGGGATGCTCCCTTATCACCATCTCATCTGAAGCACATCATCTTCGCTGACAAAGGCAAAAGTCAGGTATTGGGTCTAGGTAAGGTTGCGATCTCTAGGGATCGACACATGGACAATGTCATGCTTGTCGAGTCCTTAGGATACAACCCTCATGTCCGTCTCAATGCTTTGCGATCTGGATATGGTTGTTGCTTTTGGCAAATATCATTGTGTTGTGATCATGGAATCTGACAACTCCATAGTCTTCGAAGGCTTTAGAAGAGGAGACTTGTATATTGTTGATTTCTCTACAGGACCTCAACCAGCTATGTGTCTACTTGCAAAAGCTTCAGAAGGCTGGATATGGCATCGACGACTTGGTCATGCAGGCATGAGAAATTTGCACACACTTGCGAAGAAGAAGCATGTCATTGGCATTGAAAATATCAAATTCCTCAAGGATCACTTATGCGGTGCCTGTGAAGCTGGAAAGATGACCAAGGCCAAGCATCCAGCGAAGACTATCATGACTACTACTCGGCCATTTGAATTGCTTCACATGGATCTCTTCGGTCATTATCATTATTCTGTAGTTTCAAATGATGCTTCTCAATACGGCTTTGTTATTTTTGATGGTTACTCTCGATATACATGGGTACAC
>LR738715.1:556820088-556839260 GCA_902687465.1 Secale cereale | reverse complement strand
CCTCATACGGACCAAATTCTTCATATGGATCAAAGTCCTCATATGAATATCATCGTGCTAATAACTCTGTTTCGCAGGGAAGAGCTAAGGGCTATGAATATGAGCATTATTCCTCTAACCATTATGTTCATAAGTCCTCGAAGAATTACTCTGCTTATTCATATGCTTATCCTATCTCCTCTTATGTGAAACGAAACGGGCTGGTGTCTATGCCAACTTTCTCGTATGGAGCTCGCAGAGTGATGAACTCTGTGCCACCCCTTCAGATATGGGTGGTAAAGAAAAAGAACTAATCTCTTATGCAGGGTCAGGTCTCCAGATGTGCTCAAACGTCTGAAGAATTTGCTGGAGACCTGAAAAATGCTTGAAAGGACGCAGGCTAATCACGAAGAAATGAACTCTCATTTCTCACGTCCTCATACTGCTTTATCTGTTGCATTGCTTGATGAAATTGATCCGATGATTTGATGTCATATTCTTCACTGATGAAGTATATGAGTTAGTAAGCTGCACTAATTCATCTGCACGATGATCAACCCAAAGCCACTAAGTGGGTCCTCGATAGTGGATGTACAAATCACATGACTGGTGACAAGAATCTCTTGATGGATGCTCCCTTATCACCATCTCATCTGAAGCACATCATCTTCGCTGACAAAGGCAAAAGTCAGGTATTGGGTCTAGGTAAGGTTGCGATCTCTAGGGATCGACACATGGACAATGTCATGCTTGTCGAGTCCTTAGGATACAACCCTCATGTCCGTCTCAATGCTTTGCGATCTGGATATGGTTGTTGCTTTTGGCAAATATCATTGTGTTGTGATCATGGAATCTGACAACTCCATAGTCTTCGAAGGCTTTAGAAGAGGAGACTTGTATATTGTTGATTTCTCTACAGGACCTCAACCAGCTATGTGTCTACTTGCAAAAACTTCAGAAGGCTGGATATGGCATCGACGACTTGGTCATGCAGGCATGAGAAATTTGCACACACTTGCGAAGAAGAAGCATGTCATTGGCATTGAAAATATCAAATTCCTCAAGGATCACTTAAGCGGTGCCTGTGAAGCTGGAAAGATGACCAAGGCCAAGCATCCAGCGAAGACTATCATGACTACTACTCGGCCATTTGAATTGCTTCACATGGATCTCTTCGGTCATTATCATTATTCTGTAGTTTCAAATGATGCTTCTCAATACGGCTTTGTTATTTTTGATGGTTACTCTCGATATACATGGGTACACATTGTTACCTACAAACATGAAGTGCAGGAAGTCTTCAAACCATTTTCCTCGAGGGCTTCAACCAACTTTGGTGTGAAGATCAAGCACATCAGAAGTGACAATGAAACTAAGTTCAAGAACTCTGGTCTCGATGACTATCTTGATGAACTTGGTATTACTCATGAGCTATCTGCTCCTTATACTCCTTAGCAAAATGGCGTCGTGGAGCGCAAGAACAGGACTCTTGCAGAGATGGCTCGCACTATGCTTGATGAATACAAAACGCCTCGTCGTTTCTGGATTGATGCTATTGATACTGCGTGCCACATCATCAACAGAGTATATCTTCACAAATTCTTCAAGAAGACTGCCTACGAACTCCTCACTGACAAGAAACCCAATGTGATTCATTTCAAAGTCTTCGGTGCTAAATTTTGGATTAGAGATCCTCATCACAACTCAAAATTTGCACCGAAAGCACATGAAGGGTTTATGCTTGGTTACGGAAAGGACTCGCACACCTACAGAGTCTTCAACAACGTTCTTCACAAGGTTGTTGAAACTGTAGATGTGCGGTTCGATGAAACTAACGGCTCGCAAAGAGAGCACCTGCCTACCGTGATAGATGAACCATCTCCTGAGGAAACTATCAAATTCAAGGCTACTGAGGATGTCATTCCCACCAAAGAATCTGCTGAAGAATTCATTCCAGAACCTGAAGAACGTCGAGCTGATGCACCTGAGGAAAATTCTAAAGAAAATGGTGCTGAAGAAAATACTGATCAAATTCCTCGACGTCAACCAGCTCATCCTCACGTTGCTAAAGAAGTGCAGATTGAGAAAATCATCAGCGACATCAATATACCAGGTCCTCTCACACGCTCAAAAACTTCACACTTATCTAACTTTTGTGGGCACTTTGCTTTTGTCGCTATCACAGAGCCCACTAAGGTAGATGAAGCATTTCTGGAGCCTGAGTGGATTCAAGCTATGAAAGAAGAATTACATCAGTTTGAACTCAACAATGTCTGGGAACTAGTCAAACGTCCAGATCCTCGCAAGCATAATATCATCGGCACAAAGTGGATCTACCGCAACAAGCAAGATGAAAATGTCCTTGTGGTAAGGAATAAGGCACGGCTTGTAGCTCAAGGCTACACACAGGCTGAAGGAATTGACTTCGATGAAACTTTTGCACCTGTTGCTAGACTTGAGGCTATTCGCATATTACTTGCTTATGCTAACCATCATGATATCATTCTCTATCAAATGGATGTGAAAAGTGCATTCCTCAATGGTAAGCTTGAGGAAGAAGTATATGTTGCTCAACCCCCAGGTTTTGAAGATCCAAAGAATCCTGACAAAGTCTTCAAACTCAATAAAGCTCTCTATGGCCTCAAGCAGGCCCCTCGGGCTTGGTATGACACTTTGAAGGAATTCCTCATGAAGAAAGGCTTCAAACCCGGTTCACTCGATCCAACTCTTTTCACTAAATCTTATGATGGTGAATTATTTGTGTGCCAAATATATGTTGATGATATTATCTTTGGCTGTACTGACCAACGCTATAGTGATGAATTTGCCTATATGATGAGTGAAGAATATCAAATGTCTATGATGAGAGAGTTGAAATTCTTCTTAGGTCTCCAAATTCGTCAACACCGCAATGGTATATTCATATCTCAGGAGAAATACCTCAAAGATGTACTGAGGAAATTCGGCATGCACGATTGCAAAGGCATCAAAATTCCTATGCCCACAAATGGCCATCTGTGCACTGATGAAACTGGTATTGACTTCGATCATAAGGTATACCGCTCCATGATTTGTTCTCTATTGTACTTATGTGCATCTAGGCCAGATATAATGCTTAGTGTTTGCATGTGTGCCCGATTTCAAGCTGCACCGAAGGAATCACACCATAAGGGTGTGAAACATATTCTTCAATATCTAGCTCACACACCAACACTGGGATTATGGTACCCCAAGGGCTCGGCTTTTGATCTCATTGGATATTCAGATTCTGACTATGTTGGTGATCTTGTGGACCGCAAATCAACATCTGGTACATGTCATTTTCTCGGAAGATCTTTGGTCTGTTGGTCCTCGAAGAAACAGAACTGTGTATCACTATCTACCGCTGAAGCTGAGCATATTGCTGCTGGCTCTTGTTGTGCTCAATTGTTGTGGATGAAGCAAACTCTCAAGGACTATGGTGTCAACGTGAAGAATGTGCCTCTACTTTGTGACAATGAGAGTGCCATCAAGATTTCTCACAACCCAGTTCAGCACTCGAAGACAAAGCACATTCAGATTTGTCATCATTTTCTTCGTAAGGGGGACATCTCTATTGAACATGTGAAGAGTGAAGAACAGCTAGCCGATATCTTCACAAAGCCCTTGCATGAGAAGAGATTTAGCAAGTTGCGGTGTGAGCTAAATATCTTAGAATCTTCGAAAGTTCTTTGAATTGGACACTCATCCTAACACTTATGCAAAATTGATGACTTAGATGTGCAACACATGAAGAATTTGTTTTTCTTCAATCAATGAAGAATAACGCTCTAAGTGTGAAGAAATTAATGACGAAATTTATTCTCAGAACCATACGACAATTGTATGTGGTGTCTGAAATCATCATTCTTATACGGTGGGTCACGCCACCACAAAAGTTGAAAATCTTCAATTTGAGTTTTTGAAATTCCTCAGTTGTTCATATTGTTCAACTTTGCATTGTCTTCACTGTTTCCGACTCTTTTCTTCATTGGCTATATATATATATGAGTTTATGTCCTCTACAGCATTCACTTATTGCTATTTCTTCAAGTTGCTCTTTCTGCTAAGTGAATGTGATCGGACCCTTCCCCCTCTATGCTAAACTCAACCCATTCCATTCACAAATTCTTCATATGCGTTCTATTTGAAACTTGTTCAAAATCTTCACTGTGTCCTTGTCTGCTGAAGAAATTGCGAACGCAACGTTAAAACTTATCCTTTCCAAAATTTTCGGCTTTGCCGCTCAAATCGTTTCGCATCCCACGACAATACTTATCTATTCACCCATGATCTCACACGATCTCCACTACACAGTACGTGGGTGACACATGTCGTGCGAATGAGAAGGGTCAGGGGCACGTTCGTCCTATTTCTTCGGGTGAACGGTTTTTCATCTCAGCTATAAATACCCCTCCCCTTCCCGCGCTTCACCTTTTACTCCGCTCATTCTCACTCTCCCGCTCGAGCTTCTCCAAGCCTAGCGCCACCGCTACTCCATCGTCGCCGGTGAGGAAGAGCTTCACTGCCTCGACCTCGTCGCCGTCGTACTCGCGCCGGCCATAGATTTCTTCACTCCGCCGCCGTCGTAGCTGTCTTCCTCCGCCAAGTTAGGGCGTGGAAGATCTGCACAGACGAACTTCACTTCTCCATCTCATAGTTCATCGTGTTCTTCATCCAGGGTAATTAAAAGTTATTTTTACTTCCCTCTTTGATTAAAACGTGTTCTTCAAAATTCTCAAAAGGTGTTTTCTTCATCAAATCTTCACACACTAAACACCTCACATATCCTCTGTTCTTGATTTGATTTCTCTAAGCTATGATTTTCTTCAAGATTCCTCAATTGTGTGGATTTTTCAATCTATACAACTCTGGAACCTAAGACAAAGAACGCTTTGTGAAATTCTTCAAGACACATCTGGTCAAATTCCTCAAACTTGTTATTTTTACAAAATCTTCTGAGAACGCATATGACCTCTCCAAATTCCTCGCACCTATACTCTGTTCACAGGTACTCATGTCTGCTGCTGAATCACTAGGTTCTCATCAACTTAACTCATTTGCAACGTTCCTTGAAGAAAGGTTGCATACTTCTTTAGAGAATTCGATTGTTCAAATTCCTCATCTGAGGAAAATGACTGACGGAAAGAAGCCGCATAAAGGAGGAAAGAAGCTAGAGGTTAATACTGCTTTTGAACTGCCTGAAGACATTTATGCTGACTATTGCACTCCTGATGAGGCAAAATTTGGAAAAGAGGACAAGAATCAGCGCAAGGTGCGCATCCAAAGAATAGAAAGGAGATGGGCACGTGAGTGGAGGGAGTACAGATATGTCACTCCCAAATACATGAAGAAATTCGCACTAAATCCTCCTTGCCCAAGACCTCCACTGGCACCTGGCCAAGTTGCTGACCCCACAAGCATCAAGCATGGTGAGGACTTTCCTGAAGAATGGGCCAAGCGCCAGGCCAAGTTGGCCAGACAAGCAAAAGATGCAGTGATGAAATTCACTGAAGACTCTGCTGCTGCTGCTGCCTCTTCTTCCAAGCCTAAGAAGGCCATGGCTAAGAAGCCTGCTCACAAGCCAAGTGCTTCTTCCTTAGCAATGCCCTCACGGCCAGTTTCTTCAAAGCCCTCATGGCAAATTCCTCACACTGCGCCTGCTCCTCCAAAGTCCTCAGCTCCTCCGCAAAAGTCTTCAGATGCTGCCACAAAATCTTCTGCTCCAGTGCATCTTGCCACATGTCAGAGGACTACATGCATATCCATTGCCTCAGGAGCCTCTGCAAGCTCCTCAGCCACTTCGAGTTCCTCAGCGATACCAAGTTCCTCAGCTGGTCCCTCGCTGCTGAAGAAAAAGAGAACTGCTGGACGAGGCTCTCGCCCAAGTCCTCATAAGAAGCAAGTTGCTTTCCAAGTGCCGTCTGATGACGAAGCTGATGATGATGAATTAGTTCAAATCATTAGAGACAGGCAAGAAAGGGCCGCTAGAGCCAAAGGAAGTGAAGTACCACTGCTATTGGATCCTAAGGTGATCCTTGATTTCATTGATCTCTGGCACAAGGACCCAAACACTCCTATGCCCGATTTCAACTTGACTCCTGGCCAAAGTCATATGCTGACCGCCTTCATAGGTGAAGAAAAATGAAAGTTTGAATAGGCTAGGCAGACCAAGAAAGCGCAGTACAAGAAGGAGCGCTTTCTGAAGAAAAATGCTGTCAACATGACTACTGAAGAACTAGTCAAGACTTAGGGCGAAATCAAAGCCCTCAACAATGCATTTGAAGCATATCGTGCTGACTGGTTGGGCGCCAAAATCAGATTCATCAATCTGACCAAAGGTTTTTCTTCAAGTGCTGCTCGCAAGACGCACATTGAAATTCCTTAGGCTGAAGCATCTGCTCAGTCTGCTGAAGGACATGCCAGCACTGCTGAAGAAAATCTGGCTGCTGAAGAAAATCCCAGGGCTAATGACTCCACTCCAGCCGCTGAAGAAATTGCCAGGGTAACCTCTAGTGTTGCGCCTAAAGAAAATGTCAGGCCAACTGAAGCTCCAAATGCCGCGCCTGAAGATTATGAAGAAATCAAGAAAACTTCATCAGTTGTGCCTGAAGAAAATGAACCAAATTCCTCTGCTGCTCCTGCACCCACACCAACTCCAATCCTTCCATCTGCATTAGATGTGAAGAAGACAAAAGCTGCAGAGAGTGCAGCTGTGAAGAAAAGGAAGGCATCAGCTTCTTCAGATTCTTCAGTTCCGAAGAAAACGAAGTCATTGACAAGCTCTTCTGAGAATCCAATTGATGCCATTCCAATTTCCTCCATGCCATCAAAGGACCTTGTTCCTTTTGATGAAGATTATGTGATTCCAAGCGAACCGGATGAAGACATTCCCTCTGCTGCTTCCTCAGAGCAGACGGATGAAGAAATTGAAGCGGATCCAATCCCTTCAACCCCAATCATCTCCTTGCCTATGCCTCAGCTTACTCCTGAAGAGGCCGGCGTTGAAGAAATGGAAGAACAACATTCTGATGTGGACATTGGGAATACCACTCCACTGGCGACTGATGACTTCTGGGATAGTCAGCATCCCAACTCCCCTTTGTTCCCGCCACTCCAACAAATTCCTCATTCACCAGCACCAACTGTTCCTTTGGGATTTAAGGAAACTCATCCCACACAGACTGTTCATGAAGACATTCCAGCCACTAGTGCTGAAGAAACTACCGTTGCTTCTGAATCGATGAAGACTGCTGCTGAAGAGGAACCAGAAATTCCTATGACTGAAGAACCTCAGATTGCAAATCCATAGGTAGTGATGCAATTGACAGATACTCCCCAACCGAAGCCAAAGGATCCTTTCTCAAGGAAGCAATCCTTCAAGAAGGCTGATTTCTTCGGCGATCATGTGTTCTTCACTGATTTCAATCCCTATGACTCTTCTCGCATAAGGAAGAGGCGTTTCTGGACTGCCAGTCAGGCGAATTTCTGTTCCTGAGTGCTATACAATAAAGACAAAGTCTTCGCGCATCAGCATATTCCTCACGTGGATATGGAGTCTCTGCCGTGTTTTGTGCCAGTCCTTAGTGTTCTTCACGACGCTGGATTTCTGTGTTTTTGCATAGATATATGCGATTGGAATGAAGAATTGATTCTCCAATTTTATGCAACCCTGCACATCACTGGCAATTCTGAAGACATCAACTCATGGGTGCTGGACTGGATGTCTGAAAACACTCATTACAAAGCTCCAGCCTCTGAATTGCTTCAGGCTCTGCCCCTCAGTCCTCCAAATGAAGCTGCACGTTGCATGTATGAGGAAACTGAACTCACTGATTGATGGCTTCTCGCCCCTCGTTGGTTACCCCAAGTGGAAGGTTTGAGATGCAGTGTAGCGGAAGTTTTCCCTTGGCAATACCAAGGATCGATTTCCCTGAGACTCCCAGTTTCAACAAGAAGGTGTCAACTGCTAACGGCGCCAGATATATTAGCAATCAACGTGGACCTGCACACAGATACAAATAACTTTGCTCCCAACAAGTACAGAGAGGTTGTCAATCTCTCCGGCCTTGTAGTTTACAAAGGATCAAACGCAAGTGATAATAGTGATAGGTAATGCTGCAATAGTAAGTAAAAGCGTAAAGTAAATAGTGGATGTGATCGATGATGGTAATATGGACCGGGGTCCCATGATGTTCACTAGTGATGTCTCTCTCCCAAAAGACGATAAAACAACTATGTGAGGTAAACGAGTTACAGCTGGGTAATTGACAGAATTATGTGCGCAAACCAATGCTAATTATATTGCAAGAAAGGTAGAGGTTCAAAGCATGGGCGGTACGCCAAGGTAAGTAGACCGAAATCCATCAATATCTACTACTAATCATCCACCTTGAGATATCTATCCAGAACATCTCGCTGGTATTAAGTTGCGAGTCCCACCCATAGTGTAAACTCAAAGCAACAGGCAACTGCATTAAAAGAACTTTACGTAAAGTAAACAATCCTTGCACCTGCGGGCACAAGCACCATTGTTTTCCCCCTTGTGGCAACAGCACATCCCCTAGACTCATGTTTCTGTCACTCAAGCTAGTCATCGAGGGGCATGAACCCACAATCAAGCATAACGTTCCCTCTTGGAGTCACTACCTACTACTTGGCCAAAAGCAATAAATAACAACGGGGAACATGAAAGAATTACTTACAAACATAAATATAAATAAGGTAGATCAAATATATTACTCAAACACAATCTGAACATAATCTCACAATCCATCGGATCCCAGCAAACTCATCATAGCAACAGCATAAGGATTACATATGTGCCTCGATCATGTAGGGCAGCTCACGAGGACTAATTAGGGAAGCACAAAAACGGGAGGAGAACATCACATAGCTACTGGTCATGGACCCATGGTCCAAGGGAGACTACTCACAACTCATCCGGGAGGCGTCCATGGTGGTGGAGAAGCTCCCGGTGGTGATCCTCCCCTCCGGCAGGGTGCCGGGAAGAGTTCTCCTGGTGCTCCCGATCTTGGAAGCGGCGGCGGCGGCGGAACAGAGATGAGATCGCGAAAAAGGGTTCCCGTCTCGAGGGTTTCGGGACGCGATATAAATATATGCCAAAGGGGGGCATCAGCGGAGGCTCGGGGGGCCCAGGTGCCCCCCCGGCGCGGCCAGGGGGGCCGCGCCACCAGGGCGCCTGGGGCCCTGGTGGCCCCCCTCCGGCTGTCCTTTGGCAGCTGGGAAGCTTCTGGAATGCTGATTTTTTATATAATTTTTCTGGAATTTTTCGGATAGTTCTCGTAACGTGAAAACCTGAAATACAAAAACAGCAGAAAACAGAAACTGGCACCGGGGTGCACTGAGTTAATAGGTTAGTCCAAATATGATCAAAAGTGTATGGAAGTGTATAAATATCATAGCAATATCACCCAAAAGAGGCATGGAGCAAGCAGAAATTATAGATACGTTTTGGACGTATCAACATCCCCAAGCTTAATTCCTGCTCGTCCTCGAATAGGTAAATGATAACAAGAATAATTTCTGTGGTGACATGCTATTAACCATATAAGGATTTTTCATAGTCATATGACAAAAGCTTACTGAGACAATGAATCTGTAGTAATTAAGTTGCCTCATGAGAAAATCACAAAGAACTGAAAGTTCTACAATATCATACTGAAACATCAAATAGATTTGTAATGAGCATGGTGTGCAAATATGATAAAGTGATATCTCGCTTGCCCCCTTTAGTGAAGCAAAACATAAATGCAGGGGCACCTCCAAGGTTTAAGTGATGACTAGATACAATGATTTCAAAATAAACGATATCATAATCATGCAAAAGACAATGCTACTTTGGGACAATGCACATTACACTCAGAATGACAATCATGCTCTCAGTAGTTGGTGCTTTAAAAGAAGGTGGAGACCCTCGAACCGTGGCTTTTGTTTGCAAGGTTGAAAACCCGTGATCAGAAACAAAGACAAAGCATGTACCAGAGCTCTTGGTTTTAAAAATAGAGGTAATAATTATATTTTTTCTTCTTAGATCATGCATGTTTCGTCAACGAATGCTAGCAGATGACTCAATTACTCTTTGAGATGGACAAGTTTCGAGGAACGGCTCCCGGATGAGGACGATCACATCCTCTTAATCTCCTTTGTTTATCATTGCCAAAGTTTTCTGATTTCTCATGAACAAAGCATGAAGGAGGGTTTGTTTGTTATATTAATTTTGAGCCGGGCGCACTCAATGCCAGTTCCTTCTCGTGTTATGGGTTTGCACATTATACATGCAATCCCGGGGTGAAGCTTGTCCAACTTAAAAAGATCATGAATTAACTACTACTTCCTCATGGACTTAAAACAGAGGCACAAAATAGGAATGCATTTTTTTTGAAGAATTTCGAGATGGTACATGAAAGTCTCCATTAGGAATGGCAGGTAAATATCATGTAGGAAGGTATGGTGGACTCATATGGCATAACTGGTTTAAAGGAATTTGGATGCACAAGCAGTCAGTCCGCTTAGTACAGGCGAAGGTTAGCAAAAGACTGGGAGTGACCAACTAAGAGAGCAATGACGGTCATAATCATGCAGAGCGACAAAGCAACATTGAATCAGGCATGGTAGTTATATCGCTACTCAGAAACAAAAGATCATCAAGGCTTGACAGCCTTTCTTTACAGTCTTAAATATGCATGAGCATACGCCAAGTCAATCAAAATAAATTCTTGAAGGAAGATATTACTAAACCATACCACATCATAGGCAAACAAATCATGTTGGTACTCCAATAACACATTGGAAACCCTCCAGCTATTTGAGACTAACCATAAGAAAACATGAACTACTAAGCGCCATTATGCACGTAGCATCTTTATCATAGACATATCAACTGGTGCCACGGAAGCAAACTCTCTTAACAAGATAATCATGATAAGTAAAGAGAGTTCAAGCAACCAACTAAACAAAAGCTCTTTTAAAAAGATAAGCATGAAAACTAAAAGCTAAGCATGATAGTAGCTATTGAAAGACAAAGAACACACACAGCAAAGATAGACATGAAAATTCTATGTTATGTTCTAGGTAGAAGTGGAGCGTGTTTCTCTCCCACATAAAGAAATGCTGAGTTCTGACTCGTTATGAAAAGCTAAAGAAAACTAAAAATGAAAACTAAAAGCAAGACGCTCCAAGCATAGCACATAACACATGAAGTGATAAAAATATAGTGGAACGAAAGACGAACTGATAATGTTGATGGAGAAGGGGATGCACGGGGGCATCCCCAAGCTTAGACGCTTGAGTCTCCTTGAATATTTCTTGGGGGTGCATGGGGGCATCCCCAAGCTTGAGCGTTTGACACTCCTGAATCTTTTTATCATCTTCCCTCGCACACTTGAAAACTCCCTTCATACATAACTCATCATAAACTGATTAGCGAGGTTAGTACCCATAATAAAATAATTGTTCCTTTCTGGAAATAAGGATATTCTTGAAGATCTACTGTTTCTCAAGATTGCCAAAAGGTTTTTGCAAAGAAAAAGCAAGCTCTAGGTTTGCAAAATGAAGGAAAGGCAAAGCAGGACAGAATCTGTGAAAAACAGAACATCAGGTAGTAAATGATTTTTTCGTGGCACTTCTGCAACTCTAATCAAAAAACTCAGAACAGACGCGCGAAAGACAATTGTATAGAGCACGCTGTCGGAAAAATTCAGACCAAAAAGATGATCTGGTGATTTTATACGTATTTTTCTATCCAAGGACAGAATCTGTTTTCTGGATAGCACGTCACAACTTTTGAACTTTCTTGGAATCAGAGGCTACACTTGGCACAAAATTGAAAAGCAAAGATACAATGATGATGCTACTGTAGTAAACAACATCATGACACAAAAAAAGCAAAATAAAATTTTATTCATGTGGGCTGCCTCCCAAAAGCGCTTTCTTTTATGCCTTTATGCTAGGCATAATGCAAAGAGATCAAGTTGTATCAATTGAACCATCATCAAGATCATCAAAAAGCTCTTCAATAATACAACTAGTCTTAAGAGGACTTTCAAATAAAGGCCTCATAGAGATACTTGTAGGAAGAAGACCAAAAGGATAAAAGTCAAGGGAAGATTCATTTACAAATTCATCGAAGAGAGGTGTTTCTTCCAAAGTCTTTACAGTTTCAACCCCTTTGGCATTAGATGGATTACTTTTAGAGCGGGGAGCCTTTGGAATGTGAACGAACTTAGGCTCCCTCTTTGACGGAGTTTCTACCTTTTTGGTTTTGATTGAGGAGAAAGTAGGTCCTAGAGTATCAAAGATTTCCTCAATCTTATCTAACCTAGAAGAGTCCAAGTCATGGGATTTGATGGTCTCCAAAGTTTTGAAAATTTTATGCATGGAGCTATCAAGCCTATTCAAATTCCCTTGGATCTTACGATCCAACTCATTTATCTTATTAGTGTTTGGCATCTCTAGCTCTATCTTTTCAGGTTTTTTCATAATGTGAGCTAGGGTGATGTCCTCTTGAATGCTAACAACAGGGGGATTCCCAACAAGGTTTTCAATAATACTAAGAGACTCCCAAACTGGGGCCTCTAGGAAATTTTCATTGATAGCAGTATCTAGAATAAACCCATTCCAAGAAGTAATTCCAACATAAAAATTTCTAAGCAGGATAGTAGTAGATTGCTTCTTGGTGGCTCTTTTTTGAGAATCATTAATTCTATACCAAGCATCTTTTAGACTTTCCCCACCTCTTTGTTTAAAGGTGAGAACTTCTGCCTCGCCAAAGACAAAAGGACCCGACATAATGACAACTAAAGAATGAAATAACTATTTTTGTGATTTTTGATAAAAGATACTAAAGCAAAAACTGAAAGGTAAACTAACAAGACTAAAAGCAAAGGTAAAAGATAGCGTGCAACTCCCCTATCCTGAAGAGTGGAGTCTCCGGCAACGGCGCCAAAAAACTTTGCTTGATGGCTTCTCGCCCCTCGTTGGTTACCCCAAGTGGAAGGTTTGAGATGCAGTGTAGCGGAAGTTTTCCCTTGGCAATACCAAGGATCGATTTCCCTGAGACTCCCAGTTTCAACAAGAAGGTGTCAACTGCTAACGGCGCTTGATATATTAGCAATCAACGTGGACCTGCACACAGATACAAATAACTTTGCTCCCAACGAGTACAGAGAGGTTGTCAATCTCTCCGGCCTTGTAGTTTACAAAGGATCAAACGCAAGTGATAATAGTGATAGGTAATGCTGCAATAGTAAGTAAAAGCGTAAAGTAAATAGTGGATGTGATCGATGATGGTAATATGGACCGGGGTCCCATGATGTTCACTAGTGATGTCTCTCTCCCAAAAGACGATAAAACAACTATGTGAGGTAAACGAATTACAGCTGGGCAATTGACAGAATTATGTGCGCAAACCAATGCTAATTATATTGCAAGAAAGGTAGAGGTTCAAAGCATGGGCGGTACGCCAAGGTAAGTAGACCGAAATCCATCAATATCTACTACTAATCATCGACCTTGAGATATCTATCCAGAACATCTCGCTGGTATTAAGTTGTGAGTCCCACCCATAGTGTAAACTCAAAGCAACAGACAACTGCATTAAAAGAACTTTGCGTAAAGTAAACAATCCTTGCACCCGCGGGCACAAGCACCGTTGTTTTCCCCCTTGTGGCAACAAAACATCCCCTAGACTCATGTTTCTGTCACTCAAGCTAGTCATCGAGGGGCATGAACCCACAATCAAGCATAACGTTCCCTCTTGGAGTCACTACCTACTACTTGGCCAAAGCAATAAAGAACAACGGGGAACATGCAAAAATTACTTACGAACATAAATATAAAAGATGTAGATCAAATATATTACTCAAACACAATCTGAACATAATCTCACAATCCATCGGATCCCAACAAACTCATCACAGCAACAGCATAAGGATTACATATGTGCCTCGATCATGTAGGGCAGCTCACGAGGACTAATTAGTGAAGCACAAGAATGAGAGGAGAACATCACATAGCTACTGGTCATGGACCCATGGTCCAAGGGAGACTACTCACAACTCATCCGGGAGGCGTCCATGGTGGTGGAGAAGCTCCCGGTGGTGATCCTCCCCTCCGGCAGGGTGCCGGGAAGTGTTCTCCTGGTGCTCCCGATCTTGGAAGCGGCGGCGACGACGGAACAGAGATGAGATCGCGAAAAAGGGTTCCCGTCTCGAGGGTTTCGGGACGCGATATAAATATATGCCAAAGGGGGGCATCAGCGGAGGCTCGGGGGGCCCAGGCGCCCCCCCGGCGCGGCCAGGGGGGCCTGCGCCACCAGGGCGCCTGGGGCCCTGGTGGCCCCCCTTCGGCTGTCCTTTGGCAGCTGGGAAGCTTCTGGAACACTGATTTTTTATATAATTTTTCTGGAATTTTTCGGGCAGTTCTCGTAACGTGAAAACCTGAAATACAAAAACAACAGAAAACAGAAACTGGCACTGGGGTGCACTGAGTTAATAGGTTAGTCCAAATATGATCAAAAGTGTATGGAAGTGTATAAATATCATAGCAATATCACCCAAAAGAGGCATGGAGCAAGCATAAATTATAGATACGTTTTGGACGTATCACTGATCACTACATGCAAGTGCTCATGAAGCCTTTGAAGCCAGGACAAGCCCCACGGACCAAATTCCTCGTGAAGGAATTACTGTTTCTGCCAAGGACTGTCTATCGCATTCTGACGAAGACTTTGAGTCCAATCAAGGGCCATGACTCGAATGATGAAGAAGTCGTTGGCATCATGAAGAATCTGCTATTCAACATCATCCATGGCGTTCCCGTCAACTACCATGATTTCTTCATGAGGAAAATGGCAAATGTTGCACTGTCCCCTTTCAACCTGAAGCCTTATGCTCCATGGATTATGAGATTCATCAGGACAAGGTCTTCAGTGAAAAAACAAAGCTGATACTTTCAATCATTGCAGCTACTTGCCCCCAATTGAAGTCCTCAAACGAACATTTTCCTTAGCTGATGACAAGGGCAAGGCCACTGCAGTGTTTGATGAAGGCACTCGTCCATTGGATGGCCAGTTTCGCAAAGCTGCATCTTATTCCACCAATGATGACTCTGCCACTCATGACTCTGCCGCCAACGCTCCAAAGCAAAATCCTCAAGGCACAGCTCCCAGGGTGATGACTGATCGTGAGCTTCTCCTCAGTCTTCATCAGAAGGTTGATCGCAACCACAAATGGGTCAAGCGTCAGTTTGGTTCAATTCTTCACAACATGACCTCTACTCACAATGCAGTGAAGAAAAACCATTACTACCTTCATGAAACCCTCAACCGCACCTGGGCTGTTCTGTCTCATCTCTATGGCGAAGAAGATCTGAAGAAAATGGGTCTCAAGGACGACTTTGACTGGTCTGCTCCTCCTCCGAAGAAATACAAGAAAGTCAAGGTTCCTCCCTTGGTGGCCAGCTCCTATTCTTCATCGTGCGAGACCGACGAGTATGAAGACCTGGACGACACAGCGACAGGCCCTACCTCAACTATCGACCCCAACAACGCTAGTGCTCCTTCATCATCATGATATTCTTCAGGGGCGTTAGTCCTCATTTTCGATCCTTTTGGTCATTCGATGACAAAGGGGGAGAAATTTGAGTTTATCTTCAAGCGGGTCTATATATATGGGAGTTTTTTTTGCTAAGTTACAACTCTCGTTCTTCTGATGACTTTGTGGATTGAGTTGTAAACTTAAACTCTATGGTGACCTGATACTTTTGATGTGATGTTTCTACATGCTTATTCCTCATTAATGTTATGCACGCATGCTGAATTACATCAGTCACCATATTTCATCATGCATTTCAAATTCTTCATATTATATATCGAATGCGTGTATGAATTACAAGATATAGGGGGAGATCTCCATGATTCTACTCTTCAAGTGTGCAATGCTTCAAAAGCAAATTCCTCACTATGCACAACTCCAGGGGGAGTTCTTCTATATCTTGCAATCAAATTCCTCAACATCAGTATTTACACTTCATATGTTTATCCCCGTTGAAAACTTAACCTATATTGTCATCAATCACCAAAAAGGGGAAGATTGTAAGTGCATCTAGTGCCCCTTAGTGATTTTGGTGTATTGAAGACTTATAGGTTAAGGGACTAATGTATTTGTGAGTGTACACAGGTCTATAAGTCTATGAGGAGTTTGATTATTACAGGGAAAGTCGACCCCTAAAAATGAAATTCTTCGACTGAAGACTTTGGATCTCTGAAGACTTTCTAAAGACTTTGAAAGTGAAGAAATTGGTGTGACCTTGAAGACTTGGTATTCACGTGAGGATCATGAAGCATGAAGACTCTTGTTTTTATAGTTTCATTTTCTGTTTGTTGAGTCATAGGAAACACCGTACTGTTAAAGGGGGTCGAGGAAATACTAAGGTAAAATTTCCATGTGATGCTCAACTCAAAATCCTACACCTACCAATCCCTTCGAGTGAATCCATTGGAAATCTCATACAGTTCAGTCATATTCTTCAGTGATAGAGACGAAGTTCTTCTGGTCTCTGAGGAATTTGTTCTGAATGAGGAGTTAGGAATTCGTCAGTGCGAATTGCCTACACAGTGAGGAACATGATAGCCCTGAGGAATTTGATACTCAAATTTCCGACCGTTGCTGTGCTACGCGCCAGCTGTCCCAAAATATCTACCTACCTAACAGTCATATCATTAAAGGGCATTTATGCCTTATCATGTCAAGATGCTCCCTAGGCTATAAATAGCCGCCCCCTACAACCACTAGTTGGTTGGCTGCTCCACGAGAAACTGACACTTGTCATAAGAGCAACCCATCCTTCGAGGACTTTGAGTGAAAATCATCAAGTGAGGAAAAACCCGAAACCAAACCCAAAACCTTCAAACCCAAAAGTGATTGAGCATCAATGAAGAGATTGATCCTGAGTGGATCCGACGCTTGTTACCTTTGAAGACTGTGCTTCTTTTAGACGGTTAGGCGTCATGATCTAGAGCATCCAAGAGGAATTGTGGATCGCCGAGTGACCGAATCTATGAAGGTTTGGAAGTCACCTGAAGACTTACCACGAGTGATTGGGCGAGGTCTGCGTGAACTTAGCTGAAGGAGAATACGGCGAGGACTTGGTGTCTTGGAGTGTGTGTCCTTGACTGGGTGTCCGGGACTGTGTGTCCTCAGGTTTAAATACCTAGTCGCTCCAACCAGATGTACAACTAAGACAACAGTTGGAACTGGTCTACCAAATCATTGTCTTCACCAAGCTTACTGGTTCTATTTCCTCAACTCTTTCATTTCCTCATATCTGTGTTGTGCGCTTGTTCATATCTGTTTGAAGACTTTGACTGAAGACTTTCTCAATTTCCTCAGTTCATTTTCTTCAGTCTGTTTGTCCTCATTATGTGTTATCCTGTGATTACGCTTTCTGTACTCTGTGTTTGTCTTCATTTCTTCATGATGGCCATGCTTGTATTCTGTCATGTTTACGTCTGAGTACTTATTCCGCTGCAAGTAGTTCTTCGTTAAGGAATTTCCTCAACAGCAAATTCCTCAGTGAAGAATTCATAAAAATCGCCTATTCACCCCCCCTCTAGTCGATATAACGCACTTTCATCGACGTGTGGAGTAATAGTAGTAGATACAGGCAGGAGTCGGTCTACTTGTCTCGGACGTGATGCCTATATACAATGATCATGCCTAGATAGTCTCATAATTATTCGCTTTTCTATCAATTGCTTGACAGTAATTTGTTTACCCGCCGTAGTATATCGCTATCATGAGAGAAGCCACTAGAGAACACTATGGCCCCCGGGTCTATTCTCAACATATCAATCTACATCTACTTTACTTTTATTGTTTTTATTTTCCGTTCTTATAAATCAAAAATACCAAAAATATAAACTATCATCTCTATCAGATCTCACTTTCGTAAGTGACCGTAAAGGGATTGACAACCCCTTATCGCGTTGGCTGCGAAGTTCTTATTTGTTTGTGAAGGTGCGAGGGACTCGCGCGTGGTCTCCTACTGGATTGATACCTTGGTTCTCAAAAACTGAGGGAAATACTTACGCTACTGTGCTGCATCTACCTTTCCTCTTCGAGGGAATGCAACGCAAGCTCAAGAAGTATCAGGTAGTTAAATAAATGTGTGAATATATAGACAACATTGTGTCCCTATAGTAAACCTCTAGTGGACTAGCTCGTTGATCAAAGACGGCTAAGGTTTTCTAACCATAGACATGAGTTTTCATTTGATAATGGATCACATTATTAGAAGAATGATATGATGGAAACACCCAACCATAAGCTTAGCATCAGATCGTATCACTTAGTTATTTGCTACAACTTTCGTAATGTCGACTATTTGTTACATAGAGAATGAGAACATGCCACTGCCGTCACTTCATAACTGGGTGATCATAAAGGTGCTCTACAGGTATCTCCAAAGGTGTTTGTTGGGTTGCATGGATCGGGACTGGGATTTGTCGCTCCATGTGACGGAGAGGTATCTCTCGGCCCTCTCGGTAATACAACATCATAGGAGGCTTGCGAGCAAGTGACTAGTGAGTTTAGTCATGGGATCTTGTATTATAGAACAAGTAAAGATACTTGCCGGTAACGAGATTGAATTACGTATGGATATATCGATGATTGAATCTCGGTCAAGTAACATATCGTCGAACAAAGGGAATTGCATACGAGATTGATTGAATCCTTGACATTCTGGTTCAACCGATAAAGATCTTCGTGGAATATGTAGGAACCAATATGTGCACCCAGGTCCAACTATTGGTTATTGACCGGATAGGAGTCTCGGTCATGTCGACATGATTCTCGAACCCGTAGGGTCGCACGCTTAACGTTTGGTAGCGCTAAGGTGGTATTGAAATATTAATATGGTGAAGTCCGAAGGTTGTTCAGAGTCCTGGATGGGATCCGGGATGTCACGAGGAGCTCCAGAATGGTCTAGGGGTAAAGATTCATATATGCAAAGTTGTTATCGGGGTTCCGGAAAAAGTTCTGTTTTTCCGGTATTGTACCGGGAAGCTTCCAGAAGGTACTGAAGGATTCAGGAGGGGTCCAGAAGTCCATAAAGGGTTCCATGATACGTCCCAAACGTATCTACTTTTCCAA
>LR738715.1:556800531-556811288 GCA_902687465.1 Secale cereale | reverse complement strand
CCAATATGAACAAAACAAAACCTTCTCGAGGCAATTAAATGAGCATACTGCTATCTTGCAAGACATTGGTAGACAACTAGAGAGCCTAAATATTGGGATTTCTAACCTCCAGACTAGGCTCACTATCACTGAGACCCAAGTTTCCAATATGTCCCACACACAAGCCACTTTGATAAACCAAATGGCAGCTAAACCCGAAGTGGTTGCACCCCTAAAGGAGGAAGAAGATAGAATTAAGAACCTTCCTACCCACCACACTGTTGCTACTATCCAAGTTGTTGAGGATATCCAAACTCTTAGCACCCAATGCACTCCTGGTCCCATTGGACCTATTAATGGTGATGCTATGACTATAGAAACTACCAAACAAGTGAGCCTAAAGGACACCACTACCACTCTACTTGATAGTAGTGACCTTGATTTTGATAATTGCACCCTTACCGAAGTTATTGATTTCCTTCACAAGATGTCTAGAGATCCCCACACTAGCACACTTAATCTTGCCTTCACAGAGCATATCACTAATGCTCTCATCAAAGTGCTAGGGAGGAGAAACTTAGGGTAGAAGCCTCCATACCTAGAAAGCTAGAGGATGGTTGGGATCCTATGATTAAAATTAAGTTGAATAACTTCTCTTGCTATGCTTTATGTGATGTTGGAGCTAGTACCTCCGTTATGCCCAAAAGAATATATGATATGCTTAAATTGAAACCTTTTGATTCTTGTTCTTTTGGTGTTCGTCTTGTTGATTCTTCCATCAAGAAACCCTTGGGGAGGATCGACGATGTTCTTATCATTGTCAATGACAATTATGTTCCCGTTGATTTTACTATTATGGATATTGAATGTGAACCTTCTTGTCCAATTATTTTGGGACGTCCTTTTCTTCGCACCGTTGGTGCCATCATTGACATGAAAGAGGGGAATATAAAATTCCAATTTCCTTTCAAGAAAGGGATGGAACACTTCCCTAGAAAGAAGATTAAGTTACCTTTTGAGTCCGTTATACGGGCTAGCTATTCTTTTACTCTTGATAAAACTTGATCTCTTTGCATTATGCCTAGCTTAAAGGCATAAAAGAAAGCGCTTTTGGGAGGCAGCCCACAATGAATAAAATTTTATTTTGCTTTTGTTGTGTCTTGATGTTGTTACTACAGTAGCATCATCATTGTATCTTTACTTTTCAGCTTTGTGCCAAGTGTAGCCTCTGATTGCAAGAAAGTTCAAAAGTTGTGACGTGCTGTCTAGGAAACAGATTCTGTCCTTGGACAGAAAAATTCGTATAAAATCACCAGATCATCTTTTTGGTCTGAATTTTTTCGACAGCGTGCTCTATACAATTGGCTTTCGGGCATCTGTTCTGAGTTGTTTGATTTGAGTTGCAGAAGTGCCCCGAAAAAATTATTTACTACCTGCTGGTCTGTTTTTCACAGATTCTGTCATGTTTTGCCTTTCCTTCGTTTTGCAAACCTTGAGGTTGCTTTTTCTTTGCAAAAACCTTTTGACTATCTTGAGAAACAGTAGACCTTCAAGAATATCTTTATTTTCAGCAAGGAAAACTTATTTTATTATGGGTACTAACCTCGCTAATCAGATTATGATGAGTTATGTATGAAGGGAGTTTTCAAGTGTGCGAGGGAAGATGATAAAAAGATTCAGGAGTGTCAAACGCTCAAGCTTGGGGATGCCCCCGTGCACCCCCAAGAAATATTCAAGAATACTCAAGCGTCTAAGCTTGGGAATGCCCCCGTGCATCCCCTTCTCCATCAACAATTATCAGTTCGTCTTTCGTTCCACTATATTTTTATCACTTCATGTGTTATGTGCTACGCTTGGAGCGTCTTGCTTTTAGCTTCCTTTTTAGTTTTCTTTAGCTTTGCTTGCTGTTCATAACGAGTTGGAACTCAGCTTTCTTTGTGTGGGAGAGAAACACGCTCCACTTCAACCTAGAACATAACATGGGATTTGCATGTTTATCTTTGTTGTGTATGTTCTTTGTCTTTCAATAGCTACTATCATGTTCATCTCTTAGTTTTCATGCTTTACTTTTTGAAGAGCTTTTGTTTAGTTGGTCGCTGGAACTCTCTTGAGTTATCATGCTTATCTTGTTAAGAGAGTTGGCTTCTGTTGCACTGGTTGATATGTCTATGATAAAAATGCTATGTGCATAATGGTGCTTAGTAGTTCATGTTTTCTTATGGTTAGTCTCAAATAGCTGGGGGGTTCTTAATGTGTTATTGAAGTACCAACATGATTTTTTTGCCTATGATGTGGTATGGTTTAGTGGTATCTTCCTCCAAGAATTTATTTTGATTGACTTGGCATATGCTCACGCATATTTAAGACTGTAAAGAAAGTCTATCAAGCCTTGATGATCTTTAATTTCTGAGTAGCGATATAACTTCCATGCCCGATTCAATGTTGCTTTGTCGCTCTGCATGATTATGACCGTCATTGCTCTTTTAGTTGGTCGCTCCCAGTCTTTTGCTAACCTTCGCCTGCACTAAGCGGACTGACAACTTGTGCATCCAAAATCCTTTAAACCAGTTATGCCATATGAGTCCACCATACCTTCCTATACATGGTATTTACCTACCATTCCTAACGAAGACTTTCATGTACCATCTCGAAATTATTCAAAAAAGCATTTCTCTTTTGTGCCTCTGGTTTAGCTCATGAGGAAGTAGTAGTTAATTCATGATCTTTTTAAGTTGGACAAGCTTCACCCCGGGATTGCATGTCTAATGTGCAAACCCCTAATACGAGAAGGAACTGGCATAGAGTGCGCCCGGCTCATTAAAAATTATACAACAAACAAACCCTCCTTCACGCTTTGTTCATGAGAAATCAGAAAACTTTGGCAGTGATAAACAAAGGAGATTAAGAGGATGTGATCGTCCTCGTGCGGGAGCCGTTCCTCGAAACTTGTCCAGCTCAAGAAGTAATTGAGTTATCTACTAGCATTCGTTGACGAAATATGCATATTCTAATAAAATAATTATTACCTCTGTTTTTAAAAACCAAGAGCTGTGGTACATGTTTAGTTTTTGTTTCCGACCACGGGTTTTCAACTTTGCCAACAAAAGCCACGGTTCGAGAGTCTCCACCTTCTTTAAAGCACCAACTATTGAGAGCATGATTGTCATTCTGAGTGTAATGTGCATTGTCCCAAAGTACCATTGTCTTCTGCATGATTATGATATCGTTTATTCTGAAATCATTGTATCTAGTCGTCACTTCAACTTTGGAGGTGCCTCTGCATTTATGTTTTGCTTCACTAAAGGAGGCAAGCGAGATATCACTTTGTCATGTTTGCACACCATGCTCACTACAAATCTATTGAGTGTTTCAGTATCATATTGTAAAACTTTCAGTTCTTTGTGATGTTCTCATGAGGCAACTTAATTACTACAGACTCATTGTCTTAGTAAGCACTTGTCATGTGACTGTGAAAAGTTCTTATATGGTTAATAGCATGTCACCACATAAATTATGCTTGTTATCATTTACCTACTCGAGGACGAGCAGGAATTAAGCTTGGGGATGTTGATACGTCCAAAACGTATCTATAATTTCTGCTTGCTCCATGCCTCTTTTGTGTGATATTGCTATGATATTTATGCACTTCCATACACTTTTGATCATATTTGGACTAACCTATTAACTCAGTGCACCCCAGTGCCAGTTTCTGTTTTCTGCTGTTTTTGTATTTCAGGTTTTCCCATTACGTAAACTGCCAGAAAAATTCCGGGAAAAATATATAAAAAATCAGCGTTTCGGAAGCTTCCATGCGGCCAAAGTAGGGCCGGAGGGGGGCCACCAGGGCTCCAGGCGGCCAGAGGGCGTGCCCCCCCTCCTGGCCGCGCCGCTAGGGCGCCTGGGCCCCCCTGGCCTCCTCTGACGCCCCCCTTTGGCATATATTTACACCGCGTCCCGAAACCCTCGAGGACGGATCCCTTTTTCGCGATCTCATCTCTGTTCCGCCGCCGCCGCACTTCCAAGATCGGGAGCACCAGGAGAACTCTTCCCGGCACCCTGCCGGAGGGGAGGATCACCACCGGGAGCCTCTCCACCACCATGGACGCCTCCCGGATGAGTTGTGAGTAGTCTCCCTTGGACCATGGGTCCATGACCAGTAGATATGTGATGTTCTCCTCCCCTCTTTGTTCTTCACCGATTAGACCTCGTGAGCTGCCCTACATGATCGAGGCACATCTGTAATCCTTATGCTGTTGCTATGCTGAGTTTGCTGGGATCCGATGGATTATGAGATTATGTTCAGATTGTGTGTGAGTAATATATTTGATTTACCTCTTTTATATTTATGTTCTTGAGTAATTCTTGCATGTTTTCCGTTGTTGTTTATTGCTTTGGCCAAGTAGTAGGTAGTAACTCCAAGAGGGAACGTTATGCTTGATTGTGGGTTCATGCCCCTCGATGACTAGCTTGAGTGACAGAAACATGAGTCTAGGGGATGTGCTGTTGCCACAAGGGGGAAAACAACGGTGCTTGTACTTGCAGGTGCAAGGATTGTTTACTTTACGCAAAGTTCTTTTAATGCAGTTGTCTGTTGCTTTGAGTTTACACTATGGGTGGGACTCGCAACTTAATACCAGCGAGATGTTCTGGATAGATATCTCAAGGTGGATGATTAGTAGTAGATGCAGATGGATTTCGGTCTACTTGCCTTGGCGTACCGCCCATGCTTTTGAGCCTCTACCTTTCTTTGCAGCATAGTTAGCATTGGTTTGCGCACATAATCCTGTCAATTGCCTAGCTGTAATTTGTTTACCTCGCTTAGCTGTTTTATCGTCTTTTGGGAGAGAGACATCACTAGTGAACATCATGGGACCCCGGTCCATATTACCATCACTGATCACATCCGTTATTTACTTTCTGTTCTTACTTACTAGTTGCAGTAATACCTATCACTATTATCTCTTGTGTTTGATCCTTTGTAAACGACAAGGCCCGAGGGATTGACAACCTCTCTGTACTCGTTGGGAGCAAAGTTATTTGTATTTGTGTGCAGGTCCGGTCAATCGCTAGTTGCGCCGCTAGTAGTTGACACCTTCTTGTTGAACCTCAGAGTCTCAGGGGATTCGATCCTTGGTATCTTTGCCAAGGGAAAACTATCGCTACACTGCATCTCAAACCTTCCACTTGGGGTAACCAACGAGGGGCGAGAAGCCATCAATATTTGAGTCATGAATTTGGCACGCACCTTAGGAAATGTGGAATTGTTTCACAATTGACACCGCCCGGAACACCTCAGCGTAACGGTGTGTCCGAACGTCGAAATCGTACTCTGTTGGACATGGTGCGATCTATGATGTCCCTTACCGATTTACCGCTATCTTTTTGGGGTTATGCTTTAGAGACTGCCGCATTCACTTTAAATAGGGCTCCGTCGAAATCCGTTGAGACGACACCGTATGAACTTTGGTTTGGCAAGAAATCGAAGATGTCGTTTCTGAAAGTTTGGGGTTGCGATGCTTATGTCAAGAAACTTCAACCTGAAAAGCTCGAACCCAAATCGGAAAAATGCGTCTTCATAGGATACCCAAAGGAAACGATTGGGTACACCTTCTACCACAGATCCGAAGGCAAGGTCTTTGTTGCCAAGAATGGATCCTTTCTAGAGAAAGAGTTTCTCTCGAAAGAAGTGAGTGGGAGGAAAGTAGAACTTGATGAGGTGACAGTCACCCCTCCCGAACCGGAAAGTAGCGCAGCGCAGGAAATTGTTCCTGAGGTGCCTGCACCGACAAGGGAGGAAGTTGATGATGATGATCATGAAGAAACAGATCAAGTTACTACTGAACTTCGAAGGTCCACAAGGGCACGTTCCGCACCAGAGTGGTACGGCAACCCTGTCATGGGAATCATGTTGTTAGACAACGGTGAACCTTCGAACTATGAAGAAGCGATGGCGGGCCCGGATTCCAATAAATGGCTTGGAGCCATGAAATCCGAGATAGAATCCATGTATGAAAACAAAGTATGGACTTTGGTGGACTTGCCTGATGATAGGCACGCCATAGAAAATAAATGGATATTTAAGAAGAAGATAGACGCGGATGGTAATGTGACCATCTATAAGGCTCGGCTTGTCGCTAAGGGTTATCGACAAGTTCAAGGGATTGACTACGACGAGACTTTTTATCCCGTAGCGATGCTGAAGTCAGTCAGAATCATGTTAGCTATTGCCGCATTCTATGATTATGAGATATGGCAAATGGACGTCAAAACGGCATTCATTAATGGCTTCCTCAAGGAAGAGCTGTATATGATGCAGCCAGAAGGTTTTGTCGATCCAGAAAATGCTAACAAGGTATGCAAGCTCCGGCGCTCGATTTACGGGCTGGTGCAAGCATCTCGGAGTTGGAATATTCGCTTTAATGATGTGATCAAAGCGTTTGGCTTTATACAGACTGATGGAGAAGCTTGTATCTACAGGAAAGTGAGTGGGAGCTCTGTAGCATTTCTCATATTATATGTGGATGACATATTGCTGATGGGAAATGATATAGAATTCTTGGAAACTGTAAAGGCCTACCTGAATAAGAGTTTTTCAATGAAGGACCTTGGAGAAGCAGCTTACGTATTAGGCATCAAAATCTATAGAGATAGATCGAGACGCCTCATCGGTCTTTCACAAAGTACATACCTTGATAAGATATTGAAGAAGTTCAATATGGATCAGTCCAAGAAGGGGTTCTTGCCTGTTTTGCAAGGTATGAGATTGAGCAAGGCTCAGTCCCCGACCACGGCAGAAGATAGAAAAAAGATGAGTGTCATACCCTATGCCTCGGCCATAGGTTCTATCATGTATGCCATGCTGTGTACCAGACCTGATGTGAACCTTGCCATAAGTTTGGTAGGGAGGTACCAAAGTGATCCCGGTATGGAACACTGGACAGCGGTCAAGAACATCCTAAAGTACCTAAAGAGGACTAAGGATATGTTTCTCGTTTATGGAGGTGACGAAGAGCTCGTCGTAAAGGGTTACGTCGATGCTAGCTTCGACACAGATCTGGATGACTCTAAGTCTCAAACCGGATACGTGTATATTTTGAATGGTGGAGCAGTCAGCTGGTGCAGTTGCAAACAGAGCGTGGTGGCGCATTCTACATGTGAAGCGGAGGACATAGCTGCTTGCGAAGCAGCGCAGGAAGGAGTCTGGATGAAGGAGTTCATCACCGACCTAGGAGTCATTCCAAGCGCGTCAAGCCCGATGACTCCCTTCTGTGACAACACTGGTGCTATTGCCATTACCAAGGAGCCCAGGTTTCACAAGAAGACCAAGCACATCAAGCGCCGTTTCAACTCCATCCGGAATTATGTTCAAGATGGAGACATAGATATTTGTAAAGTGCATACGGATCTGAATGTTGCAGACCCGTTGACTAAACCTCTTCCACGGGCAAAACATGATCAACACCAGGACTCTATGGGTGTTCGATTCATCACAATGTAACTAGATTATTGACTCTAGTGCAAGTGGGAGACTGTTGGAAATATGCCCTAGAGGCAATAATAAAAGTATTATTATTATATTTCCTTGTTCATGATAATCGTCTGTTATTCATGCTTGAATTGTATTGTACGGAAACAGCGATACATGTGTGAATATATAGACCATAATGAGTCCCTGGTAGGCCTCTAGTTACCAGCTCGTTGATCAACGGATTGTCATGGTTTGTGACACCCCCGATTTGTCCGTACACTAATCATGCACGCAAATGTGTACGACCAAGATCAGGGACTCACTGGAAGATATCACAACACAACTCTAGACACAAATTAAAATAATACAAGCTTTATATTACAAGCCAGGGGCCTCGAGGGCTTGAATACATAAGCTCGATACACAAGAGTCAGCGGAAGCAATAATATCTGAGTACAGACATAAGTTAAACAAGTTTGCCTTAAGAAGGCTAGCACAAAAGTAACAACGATCGAAAAGGCAAGGCCTCCTGCCTGGGACCTCCTAACTACTCCTCGAAGCCGAACTCCATGTAGAAACATCATCGGGGTCCTCTGGCTCCTGGACTCCACCAATCTGGTTGCATCATTCGCGAAGAAGGAACAAGAGGGGAAAAGGGGGAGAAAAGAAACCGTGAGTACTCATCCAAAGTACTCGCAAGCAAGGATCTACACTACATATGCAATGATATCTGTGTAAGGGGGGTAATATATGTGGGTTAAACTGCAGAATGCCGGAATAAGAGGGGGATAGCTAATCCGATTGAAGACTACGCTTCTAGTAACCTCCATCTTGCAGCACTAGAAGAGAGAAGAGGGTAAGTAACAAGCATCCTCGCTTCTCGCAGCCCCCATCTTGCAGCAGTAGAAGGGAGTAGATGGTAAGTTCACCAAGTACCATCGTATAGCATAATCCTACTCGGTGATCCTCCCGCACATCACCCTGTGAGAGAGCAACCACCGAGTTGTATCTGGCACTGGTAAGGGTGTGTTTTATTAAGTATCCGGTTCTAGTTGTCATGAGGTCGGAGTACAACTCCGGGTCGTACTTTTACCGAGGGACACGGCTATTCGAATAGATTAACTTCCCTGCAGGGGTGCACCACATAACCCAGCACGCTTGATCCCATTTGGCCGGACACACTTTCCAGGGTCATGCCCGGCCTCAGAAGATCAACACGTCGCAGCCCTACCTAAGCACAGCAGAGAGGTCAGCACGCCGGTCTAAGTCCTAGGCGCGCAGGGGTCCGGGCCCATCGCCCAACGCACACCTGCACGTTGCGTACGCGGCCGGTGAGCAGACCTAGCAACCTCCATTACTAAGGAAGTTGCGTTACGCGGTCCAACCCGGCGCGCGCCGCTAAGTCGCTGACGTCAAGAAGGCTTCGGCTGATACCACGACGTCGAGTACCCATAACTATTCCCACGTAGCTGGTTAGTGCGTATAGACCAAATGGCCAGACTCAGATCAAATATCCAAACTCGTTAAGCGTGTTATTATGAAAATCACCGCGGACAACGACCAGGGCCAGGCCACCTCTCGACTGGGTGTCACAACCTGCCCCTGTCGCTCCGCCACAAAGATCCACTCGGGGGCCGTTGGGAACTCAGGCCCACCACTACCTGGATGGAGCCACCTGTCCTTTCAGCCCCCATATCGGAATCACTTGCGGGTACTTAAAGAGCCGACCCGACTTTAGTCACATCATGTATCATGTAAAGTGTATGTAGTATATACCCGTGATCACACCCAAGTGATCACGGCCCGATAGAATAGCAGGGCAGACGGACAAGGGTGTAGGGCCACTGATGGAGTACTAGCATCCTATACTAAGCATTAGGATGGCAGGTAAAGTGTCAACAGTTGTAGCAACAATGACAGGCTATGCAGCAGAATAGGAGTAACCGAACAGTAACATGCTACACTACTCTAATGCAAGCAGTAGAGAGAAGAATAGGCGATATCTGGTGATCAAGGGGGGGGCTTGCCTGGAAGCTCTGTAGACGAAAGGAATCTTCGGAATCGTAGCCGTAGTCGAACACCGAAGCATCAATGGTCTCGAGGTCTATCACGGTATCGGAGTCTACCGAAAATAAGCAACGAAGGGGAAACAAATAAATAACAGAGCAAGCAATAGCATCACAAAGCATAACATGGCAAAACGCGGTGCTACGTGTGACCTAACGCGGTAGGAGGTGATACTGACAAGGATGAAAAACATCCGGGAAAGTATTCCTGGTGTTAGGCATTATCGGGCAGATGAAACGGAGGGGAATGTTGCATGTTCGGTATGATAGAGATGTGTTGCGGACGAACGGACCGCGTATTCGGATTCGTCTCGTCGTTCTGAACAACTTTCATATATAAATTATTTTCATCCGAGTTACGGTTTAAAAGATATGATTTTCTAAAGTTTTTATTAATTTCTGGAATTTAATATTAATTAAATTAATTCAAAAAAGGATTTATGACATCGGCATAACATCATGCTGACGTCATCATGGTTGACTGGTCAAATTGACCAGTGGGTCCCACTGGTCAGTGACACAGTATATTTAATTCTATATTTAATTAACTAATCCTTATTAGTTTAACTAATTAAAGTTAATTAGATTAATCATAATTAATTAGTTTAATCTTAACATTATTTAAATTAGTTAATTATCCATTAGGTTAATTAAAGACAGGATTAATTAGATTAATTATCTAGTTAATTAATTAATTAATATTATTAATTATTTATATTTATTTATCTATTTTATTATTTTTATTTTTATTTTATATTTTTATTAAACGTTCTGGGGGTGGGGCCCCTTGTCATTGGCCCATAGCGGCTAGCGGGCTAACGGGTGCGTTTGCTGGGGCGGAGCCCCGAGCGTGCGGCGGTTACGGGCGCCCGACGGGGCGGACTCGAGCATCGACGGTGGGACACCGCGGGGGCGCCGGCGGGGCGCGGCCTGGGGCCAAGCGGCACCGGACGAGCCGGCGGAGGGTGCGGCTAGACGGGGCCTGGCGAAAGAGGCCGCGGTCCGACGCTGCGAGGCGAGGGCAGCCGGAGACGAGGCTCCTGGTGCGGTGCGGGCAGTCGCCGGAGGGGGGGGTCGGCGGTGAGGCTCCGAGCGTGTCGAGGCGAGTGAAGGGGGGAGAGCGGGGTGCGGATCGACGCAGCGGACGGCGCCGTGAGGAGGGTTGCACGGGCGGCGGCGTTGGTAGAGCAGCGGCCGCGCAGAGGGGGAGGAGCAGCATAGCATGACAGAGGCAGAGGAGAAGG
>LR738715.1:556781898-556798476 GCA_902687465.1 Secale cereale | reverse complement strand
CCCCCCCCCGTAGCTCCCCTGGCGACCCCCTTTGGCATATATTTAAAGCGTCTCGAGGAAACCCTGATTCCGGACCCCTTTTCTCCAGACGCGATTCCGATCTCCGCCGCCATCGCCATCAAGTTTCGGGGGACCAGAATTCCTGCGTCGGAACCCTGCCGGGACGGGGAAGTGCCCCCGGATTCATCTCCATGGACATTGCTTCCTCCCTCCATGAGGCGGGAGTAGTTCCTCCTCGGGGCTGAGGTTTCTACCAGTAGCTATGTGGTTATCTCTCTCTCCCATGATGTGATCTTCGTTGTGATCATAGGCTATGTTAATCTAGGGTGATCCCATGATATTTCCCCTTCCTCTATGTATTGGATTGATGTACTCACTTGTCTTTATCTAGTATAATCCCCGAGACCAAGGTGACAGCGGTCTATTGGACATGGATTAGAAAAGTATTTTCATGAGTGATTTCCTCTCTTGTGTGTTGATTGAAGATTGAGAGTCTCTTGGTGCTTGTCTTTGACTATCCTTTAGATATGTTGTGGTGATTGTGGGACTCTCTTTGGATGGCCGCGGTGACATTGGGAAATCCTTAGATTGAGAACTACGAACTTTGAGGTGTGCTTTTGAGCCCTACATAATTCTCGTCCTCTCTTGACCACGAAGGAATGACCTCCGAGTGTGTCCCCTTTGCATGTTTTATGGGAAATATCATGTGATTCAATTATGTTAATGTTGTTGGGAGTTGCCACTAGTGAAAGTATGAAGCCTAGGCCTTGTTTCCACCATTGCAATACCATTTGTGCTCACGTTTACCACTTGTTTGCTTGCTGCACTTTTTATTACAGGTTTATATTACTTTGCTTTGCCACTCCTATCATCCATATTTTACCATCTCTTCGCCGAACTAGTGCACCTATACAACTCCTAGTTGTATTAGGTGTGTTGGGGACACAAGAGACTTCTTGTATCTTAGTTGCAGGGTTGTTTGAGAAAGGCCATCTTCAACCTCTACTTCCCTGAGTTCGATAAACCTTAGGTCATCCACTTGAGGGAAATTGCCGCTGTCCTACAAATCTCTGCACTTGGAGGCCCAACATAGTCTACAAGAGTAGAAGCGTGCGTAGACATCAAGCTATTTCTGGCGCCGTTGCCGGGGAGGTGAGCGCTTGAAGGTATATCTTTAGATCTTGCAATTAAATCTTTTTGTTTCTTGTTTTTATTTCACTAGTTATGTTCATGGAAAACCGTGCTATTGGATCGTTGCTTGCGGGAAGATGCCCCACACCTGTGGTGGTGGCTCCTCCCCCTACTGAAATTGTGCCCTATAAAATACCAGCTGGTATTATCGATTATGTTTTGGCTAATCGTTATGCAGGAGACAGACATCCCGGTGAACACTTGCTATATATGTCACAACTATGTTCATTATTTAAGCTTGCAGGTGTATCGAGGGAGTTTGTCATGAGGAAATTATTTGCCTTGTCACTGAAAGGAAAAGCATTGGAATGGTATAGGCTACTAAATGACTCTCACCTGTTGGAGTGGGAAGAGATCCAGTCTCTCTTTTACTCCAAGTTTTATCCTCTTCATGAAGTCCATGAGAATAGGAATTATGTTTATAATTTTTATCCTCATGACGGAGAGAGCATAGCTCAAGCTTGGGGGAGACTGAAAACATTAATGCTAAAATGTCCTAACCATGCGCTCCCCAAAGATATGATTATTACTAATTTCTATGCGAGGCTCTCTCGACAGGATAAAGATTTGCTCGATGCTTCCTCTATGGGTTCTTTCACAAACGATAAGAGTGATGCTAAATAGGAACTCCTTGAAAGAATTCAACGCAACACTGATGATTGGGAGATCGACAAAGGTAAAGAGTCAGGTATAATTTATGAGTATGATTGCATTAAGTCCTTTGTTGAAACTACAAGTTTTAATAAGTTTAGTGCTAAGTTTGGACTTGATTCTCAACTCCTTGTTGATTTCCTCAAATCTTTTGCTTTACATCTTAATATGCCTAAGGAGGATTGGATCAAGCATCATAAACCTTTTAAAGAGATTTGCAAAGAAAATGAAATTGTTCATGATGATTGCAACATGCATGATCCAATTCCTAAAAATGAAGTTTTATATAAGCATGTTAATTTTTGTGGAGTGGATAGACCTTGTGAAAAGCATATGATTGAAGAAGAGAAGTATTGTAAGCAACATAAGCATGAAAGAACAATCACTTGGGTCAGAGATTTAAATGAAATTGCTAGAGAATTGTGTGACCTTTATCCTTTTACTTGTGAACTTTGCCGTATAGAGGGTCACTTTAATTTTCAATGCATGCACTTTCAAAACATAACTGTTAACCAGTTGTGTGATAACATGATCACCTCTGATCTTTATGATGAGCTTATGTTATTTTTGATGTGTGAAGAGTTATCAGAAAAGACTTCATGGCTAGATGTTAATGCCATAGGAATAAAAAACACTTTGCAAAATTGCCATCTCTATTGTGTTCTTAATTGCCATGAAAATGATTACATAGGTAAGATTATAAAGGAGGGAACTTTACCAAAGTATAAAAATGTCTCTTATATTTCTGCTAATAAAAAGGAGAATTTCTCCCAAGTTTCCCCTATTGTTTCTAATGATAAACCAGGATATGTGGAGAAGCTTCATCTCCAACCACTCCCTCCTAAGGTTAAGAAGAAGAAAAAGAAGAGGAGGAGGAAGAGGAGCAAGAAAGAAGAAGACATCAGTATCCAAATCCCGCTGTTGGTTATTGACTGGAGAGTGGTCTCGGTCATGTCTACGTGTCTCCCGAACCCGTAGGGTCTACACACTTAAGGTTCGGTAACGCTAGGGTCGTAGAGATACATGCACGTGGAAATCCGAAAGTTTTTCGGAGTCCCGGATGAGATCCCGGACGTGACGAGGAGTTCCGGAATGGTCCGGAGGTAAAGAATGATATATAGGAAGTCCAGTTTCGGCCATCGGGTGATCTCCGGGGGTCACCGGGAGTGTCCCGGGACCACCGGAGGGGTCCCGGGGGTCCACCGGGTGGGGCCACCCATCCCGGTGGGGCCCCTAGGCCGCAAGGGGAAGGGGGCCAGCCCCTGGTGGGCTGGCGCACCCTACTGGGCCCTCCCTCATGAGCCTAGGGTTGAAACCCTAGGGGAGGGAGGCGCCCCCTATGCCTTGGGGGGGCAAGTTCCCCCCCTAGGCCGCCGCCCCCCCTTGCAGATCCCATCTGCAGGGGCTGGCGCACCCCGCTGGCCCCCTATATATATGTGGGGGGGGAGAGGGCAGCGGCACCCAATCCTCTGGCGCCTCTCCCCCTCCCGTCACACCTTCCTCCTCCTCCGCAGGGCGCCGGCGAAGCCCTGCAGGATTTCCCGCTGCATCCACCACCACGCCGTCGTGTTGCTGGATCTCCGACGATCTCTCCTCCCCCCTTGCTGAATCAAGAAGGAGATGACGTTGCTGTACCGGACATGTGTTGAACGCGAAGGTGCCGTCTGTTCGGCGCTAGATCATCGGTGACGAAGAACGCGAAGAGTACGACTACTTCATCCACGTTTCTTCGAAAGCTTCCGCTCGCGATCTACAAAACAGTATGTAGATGCACTCTAATATGCTCGTTGCTAGATGTCTCCTTAGATGGATCTTGGTGAAAGCGTAGAAATTTTTTGAATTCTGCTATGTTCCCCAACATTTTGCATGGGACAACTTCTTCTCTCTGTCCTTTCTGTTTGACAACACGACCGACGCTCCTCGATCTGGAGCGAGAGGGTAGATGGTCCTCTCCTCTCCAGCATCAGTTTGGTGGTGATGATGCGACCAAGTCAGGTGCTTTGTTCCAGGTGGCGCTTGTTCGCTTGTTGTAAGCGTCCTTGGTCGCGTCTTGGGGTAGTCTGGCCTCTCATGTGTTTTTTCTTTGCGGTTTGCTGGCGGTGTCTAGTAGTGCACTCGCGGTGCTTCTTAGTGTGTTTGGCTCGTTTTGTGGGGGTTTTTTCTATCAACGTGCATAAGAATTTTCTCGATGCTATGTGTTGTTGGGTTGTGTGACTTTATTTATAAAGCGAAGCGGAAATCTGTTTCAAGTATATTAAAAAGAAAACTGTTTCAAGTATAGCACACAGAGATGTGGGTTAATTATGTATATCTTCGATCATTGCTCCGCCCACCGTGTCACGTGTTGATTGATGAACTGAAGCAAGAGCCCCTGGTTTCTAGAAAGGAACACTCGCGTCAAGATATATATCATGACATAAGTAATGTGCTGCCAGATCATCATGTACTACAATATTCTGCCGATTGATCATCATATTATAGTACAATATTCAGTAGACTGTAGAGTATCACCGATTGCAGCGGTGACGGAAACCACCACCGAACCATTCCCTCAGATCAGGTCAGGTGACGGGTCAGAAATAACGAGCCGACAGTCGTTGCCATGGTGCTCTCCGAATGGCGCGCACAGCACTAAATATGCAACGCTCTCGTGTACCCAGGACCGTATCTGTATGCCGATCTCATATATGGGGTCTCAGATTCAGACTTTCTTGACACACGAGTAATGGCTCGTGTGAGCCGATCAACCGAATCCTCGCGTTCTCCATGAATTCGCAGCGATCGCCGTTTGTCAACTTGGTATTCAAGGGGCAAGTAGCTAGGCAGCAGCACAGTGGTCGATTGTCAATGCGGTTGTTTCTCTACGATGCTCCGGGAAGAAATGAGCGGCAGTGCCTTCATGTAGTACCGTAGTTTTCCATCCGAGCCACATGGCATGTCTGCAACCCAAGGAAGGTGTACACCAGCACAATGCCCAAAGCTTACCTTAGAGCATCTCCAACATACGCGCTAATTTTTTTTACAGCATTGAAATAGTGTTTTAGCGCGTGCAGGAGGATGATTGCTTTATCAAGCGTTGTAAAATTTGACGCGCCGCTATAGCGCTTCACCAGACGCTACAAAATTTAGCGCGCCGCTATAGCGCTTCACCAGACGCTGCAAAATCCAGCCCACGTCCAGCCCGTGCTTGGAAAAAAATTGAAACAACACATCCGAAAAAATATGAAACAACACATAGTTCAAATTCATAGCATAGTTCAAGCCGCAAACCACAAGCTAATTCATACAATGCAAATAAAACTAGATAAAATGATGCTAAAAAACTAGATAAAACTACTTCTCGCCCTTCTCGGTGGTGTAGTCTGACAACGTAAACGCGCCGAGCCATCGAGGATCTTCATCATCCCAGGTCAACGCAGGTCCCAGCTCGATCTGGGCATCCGCCAGTTCCTTCCAAGCACACTTGTCCGCCCGACGCACGGCTCACTCCGCCCTCCTCTGCGCCCAGAACTCGTACTCTGCTACGACATCCCGCGGAAAGCGCTCGCGCCACACCGCCATGGTGTGCTCATCCACCTCGGCGATGAGGAGGCGGCGATCCTCGTCGGTGATTAATCGTGGGGGGAGGCGCGAGTTCATGCGCCTGCTCGCGCGTCCGCACGTCGGAGAAGTTCATCTGCGCCCGTGGTCAGCCGAGGCGCCACGCCACCGCCTCGTACGCACGGCTGGCCTCGTGGGCAGTCTCAAGTGTTCCGAGTCCAAGGCGTGTATCGTCAGAGCGTATCTCTGCGTAATACACGCTGGAAAGACAGAGGCGGATGCCGCGGAAGTCCGAGCTGCTCCGGGGGCGCGGTGGCATGGCGGGACGCTGGAAGAGGCAGGGAAGAAGGCGCAGAGGCGGGAAAGAAGGCGTGGCGGCGGCAGGGCACCGGAAGAGGCAAGTAAGAAGGTGTGACATGCCAAACTTTCGCGTGTCTGCTGGAGCGGGCCACACGACCTCTCGCGCACTAAATTAGATGTTTATCGAACGAGCTGGATATTTCGCGCGCCTGTTGGAGATGTTTAAATAAGATTGAATGGAATAGGAATAAGAAAGACGTATGATATACTGTTATGTCCTCTTGTGTCCTACCGAATTATAAAATTACGTAAATTTTATAATCAGAGACATAATGTACATTTCTCATGTAGAAATATGTGACTCAGTTAGAGGAAAAAAGAACTACCAAAAGATAAAGTCTTCATGTTTTTTCAGCTAATTCTTAAAGGGCGCACCAAATTCTTTAATGTACCACATACATTTTTAGGGGTCGTCTACGACGGTTAAACCAAATCTTCAGAGACATTCACTTATGTATACTAACAAACTCATTAGTTTCTTAGTCATTTTTGCCGCCAATACTCCAAAACCACAAGAGGGCACTAGATGCACTTTCACTGGTCGATGATTAATTGTGTGTCAAAAGATAAACATACAATTGATTTAGGTAGAAGGACAAGTTATATGTCAAGAGTGTACATGCAATTAGATTGGAAAATGGGTCTTCCACTTAGGGCATCTCCAACAGTTGTAAGATAGGTGTCCGTAAATTTACCACCTTGGACATAGTGATGATGTGGCATGTAATAAATGTGGAGAGAGAGCAAAGTTGTATGTAGATTAACCAACAACCTTTGCACAAGCTCCAAGGTGGAATAGAGAGCAATCACATTTATTTTCTTACCATCTATTGGATACCTTACATACAATCTATTGGAGTAGTTGTATGATAGCTTGTTGGTTGATGGCATGGACATTTTACCAACAAGTCTAACATACAACCTATTGGAGATGCCCTTACTCTCCTTTGATTATTCTCACATTTCCCAAGAAAAGAGAAGGCAAGAAAACACGTGAGGCAACAAAAGGCAACTCTCAAGTTTGCACACAATAGTTGTCGTACTTTCAAATGGCAACCTAGTTAAGACACATGTTCCTTTCCTCATGGAGGTCGCCATCGTTGCAGCTTGGAGCATTTGGATCACAAGGAATAAATTGATTTTTGAAAATGAAGTCCCCACTTTTTGAAAAGTGGCGCCAATACTACAAATATGAATTGTGTTGGTGGGCTTTCTGGCCATGAAAAGGAATCCCACTCGATTTTATGATTGGTTGCAAACCTTTTGGTCTCTTCTTCCAGCTTTTAAAATACTTGTGCACCAGTTGTTTGTAAAGAAAACCTAGTCCAAAAGGTGTTTTCCTCAAGTTTTGACTTATTACGTCAACATTGCTCCTCATCTAGTCAGATCACATCGGGAGATTGAGAAGGAAAAAAAAATACCCGTCAGCGACTAGGCTTGTGATTCCTAATGGTTTCTGCTGCCTTTGGTCCCCATTTCGGTTTTCAGAGGCAGAGTGTGGAGGGTGAAGGAAATATGCCCTAGAGTAATAATAACGTTGTTATTTATATTTCCTTATATATCATGATAAATGTCTTTTATTCATGCTAGAATTGTATTAACCGGGAACTTGATACATGCGTGAATACATAGACGAAACTTAGTGTCCCTAGTAAGCCTCTACTAGACTAGCTCATTAATCAAAGATGGTTGAGTTTCCTAACCATATACATGTGTTGTCATTTTATTAACGGGATCACATCATTAGGAGAATGATGTGATGGACATGACCCATCTGTTAGCTTGGTATAATGATCGTTCAGTTTTACTGCTAATGCTTTCTTCATGTCAAATACATATTTCTCCGACTATGAGATTATGCAACTCCCGGATACCGGAGGAATGCAGTGTTTGCTATCAAATGTCACAACGTAACTGGGTGATTATAAAGATGCTCTACAGGTATCTCCAAAGGTGTTTGTTGAGTTGGTATAGATCGAGAATAAGATTTGTCACTTCGAGTGTCGGAGAGGTATCTCTGCGCCCTCTTGGTAATACACATCATAATAAGCCTTGCAAGCAAATAACTAATGAGTTGGTCAAAGGGATGATGTATTACGTAACGAGTAAAGAAACTTGCCGGTAACAAGATTGAAGTAGGTATGAAGATACCGACGATCGAATCTCGGGCAAGTAACATACCGATGACAAAGTGAATAATGTATGTTGTCATTATGGTTTGACCGATAAAGATCTTTGTAGAATATGTGGGAACCAATATGAGCATCCAGGTTCCACTATTAGTTATTGACCGGAGATGTGTCTCGGTCATGTCTACATAGTTCTCGAACTCGTAGGGTCCGCACGCTTAACGTTCGAGGACGATTTGTATTACGAGTTATGAGTTTTTGGTGACCGAAGATTGTTCAGAGTCCTGGATGAGATCACGGACATGACGAGGAGTCTTGAAATAGTCGAGACATAAAGAATGATATATTGGACGATCTAATTCGGACACCGGAAGAGTTCCGAGAGGCACCGGGTAAATATCGGAGTGCCGGAAGGGTTATTGGAACCCCCCGAGGAACTAATGGGCATACATGGGCCTTAGTGGAGAGAGACGAGGGCTGCAAGGGGTGCCGCCCTGGCAGTCCGAATTGGACTAGGGGAAGGGGTGGCACCCCCCTTTCCCTTTCCCTTTCCCTCTCCCTCTCCCTCTCCTTCCTTCTTCCCCCTTCCTTGAGAGGGAATGCTACTAGGACTAGGAGTCCTAGTAGGACTCCTCTCCTTGGCGCGCCCTAGGGGCCGGCCGGCCTCCTCTCCCTCCCACATTTATATACGTGGGCAGGGGGGCACCCTAGAACACACAAGTTATTCTCTTAGTCGTGTGCGGTGCCCCCTTCCACAGTTTACACCTCAGGTCATATTGTCGTAGTACTTAGGCGAAGCCCTGCGCGATCTACTTCACCATCACCGTCAACACGCTGTCGTGCTGCCGGAACTCTCCCTCGACCCTCTACTGGATCAAGAGCTCGAGGGACATCATCAAGCAGAACGTGTGCTGAACTCGGAGGTGTCGTACGTTCGGTGCTTGATTGGTTGAATCGCGAAAACGTTCGACTACATCAACCGCGTTAATCTAACGCTTCCACTTTCGATCTACGAGGGTACGTAGACATGATACGTCGATTTTGCATCATGCTTATAAGTTGATACTCATTGAATTATGGGCTGGTCATACATGTTTTTTCACAATACTTATGCCTTTTTCTCTTATTTTACAAGGTTTACATGAAGAAGGGGGAATGTCGGCAGCTGGAATTCTGGGCTGGAAAAGGAGCAAACTCTAGAAACCTATTCTACACAACTCCAAAAGCCCTGAAACTCCATAGAACATTGTTTCGGAAAATATAAAAAATATCTGGCGAAAGAAACCCACGAGAGGGGCCACTGGCTGGCCTCGAGGTCAGGGGGCGCGCCCCCCTTCCCAAGGCACGCCCCCTGCCTCGAGGGCCAGCCGGTGGGCCCCCGATGCCCATCTTCTCCTATATGAAGTATTTTGACCTGAATAAAATCAAGAGGAGGCTTTTGGGACCAGACGCCGCCGTCTCGAGGCAGAAACCAATCTAGGGCTCCGGCAGAGTTGTTCTGCGGTCTGCCGGGGATACTTCCCTCCGGGAGGGGGAAATCATCACCGCGGTCATCACCAACAACTCTCCCATCTTGGGGAGGGCTATCTTCATCAACATCTTCACCAGCACCATCTCCTCTCAAACCCTAGTTCATCTCTTGTATCCAATCTTTGTACCCAAACCTCAGATTGGTACCTGTGGGTTGCTAGTAGTGTTGATTACTCCTTGTAGTTGATGCTAATTGGTTTATTTGGTGGAAGATCATATGTTCAGATCCATTGTGCATATTAATACCCCTCTAATCATGAACAATATTATGTCTTGTGAGTAGTTACTTTTGTTCCCGGGGACATGGGAGAAGTCTTGCTATTAGTAGTCATGTGAATTTGCTCTTCGTTCGATATTTTGATGAGATGTATGTTGTCTCTCCACTAGTGGTGTCATGTGAACGTCGACTATATGAAACTTCACCGTTATTTGGGCCTAGAGGAAGTCATTGGGAAGTAATAAGTAGATGATGGGTTGCTAGAGTGACAGAAGCTTAAACCCTAGTTTATGCGTTGCTTCGTAAGGGGCTAATTTCGATCCATATGTTTCAGGCTATGGTTAGGTTTACCTTAATACTTCTTTTGTAGTTGCGGATGCTTGTATTAGAGGTTAATCATAAGTGGGAGGCTTGTCCAAGTAAGGGCAGCACCCAAGCACCGGTCCACCCACATACCAAATTATCAAAGTACCGAACGCGAATCAGATGATCGTGATGAAAACTAGCTTGGTGATAATTCTCATATGTCCTCGGGAGCACTTTACCTTTCATAAGAGTTTGTCCAGGCTTGTCCTTTGCTACACAAAGGATTGGGCCACCTTGCTGCACCTTATTTACTTTTACCGTTTGTCACTTGCTACCAATTATCTTATCACAAAACTATTGTTACCTATAATTTCAGTGCTTGCAGAAAATACCTTACTGAAAACTGCCTATCATTTCCTTCTGCTCATCGTTGGGTTCGACACTCTTACTTATCGAAAGGACTACGATAGATCCCCTATAATTGTGGGTCATCAAGACTCTTTTCTGGCACCATTGCCGGGGAGTGAAGCGCCTTTGGTAAGTGGAATTTGGTAAGGAAAAGTTTATATAGTGCTGAAATTTATTGTTACTTGTTACTATGGCTCAAAATCCTTTGATGGGCTTGTTCGGGGTATCTTCACCCCGAGCAGAAGAGCAAAGAATTGCTCCTCAACCTACTACACCTAATGAAAATGTTTGCTTTGAGATTCCTTCGGGTATGATAGGTAAATTGCTTGAAAATCCCTATACAGGAGACGGAACACTTCACCCCGATTTACACCTAATCTATGTGGATGAAGTTTTTGGATTGTTTAAGCTTGCAGGTATGCCCGAGGATGTTATCAATAAGAAGGTCTTCCCTTTATCTTTGAAGGGAGATGCATTGACATGGTTTAGGCTATGCGATGATATGGGATCTTGGAACTATAATCGTCTAAAGTTGGAATTTCATCAGAAGTTCTACCCTATGCACTAGGTTCATCGTGATCGCAATTATATTTATAATTTCTGGCCTCGCGAAGGAGAAAGTGTCACTCAAGCTTGGGGGAGGCTTAAGTCAATGTTATATTCATGCCCCAATCATGAGCTTTCAAGAAAAATGATCATCCAAAATTTTTATGCTCGGCTTTCTCTCAATAATCGCACCATGCTCGATAATTCTTGTTCTGGCTCTTTTATGATGAAGATTGTTGAATTCAAATGGGATTTATTGGAAAGAATTAAGCACAACTCCGAAGATTGGGATCTCAATGAAGGTAAGGAGTCAGGTATGACCCCTAAGTTTGATTGTGTTAAAGCTTTTATGGATACCGATGTTTTCGTGAGTTTAGCACTAAATATGGACTTGACTCTGAGATAGTAGCTTCTTTCTGTGAATCTTTTGCCACTCATGTTGATCTCCCTAAGGAGAAGTGGTTTAAATACCATCCCCCTATTGAAGTAAAAGTAGTTGAACCTATTAAAGTTGAAGAAAAGACTATCACTTATAATGTTGATCTTGTTATTCCTACCGCTTATATTGAGAAACCACCTTTCCCTGTTAGAATAAAGGATCATGCTCAAGCTTCAACTGCAGTTCGTAAGAGTAATACTAGAACACTTACACCCTCTGAGCAAATTAAAGTTGAGCCTAGTGTTGCTATGGTTAAAGATCTCTTGGTAGAAGATTTAGATGGACATGTTATTTACCTCCAAGAAGAGTCTGCTAGGATAGCCAAACCCAATGCTAGGAATAAACATAAATCTGTCGTAGGCTTGCCCGTTATCTCTGTTAAGATAGGAGATCATTGCTATCATGGTTTATGCGACGTAGGTGCGAGTGCGAGTATTATCCCTCTTGATTTGTATAACGAAATTATGCATGATATTCACCTGTTGAGTTAGAAGGGATTGATGTCACTATTAAGCTTGCTAATAGAGATACTATTTCACCAGTTGGAATTGTTAGAGATATTGAAGTCTTGTGTGGGAAGGTTAAATACCCTGCTGATTTTCTTGTTCTTAGTTCCCCACAAGATGCATTTTGTCCCATTATAATTGGTAGACCTTTCTTGAATACAGTTAATGCCAAGATAGACTGCGTGAAAGACATTGTCACTGTTGGATTAGGGGATACGTCTCATGATTTTAACTTTGCTAAATTCCGTAGACAACCACTTGAAAAGGCACCACCCAGTAAAGATGAAATTATTGGTCTTTCTTCTATTTTAGTGCCACCTAATGACCCCTTAGAACAATACTTGCTAGACCATGAAAATGATATGCATATGAATGAGAGAAGGGAGATAGACGAAATATTCCTTACACATGGACCCGTATTGAAAAACAACTTGCCTGTTGAAATCCTAGGGGATACTCCTCCACCCAAGGGTGATCCCGTGTTGAACTTAAACCTTTACCTGCTAATCTTAAGTATGTTTATCTTGATGAAAATAAGATATATCCTGTTATTATTAGTGCTAACCTTTCAAAGCAGGAAGAAGAAAGGCTATTGAAAACTCTGAAGAAGCATCGAGCTGCTATTGGATATACTCTGGATGATATTGAGGGCATTAGTACCACTATATGTCAACACAAGATAAAATTGGAAGAAAATGCTAAACCAGTTATCGATCATCAGCGACGGTTAAATCCTAAGATGAAAGAAGTGGTAAGGAAGGAAATACTAAAGCTCCTAGAATCAGGTATTATCTATCCAGTTGCCGATAGTCAGTGGGTAAGTCTTGTCCATTGTGTTCCTAAGAAAGGAGGTATGACTGTTGTCCCTAATGATAAAGATGAATTGATCCCACAAAGAATAGTTACAGGTTATAGGATGGTAATTGATTTTCGTAAGTTAAATAAAGTCACTAAGAAAGATCATTACCCCTTGCCATTTATTGATCAAATGCT
This sequence comes from Secale cereale, assembly GCA_902687465.1. NCBI lineage: Eukaryota > Viridiplantae > Streptophyta > Magnoliopsida > Poales > Poaceae > Secale > Secale cereale. The sequence continues at coordinate 556,785,660 of LR738715.1, read as the reverse complement.
AGAAAGGTTATCCAAACATACGCATTGCTACTTTCTAGATGGTTATTCCGGTTTCTCTCAAATACCTGTGTCAAAAGGGGATCAAGAAAAGACCACCTTTACTTGTCCCTTCGGTACCTTTGCTTATAGACGTATGCCTTTTGGTTTATGTAATGCACCTGCTACCTTTCAAAGATGCATGATGGCTATATTCTCTGATTTTTGTGAAAAGATTGTTGAGGTTTTCATGGATGATTTCTCCGTTTACGAAACTTCTTTTGATGATTGCTTAAACAACCTTGATCGAGTTTTGCAGAGATGTGAAGACACTAACCTTGTCTTGAATTGGGAGAAGTGCCACTTTATGGTTAATGAAGGCATTGTTTTGGGACATAAAATTTCTGAAAGAGGTATTGAAGTTGACAAAGCTAAAGTTGATGCTATTGAAAAGATGACATGCCCTAAGGATATCAAAGGTATACCTAGTTTACTTGGTCATGTCGGGTTTTATAGGAGGTTCATTAAGGACTTCTCCAAAATCTCCAGGCCTCTGACTAATCTCTTACAAAAATATATTCCTTTTGTCTTTGATGATTATTGTCTAGAAGCATTTGAAATACTTAAGAAAGCATTGATCTCTGCACCTATTGTCCAGCCTCCTGACTGGAATTTACCCTTTGAGATTATGTGCGATGCTAGTGATTATGTTGTAGGAGCTGTTTTAGGGCAAAGAGTTGATAAGAAATTGAATGTTATCTAGTATGCTAGTAAAACTCTAGATAGTGCCCAAAGAAATTATGCTACCACTGAGAAAGAATTTTTAGCAGTTGTGTTTGCTTGTGATAAGTTTAGACCCTATATCGTTGATTCTAAAGTAACTATTCACACTGATCATGCTACTATCAAATACCTTATGGAAAAGAAAGATGCTAAACCTAGACTTATTAGATGGGTCCTCTTGCTGCAAGAATTTGACTTGCATATTATTGATAGAAAGGGAGCTGAGAACCCCGTAGCAGATAACTTGTCTAGGTTAGAGAATATACTTGATGACCCACAACCTATTGATGATAGCTTTCCTGATGAACAACTAGCTGTCATAAACACTTCTTGTACTGCTCCATGGTATGCTGATTATGCTAATTGCATTGTTGCTAAGTTTATACCTCCTAGCTTCACATACCAGCAAAAGAAAAAGTTATTCTATGATTTGAGGCATTACTTCTGGGATGACCCACATCTCTATAAAGAAGGAGTAGATGGTATTATTAGACGTTGTGTACCTGAGCATGAACAGGAACAGATCCTACGCAAGTGCCACTCTGAAGCTTATGGAGGACACCATGCGGGAGACAGAACTGCACATAAGGTATTGCAATCTGGTTTCTATTGGCCTACTCTCTTCAAGGATGCCCGTAAGTTTGTCTTATCATGTGATGAATGTCAAAGAATCGGCAATATTAGTAGACGTCAAGAAATGCCTATGAATTATTCACTTGTTATTGAACCATTTGATGTTTGGGGTTTTGATTATATGGGACCTTTTCCTGCCTCTAACGGGTACACACATATTTTAGTTGCTGTTGATTACGTTACTAAGTGGGTAGAAGCTATTCCAGCTAGTAGTTCTGATCATAACACCTCTATTAAGATGCTTAAAGAAGTTATATTTCCGAGGTTTGGAGTCCCTAGGTATCTAATGACTGATGGTGGTTCACACTTTATTCATGGTGCTTTCCGTAAGATGCTTGCTAAGTATGATGTCAACCATATAATTGCATCACCTTATCACCCACAGACTAGTGGTCAAGTTGAATTAAGTAATAGGGAGTTGAAATTAATCTTGCAAAAGACAGTTAATAGGTCTAGAAAGAATTGGTCCAAGAAACTAGATGATGCATTATGGGCCTATAGAACTGCATACAAAAATCCTATGGGTATGTCTCCATATAAGATGATATATGGAAAAGCTTATCACTTACCTCTTGAGCTAGAACATAAGGCATATTGGGCTATCAAAGAGCTCAATTATGATTTCAAACTTGCCGGTGAAAAGAGGCTATTTGATATTAGCTGTCTCGATGAATGGAGAACCCAGGCCTACGAGAATGCCAAGTTATTTAAAGAAAAAGTTAAAAGATGGCATGACAAAAGGATACAGAAGCGTGAGTTTAACATAGGTGATTATGTTTTGCTATACAACTCTCGTTTAAGATTTTTTGCAGGAAAACTTCTCTCCAAGTGGGAGGGACCTTACGTTATCGAGGAGGTCTATCGTTTCGGCGCCATAAAAATCAACAACTTCGAAGGCACAAATCCGAAGGTGGTGAATGGTCAAAGGATCAAACATTATATCTCAGCTAATCCTATAAATGTTAAAACTAATATTATTGAAACCATAACCCCGGAGGAATACATAAGGGACACCTTCCAGAATGATTCAGCCTCCGAAAAGGAAGAGGTACGTGATACGGTAAGTAAACCGACTCCAAAACAGTTCTAAAGGTAATTTTTCTCCGTTTCGGAATATTTAGAAAAATAGAAAAATAAACCGCAGTCCGGAGGAGACACGGGGCCTCCTCGAGGGTAGGGGCGCGCCCCCCTGCCTCGAGGGCACCCCGTGTGTCCCCTGGACTCCGTTTTCTTGTGGGTTACTCCTTTTGGTCGGTAAAAAATAATTATATATACTCCTGAAGGTTTTGACCTCTGTATCACGCAGAAATCCTATGTTTTCGTTTCGAGCTGCTGTTTTGCAGATCTAGATCATCATGGCGTCCTCCAACACCCCCAAGGACAAGTTCTTCTAGAAGGTCATCAACCCCTACCTTGCGGAGGTGCTGCACCACCCCAAAACCATGGAGTTGCATGAGGGGGTGCTGCACATCCGTGATGTTGAGGGGCCGAGAAGGACCGGAAGTGTGGAGACAAGGCTCGAAGCAATGGAGCAACAAGTTTTCAAGTGCCAAGGTATGGTGGAATGAGGATTCGACGCCAACCACATGATGATCTCGGAGCTTGCCAACAACCTCAAGATGGACCCGAGGATCTTCGGGGAAGCCATCTCTAATCTTCAAGAGAAGACCGATCACCTCCAAGCCCAGATCTATGACCTGCCATTGTTCAAGATATCTTCTGATATGCCGATAAATCGGCCGATTTATCGCTTACCACTGTCTGACCGATAAGATAAATCGGCCAATAAATCAACCGATATGGCGATAAATCGGTCGATATGCCGATAAACGGGCTGATTTACCCCTTATCATGGGTCGATCGATAAGTTCCCGATAAGCGATATCCCCAACATTGACCTGCAGAACCAAAACTGTGAGTATGAATATAGATTCAAGAAAATGATTTTGGCTGCAGATTTGAGTATCCCGGAGACTCGACCATCCTTCTACGATGGTGAGCCCATGCTTTGGAAGACGAGCAACAAGCCTACATCAGCAACAACTCCATCATCACCAACCCCGAGGAAGGAGACATAATCATATGGGTATGTGCACTCCCCTTGGCAACTGCCAAGCTTGGGGGAGTGACCCCGGTATCGTATCACCATCACTCCTATCCTTACCATTTTACTTAGTTTGATCCTTTTGGCAGTATCTTGATCTATTAGAATAAAGTTAGCATGATCTAGTTGTGAGCTTTTCCTTTGTGAGCTTTATCCTTTGTAATCGAGTCTATGAGCTATATAATAAAGATTAGTGTTGAGTCAAGGGCTTGATTTCCTCACCTGGGTCATGATAAAGAGAAAGAAAACAAAAAGAGTATCAAAGA
>LR738715.1:556709090-556780851 GCA_902687465.1 Secale cereale | reverse complement strand
ATATATTGTCATGGATCTTCCAACATGTTGAGCTTGTATTTCTCCCTCATGCTAGCCAAAACTCCTCGCACTAAGTAGAGATACTACTTGTGCTTCCATATATCCTTAAATCCAGTTTTGCCATGAGAGTCCACCATACCTACCTATGGATTGAGAAAGATCCTTTCAAGTAAGTTGTCATGTTGCAAACCTGCTAAATATGTTTGATTTATTAGTGTGGGAGAAATTAGCTTTATACGAACTTGTGATAGGGAAGTAATAAAAGCGACAGACTGCATAATAAAGGTCCTTATCACAAGTGGCAATATAAAGCGAAGTTCCTCTATGCTAAGACTTTGTGCATCCAACCATAAAAACACATGACAACCTCTGCTTCCCTCTGCGAAGGGCCTATCTTTTATTCTTGTCTTATAAGTGTCAAGGGAAATCCACCTTTCCTTTTTTACATTTTATCCTTTGGTAAGCACATTGTGTTGGAAAGATCCTGACATATATACCCACTTGGATGTAAGTTTTCATGATCTATTACTGTTGACATTGCCCTTGAGGTAAAAGGTTGCGAGGCAACACCATAAGCCCCTATCTTTCTCTGTGTCCGATTAAAACTCCATAAACATAAGTATTGTGTGAGTGTGAGCAATTGTGAAAGACTATATGATAGTTGAGTATGTAGGCTTGCTGAAAAGCTCTTATATTGACTCTTTCCGATGTTACGATAAATTGCAATTGCTTCAATGACCGAGACCAAAGTTTGTTAGTTTCCAATGAAGTTTATGATTCATACTTGATATTGTGGATGAATTGTTACTTTAGCATAATGATCATATGACTATATTTATATAAGTTGTTGTTATGAGAATGATCATGATGCCTTCATGTCCGTATTCTGATTTTATCGACGCCTCTATCTCTAAACATGTGGACATATTTTTTGATATTGCCTTTCGCTTGAGGACAAGCGAGGTCTAAGCTTGGGGGAGTTGATACGTCCATTTTGCATCATGCTTATAAGTTGATATTCATTGCATTATGGGCTGTTCATACATATTTTGTCACAATACTTATGCCTTTTTTCTCTTATTTTACAAGGTTTACATGAAGAAGGGGGAATGCTGGCAGCTGGAATTCTGGGCTGGAAAAGGAGCAAACTCTGGAAACCTATTTTGCACAACTCCAAAAGCCCTGAAACTCCACAGAACATTGTTTCAGAAAATACAAAAAATATCTGGCGAAAGAAACCCACGAGAGGGGCAACTGGCTGGCCTCGAGGGTGGGAGGCGCGCCCCCCTGCCTCGAGGGCCAGCCGGTGGGCCCCCGGTGCCCATCTTCTCCTATATGAAGTGTTTTGACCTGAAAAAAATCAAGAGGAGGCTTTTGGGACCAGACGCCGCCGTCTCGAGGCGGAAACCAATCTAGGGCTCCGCAGAGCTGTTCTGCCGGGGATACTTCCCTCCGGGAGGGGGAAATCATCACCGTCGTCATCACCAACAACTCTCCCATCTTGGGGAGGGCTATCTTCATCAACATCTTCACCAACACCATCTCCTCTCAAACCCTAGATCATCTCTTGTATCCAATCTTTATATCCAAACCTCAGATTGGTACCTGTGGGTTGCTAGTAGTGTTGATTACTCCTTGTAGTTGATGCTAGTTGGTTTATTTGGTGGAAGATCATATGTTCAGATCCATTATGCATATTAATACCCCTCTGATCATGAACAATATTATGTCTTGTGAGTAGTTACTTTTGTTCCTGAGGACATGAGAGAAGTCTTGCTATTAGTAGTCATGTGAATTTGGTCTTCGTTCGATATTTTGATGAGATGTATGTTGTCTCTCCTCTAGTGGTGTCATGTGAACGTCGACTACATGACACTTCACCGTTATTTGGGCCTAGAGGAAGGCATTTGGAAGTAATAAATAGATGATGGGTTGCTAGAGTGACAGAAGCTTAAACCCTAGTTTATGCGTTGCTTCGTAAGGGGCTGATTTGGATCCATATGTTTCAGGCTAGGGTTAGGTTTACCTTAATATTTCTTTTGTAGTTACGGATGCTTGCATTAGAGGTTAATCATAAGTGGTAGGCTTGTCCAAGTAAGGGCAGCACCCAAGCACCGGTCCACCCACATACCAAATTATTAAAGTACCGAACGCGAATCAGATGATCGTGATGAAAACTAGCTTGACGATAATTCCCATATGTCCTCGGGAGCACTTTACCTTGCATAAGAGTTTTTCCAGGCTTGTCCTTTGCTACACAAAGGATTGGGCCACCTTGTTGCACCTTATTTACTTTTACCATTTGTCACTTGCTACCAATTATCTTATCACAAAACTATATGTTACCTATAATTTCAGTGCTTGCAGAAAATACCTTACTGAAAACTTCATATCATTTCCTTCTGCTTCTCGTTGGGATAGATCCCCTATACTTGTGGGTCATCAAGACACACTCTACCTGTCTCGTTGTTATGCTTCTCCTAGATAAATCTTGCGTGATCGTAGGAATTTTTTTGAAATTACATGCTACATTCCCAATCGGGGGGGACAAGTAGAGATCAGTGCTCAGAGTTTAGATTGTTTTTCCATCTATGTTTGATTTTTGTTCTTTGGCCGCAATGTCTCAGTAGTGGAGGCGGCATCGTACAGATTAAAAATCTCATGATTCTATCCCCATCCTGGCGGGGCTGTCGTGGCCGATGGAAACTACAACAGTTAACTTGTGGTGTTTTGGTCCCACCGAGAGACGGTTCTCGTGGATATTTGTCCGGTGCTTCAATCTATCTAAGAGTTGGTAGCAGCGATAGTATTTGTCAAGCATGCTCTTCTCACCGGGTATGTTGATTCATTCTTCATGCTCTGGGTCCTCTTCCTCAACAGCACAGCGCTCAAGCAATAGTTCAACAACCTGTCTTGCAATAGATGTGTTGCGAGCCAATGTACAACGATATTAGGTTCTCATCTGTTGGAGTGGATGGCTCATTTAGACCTTTGAAGTTAGTCTAGCTTGTGCAGGTTTGGTCTTCTTTGGTTTCTTCATTAGATGGATGGAGAAAAGCCGATACCACAGAAGGATCATTGTCAGCCAAAGTTCCGACGTCCCTGTTATATAATAAACTTTTTTTTGAAACAAGGCAAAATATTTGCCATTTACATTAATTAAGAAGAAGATCAGACATAGTTCCACCAAGCGGGAGAGTACAGATCACTCTCGCGGCATAATATTACACAAATACTTCCCACCCGCACGAGCCCAAATAGAGGCCTCATCTTTAATCTTGGCAATGACAACGGTAGTAGGGGTGGCAGTGTTGCGGAAAACCCTTGCGTTGCGTTCATTCCAAATTTCCCACGCAACAAGCATCATCAAAGTGCTACGTACCATGCATGAGTGGCCCCGTTTGTGAGCAACCATGTCCCAGCAAACTTTCACCGAGGGTACGAGTCTCCAATCTAACGGATCAATATCGTGGAGGCTAAGCCAAGTCTTGATCTCCGTCCACACTCTCACGGTGAACCGACACTGGAAGAGGAGGTGGGCCGTGGTCTCCTGTACCTGCTTGCAAAGAGGGCAAAGGTTGCAGTTCGGCCATCCCTGACGCTGCAATCTATCGACGGTCCACACTCCATTCTGAACAATCAACCAAGCGAAAAATTTGCACTTTGGGGGTGCCCAAGCTTTCCAAACGGTAGTGATCATGGCAGAGGCAGTGTGACCCTCAAACTGAGCATTGTATGCATAAGACGCGGAATATACCCCATCTTTGGTGAACTTCCAAAAAATTGCATCGTCGACTCCAGGGGTTAGAATGACGTTGGAGAGCTTGTCCCAAAGGGTGGTGAATTGCTCAATATGCTCAAAAGTGAGGCCCTGAGAGGTATCAATGTTGTGGACCCAAGCGTTGTCTGTGAGACCCAAGCGAACGGAGCTTCTTTTCTTCCTGGAGAGATCAAAGATCTTTGGAGCAATATCCTTGGGGCGGATACCGTCCACCCAAGGTGATTCCCAGAAAGTGGTCCGATGACCATCACCAATGGTAACACGAGTGGCAGCCGCAAAAAGATTTCTATCATCGTCAGTGCACGGCGTGCCCATGCCAATCCAAGGTTTAGTGGGGTCAGCCCACTCAAACCAAGGGCATCGCAAGCGGAGAGCAGTAGAAAACTTTTGCAGGTTGAGGACGCCCAATCCACCATATAAATTGGGCTTGCACACCGTCTCCCAATTAATTTTGCATTTCCCGCCGGTGACCTTTTCACATCCCGCCCAAAGATAAGCGCGTCTAATACTGTCAATTGCCTTGATGACCTTGATTGGCAGATCCAGAGGAGTGAGGTGGTAGATTGCTATAGCAGTGAGGATCGCCTTGACAATAACAATGCGACCCGGTGATGCAACATGTCTGCCAAGCCAAGGGGTGAGTTTTCCGGCCACCTTGTCTTCCAATTGTTGAAAGTGGATTCTTTGAAGTCTCCTGACCGATAGGGGCAGCCCAAGGTATCTCATAGGGAAGGTAGTTTGGATGGCGGGGAAGGACATGAGGATATCATTGAGGGCAACATCGTCGCAGCAAATGGGTGCCACATGGCTCTTGGCGCAGTTAGTGACTAGACCGGTGACTTCACCAAAATTAGCAAGGGTGGATGCTAAGAACTGAATGTCTTCTTTTATTGGCTTCACGAAGATGGCAGCATCATCCGCATAGAGAGACGCACGAAGGGCTTCGGTCCTGGCTAGAATATGGTGCAGCTGGCCTTGACTCGTCGCTTTAGCAAGGATGTGGTGAAGTGGGTCGATGGCAAGGACGAAGAGAAGCGGTGAGAGGGGGTCTCCTTGCCTCAGGCGGTCAGGCCCCGGCCAGGCTTGATAGGATCCCCGATGACGCCATTGATCAGCACTCTCGATGATGCTGAGGACAGAAGGGCCGACACCCATCCTCTAAAGCGGCTCGGAAAGCCATGATGTCTCAAAATATCCATAAAAAACCATCTCACCGAGTCGAAAGCCTTCTTGACATCAAGCTTGAAAAATAGCATTGGAGACTTATTCCGATGGAAGCGCCTCGCTGATGTCTACACACGCTTCTATTCTTGTAGACTATGTTGGGCCTCCAAGCGCAGAGGTTTGTAGGACAGCAGCAATTTCCCTCAAGTGGATGACCTAAGGTTTATCGAACTCAGGGAAGTAGAGGTTGAAGATGGTCTCTCTCAACCAACCCTGCAACTAAGATACAAGAAGTCTCTTGTGTCCCCAACACACCTAATACAACTAGGAGTTGTATAGGTGCACTAGTTCGGCGAAGAGATGGTAAAATATGGATGATAGGAGTGGCAAAGCAAAGTAATATAAATCTGTAATAAAAAGTGCAGCAAGCAAACAAGTGGTAAACGTGAACACAAATGGTATTGCAATGGTGGAAACAAGGCCTAGGCTTCATACTTTCACTAGTGGCAACTCCCAACAACATTAACATAGTCTATCACATGATATTTCCCATAAAACATGCAATGGAGACGCACTCGGAGGTCATTCCTTTGTGGTCAAGAGAGGACGAGAATTATGTAGGGCTACAAAAGCACACCTCAAAGTTCGTAATTCTCAATCTATGGATTTCCCAATGTCACCGCGGCCATCCAAAGAGAGTACCACAATCACCACAACATATCTCCAGGATAGTCAAAGACAAGCACCAAGAGACACTCAATCTTCAATCAACACACAAAAGAGGAAATCACTCATGAAAATATTCTTCTAATCCATGTCCAATAGACCGCTGTCACCTTGGTCTCGGGAATTATACTAGATAAAGACAAGTGAGTGCATCAATACAATACATAGAGGAAGGGGAAATATCATGGGATCACCCTAGATTAACATAGCCTATGATCACAACGATGATCACATCATGGGAGAGAGAATTGACCACATAGCTACTGGTAGAAACCTCAGCCCCGAGGAGGAACTACTCCCGCATCATGGAGGGAGGAAGCAACGTCGATGGAGATGAATCCGGGGGCACTTCCCCGTCCCGGCAGGATGCCGGCACAGGAATTCTGGTCCCCCGAAACTTGGTGGCGATGGCGGCGGAGATCGGAATTGCTTCTGGAGAAAAGGGTTCTGGAATCAGGGTTTTCGCGACGGGAGAAATATATATGAGAAGGGGGGCAACCAGAGGCGGAGCTGGGGCCCCAGGCGCCCCCCCCCCGGCGCGGCCAGGGGTGGGGCCGCGCCAGGAGGCCGCCTGGCCCCCCCTGGCTCCCCTCTGGCCCCGCTTTGGTTATTCGCAAAGCTTCCTGTACGCTGATTTTTCCTGTATTTTTCCCGAAATTTTTGGAGCACTTTTAATATGGGGGAAACCTGAAATAGAAAAACAACAGAAAACAGGAACTGGCACTGTGGTGCACTGAGTTAATAGGTTAGTCCAAATATGATCAAAAGTGTATGGAAGTGCATCAATATCATAGGAATATGACACAAAAGAAGCATGGAGCAAGCAGAAATTATAGATACGTTTTGGACGTATCAACATCCCCAAGCTTAATTCCTGCTCGTCCTCGAGTAGGTAAATGATAACAAGCATAATTTCTGTGGTGACATGCTATCAACCATATAAGAACTTTTAAGTAAAGAAATCAAGGCATGTAATTCAATTCAAGTCATAACAAGCAAGAGTCTATATTAGCATTGTAACAAGCAACATAAGAACATAAAGGTGCAAGAACTCTCGCTGTCCGTGACTCGAATGTCTCCAAATGGTGTTTGCGTGCAAGAAAGGGGATAGGGATATACGAGAGAGCAAAACATAGTTTTTGTATTGTTGAGAACTTAATCTACTAAAGTTTCACACTTGGTCTTCTTTGGAATCTTATCTTGACTCATCCCCAGACCACCAGTCAGGTACAAGTCAAAATGATCCACTCCCTTTCGATATTTTGAGCACTCATGCAATGGATGAGCGTAAGCAAGAAAGTTAACACTTAGGATGGCAAAGAGAGAAAAATGATGAAGGGGGAAGACAAAAAAGGTGTGAAAGGCTCACATCAATGAGGACAATCATAGGCGAGAGAAAGCCAAATGATAGATATGATGTGAGGAGTAGGGATTGCCATGCAACGGATGCACATATGAGCTAAGGTAAGCTCTCCAATGGAACTAGTGGGGGTGCATCCAACTTGCTTGTTCAAGAAGACCTAGAGCTCTTTTGAGGAGGCTCATCATTGGAATATACAAGCCAAGTTCTATAGTGTGAAGGTCCCCACATAGCTATATGCATGAATGATAATCTCTATGGAGTACAAGGTATAAGATGGAGTACGAGTGTGGATCTCTCAAAAGGAATAGTAGTGTGCCCCCTTCTCTCTTTTTATTTCTTTTTCTCTTTTTTTTTATTTTTTTTTATTTTTTGTGGCCTCAATGGCTCTTTCTATTGAACTCTCATTTGTCCTCTTTGGGATCTTTTGATTTTGTCCTCTTTGGGATCTTTTCCTCACTTTAGGGGTAACACTCTATATATTACAAGAAGTATAGAAGATCTTTCACACTTTACAAAAGTACTCAACATAAAGAAAATGAAACTATCATGATGTATGCAAATGTATGCCTCTGTCAGTGTAGCAGGATATGCAATGATACTAGCGCGTCATGTAGCAATGATTAGGGCAAGGCCCAACTAGCATGCGGCTCATCGATCAAGCAAAAAGCATGTATGACATGAAGATCAAGTCATGAGAAGATGGATGTTGCATGGCAATGTATCTCGGAAAGGCTATGGAAATGCCTTGATAGGTAGGTATGGTGACTGTTTTGAGGAAGGTTATAATGAGGCTTATGATGACAGAGCGTATTGTGCCAAGGATTTGGATGCACCGGCAAAGTATGCGCCAACTCTCGAGGTGAGAAAGGGCAATGCACGGTACCGAAGAGGCTAGAAAAATATGGCTAGGTGGAAGTGTCAACTTTCGAATACTCACATTAGTCCGAAGAACTCATGCACTTATTATCGGTAACTCTCAATCTAATTAGGAGGTTCACAAAGAGACAAGTACCCCGAGGAGGAGTGTATGGGGGTTTGGTTATCCTTGCGCATCCTCGGCTCATGGTACGTGAGTGTACTCTAATATTCGATCCCTCCAAAGATTAGTGATCCATTTAGTAGCTAAAGTTCTCAACTATTTGTAGGTTTTCGAAAATAAACACGGATTGCCCAAAATACGACATCTATCACTAATAGGCTAAAGCTCTTGACACCAAAAGTTCAGACATTACTCATGGCAATACCTCAAAACTATTGCAAGTTACTACTAAAATTAAATAGCAACCTCAATTTCCTACTTTAAGTTAAGACACACAACTCAGTGCAACAGGCAAACTCTCTTAACAAGATAAACATGAAAACTCAAGAGAGTTCAGCAACCAACTAAAGAAAAGCTCCTTAAAAAGAAAAGCATGAAAACTAAGAGCTAAACATGACAGCAGCTATGGAAAGACAAAGAACACACACAGCAAAGATAAGCATGAAAATCCTATGTTGTGTTCTAGGTTGAAGTGGAGCGTGTTTATCTCCCACACAAAGAAAGTTGGGTTCTAACTTGTTATGAACATCAAGCAAAGCTAAAGAAAACTAAAAAGGAAACTAAGAGCAAGACGCTCCAAGCATAGCACATAACACATGAAGTGATAATTATAGTGGAACGAAAGACGAACTGATAATTGTTGATGGAGAAGGGGATGCATGGGGGCATCCCCAAGCTTAGACTCTTGAGTCTTCTTGAATATTTCTTGGGGGTGCACGGGGGCATCCCCAAGCTTGAGCGTTTGACCCTCCTGAATCTTCTTTTATCATCTTCCCTCGCACACTCAAAAAATCCCTTCATACATAACTCATCATAATCTGATTAGCGAGGTTAGTACCTACAATAAAATAATTTTTCCCTACTGGAAATAAATATAATCTTGAAGAGCTACTGTTTCTCAAGATTGCCAAAAGGTTTTTGCAAAGAAAAAGCAAGCTCAAGGTTTGCAAAACGAAGAAAAGGCAAAACATGACAGAATCTGTGAAAAACGACCAGCGGGTAGTAAATAATTTTTTCGGGGCACTTCTGCAACTCAAATAAAAAAACTCAGAACAGACGCTCGAAAGCCAATTGTATAGATCACGCTGTCAAAAAAATTCAGATCAAAAAGATGATCTGGTGATTTTATTCGAATTTTTCTGTCCAAGGACAGAATTTGTTTTCTGGACAACACATCACAACTTTTGAACTTTCTTGCAATCGGAGGCTAAACTTGGCACAAAGCTGAAAAATAAAGATACAATGATGTTGCTACAGTAGTAACAAACATCAAGACCACTAAAAACTGAAAGAACAAACTGAAAGCAAAGATAACAAGGGTTGTCTCCCTAGAGCTCTTTCTTTATAGCCATAAAGATAGGCTTAAGACTTTAATGATGCTCTCGTAGGAATAAGAGTTGAAGAACAAAAGAGAGCATCAAGAAGCAAATACCAAACACATTTAAGCCTAACATGCTTCCTATGCATAGGAATATTGCAATAGAATAATTCATTGAAGCACAAAGCAATAAGCATAGGAAGACAAAACAAGTGCAGTTTCAAAACCTTCAACATAAAGAGAGGGAACTTGATATTATTGAAATATCTATAAGCATATGTTCCCTTCTCATAATAATTTTCAGTGGGATCACGAATAAACTCAACAATATAAGCATCACATAAAGCATTGTTACCATGATCCACATGCAAAAAGGTACTCTTACTCTCCACATAAGCATAATCTTTCTCATTGGTCATAGTGGGAGTAGGACTATCATAAACAACTTGAACACTATAGATTAATTGTGTATTAGGAAGATGGTGTTCAACAAGGGAGTAATTCCCTCCATGATTATGACAAGTTTCATAAGGATAATTTCTCCTTATGTCATAGGTACCTTTATAATCACTATAGATTGGAGTTATAACATCATCATAGTAGAGAAGAGCATTATCATTGCTAGCAACTATATTTGTAAACATGTTGTCTTTATTCTTACTAGCAAAAGAATTATCAATTATCACATCACTAGTGGGTAAAGGATTTGCAATCCTATCATCCCCAAGCTTAGAGCTTTCCATATCATCACTTTCAGAGTTGGTACCAAAAAGATTTTCAAGATCATAAGTAGCATTATCATCATTTTCCCAATCACAATAAGTAATATGCATGTCATAATCAAAATCATCTTCAATAGTACCTACGGACGTATCATCAAGATGATAATTAAGGCAATAAACTTCACCTTCTTCTTTAAACTTACAACCGTTAGGATAAAAGTTGATGGGAGGAATATGCTCAGGCCAGGTTGATACCCATTCTTCTTCCTTCTTGCTCCTCTTCCTCCTCCTCTTCTTTTTCTTCTTCTTCTCCTTAGGAGGGAGTGGTTGGAGATGAAGCTTCTCCACATATCATGGTTTATCATTAAAACAATAGGGGAAACTTAGGAGAAACTCTTCTTTTTATTAGCAGAAATATAAGAGACATTTTTATACTTTGGTAAAGTTCCCTCCTTTCTAATCTTACTTATGTAATCATTTTTATAGCAATTAACAACACAATAGAGATGGCAATTTTGCAAAGTGTTTTTTATTCCTATGGCATTAACATCTAGCCAAGAAGTCTTTTCTGATAACTCTTCACACATCAAAAATAACATAAGCTCATCATAAAGATCAGGGGTGATCATGTTATCACACAACTGGTTAACAGTTATGTTTTGAAAGTGAATGCATTGAAAATTAAAGTGACCCTCTATACAACAAAGTTCACAAGTAAAAGAATAAAGGTCACACAATTCTCTAGCAATTTCATTTAAATCTTTGACCCAAGTGATTGTTCTTTCATGCTTATGTTGCTTACAATACTTCTCTTCTTCAATCATAGGCCTTTCACAAGGTCTATCCACTCCACAAAAATTAACAAGCTTATATAAAACTTCATTTTTAGTAATTGGATCATGCATGTTGCAATCATCATGAACAATTTCATTTTCTTTGCAAATCTCTTTAAAAGGTTCATGATGCTTGATCCAATCTTCCTTAGGCATATTAAGATGTGAAGCAAAAGATTTGAGGAAATCAACAAGGAGTTGAGAATCAAGCCCAAACTTAGCACTAAACTTATTAAAACTTGTAGTTTCAACAATGGACTTAATGCAATCATACTCATAAATTATACCTGACTCTTTACCTTTGTCGATCTCCCAATCTTCAGTGTTGCGTTGAATTCTTTCAAGGAGTTCCCATTTAGCATCAATCTTTTCGTTTGCGAAAGAACCCATAGAGGAAGCATCGAGCAAATCTTTATCCTGTCGAGAGAGCCTCGCATAGAAATTAGTAATAATCATATCTTTGGGGAGCCCATGGTTAGGACATTTTAGCATTAACATTTTCAGTCTCCCCCAAGCTTGAGCTATGCTCTCTCCGTCATGAGGATAGAAATTATAAACATAATTCCTATTCTCATGGACTTCATGAAGAGGATAAAACTTACAGTAAAAGAGAGACTGGATCTCTTCCCAATCCAGCAGGTGAGAGTCATCTAGTAGTCTATACCATTCCAATGCTTTTCCTTTCGGTGACAAGGCAAATAATTTCCTCATGACTCCATCTCTTGTCAAACCTGAAATCTTAAACAACTCACAAAGTTCTTTAAGTTTTAACAAATGAATACTAGGATTGACTGTCCCATCATAACAATCATTCCTAATTATTTCAATTATCCCAAGTGGTATTTGGAACTGGATACATTCAGTAGGTGGAGGAGACTTCTCTACCACGGGTGTGGTAAAGCGGCCTTCCCCAAGCAGCGAACTAAGAGTGCGGTTTTCCATAAACATAACTAGTGAAACTAAAAACAAGAAACGAAAAGATTTAATTGCAAGATCTAAAGATATACCTTCAAACACTTACTTCCCCGGCAACGGTGCCAGAAATAGCTTGATGTCTACACACGCTTCTATTCTTGTAGACTATGTTGGGCCTCCAAGCGCAGAGGTTTATAGGACAGCAGCAATTTCCCTCAAGTGGATGACCTAAGGTTTATCGAACTCACGGAAGTAGAGGTTGAAGATGGTCTCTCTCAAGCAACCCTGCAACTAAGATACAAGAAGTCTCTTGTGTCCCCAACACACCTAATACAACTAGGAGTTGTATAGGTGCACTAGTTCGGCGAAGAGATGGTAAATATGGACGATAGGAGTGGCAAAGCAAAGTAATATAAATCTGTAATAAAAAGTACAGCAAGCAAACAAGTGGTAAACGTGAGCACAAATGGTATTGCAATGGTGGAAACAAGGCCTAGGCTTCATACTTTCACTAGTGGCAACTCCCAACAACATTAACATAGTCTATCACATGATATTTCCCATAAAACATGCAATGGAGACGCACTCGGAGGTCATTCCTTTGTGGTTAAGAGAGGACGAGAATTATGTAGGGCTACAAAAGCACACCTCAAAGTTCGTAATTCTCAATCTATGGATTTCCCAATGTCACCGCGGCCATCCAAAGAGAGTACCACAATCACCACAACATATCTCCAGGATAGTCAAAGACAAGCACCAAGAGACTCTCCATCTTCAATCAACACACAAAAAAGGAAATCACTCATGAAAATATTCTTCTAATCCATGTCCAATAGACCGCTGTCACCTTGGTCTCGGGGATTATACTAGATAAAGACAAGTGAGTACATCAATCCAATACATAGAGGAAGGGGAAATATCATGGGATCACCCTAGATTAACATAGCCTATGATCACAACGAAGATCACATCATGGGAGAGAGAATTGACCACATAGCTACTGGTAGAAACCTCAGCCCCGAGGAGGAACTACTCCCGCATCATGGAGGGAGGAAGCAACGTCGATGGAGATGAATCCGGGGGCACTTCCCCGTCCCGGCAGGATGCCGGCACAGGAATTCTGGTCCCCCGAAACTTGGTGGCGATGGCGGCGGAG
Source organism: Secale cereale (assembly GCA_902687465.1). Taxonomy (NCBI): domain Eukaryota; kingdom Viridiplantae; phylum Streptophyta; class Magnoliopsida; order Poales; family Poaceae; genus Secale; species Secale cereale. The sequence continues at coordinate 556,767,834 of LR738715.1, read as the reverse complement.
ATCGGAATTGCTTCTGGAGAAAAGGGTTCTGGAATCAGGGTTTTCGCGACGGGAGAAATATATATGCGAAGGGGGGCAACCAGAGGCGGAGCTGGGGCCCTAGGCGCCCCCCCCCCCCGGCGCGGCCAGGGGTGGGATCGCGCCAGGTGGCCGCCTGGGCCCCCCTGGCTCCCCTCTGGCCCCGCTTTGGTTATTCGTGAAGCTTCCTGTACGCTGATTTTTCCTGTATTTTTCCCGGAATTTTTGGAGCACTTTTAATATGGGGGGAACCTGAAATAGAAAAACAACAGAAAACAGGAACTGGCACTGTGGTGCACTGAGTTAATAGGTTAGTCCAAATATGATCAAAAGTGTATGGAAGTGCATCAATATCATAGCAATATCACACAAAAGAAGCATGGAGCAAGCAGAAATTATAGATACGTTTTGGACGTATCACTCGCCAAGTTGCGCACGTACATGAAATTATCGTGGATGCTTCGTTTCTTGATAAAGGCGCTTTGGGCATTGGAGACAAGGTTTGACATGTGCGGGGTGAGGCGGTTGGCCATCATTTTGACAATGATCTTGGCAATGGCATGGATGAGACTTATGGGTCTAAAATCTGAGATGTCCTCTACCCCATCTTCTTTTGGAATGAGTGCGATGTTCGCCGAGTTGAGCCAATGAAAGTTGGCCACGTGGAGGTTGGAGAAGTTATTCACAGCAAGCATAATCTCCGTCTTGATAACGTCCCAACATGCCTTGAAAAAAGCACACGTGAAGCCATCTGGGCCGGGGGCTTTGTGAGAGGGTAAATCCATGATTGCACCCTTGACCTCCTCCTCCGTGAAATTATCCCCGAGGTTAGCGAGATCAGCCTCTGGAATGGGAATATTATTCTAGTTGAAGTCATTGTCTCTAGGCACTCCCTTCCTTGTGGCCTTAATGAAATGGTCCTGGATGACTGCTTTTTTGTTGTCATGGCCAGTGACCCATCCATTATTATGCTTGAGGCGGTGGATGAAGTTCTTTCTTCGGCGACGATTAATGCGGAGGTGAAAATATCTCGTGTTAGCGTCTCCCTCTTTGAGATTGGTAATCTTAAAACTTTGCCTTTTACGAGCCTTCTCAAGTACAACCAAGCTCACGGCCTTTATTTTAAGCCTCTTTCTAAGCTCTCTCTCATCCTGGCTGAGAGTTCTATTTTCTTGGGCAATATACAAACGTAGGATAATCTCCAAGGCTATATGGAGTTGCACCTTGGCATAAGAGAAAAGGGTTTTACTCCAAGCACGAAGCATTTGGCTAGTTTTCTTAAGCTTGTGGAAGAGGAGTTGATACGGTTGGACATGGTTGTCTCTTCATTCCATGCTTGTTGGACAGTGGCCATGAAGCCCAGCATGTTGATTCAAAAGTACTCGAAGCGGAAGGATTTAGTTCTACGAGGCCCTTTGTCATTGGCAAGGAGTAGCGGGCAGTGATCAGAGAGGGATGAAGCAAGACCATGGAGAATGTGATTCCCAAATTCAACGTCACATTAACTTGACGTTTGATATACATCATAGCCAGAACGAGGAACCCAAATGCCGGCACCCGTCCCCCGCGTCGCCCACCTCTGGCGACACGGGGGAAGCCCATCTCGCCGCCGCCGCTAGCCCCTCCCTCTCCCTCTCCTCTGCGTCGCCGCCACCGGAGGACCTGCAGGAGAATCCCGTGCGAGGCCCGGGGAAGGTGGCGGCGGGGCTTCCCGTTTTCGGTGGCGTGTGGCGCGGTGGCCGCGGCTGCCTGGTGGCGCGGGGCGCGCCCAGATTCGGGGCAGAGTCCTTCGATGCGGCGGCGGGGGAGGTCCTCGGCGCTGACGGGCTCGCCTGGGTGGGCGCGCGGCGGTGGTCGTGCGGCGCTGCCCGCGCGGTGGCGGCTGGGGGCGCGTGGGCTCGATCTGGGCCCTCGCGGGCCTGCAGCGGGCGCGCCGCGATGGTGGCTCGGCCGGCGGCCTGGTGGAGGGAGGCTCGTCCCTGCCGGCGGCTTGGCGTCCTGGTGACCCCTGCAGCGATTCTCCGACCCGGTGCCCGTGCGGCGTCGGCTTGTGCTTCGGCTGTGGCGGGCTGCGATCTGGCAGCTCCGTCCAGCGTTTTGGGGTGGGGTGGCGGCCCCCCCTCCCTGCTCGGGGTCCTGCCGTGGCGGCGCTGCGGCGGCAGGTTGCCTGATCTGGTCGGTTTTGGCCGGATCCGGCCCGTTGGCGTTCTGTTCAGCGGCGAGGTTTGATGGCGGCTCCTGCGTGGTGGTGGCGCCGTCGTCGCGCAGGAGGTGTGTGGGACAGCGGGCTTGCGGACCGGTGGTGCTGCACCATCGGTTGCGTGGGGGTGCTCGGCTAGGTGGCTCCGGGCGAAAGCCTAGACGGCACGATGTCCGCGGACGTCGTTATTCCTCCTTGGGGGGTCGTCGTGGAGCCTTTCCTTGCCCAGCACCTTCGGACCATGGCCTTCGGGCGAAAGCCTAAGACTCCGGCGTGAGTCGGGCGACGGCGTCGTTCTCCCACGTCGCTACCCCCTTGGGGGCGTCGCCTTGAAGGTCATCGATCCCCTCTGCGCTTTCCCGGGGCTGGACACGCATGTAATCGCGGTCGGCAGGTGCCCGGCTGGCGATGTGGATGGTTGGCGCGGCTTCTTGTGTGGCAACGGTGGCGGCTTCGAGCGGAGTTGGTTTGCAGCTGAGTGTTGGTAGTCGGTCTTGTCCGGCGTGTTCGAGGGGTTGCCGTGCCTCACTTTGTCTTTCTGGAGTCGGAGCTGCTGAGGAAGGGCCCTTGCGGCAACGATGACGCGAGGCGGGTGGTCGGTTCCGGCGCTGGCTCGGCGCAGGCTCAGCGCTTTTCCCCTACAATGCTCTTCGACAGAGTCGGAGCTGCCTAGTAGCCGGCGCGTGCGGTTGACTGTTTGGCATTGGCCGGCGCAGGCCTCGGCGTTTGTCTGCGGTGAGGGCTACATCGGTGGTCGTCGATGGTGGAGTCGGAGTCGCCCTCGGGGAGGTGTGATGACGATGGCACCGGGTTGCAACCTCCACGGCGTTCTCTCCTCGACGACGTGTGTGCGTTCTTGTGTGGGTTGCCAGGTCGCCCTGTGTCCTGTGTGGGCATGTTGTAACGGTTTTCGTCCGGTTTTCCGTTAATTAACCGGACAATTCTCTTCTTCTTTATTAATGAGATGAGGCAAAACTTTTGCCTCCGTTTCGAAAAAAAAATAGCGTCTGTAGTCCAACGGTTAGGATAATTGCCTTCCAAGCAATAGACCCGGGTTCGACTCCCGGCAGACGCAAATTTGTTTTTTTTGCTTTATTCGTCGTTCTACTTTCCCACTGATTTTGTTTTCGCATTAGTGGCGTTTTTTCCCGTGAAACAAAGAACATAAAATTCACTGTAATGCGTGCAACTCTCGGACCCAAAAATATCTATGCTCGCACCCAATTCACAAAGTTGAGAAGAACAGTCCGCCAGAAAAGTGTGCCGGATCATGTACCTCATCTCGCCGGCACACCGCATGTAGCTGCAGCGCGATCTCGCCTGCGGCATGGCTCCCCGCGCCTCAACCGGGATGAGCCGCCCAGCCAGCCTAGTTGTTCTGGACTAGATCATCACCCCACGCGACGCGCGCTGCGCGATTCCTGGCCGCAGAAGCGGATGGCACGCGTGGCCGTGGGCGCCATGGGCGATGCCGTGGGCCGCTGCCGATCAAATCCTTGACGCTGGAGGCATCCACTCGATCGCCCTCTCTATCCACTCACCGGTCCTTAATCCCCCGGTTATCGGGGCGTAAGCTCTGCTAATCCGCCATTGCCGGTGCCAATGATTGAGCCGAAATCCGCGCGTGGTCAAGCACATGAGGATGGATTGACGCCCATGCAGCGGTGTCTCCATCCCTGGGCAATTGTGCACGAGCTGAATCCGCGATGGATGCCACTCGTGGGGCCGCGTCCATTTGTATTGTCCAGTTGTCGCTGCGGCGGCGAGGCCTGCCGTGCAAGTTGGAGCAAGCGTTGAACTGCTACAGCCACCGGTTCTTAATCTTGGAACGGGCTATTCATGTCGAGATGACTGCTTAAATGTATATAAACTCAGCTGCTAAAAGCATCCAAATTTGGTCACCGAGGAACGATTTGAGTGCTCAACTTACTCGAGTCGAGACACACTTGAGTGTCCATATTAGCGGCATATCTCATCTCAGATGGACTCATCCTAACGGGAAAGCAACATGCCAGGGGACAGTCATGTGGCAATGTTCCTTGGTCAAATTAATTCCATTTTTGGAGGTTTAACAACTGACAGCACACAGAAAAAATATAGTACTCCGCTACTATATATAGCAACAGCATTGTTGAGCTCCCGCAACACCAAGCAAGCTAGCAACTACGATGAACTCACTCACACTGACACTAGCTACCTAGCAACCGGTACTAAAGCAAATACTAGTAGCGTTCGAGCTAGCTGATCAATGCCATGGGTGGGAAGCTGCAGCAGCTGATGTCGAGGCTCCACCTGGCCAAGGGCGGCGGCGGCGGGAAGGGCGGCAGCGCGGTGCCGAGGGGCCACTTTGCGGTGTACGTCGGCGAGGCGAGGACGCGGTTCGTGATCCCGACGGCGTACCTGAGGCACCCGTCGTTCGTTGCGCTGCTGGAGAGCGCCGAGAAGGAGTTCGGCTTCGACCACCACGGCGGCGGGATCACCATACCTTGCTCTGAGAGCGACTTCGTTGAGCTCGTCGGTAGCCTGAGCTCCTTGTCGCCGTCATCGTCGTGGCGGCACTGATCGGTGCTCGTTTCTTCACTGCGAGGAGATCTTGTTAATTCTTTTTTCAGTTCGTGGCATTTGGCAGTGTGTACATAGCAGCTTTTTTTACCGTCGTAGCAAGTTTCTTTACTGTCGTGGCAAGTTTGCATGAGCCAGTGCTCCAAATTCAGGCATTCCGAAGCAGCTGCTGATTGCTTTTTAATCGTGACGGTCCATGTTTCCGATCCTATGGTCGATCAGACTCGGTGCGAAACTATAAAGGAACGCATGTATTTCAAATGATATTCGGGTTCAAAACTGATATTCTGTATTGATATTTTTTTTGTGAGAGAACTGAAATTCTGTATGGCAGTATGAACTACAAAATGGAAATCACTGTCCCAAACTGGGAGTTATAAATCTTTCGCAAAAAAAAAAATGGGAATTAAAATGCACGTACGATTTTCTTTAGCTTGTCAGCATTTGCAAAATAAATTGTCTGGGTGTCCATCTTAACTATGCAAAGGCCGAGTGTAATACTTAAACCTTTTAAGTAATAAAACGCTCTTTATAAAAAAAATGTAAAATAAATTCTTCGTTCTATCGAGCTAGATGTGAACCTGTAACTATCGGCCCGGCCAGGAACAACAGTGTCTACCATGTCTGTGCAACCTGCACATTCAACCCTGGGAGTCGCAAGGGGGCCTCCTATATGTCCCATTTTGTGAGTGGACACCACAGCGAACACCGGAACAATGAAATTCCCAAAAAAACATTGTGCGGGGATTCGAACACCACGCCTCCCATTGTTAGGTGTGCATGTCTAGAAATTGGAAATAATGAATTTTGGTGACCAATAAACAACACGGAGTTGTTGCGGTAAAAAAAGCACGGAGTTGTAAGAACTACTAGGAGCGACATATTTGAAGTATTTACAGACTTTGAAGCGTTTTAAAAAAATGAATTTTTTTGAAGCACAAAAACTTTTCAAAATTGTGAATATTTTTTGAACAACTTGAAAATTTTCAAAATCCTCAAACATTTTGGAAAAATCAGGTACATTTTTGGAAACCGCAATATCTTTTAAAACAGAAACATTTTTTCGAAAATCTAACAAAATTTGCAAAGGCCAGATTTTTCAAAAATCTAACATTTCCTGGAAAAATGTGAAAGATTTTTTAATAGGTTTGTTTTTAAAAATCCGAACAAAATTTTGAAAAACCATTTTGTTCTGAAATCCGCGAACAAATATTGAATCTGTACTCATTTAAAAAAAATAGCACCATTCATCGAAATTCTGAATCAAAATTGAATACACCGACTTTGTTTAAAATCTAAACAAAATTTTAAAATATAATTCTTTAGAATATGAATATTTTTATGAAATCACGGATTTATTTCTCAAAAACTTGAAAGTAAGGAAAGAAAAAAAAACTGAAAGACAAAAGACAAAAAATGACACAAAACAAAACAAAAAGAAAACGGTCGTGAAACATCCTAGAAGGTTCGAAACACCGTTTGGCTCGTTGTCGTAAAATCGTCCGACCCATCTCTCGCGCTCGGGGGGAGGGGGTTCGCATGTTCGAGCGCCCAACAGTTTGTCGAACAATCCGACATATATGGAATTTCGTCACCAATGAACACCCTATTTGAGGGAATATCCTCCTATTCGACACATTTTGCGTCAAAAGGGATGACCAAGCAAGCAACGGGGTGGGTTGACCCATTATCTAGCTATAGCGTAGGGTTTTTTGTATGGTTTCCTCCAGTTTTAAGAACCTTCTGGAAGGTTCTTGAACCTTTTACCTACTGATATCTATTTACTGGTTTTTTTTGTTTCTTGGGGTTTTTTATTTATCTTTTTCCCTTCTTTACCGTTCACTGTTTTGTTTATTTTTTCCATAAATTCACAGTTTCAAAAAATGCTCAGAATCTTCAAAAACTAGAATTTCAAAATCTCTTCTCTGTTCCCGCAAAATGATTATAATTACAGATTCTGTTCACTTTTTCAAGATTGGTTCGAAAATTACTCTAAATTCAAAGAAAAGTGGCATATTTTATAAAAAACGTATTTAAAAATGAAAATTTATGCCTTTTAGAAAATGTTCAAAATCTTCAAGATTTTTTTGAATTTTTTAGAAAATGTCGAATTTTAGAAAAAACTCATGTTTCAAAATGTTATTCATGTTTCAAAATGTTATTCATGTTTCCATATAAAGTTCATAAATTTCAAAAAATGATCGGGATTTCACATTTTGTTTTTGTTTTTCAAATGTTAAATATATCTTACAATTTTCAGAAAAAAAAATACTTAAAAGGTGCACCTTTGCTACTGTACATTGCCTACAATACATCTGCTGCAGTACATCGCTACAGCCGCTAGTGGGTAGGCGCAGTTGGGGTTCCTGTGCGCCTGCTGCTTTTAGACGCAGCGAGCTAAATTTTCCCTATAGTAGGTCCCTGTTGAGGTTTCCTGCGTCAGATCGGCGAATTTTTGTAAATGTATACAATAGATTTGTAATTTGCAAATTAATTCAAGTCATTCTAGGCTTAATCATATGAATGTGAAGGAGGGAAGTTAGGGAATTGTAGCTTAGGTAACTTCTCTTCTTCATGTTAGAGGATCCACTTCCCGCAACTAGGGGTGCAAGCTGGACCGGCTCATTTACACTGCCTTCCTGTCCTTATAAACTCGTTTTCCATATACCGCCTGCTATCCAAGCAACCACTTAAGCAGGGTATATATACACGAGGGACTGGTTTTTGATTATTATTTTTTTTGCTTAATTACCGTTTTAGTTGGTTTTTCTAACAGTCTTGTATTCGGTTTCTTTATTCCGTCTTTCTTTTGCCTTTGGTTCTTTATTTTAAATTGTATATTTCAACATTTTTTAAATCATGATATTTTTGGAATACATAAACATTTTGTAATTCAAGAGCATTTATTGAAATACACAAACATCTTTTAGAATAAGAGAACCTTTTTCAACTTCTTGAACTTTTCGTATTCACGAACATTTTTATATCCTTGAATATTTTTTTATGTGCGAACACTTCTGAAAATTAGCCAAGTCGCATAGTTTGCAGTTGCAGTGGAACAATATAGACTTTACATCACTTAGGTAATTTATTTTACGACAGAGCTATGCCTAAGTCAAGGTAATCCTCCTTTGGAATACTTTGGTATTTCTCCAAGATATATCATAATACAAAAAGTATATAAGAGCATAGAGAGCTATCTCATTATCTTGCCGTAAATAAAATTATGGTGGATCATGAGAATATATTTTTCAATTCATGATTAGAATACATGAAATTTTCTCAAAATATGAGAAACATTTAATCATACATGAAATTAACTCATTCACATTTTTATATTCAGATATTTTTTATAAAGCACGAATTATTTTCAAAGTATATAAAATTTTAAATTCATAAATGTTATTAAAATTCACAACATTTTTTAAAATAGTATAATTTTGGTTTTGCAGCTTACATATTTTTAACCAATAAAAAAATCTAGGCAGCCATTTGTTTTTTTTTTTTTTTGCTAAACCTACTAAAAAACAACAGAAAAAAGAAAATAAAGAAGATTGGGATGTGTACCGCTAACTGGACCACCTACCCATGAGGTCTGCTTATGAATTTCAATGTGAGGTTGTCTAAACCATGAATGCTGATGTCAGATCATTGGGGTAGCTGCTGTCGTCTTCAACCACAAACTAGGTTTGAATATTTTTATAGAGAAGTACAATTGATAGCACACGAGTTGGGTTTTTTGGAAAAAAAACTACATGAGTTTGCTAGGTTGGCTAGATTTTAGCTAGTTTGAAGAGGCTTCGGCGAGCCGACCCTCGTTTGATCATTTTTATGTAACAACTAGCAAAGCCTCAAAAAAGAAGTAACAACTATAACAAACTAATAGAGAGAGGTATTTATTCCGTAAAAAAAGGGGTATTTATGTAAAAAGAAAGTTGATTATGACGACAAGTAATAACGCAACACCAAATTGTTGATCATGACCAACTAAAATTTTCATGTCCCATGATGTATTTCGGAATTAGTTTTAGCTAACTGTAGTCCTATTACTGCGAATAAATTCTCAATTCTCAGTTCTGCTAGAGAGAGAAAAAAAATTGGAGCTCTAGGCTTTCGAGACATGCACAGCTTCAACTTAGCTAATTCTCAGTTGGGAGAAGTTGTCTCAACCAAAAGCAATGGGAGGTCTAGGCTTTTGAGACATGCGCAGCTTCAACTTAGCTATGTTCTCGAGGCAAGGCTGGCGGATCATACAAAACCCCACTAGCATGTGTGCAAGGGTTCTAAAGGCTCGTTATTTTCCCAACTGCAGTGTCCTCGAAGTCGTAGCCCATGATGGTATTTCTTACTCATGGCGCAACATATTACATGGCCTGGACCTAGTTAAGCAAAGGTATATTTGGAGGGTCGGGGACGGATCAAAGATTAACATCTGGCGGGACCCATGGATACCTAGGTCCTGGTCACGACGGGTAATCACCCTAAAATGGGCCAGCTTGCTACCACTGCCCGTTAACCAGTGATTGGGATGAGCGGCTCGTCAAAGACACTTTCTGTGCGGAGGATGCGCAACACATACTACAGATTCCGCTGGGGTGGAGGACTTCATAGCGTGGCACTTCGACAACAAAGGCAATCATTCTCTGAAAAGTACGTAGAAGCTACAGGCCGAGATGGCAAAGCAGGAAAGGAACGGAGCGCCTACCTCGAGTACGTCGGGAGCTGGACAGCTTGAAGGGTGTAGTGACCCAACTTGGAAACATATATGGAAACTGACATGTCCGACGAAACTGCAGATGTTTATATGAAGGATCAGACATGAATCTTTGGCTCTGTGCAACAACTTAGTGAGAAGGGGCATGAAATTGGAAAAATCGTGTTGCTTCCTATGCGGCATAGGAGAAGAGGATGGAGGACACCTATTCGTAACATGCAAGCTCGTGAAGGAGATATGGAGACACCTGGGGTTGGAGCAGACATGAATCTTTGGCTCTGTGCAACAACTTAATGAGAAGGGGCATGAAATTGAAAAAATCGTGTTGCTTCCTATGCGGCATAGGAGGAGAGGATGGAGGACACCTATTCGTAAAATGTAAGCTCGTGAAGGAGATATGGAGACACCTGGGGTTGGAGTAGGAGTGCAACCAGCTAGAAGGGATTAACAACGTGCATGCAATGTTGGATGCTTTATGGGAACTGGAGAAGAAGAAGAGAGTGATGATCATAACCTTCTGATGGGACTGATGGAATAATAGAAACTAGATGATACCCCGCGCGTTGCTGCGGGAATACTTATTTTTATTTTTGCACGTATACTTGTATAAATTTAAAGAATTGTCAAAATAAATGCGTGAACATATATTCAGTAAGCAGATGATAAGGGTTTAGAAGATAATATTTGGTCGGTACCTAGTGCTTTGCGGCAACGAATCCCATGTATAAAATTGTGAGTTTCAAGTAGAAATGCTATGGTATTGTACCATTTTTTAACCAGGGTCCAAGGCCAATATTAGTATAATAGGTAGATTAGAGAATCTCTGACACATGTTAACGTAAGTTGCTAGCTTAGCACTCCTTTTATGAACATCCATTAGTGGGAAATGGTATAGATATCATCCACGTAGATGTCCTTGGAGTAACTAACATGAAATTGCACCGACCAAAACACAAAGCGGCAGTTAACGTAGGAAAAAATCAATTCTGGTTACAAACTTAAACTTTGCAGAGTAAAATATGATATCCGCCTTTTCATTTTCTTGTTTGGACCGGGGTCGCATCTACTCTTTTTTGTGGGAATCATCATCTACTCTTCATAGGAATATAATGGAGAAATAAAATGAACAACTCTAAATAAAAGAGGGGTATATATCTCTCCAATTGAGCAAGCTACTTATTCGCTGTTCCACGAGAAGCCACTGAAAATACACTACTACTCCCAATCCAGCATCACTCAAAACTTGAACAGTAGGAACAGAGAAATAGGGTGTAGAAACTTGCTACAATCCAATTCCTTGCGAACTGCTTGATACAAAAATTATCTCACATCATGTAGCCATTTAGCTTTGCAAGGAATTATAAGATGTAGATATGGAAACATTGTACTCTCAGTTGGCGGATTGGTGAAATTTAATCGGGTAGTTCCTGCAAAAATGCTACTGAAAAAACTAAGAATATCTCCAGCCGCGCCCCCAACAGGCCCCTCCAAGGTCGTTTTTAGCGTCGGCGCCGAAAAATCGGCCCAGTCGGGCCCCCACGAGCCTGTTTTTCGCCGGATTGGGCCGAAACTGGCGCCGGCGGACCCAGGTCGAACCCGGCGCGCTGGGGCGCCCGGGGGCGCCGGCGCGAATGTTTTGGCGCGAAAGAGCGGCGGGACCGGCGAGTCAGCGAGACGACGCCTCGTCGTCCTCATCGTCTCGATTTTCCCGCGGGGAATCAATGCCAAGGCTGCCGCCGGTCAGCCTGCCATTGATTCACGGGTGGCACAATGCTGCGACGCCGCCCCGCCTCCCGCCACGCGTTCGCACGCGGCCGCCCCCTAGCCGCTATAAAAGGCGCCCCTGCCCGCGCCGGTGAGGCACACATCCAACAGCAGTCCTCCCCCTCCTCGTCGCCGCACTTCCTCCCCTCTCTCCGTCGTTCGAGCGCCTCTCTCTCCCCCCGGCAAACATGAGCGCGAGGTTCCCCGGCGACGCGGCGGCGGCCAACGGTTTCGGCCGCCGCTCGTTGCATGAGTGGGAGGCCCACCTCCTCCATGAGTCCAACTACCCCGCGCCGCCCGACGTACGCGCTCCGTCGTGGTGGAGGCTGAGCGCCGGCGGGGTCCCAGTCCCCCATCTGCCCGTCCCCGAGATGCCCGGCTATTTCCACGCCAAGATCGAGCGTGCGCGGGCGTCCCTGACGGACGCGGAGCGGGCGCTCCCGGAGTACGCCGCCGACAACCGCGCGGCGTGGGCGGCGTACTTCGAACTCCGGCAGGAGGAGCGGCTCGTCTCCACCCACAACTCGCCGATGTCGCGCGGCCGCAACAACAGCGAGGGCCGCCGCCTGTGGTGGGGCGTCCCTGGCCGCACGCTCAGCGGCGTCCTCGCGCACCTCGAGGGTGGCAATGACCCGCCATTCGAGTACCCGACCGCTCGAAGCGGCGGCTGATACGTCCAAAACCTATCTATAATTTCTGCTTGCTCCATGCCTCTTTTGGGTGATATTGCTATGTTATTTATACACTTCCATACACTTTTGATCATATTTGGACTAACCTATTAACTCAGTGCACCCCAGTGCCAGTTTCTGTTTTCGGCTGTTTTTGTATTTCAGGTTTTCACATTACGAGAACTGCCAGGAAAAATCCAGAAAAATTATATAAAAAATTAGCGTTCCAGAAACTATCGTGCGCCCTAAGGACAGCCGGGGGGGCACCAGGGCTCCAGGCGCCCTGGCGGCGCGCCCCCCCTGGGCCGCGCCGGGGGGGGGGGCGCCTGGGCCCCCCGAGGCTCCTCCGATGCCCCCCTTTGGCATATATTTAAAGCGTGTCGCGGAAACCCTGATTCCAGACCCCTTTTCTCCAGACGCGATTCCGATCTCCGCCGCCATCGCCATCAAGCTTCGGGGGACCAGAATTCCTGCGCCGGCACCCTGCCGGGACGGGGAAGTGCCCCCGGATTCATCTCCATCGACGTTGCTTCCTCCCTTCATGATGCGGGAGTAGTTCCTCCTCGGGGCTGAGGTTCTTACCAGTAGCTATGTGGTCAATTCTCTCTCCCATGATGTGATCTTCGTTGTGATCATAGGCTATGTTAATCTAGGGTGATCCCATGATGTTTCCCCTTCCTCTATGTATTGGATTGATGTACTCACTTGTCTTTATCTAGTATAATCCCCGAGACCAAGGTGACAGCGGTCTATTGGACATGGATTAGAAAAAATATTTTCATGAGTGATTTCCTCTCTTGTGTGTTGATTGAAGATTGAGAGTCTCTTGGTGCTTGTCTTTGACTATCCTTTAGATATGTTGTGGTGATTGTGGGACTCTCTTTGGATGGCCGCGGTGACATTGGGAAATCCTTAGATTGAGAACTACGAACATTGAGGTGTGCTTTTGTAGCCCTACATAATTCTCGTCCTCTCTTGACCACGAAGGAATGACCTCCGAGTGCGTCCCCTTTGCATGTTTTATGGGAAATATCATGTGATTCGATTATGTTAATGTTGTTGGGAGTTGCCACTAGTGAAAGTATGAAGTCTAGGCCTTGTTTCCCCCATTGCAATACCATTTGTGCTCACGTTTACCACTTGTTTGCTTGCTGCACTTTTTATTACAGATTTATATTACTTTGTTTTGCCATCACTTGCCATTTAACATCTCTTCGCCGAACTAGTGCACCTATACATCTAACAAGTGTATTAGGTGTGTTGGGGACACAAGAGACTTCTTGTATCTTAGTTGCAGGGTTGCTTGAGAGAGACCATCTTCAACCTCTACTTCCCTGAGTTCGATAAACCTTAGGTCATCCACTTGAGGGAAATTGTTGCTGTCCTACAAACCTCTGCGCTTGGAGGCCCAACATAGTCTACAAGAGTAGAAGCGTGTGTAGACATCAAGCTATTTCTGGCACCGTTGCCGGGGAGGTGAGCGCTTGAAGGTATATCTTTAGATCTTGCAATTAAATCTTTTTGTTTCTTGTTTTTATTTCACTAGTTATGCTAATGGACAACCTTGTTATTGGATCGTTGCTTGCGGGAAGACGCCCCACACCTGTGGTGGTTGCTCCTCCCCCTACTGAAATTGTGCCCTATAAAATACCAGATGGTATTATCGATTATGTTTTGGCTGATCGTTATGCAGGAGACAGACATCCCGATGAACACTTGCCATATCTGTCACAACTATGTTCATTATTTAAGCTTGCAGGTGTATCAAGGGAGTTTGTCATGAGGAAATTATTTGCCTTGTCACTGAAAGGTAAAGCATTAGAATGGTATAGACTACTAAATGACTCTCACCTGCTGGAGTGGGAAGAGATCCAGTCTCTCTTTTACTCCAAGTTTTATCCTCTTCATGAAGTCCATGAGAATAGGAATTATGTTTATAATTTTTATCCTCATGATGGAGAGAGCATAGCTCAAGCTTGGGGGAGACTGAAAACGTTAATGCTAAAATGTCCTAACCATGGGCTCCCCAAAGATATGATTATTACTAATTTCTATGCGAGGCTTTCTCGACAGGATAAAGATTTGCTCGACGCTTCCTCTATGGGTTCTTTCACAAACAAAAAGATTGATGCTAAAAGGGAACTCCTTGAAAGAATTCAACGCAACACTGAAGATTGGGAGATCGACAAAGGTAAAGAGTCAGGTATAATTTATGAGTATGATTGCATTAAGTCCTTTGTTGAAACTACAAGTTTTAATAAGTTTAGTGCTAAGTTTGGGCTTGATTCTCAACTCCTTGTTGATTTCCTCAAATCTTTTGCTTCACATCTTAATATGCCTAAGGAGGATTGGATCAAGTATCATAAACCTTTTAAAGAGACTTGCAAAGAAAATGAAATTGTTCATGATGATTGCAACATGCATGATCCAATTCCTAAAAATGAAGTTTTATATAAGCATGTTAATTTTTGTGGAGTGGATAGACCTTGTGAAAGGCCTATGATTGAAGAAGAAGTATTGTAAGCAACATAAGCATGAAAGAACAATCACTTGGGTCAGAGATTTAAATGAAATTGCTAGAGAATTGTGTGACCTTTATCCTTTTACTTGTGAACTTTGCCGTATAGAGGGTCACTTTAATTTTCAATGCATGAACTTTCAAAACATAACTGTTAACCGGTTGTGTGATAACGTGATCACCTCTGATCTTTATGATGAGCTTATGTTATTTTTGATGTGTGAAGAGTTATCAGAAAAGACTTCATGGCTAGATGTTAATGCCATAGGAATAAAAAACACTTTGCAAAATTGCCATCTCTATTGTGTTGTTAATTGCCATGAAAATGATTACATAGGTAAGATTATAAAGGAGGGAACTTTACCAAAGTATAAAAATGTCTCTTATATTTCTGCTAATAAAAAGGAGAGTTTCTCCCAAGTTTCCCCTATTGTTTCTAATGATAAACCAGGATACGTGGAGAAGCTTCATCTCCAACCACTCCCTCCTAAGGTTAAGAAGAAGAAAAAGAAGAGGAGGAGGAAGAGGAGCAAGAAAGAAGAAGAATGGGTATCAACCTGGCCTGAGCATATTCGTCCCATCAACTTTTATCCTAACGATTGTAAGTTTAAAGAAGAAGGTGAAGTTTATTGCCTTAATTATCATCTTGATGATACGTCCGTAGGCACTATTGAAGATGATTTTGATTATGATATGCATGTTACTTATTGTGATTGGGAAAATGATGATAATGCTACTTATGATCTTAAAAATCTTTTTGGTACCAACTCTGAAATTGATGATATGGGAAGCTCTAAGCTTGGGGATGATAGGATTGCAAACCCTTTACCCACTAGTGATGTGATAATTGATAATTCTTTTGCTAGTAAGAATAAAGACAACATGATTACAAATATAGTTGCTAGCAATGATAATGCTCTTCTCTACTATGATGATGTCATAACTCCAACCTATAGTGATTATAAAGGTACCTATGACATAAGGAGAAATTATCCTTATGAAACTTGTCATAATCATGGAGGGAATTACTCCCTTGTTGAACACCATCTTTCTAATACCCAATTAATCTATAGTGTTCAAGTTGTTTATGATAATCCTACTCCCACTATTACCAATGAGAAAGATTATGCTTATGTGGAGAGTAAGAGTACCTTTTTGCATGTGGATCATGGTAACAATGCTTTATGTGATGCTTATATTGTTGAGTTCATCCATGATGCCACTGAAATTTATAATGAGAGAGGGAGACTTGGTTCTAAATATCTTAATAATAAGAAGTTTCCTCTCTTTATGGTGAATATTTTGAAGTTATGCTTGTTTTGCCTTCCTATGCTAGTTGCTTTGTGCTTCAATGAATTATTCTATTGCAATATTCCTACGCATAGGAAGCATGTTAGGCTTAAATGTGTTTGATATCTGCTTCTTGATGCTCTCTTTTGTTCTTCAGCTCTTATTCCTACGAGAGCATTGATACGTCCAAAACGTATCTATAATTTCTGCTTGCTCCATGCCACTTTTGGGTGATATTGCTATGATATTCATACACTTCCATACACTTTTGATCATATTTGGACTAACTTACTAATCCAGTGCACCCCAGTGCCAGTTTCTGTTTTCGGCTGTTTTTGTATTTCAGGTTTTCACGTTTCGAGAACTGCCCAGAAAAATCCAGAAAAATTATATAAAAAATCAGCGATCCGGAAACAACACTGCGTCCGAAGGGCAGCCTGGGGGGGCACAGGGGCTCCAGGCGCCCTGTGGGCGCCCCCCCCCCCTGGGCCGCGCCGGGGGGGGGGCGCCTGGGCCCCCCGAAGCCCGTCCGGTGCCCCCCTTTGGCATATATTTAGAGGGACCTCCGAAACCCTCAGAACAGGAACTCCTTTCGCGATCCCATCTCTGTTCCGCCGCCGCCGCCGCTTCCAAGATCGGGAGCACCAGGAGAACTCTTCCCGGCACCCTGCCGGAGGGGAGGATCACCACCGGGAGCTTCTCCACCACCATGGACGCCTCCCGGATGACTCATGAGTAGTCTCCCTTGGACCATGAGTCCATGACCAGTAGCTATGTGATGTTCTCCTCCCGTTCTTGTGCTTCACTAATTAGTCCTCGTGAGCTGCCCTACATGATCGAGGCACCTATGTAATCCTTATGCTGTTGCTATGTTGAGTTTGCTGGGATCCGATGGATTATGAGATTATGTTCAGATTGATCTTGAGTAATATATTTGATTCACCTCTTTTATATTTTAGTTCATAAGTAATTCTTGCATGTTCTTCGTTGTTATTTATTGCTTTGGCCGAGTAGTAGGTAGTGACTCCAAGAGGGAACGTTATGCTCGATTGTGGGTTCATGCCCCTCGATGACTAGCTTGAGTGATAGAAACATGAGTATAGGGGATGTGCTGTTGCCACAAGGGGGAAAACAACGGTGCTTGTGCCCGCGGGTGCAAGGATTGTTTACTTTACGCAAAGTTCTTTTAATGCAGTTGTCTGTTGCTTTGAGTTTACACTATGGGTGGGGCTCGCAACTTAATACCAGCGAGATGTTCTAGATAGATATCTCAAGGTGGATGATTAGTAGTAGATATTGATGGATTTCGGTCTACTTACTTTGGCGTACCGCCCATGCTTTGAACCTCAACCTTTCTTGCAATGTAGTCAGCATTGGTTTGCGTTCGTGGTCCTGTCAATTGCCCAGCTGTAATTTGTTACCTCACATAGCTGTTTTATCGTCTTTTGGGAGAGAGACATCACTAGTGAACATCATGAGACTCCGGTCCATATTACCATCATTGATCACATCCACTATTTACTTTCCGTTATTATTTACTATTGCAAAAACTATCTATCACTACTATCATTGCTTTTAACCCTTTGTGAACTACAAGGCCGGAGGGATTGACAACCTCTCTGTACTCGTTGGGAGCAAAGTTATTTGTATCTGTGTGCAGGTTCACTTTGGTTGCTACTAATCTGGCGCCATAGCAATTGACACCTACTTGTTGAACCTAGGAGTCTCTGGGGAATCGATCCTTGGCATCTTTGCTAGGGGAAAACACTTCTACTTACTGCATCTTACACCTTCCGCTTGGGGTAACCAACGAGGGGTTCGAGGCCCATCAAGGAGTATTTTCTGGCACCGTTGCCGGGGACTCCACTCTTCAGAATAGGGGAGTTGCATGCTATCTTTTACCTTTGCTTTTTAGTCTTGTTAGTTTACCTTTCATTTTTGCTTTAGTTCCTTTTATCGAAAATCACAAAAATAGTTATCTTGCTTGCTTGCTACTATGGGTTCCACCGAGAACACCAAGTTGTGTGACTTCACTAGTCACAACAACGATGACTTTATCAGCACACCTATCACTACACCTGCCACTTCAGCACCTTCATATGAAATTAAACCTGCTTTACTTAAGCTAGTCATGAGAGAACAATTCTCCGGTGCTGGAGATGATGCTGCTTTACACTTGAACAACTTTGTTGAACTTTGTGATATGCAAAAGTACCAAGAAATAGATGGTAATATTGTTAAGCTTAAGCTTTTTCCTTTCTCCTTGAGAGGAGGAGCTAAAATTTGGTTTCAGTCTTTGCCTAGAAATAGCATAGATTCATGGGACAAGTGCAAGGATGCTTTTGTCGGAAAATACTATCCACCTGCTAAAATTATCCAACTTAGAAGTAACATAATGAATTTTAAATAATTGGATAATGAACACGTTGCCCAAGCTTGGGAACGTATGAAGTCTCTTATCAAGAACTGCCCTACTCACGGTTTGACTACTTGGATGGTTATCCAAACTTTTTATGCAGGCTTGAACTTTACCTCGCGGAACTTGTTAGACTCGGCCGCGGGAGGAACTTTTATGTCAACTACACTTGGTGCTGCCACAAAGCTTCTCGATGAGATGATGACTAACTATTCCCAATGGCACACCGAACGCGCTCCAACATGTAGGAAGGTAAACTCTGTCGAGGAGATTTCCTCCCTTAATGAAAAAGTTGACTTGATCATGTCTCTACTTTCGAAGCAATCTACTGTTGATCCTCGTGATGTTCCTTTAAATTCTTTGATTGCTCAAGAACAAGTAGATGTGATCTTTATCTCTAGAAACAATTTTAACAACAATGCTTATAGGAGTAACTTTGGTAACAATCCTAGACCGTTCCCCTCTAATTCTTATGGGAACAACAATGCTTATCCTAGTACCAAGAACTCCACTACTAAACTAGAGACCATGCTTAGAGATTTCATCACTACCCAAAAAGCCTTTAATAAGAGTGTAGAAGAGAAACTACATAAACTAGATGATCTTTCTTTTAAGGTAGACCACTTAGCCAATGAGGTAAAATTGCTAAAAATTGAAACTTCTCCTCTTAAGGAGAGGGAAGTCATCCCTATTAATGCTACTCAAGTACAAATTAATGAAAATATTAGGATGATGGCTAAGCTAAAAGAAAGATGGGCTAGAGAAAGGGAGGAAGAGGAAAGAATTAAGAGCCTTCCTACCCACTACACTGTTTCTACTATCCAAGTTATTGAGGATGTTCACACTCTTAGCACCCAATGTACTCCTGGTCCCAATGGACCTATTAATGGTGATGCTATGACTATAGAAGCTACCAAACAAGTGAACCTTAAGGACACCACTACCGCTTTACTTGATGCTCGTGACCTTGATTTTGATAATTGCACTCTTACCGAAGTTATTGATTTCCTTCACAAGATGTCTAGAGATCCCCGCACTAGCACGCTTAACCTTGCCTTCACAGAGCATATCACTAATGCTCTCATCGAAGCTAGGGAGGAGAAACTTAGAGTAGAAGCCTCCATACCTAGAAAGCTAGAAGATGGTTGGGATCCTATGATAAAAATTTATTTGAATGACTTCTCTTGTTATGCATTATGTGATGTTGGTGCTAGTACCTCTGTTATGCCCAAAAGGATATATGATATGCTTAAATTGAAACCTTATGATTCTTGTTCTTTTGGTGTTCGTCTCGTTGATTCTTCCATAAAGAAACCTTTGGGGAGGATCGATGATGTTCTTATTGTTGTCAATGATAATTATGTGCCCGTTGATTTCACTATTATGGATATTGAATGTGATACTTCATGTCCAATTATTTTGGGACGTCCCTTTTTGCGCACCGTTGGTGCTGTCATTGACATGAAAGAGGGTAATATAAAATTTCAGTTTCCTCTCAAGAAAGGGATGGAACACTTCCCTCGAAAGAAGATCAAGTTACCTTATGAGTCCGTTGTACGGGCTAGCTATTCTTTTACTCTTGATAAAACTTGATCTATGCATTATGCCTAGCTTAAAGGCATAAAAGAAAGCGCTTTTGGGAGGCAGCCCACATGAATAAATTTTTTGCTTTTGTTGTGTCTTGATGTTGTTTACTTCTGTAGCATCATCATTGTATCTTTGCTTTTCATATTTGTGCCAAGTATAGCCTCCGATTGCTAGAAAGTTCAAAAGTTGTGAGGTGCTGTCCAGGAAACAGATTCTGTCCTTGGTTAGAAAAATTCGTATAAAATCACCAGATCATCTTTTTGGTCTGAATTTTTTCGACAGCGTTCCCTATATAATTGTCTTTCGTGCGTCAGTTCTGAGTTTTTTAATTTGAGTTGCAGAAGTATCCCGAACAGATAAATTACTGCCTGCTGTTCTGTTTTTCACAGATTATGTCCTGTTTTGCCTTACCTTCACTTTGCAAATTAAGAACTTGCTTTTTCTTTGCAAAAACCTTTTGGCAATCTTGAGAAACAGTAGAACTTCAAGAATATTCTTATTTCCAGCAAGGTATAATTATTTTATTAAGGGTACTAACCTCGCTAATCTGATTATGATGAGTTATGTATGAAGGGAGTTTTCAAGTATGCGAGGGAAGATGATAAAAAGATTCAGGAGTGTCAAGCGCTCAAGCTTGGGGATGCCCCCGTGCACCCCCAAGAAATATTCAAGGAGACTCAAGCGTCTAAGCTTGGGGATGCCCCTGTGCATCCCCTTCTCCATCAATATTATCAGTTCGTCTTTCGTTTCGCTATATTTTTATCACTTCATGTGTTATGTGCTATGCTTGGAGCGTCTTGCTTTTAGTTTTCTTTTTAGTTTTTCATAACAAGTCGGAACCCAGCATTCCTTTATGTGGGAGATAAACACGCTCCACTTCTACCTAGAACATTACATAGAATTTTCATGTCTATCTATGTTGTGTGTGTTCTTTGTCTTTTAATAGCTACTATCGTGCTCTGCTCTTAGTATTCATGCTTATCTTTTCAAGAGCTTTTATTTAGTTGGTTGCTTGAACTCTCTTTAATTACCATGCTCACCTTATTAAGAGAGTTTGCTTCCGTTGCATTGGTTAATGTGTCTATGATAAAGATGCTACTTTCACGATGGTGCTTAGTAGTTCAGGTTTTCTTTTGGTTAATCTCAAATAGCTGGGGGGTTCCCAATGTGTTATTGGAGTACCAACTTGGTTTGTTTGCCTATGATGTGGTATGGTTTAGTAATATCTTCCTTCGAGAATTTATTTTGATTGACTTGGCGTATGCTCACGCATATTTAAGCCTGTAAAGAAAGTCTGTCAAGCCTTGATGATCTTTTATTTCTAAGTAGCGATATAACTACCATGCCTGATTCAATATTGCTTTTTCGCTCTGCATGATTATGACCGTCATTGCTCTCTTAGTTGGTCGCTCCCAGTCTTTTGCTAACCTCCACCTGCACTAAGAAAACTAACCATGCAATACATAGCTCATGGGAAAGTAGCCTAAAAACTATTGTGGTAAAGAATATGTTGCTTATGTATCTTATTTCTTATAAGTTGCTTGCTGAGCGGTAACCATGTTTCTGGGGACGCCATCAACTGTCACACTTTTGTTGAATATCATGTGAGTTGCTATGCATGTTCGTCTTGTCTGAAGTAAGGGTGATTTACCGTGGGTTGAATAACTATGCATATTGTTAGAGAAGAACATTGGGCCGCCAACCAAAGCCATGCATCATGGTGGAAGTTTTAGCTTGGACCTTAATCCTCAATCTCTCATGAGAATATGCTTATGCATTAAAGAGGAGTCCATCATCTATTTTCTATGTTGTCCCGGTATGGATGTCCTCAAGTTGAGATCTATCAAAAACGAGAAATCAAATGCGATCTATCTCCTTGGACCTTTGTACAGGTGGCATAGAGGTACCCCTTTGTGACACTTGGTTAAAACATATGTAATGCAATGATAATCCATGGGAATCCGAGCTAATTAGGACAAGGAGCGAGCACTATTAGTATTCGATGCATGAGGCTTGCAACTTATAGGATGTTTTATGCATGACACATATGAAGTACTACTACCGTTGACACAATTGCTTCCATGTTTTCAAAATAAAAAGCTTTAGCACTTAACCTTTCTTTTACCTTTATGTTGAAGCACCAACTACTGAGAGCATGATTGTCATTCTGAGTGTAATGTGCATTGTCCCAAAGTAGCATTGTCTTTTGCATGATTGTGATATCGTATATTCTGAAATGATTATATCTAGTCATCAATAAACCTTGAAGGTGCCCCTGCATTTATGTTTTGCATCACTAAAGGGGGCAAGCTAGATATCACTTTATCATATTTGCACATCATGTTCATTGCAAATATTTTTGATGTTTCAGTTTCATGTTGTAAAAACTTTCAGTCATTTGTGATTTTCTCTTGAGGCAACTTAATTACTTTAGAATCATTGTCTCAGTAAGCTTTTGTCATATGACTATGAGAAAGTCCTATATGGTTAATAGCATGTCACCACAGAAATTATTCTTGTTATCATTTACCTACTCGAGGACGAGCAGGAATTAAGCTTGGGGATGTTGATACATCCAAAACGTATCTATAATTTCTGCTTGCTCCATGCCACTTTTGGGTGATATTGCTATGATATTCATACACTTCCATACACTTTTGATCATATTTGGACTAACTTACTAATCCAGTGCACCCCAGTGCCAGTTTCTGTTTTCGGCTGTTTTTGTATTTCAGCTTTTCACGTTTCGAGAACTGCCCAGAAAAATCCAGAAAAATTATATAAAAAATCAGCGATCCGGAAACAACACTGCGTCCGAAGGGCAGCCTGGGGGGGCACAGGGGCTCCAGGCGCCCTGTGGGCGCCCCCCCTGGGCCACGCCGGGGGGCGCCTGGGCCCCCCGAAGCCCGTCCGGTGCCCCCCTTTGGCATATATTTAGAGGGACCTCCGAAACCCTCAGAACAGGAACTCTTTTCGCGATCCCATCTCTGTTCCGCCGCCGCCGCCGCTTCCAAGATCGGGAGCACCAGGAGAACTCTTCCCGGCACC
This sequence comes from Secale cereale, assembly GCA_902687465.1. Lineage (NCBI taxonomy): Eukaryota > Viridiplantae > Streptophyta > Magnoliopsida > Poales > Poaceae > Secale > Secale cereale. The sequence goes on along the minus strand of LR738715.1, from coordinate 556,745,046 downwards.
CTGCCGGAGGGGAGGATCACCACCGGGAGCTTCTCCACCACCATGGACGCCTCCCGGATGACTCGTGAGTAGTCTCCCTTGGACCATGAGTCCATGACCAGTAGCTATGGGATGTTCTCCTCCCGTTCTTGTGCTTCACTAATTAGTCCTCGTGAGCTGCCCTACATGATCGAGGCACCTATGTAATCCTTATGCTGTTGCTATGTTGAGTTTGCTGGGATCCGATGGATTATGAGATTATGTTCAGATTGATCTTGAGTAATATATTTGATTCACCTCTTTTATATTTTAGTTCATAAGTAATTCTTGCATGTTCTCCGTTGTTATTTATTGCTTTGGCCGAGTAGTAGGTAGTGACTCCAAGAGGGAACGTTATGCTCGATTGTGGGTTCATGCCCCTGGATGACTAGCTTGAGTGACAGAAAAATGAGTCTAGGGGATGTGCTGTTGCCACAAGGGGGAAAACAACGATGCTTGTGCCCGCGGGTGCAAGGATTGTTTACTTTATGCAAAGTTCTTTTAATGCAGTTGTCTGTTGCTTTGAGTTTACACTATGGGTGGGGCTCGCAACTTAATACTAGCGAGATGTTCTGGATAGATATCTCAAGGTGGATGATTAGTAGTAGATATTGATGGATTTCGGTCTACTTACTTTGGCGTACCGCCCATGCTTTGAACCTCAACCTTTCTTGCAATGTAATCAGCATTGGTTTGCGTTCGTGGTCCTGTCAATTGCCCAGCTGTAATTTGTTACCTCACATAGCTGTTTTATCGTCTTTTGGGAGAGAGACATCACTAGTGAACATCATGAGACTCCGGTCCATATTACCATCATTGATCACATCCACTATTTACTTTTCGTTATTATTTACTATTGCAAAAACTATCTATCACTACTATCATTGCTTTTAACCCTTTGTGAACTACAAGGCCGGAGGGATTGACAACCTCTCTGTACTCGTTGGGAGCAAAGTTATTTGTATCTGTGTGCAGGTCCATGTTGGTTGCTACTAATCTGGCGCCGTAGCAATTGACACCTACTTGTTGAACCTAGGAGTCTCTGAGGAATCGATCCTTGGCATCTTTGCTAGGGGAAAACACTTCTACTTACTGCATCTTACACCTTCCACTTGGGGTAACCAACGAGGGGTTCGAGGCCCATCAAGCATCATTAAAGTCTTAAGCCTATCTTTATGGCTATAAAGAAAGAGCTCTAGGGAGACAATCCTTGTTATGTTTACTTTCAGTTTTAGTGGTCTTGATGTTTGTTACTACTGTAGCAACATCATTGTATCTTTATTTTTCAGCTTTGTGCCAAGTTTAGCCTCTGATTGCAAGAAAGTTCAAAAGTTGTGACGTGCTGTCCAGGAAACAGATTCTGTCCTTGGATAGAAAAATTCGTATAAAATCACCAGATCATCTTTTTGGTCTGAATTTTTTTGACAGCGTGCTCTATATAATTGTCTTTCGTGTGTCTGTTTTGAGTTTTTTGATTAGAGTTGCAGAAGTGCCCCGGAAAAATCATTTACTACCTGTTGATCTGTTTTTCACAGATTCTGTCCTGTTTTGCCTTTCCTTCATTTTGCAAACCTAGAGCTTGCTTTTTCTTTGCAAAAACCTTTTGGCAATCTTGAGAAAAAGTAGAACTTCAAGAATATCTTTATTTCCAGCAAGGAACAATTATTTTATTATGGGTACTAACCTCGCTAATCAGATTATGATGAGTTATGTATGAAGGGAGTTTTCAAGTGTGCGAGGGAAGATGATAAAAAGATTCAGGAGTGTCAAACGCTCAAGCTTGGGGATGCCCCCATGCACCCCCAAGAAATATTCAAGGAGACTCAAGCGTCTAAGCTTGGGGATGCCCCCGTGCATCCCCTTCTCCATCAACATTATCAGTTCGTCCTTCGTTCCACTATATTTTAATCACTTCATGTGTTATGTGCTATGCTTGGAGCGTCTTGTTTTAGTTTTCTTTTTAGTTTTCTTTAGCTTTTCATAACGAGTTGGAACTCAGCTTTCTTTATGTGGGAGAGAAACACGCTCCACTTCTACCTAGAACATAACATAGAATTTTCATGTCTATCTTTGCTGTGTGTGTTCTTTGTCTTTCAATAGCTACTATCATGTTCAGCTCTTAGTTTTCATGCTTATCTTTTTAAAGAGCTTTTGTTTAGTTGGTTGCTTGAACTCTCTTTAGTTATCATGTTTATCTTATTAAGAGAGTTTCCTTCCGTTGCATTGGTTGATATGTCTATGATAAAAATGCTACGTGCATAATGGCGCTTAGTAGTTCATGTTTTCTTATGGTTAGTCTCAAATAGCTGGGGGGGTTCACAATGTGTTATTGGAGCACCAACATGATTTGTTTGCCTATGATGTGGTATGGTTTAGTAATATCTTCCTTCAAGAATTTATTTTGATTGACTTGGCGTATGCTCACGCATATTTAAGACTGTAAAGAAAGTCTGTCAAGCCTTGATGATCTTTTGTTTCTGAGTAGCGATATAACTTCCATGCCTGATTCATTGTTGCTTTGTTGCTCTGCATGATTATGACCGTCATTGCTCTCTTAGTTGGTCGCTCCCCGTCTTTTGCTAACCTTCGCCTGTACTAAGCGGACTGACTGCTTGTGCATCCACATCCTTTTAATCCAGTTATGCCATATGAGTCCACCATATCTTCCTACATGGTATTTACCTGCCATTCCTAACGGAGACTTTCATGTACCATCTCGAAATTATTCAAAAAAAAAAATGCATTCCTATTTTGTGCCTCTGTTGTAAGTTCATGAGGAAGTAGTAGTTAATTCATGATCTTTTTAATTTGGACAAGCTTCACCCCGGGATTGCATGTATAATGTGCAAACCCATAATACGAGAAGGAACTGGCATTGAGTGCGCCCGGCTCAAAAAGATAATATAACAAACAAACCCTCCTTCACGCTTTGTTCGTGAGAAATCAGAAAACTTTGGCAGTGATAAATAAAGGAGATTAAGAGGATGTGATCGTCCTCATTCGGGAGCCGTTCCTCGAAACTTGTCCATCTCAAGAAGTGATTGAGTTGTCTGCTAGCATTCGTTGACGAAACATGCATGATCCAAAAAATAATTATTACCTCTGTTTTAAAACCAAGAGCTCTGGTACATGTTTTGTCTTTGTTTCCGATTACGGGTTTTCAACCTTGCCAACAAAAGCCGCGGTTCGAGAGTCTCCACCTTCTTTTAAAAGCACCAACTACTGAGAGCATGATTGTCATTCTGAGTGTAATGTGCATTGTCCCAAAGTAGCATTGTCTTTTGCATGATTGTGATATCGTTTATTTTGAAATCATTGTATCTAGTCATCACTTCAACCTTGGAGGTGCCCCTGCATTTATGTTTGCTTCACTAAAGGGGGCAAGCTAGATATCACTTTATCATATTTGCACATCATGTTCATTGCAAATCTATTTGATGTTTCAGCATCATATTGTAAAACTTTCGGTCCTTTGTGATTTTCTCATGAGGCAACTTAATTACTATAGATTCATTGTCTCAGTAAGCTTTTGTCATATGACTATGAAAAAGTCCTATATGGTTAATAGGATGTCACCACAGAAATTATTCTTGTTATCATTTACCTACTCGAGGACGAGCAGGAATTAAGCTTGGGGATGTTGATACGTCCAAAACGTATCTATAATTTCTGCTTGCTCCATGCCTCTTTTGGGTGATATTGCTATGTTATTTATACACTTCCATACACTTTTGATCATATTTGGACTCACCTATTAACTCAGTGCACCCCAGTGCCAGTTTCTGTTTTCGGTTGTTTTTGTATTTCAGGTTTTCACATTACGAGAACTGCCAGGAAAAATCCAGAAAAATTATATAAAAAATCAGCGTTCCAGAAACTACTGTGCGCCCGAAGGACAGCCGGGGGGGCCACCAGGGCTCCAGGCGCCCTGGCGGCGCGCCCCCCCCCCCTGGGCCGCGCTGGGGGGGCGCCTGGGCCCTCCGAGGCTCCTCCGATGCCCCCTTTGGCATATATTTAAAGCGTGTCGCAGAAACCCTGATTCCAGACCCCTTTTCTCCAGACGCGATTCCGATCTCCGCCGCCATCGCCATCAAGCTTCGGGGGACCAGAATTCCTGCGCCGGCACCCTGCCGGGACGGGGAAGTGCCCCCGGATTCATCTCCATCGATGTTTCTTCCTCCCTCCATGATGCGGGAGTAGTTCCTCCTCGGGGCTGAGGTTCTTACCAGTAGCTATGTGGTCAATTCTCTCTCCCATGATGTGATCTTCGTTGTGATCATAGGCTATGTTAATCTAGGGTGATCCCATGATGTTTCCCCTTCCTCTATGTATTGGATTGATGTACTCACTTGTCTTTATCTAGTATAATCTCCGAGACCAAGGTGACAACGATCTATTGGACATGGATTAGAAAAAATATTTTCATGAGTGATTTCCTCTCTTGTGTGTTGATTGAAGATTGAGAGTCTCTTGGTGCTTGTCTTTGACTATCCTTTAGATATGTTGTGGTGATTGTGGGACTCTCTTTGGATGGCCGCGGTGACATTGGGAAATCCTTAGATTGAGAACTACGAACTTTGAGGTGTGCTTTTGTAGCCCTACATAATTCTCGTCCTCTCTTGACCACGAAGGAATGACCTCCGAGTGCGTCCCCTTTGCATGTTTTATGGGAAATATCATGTGATTCGATTATGTTAATGTTGTTGGGAGTTTCCACTAGTGAAAGTATGAAGCCTAGGCCTTGTTTCCACCATTGCAATACCATTTGTGCTCACGTTTACCACTTGTTTGCTTGCTGCACTTTTTATTACAGATTTATATTACTTTGTTTTGCCATCCATATCACTTGCCATTTAACATCTCTTCGCCGAACTAGTGCACCTATACATCTAACAAGTGTATTAGGTGTGTTGGGGACACAAGAGACTTCTTGTATCTTAGTTGCAGGGTTGCTTGAGAGAGACCATCTTCAACCTCTACTTCCCTGAGTTCGATAAACCTTAGGTCATCCACTTGAGGGAAATTGTTGCTGTCCTACAAACCTCTACGCTTGGAGGCCCAACATAGTCTACAAGAGTAGAAGCGTGTGTAGACATCAGCGGCGCGTGGCTGCCGAGGAGGATGATGGGTTGGTCATCCTCCTCCTCCTCCCGATCCTCCTCTCACTCCTCCGGCGCGCCGGCCGAGACGCCGCTCGATAGGCGCACCTGCGGCGCCGGCCTCGTCATCAACGACGACGGCCGTGGCTCCTCCTCCTCGCCCCCCTCCTCGCCTCTTCAAGCCAAAGAGGGAGTCAGGACTGGCGACGGTGAAGCCGAAGCCGGGGCTCGCCGCCGTGAAGCCGGAGTCTGGCCTCGCCGAGAAGGTCGACGAAGAAGAGGTCGCCCTAAAGTGGGCGCGCGAGGACTACGCGCGCATGGAGCTGGAGCGCCAGCGCCGCGCCCTGGAGGAGATCGCCGAACGCCGCCGCCGTGAAGCAGCGCGCCGGGGCGAGGGGTCGAGCAGCGGCGCCGGCTATGTCAAGGAGGAGAAGCAGGAGGACGACGCCGGCGACGACTACGCCCTGCTCAGCGCCTACTTCGGCCCGTAGTTTAGGGTTTTTTTCGTCCATTTTTTCGTGCAAAAAACGCCTAAAATTCGCCGAAATATGCCGTGTTTGTTGAAATTTGGCCGTGTTTGCTGAAATTTGGCCGAACTGTGGGGGCGTCTGGGGGCGAACAGGGGGCGACGGCCGGGGACGTGCTCGCCCCCACGCCGAAAAAACGCCGGCTCGCCCCCAAACGACGCTTTTTCGTGCCCTTGGGGGGGCGAATGGCTGGAGATGCTCTTGTTGGGGAACGTAGCAGAATTCAAAAAAATTCTACGCTTTCACCAAGATCCAACTAAGGAGACATCTAGCAACGAGCATATGAGAGTGCATCTACATACCGTTTTGTAGATCGCGAGCAGAAGCTTTCGAAGAAGCGTGGATGAAGTAGTCGTACTCTTCTCGTTCTTCGTCACCGATGATCTAGCGCCGAACGGACGGCACCTCCGTGTTCAACACACGTCCAGTACAGCAACGTCACCTCCTTCTTGATCCAGCAAGGGGGGAGGAGAGGTCACCGGAGATCCAGCAACACGACGGCGTGGTGGTGGATGCAGTGGAGAATCCTGTAGGGCTTCGTCGGTGCCCTGCGGAGGGAGTATGAGGTGTGACGGGAGGGGGAGAGGCGCCAGAGACTTGGGTGCGGCTGCCCTCCCCCCCCACATATATATAGGGGGCCAGGGGGGTGCGCCAGCCCTTGCAGATGGGATCTGCAAGGGGGGGGGCGGCGGCCTGGGGGGAGTCTTGCCCCCCAAGCCAAGGGGGGCGCCCCCTCCCCCTAGGGTTTCAACCCTAGGCGCATGGGGAGGGGGCCCATGTGGTGCGCCAGCCCACCAGGGGCTGGCCACTTCCCCCACGCAGCCTAGGGGCCCCACCGGGATGGGTGGCCCCACCCGGTGGACCCCCGGGACCCCTCCGGTGGTCCCGGGACACTCCCGGTGACCCCCGGAGATCACCCGATGGCCGAAACTGGACTTCCTATATATCATTATTTACCTCCGGACCATTCCGGAACTCCTCGTGACGTCCGGGATCTCATCCGGGACTCCGAACAACTTTCGGGTTTCCACGTGCATGTATCTCTACGACCCTAGCGTTACCGTACCTTAAGTGTGTAGACCCTACGGGTTCGGGAGACACGTAGACATGACCGAGACCACTCTCTGGTCAATAACCAACAGCGGGATCTGGATACCCATGTTGGTTCCCACGTGTTCCTCGATGATCTTCATCGGATGAACCACCGTGTCAAGGATTCACTCAATCCAGTATGTTATTCCCTTCGTCCATCGGTACGGTACTTGCCCGAGATTCGATCGTCGGTATTCCCGATACCTTGTTCAATCTCGTCACGGCAAGTCTCTTTACTCGATCCATAATCCATCATCCCGTGACTAACTCCTTAGTCACTTTGAGCTCATTATGATGACGTCTTACCGAGTGGGCCCAGAGGTACCTCTCCGTCATACGGAGTGACAACATCCCAGTCTCGGTTCGTACCAACTCAATAGACACTTTCGGAGATACCCGATGCGTACCTTTATAGCCACCCAGTTACGTTGTGACGTTTGGCATACCCAAAGTATTCCTACGGCATCTGATAACCCTCAACCGTAAGGGATCAAGATAGTCTTCGCAGGTAAGAATAACCCAATTTATTGATTCGACACACGGGGAGCCAAAGAGTATTTATAAGCTTTAACAGTTGAGTTGTCAATTCAACCGCACCTGAAATATACTAACTTGCAACAAAAGATAAGTGGTAACAGTGATATGATAGTGATGATAGTAATAGTAAAAGTAGACAGCAAAAGTAAATAGGAGTAGTAAATGGCAGAAGTAGCAACTAGTGACAAGCAAGGTTTAAAATACTGTAGGCTAGGGAGATGGATGGTTGGGCGCTGCATGGATGAGATAGATTCTAACTTGGGGCACGGCACACGGAAAAGTAATGATCATCTAGGGAAATATCAAACAGTAGGCATGTATCCTGTATGTAGTTGTACGTGCTTGCAATAAGAACTTGCACAACATCTTTTGTCCTACCATCCCGCTACGAACGGGGCCAAAAGGAACTAATGGATATTAAGGTGCTCCTGTCAAAGAGCACCGGAACAAAGCAATGAACTCAATGGATACATGTAATCCTCAAACTACGGGCCATCCCCTTTGGTGTCCCAAGCTGTCACTTTTGGGATCGCCGGTTCCGAACCGTAACAGGTGCATACAACTCATAGATAGGATCAAGAACACAAATATATTCATGCAAACACATATGGTTCATATCTGAAATCATGGCACTCGGGCCCTAAGTGTCAAGCATTAAGATTAACAAGTTGTAGCAAAGATGATAAACACCATACTAGATGATAGGCAACATGCCCCCAACAATCTGACGAACTATTACATGATCTAACTCATCCAATCCCTACCATCCCCTTCGCCTACAACAAGGGAATTACTCACACATGAAGGGAGAAGTCATGGAGGGATGATGGAGTGGTGATGATGATGACGATGGCGACGATCTCCCCTCTCCGGAGGCCAAATCAGCCTCCAGATTAGCCCTCCCGAAGAAGAACAGAGGGTGGCGGCGGCTCCGCGACGAAAAACATCGAAAGGACTTCCGATCTGGGATTTCTGCGTCGGGAGGGAAAATATGGGCTAAAGTAGGGCACCAGGGGGTGTGGGGCCCACCCAGGCGCCCCCCCGGCGCGGCCTGGGGGGGGCGCGCCCACAGGGCGCCTGGGCACCCCCTGCCCCCCCTCTGGCCCCACTCCTGGCATTTTGTTTCTTCGGGTGCGTGGATTTTTCGTGGATTTTTCTGAGTTGCTTAAAAATCCGTTTTCCTGCACACAAATAAACCATACAGGCAGCTCTGCTGAAAACAGCGTCAGTCCGGGTTAGTTTAGTCCAAATCATGCAAGAATGAGGTCAAAACAATATCAAAAGTGTTTGGAAAAGTAGATACGTTTGAGACGTATCAACTCCCCCAAGCTTAGAATATTGCTTGTCCTCAAGCAATTCAGTTCAACGAACTGGACGCGACAAAGAAAACTTTGACAAACTCTTTTGCTTCATTAGATGTATATAAGCATGTACTACGAAAAGAGTTCAGCAAGTATTAAAACAGTACTTATGAGAACAATGCAAGGAGCAATCCTTCTTTCAAGTGACCAGTCACAAATAATTAAGAGTAAACAATATATTACCGAAAATCAAGACAAGACCACATTGCACATAGCTTGAGCATATTAAGGTGGTATCTCGCTAGCCTCCATGAGTGAAGCAAAACATAAATGCAGAGACTCCTCCAGAGTTTTAAAGGAGACTAGAACTAAGAATTTCGGAATAAATCATATCACAAGTATGCAGAAGACAATGTAATACTTTGGGACAATGCACATTATACTCAGAATGACAATTATGCTCTCCTAGTTAGTGCTTTGAAGAAAGAAGATGAGACTCTCGAACCGTGGCTTTTATTGGCAAAGTTGAAAACCCGTGATCGGAAACAAAAACTAAACATGTACCAGAGCTCTTGGTTTTAAAAACAGAAGTAAATATGTTTTTGAGAGGTGCATATTTCGTCAACGAATGCTAGCAGATAACTCAATCACTTTTTAAGCTAGACAAGTCTCGAGGAACGGCTCCCGCATGAGGACGATCACATCCTCTTAATCTCCTTTGTTTATCACTGCCAAAGTTTTCTGATTTCTCATGAACAAAGCGTGAAGGAGGGTTTGTTTGTTATATTATCTTTTTGAGCCGGGCGCACTCAATGCCAGTTCCTTTTCATATTAGGGGTTCGCACATTATACATGCAATCCAGGGGTGAAACTTGTCCAACTTAAAAGAGATCATGAATTAACTACTACTTCCTCATGAGCTAAAACATAGGCACAAAAAGAGAAATGCTTTTGATTAATTTCGAGATGGTACATGAAAGTCTTCGTTAGGAATGGCAGGTAAATACCATGTATAGGAAGGTATAGTGGACTCATATGGCATAACAGGTTTAGAGGTTTTGGATGCACAAGCAGTCATTCCGCTTAGTACGGGTGGAGGTTTAGCAAAAGACTGGGAAGCGACCAACTAGAGAGTAATAACGGTAATAATCATGCAGAGCGACAAAGCAACATTGAATCGGGCATGAAAGTGATATAACTATTCTAAAACTCAAAGATCATCAAGGCAAAGTAGACTTTTTAGTCTTAAACATGTGTAAGCATGTGCCAAGTCAATCCAAAAATTCTCTAAAGGGAAATACCACCTTAGTATGCCAGACTATGAACAGTGCGATGCATGTAGATCATTTCAATAACACATTATGTACTCTAGTTATTCGGGACTAGCCACAAGGAAAGCATGAACCACTGAAAAAGCATTGTGAACATAGCACTATGTCGCTACAAGCTGGTCTCTAGATCATAAGTACAGGCATATGTACAAAAGTAGAAACAAAAAGAGTTCATACCGGTCTTCCTTGTTGCTTCCTTTCAGTCGATCTTCGTCATTACTGCTTGTCACTTGCACGATCGAACGTAGGAAATATAATCAAATGCCATCACGGACTCGAGCTGATCTCTGAAAACAAAGCAAACTAAAGAGAGAAAGGAAATCTTTTTGAGTTTTTAAAAAGTTGAACAAAAAGCAAAAGAAAGAGAAAATCTTTTTGTTGTTTTTGCAAATAGAGGAATAAAGAAGAACGGGTAAAAACTTCGAAAAGATCAAAGTGAATAAAATGGATCATACAATGGAAAAGTGAGAAGGGCACGTACTCCCCCAAGCTTAGGCTTTTGGCCTAAGTTGGTAGCAGCTACTGCCCCTAGGAGCCTCCTGCTCCAGGGGTATGGTGGTGAGACCAAGGGTCGTAGAAGGATGATGGCGCATACACCGAACTCCTCGGAGTCTCCCACGAGGAAGGTTCCGAACGCCAAATAGAGGAAGACCCTTCACCAAACTCGATGGCGGTTTCTTCCTGAAAATGTGGTATCTCACCGTGCCTCTCCTCGTTGGGCACAACCCCCTCCATGGGGTTATGGAACTGATGCTGGACCATGAACTCATCGAACTGGACAACATCAAAGGACCATCCGTTCCTGCGAGAAAAATCAAACAAAAGAGGTGCAGGTAGACGGATCTCGCGTTCCGTGGTAGTTCCGAAACGCAAGATATAAACAAGGTTATCAAGCTCAGAACCCATGGTAACAAACTTATGCCTTTTCATAGCAGCAAGATCAAAGCTTAAATAAGTAAAAGGAGTATCATCAGGGTGTGGGGTGCCTCCAAGATGCTCTAAGATAAGTGTGGCATAAATGCCACCATATAAGTCCCCCATTGTTACCGTTCATAGCAAGGCGTCGAGCAATTAAGGTACCCAGATTATAATCAGACCTCCCTGAGAGGGCTGCTGCCAGGATAGCAATATCCGGAGCAGAAATGGTGCTCGTGTTGTCACGAGCTAACACCCCTCTAGCAATACAATATGCAAAATACCTGAGGTGAGGAAACAAGATGCTGGAGATCTTCGACCGATGAATATCCCTCGTACCCATGCTGTAGAGAGAGTTGATGACGGTTTTCAGCTCGGAGGGCTGCGTGGCCATCCTTGCCGTCCTCCCAACGTTCGGCACACCTATTACTTCACAAAAATTTCCCAGAGTCATGGTGATAAGATCATTATAAATTTTAAACTCAATAGCACCTAAATCAGGATTATATCTAAAACTGTTAATGAAACCGGAGGTGAGTTTCTGATACTGAGTAACACGACTCGTCACGAGTCGTGTCAAACCTGCATTAGCACAAAGATTATAAAACTCATCCTTGATTCCCGTAGCTTCCATGAATTCATCACATGGAAATGTCATCGCACGTGCTGGAGTTGTGTCTTCCAACAACTCCAGGGGCACATGATCTTCATTATAGCTCACCCTAGCAGTCGATGGTGAAGCTGCGGCTCTAGTGACTCGATCGGAGTGTGTGGGCCTCCTCTTCTCAAGCCATCCTTTTGCCCTTCCTAACAAACTCATTTCTGAAAAAAAAAATTACAATTTACAAAAACGAGGATTAAAACAAAGTGAGCTAAGGCAAACTACTCAACTCACTTGCCCAAGGCACAAACTTGCATCAAAACTTGGAAAACAACTTTCTACACATGCATGCAAGCTCATCTCTACAGCACCAAGAACTACTAAATACTCACGAATGAGGCCACCAATCAAAAATCTAATTGGAGGGGTGGAGGAGTCACATACCAGGGAGTATTTGCTCAAAATTTCAGCTCAAATGATGGGCTGTAGAGAGAGATCGAAGAATCGCCCCCAAGAACAGCAAGAACAGCAAGAACAAGACCAGAACTCGGGTTTCTGGAAAAAGAGAGAGAGAGAGAGAGAGAGAGAGAGGGGAAGAAGGAGTACCTGGAGGGGGTCCTGTGGGCCCTAGGCGCCCTGTGGGCGCGGCCAGGGGCTGGGCCGCGCCAGCTGGCCGCCTGGGCCACTGGTGGCCCCCCCTGGCTGGCCCCAGGACTTTCCGGGTCTCTCCCGTTGTGGAAATTTTTAATATAATTTTTCTGGAATTTTTCTGAAAACTTCACTGTTGAAATTTTTCCGAAGTTCAAAAAGCTGCGAAACTCTCTGAAAACTTGAAGCAGTTAGTAGTATTGTGAAGCTTCAAAAACATAGATACTTGGTACAGCAAGTATGACAACACTAAAAACAAATAAAAACATAGAAAGCTCAACTTTTTACCATATAAAACACGTTCACTAGTAAGGTTGATCAAGTCTTACCAACAAACAAGCGGTATATAGAACAAAAAGTCTCACCTCCTACGAAGTAATCATTGAACTTTTACCTTGATGGACATTGTCCCTACCATGATAGTTTTGTATTTGTGAGGCACATGTAGTGGACAGTCCCATTCTCCAATTTTCACGATCTCGATATTCTCTATAGAGTTGAGGGCATGCCTCCTGTCGGTCTTCTTCGGAAAATATACCGTGTGTTCTTTATCATTCACATGAAAGGTAACCTTCCCTTTATTGCAATCAATAACAGCACCTGCGGTGTTAAGAAAAGGTCTACCAAGAATAATGGACATGCTCCCATCCTCGGGCATGTCAAGCACAACAAAATCAGTAAGAATTAAACAATTAGCAACTTCAACTGGAACATCCTCACAAATACCTATCGAAACAGCGGTTGACTTGTCAGCCATCTGAAGGGAGATATCTGTAGGAATTAGTTTCTCTAAACAGAGCCTCTCGTAAAGAGAGAGAGGCATAACACTCACTCCCGCTCCAAGATCACATAAAGCAGTTTTGACATAATTATTCTTTATGGAGCAAGGGATGGTGGGTATACCTGGATCACCGAGCTTCTCAGGAATCTTTCCACTGAAAGAATAGTTAGCAAGCATAGTAGATATTGCATCATTAGGAACTTTTCTTTTGTTAGTGACAATATCTTTCATATATTTTGAATAAGGAAGTAACTTAATAGCATCAGTCAAAGGGATTTGAAGAAAAAGAGATTTAATCCATTCACAAAACTTATTGTAATGCTCTTCTTCTTTAGATTTGATGGACTTACCTGGAAAGGGCATGGGTTTCTGTACCCATGGTTCTTTCTCCTTCCCATGTTTTCTTGCGATGAAGTCTTCTTTAGTGTACCTCTTACATTTGTCAGGTGCTTTTTCTTCTCGAACTTCAGGCGGATCATTCTTCTCATTATCATTACCTTCAGGTTCAGCACCGTCTTCAGTCTCAGCATCGGAGATAGATACACTGTTGGGATCAATAGCTGGCTCTTCATCTGCAATAGGGTCGTTAGAATTGTCAGTTTCCTTATGTTTCTTCTTCTTATTTGGATAGACAACAATTTCTTCTTCCTGCATTTGAGAATCTTGCTCGATTCTCTTCGGATGTCCCTCTGGATAGAGAGGATCTTGAGTACTAGTTCCTCCTCGGGTCTTAATCCCAAAAGCCTGCAATTTATCTTGTTTGGCATTGTTAGCAAGTAAATCTCTTTGCACATTAGAAATTTGATCGAGCTGAGTTTGAACCATATGAAAATGCTTCACAAGACATTGAACATCATTAACTATTCTATCTAAAACACCAAGCAACTTTTTGATAGCAAGGGAATTATCATGCAACTGACTTTCTATCCTCTCATTAAAATGATTCTGTTTCATTATAAAATTATCAAACTCGTCTAAACATTGATCAGGAGGCTTACCATGAGGAATGTCACTTGCGTTGAAATCTAAAAGAGAGTGTACCTCTACCATAGGAGGGTGAGTAGTAGGCTCACACAGCTTCTCAATAGGGGGTAGATTCTTCACGTCTTCAGCTTTAATACCTTTCTCTTTAATAGACTTCTTTGCTTCTCGCATATCCTCGGGGCTTAGAACAAACATGCCCCTCTTCTTTGTTGGTGGAGGTGGTTCAGGGACGGACCAATCTTCATGGTTTTTGGCAATCCTGCCCATTAAATCTTCCGCGTCGTCCGGTGTTCTTTTCCTGAAAACACAACCAGCACAACTGTCCAGATAGGACCTAGATTCATTAGTTAGACCAGCATAGAATATATCAATTAATTCATTCTTAGGGATTTCATGTCCTGGTCTAGCCCGAATCAAACCACAGTACCTCCCCCAAGCTTTAGGGAGGGACTCATCCTGCAACTGTTTAAAGTTGTAAATTCTTTGTAAAGCAGCATGTTGCATATGAGCAGGAAAGTACTTATCAACAAAAGAGTGAGCTAAGTCCTGAGGACTCTTAATAGAACCGCATGGAAGTGAATCATACCATGCTTTAGCGCCCTCCTTCAAGGAGAAAGGAAGAGGCTTGGTCACATAAAAGTAGCGTATCTTCTCATCCGTGGTAAACAGGCTACCTAGCTCACCAAGTTTAGTTAGGTGTGCAATAGCATCATCATTTTCTCTGCCATAAAAGGGGTCAGCTTCAACCATAGGTATAAGTGAAAGATCAACAGAGAAATCAAAATCAGGATCATCAATGCATATAGGAGATGTAGCAAACTCAGGATTAGGAACGGTTTTGTTTCTCAAAGAGTGTTTTTCAAATATTTTCTTAATAGTTTCAGGGTCAGAGCCGGCAAACTCTGTCAGTTCCCTACATAAATCTTCATCAAGTATATAGTAATCATCATCAAGGAGCCTCTCCTGGAGTTTACTCAAATCAGGATAATCATAAGTTTCACCAATAGGGTAGCGAGTAACAGGAAGTTCAATTCCATATTTTTCAGCAGCAGCAGTAATTTGTTTCTCAAGAGCATAACCAAGCGAACTAATATCATCATCAAAAGTAGTAGAAGCATCATCAAGAGTATCAGACATAATAACAGATTCAGTAGGAGCATCATGTGGTGGTGGTGAGGCAAACTTACTCATAACAGAAGGTGAATCAAGAGTAGCACTAGTGCTCAGAGCAGTACCTCTTCTTGTAGTGGATAGTAAGATCGGAACCTTGGGGTCACCTTTCTAACCCATAGTGAATAAAGTGCAGCAGGTAGGATACCTCAAGTAGACTTGTAAATATTGCTATGCTCCCCGGCAACGGTGCCAGAAAACGGTACTTGATAACCCTCAACCGTAAGGGATCGAGATAGTCTTCGCGAGTAAGAATAACCCAATTTATTGATTCGACACACGGGGAGCCAAAGAGTATTTATAAGCTTTAACAGTTGAGTTGTCAATTCAACCGCACCTGAAATATACTAACTTGCAACAAAAGATAAGTGGTAACAGTGATATGATAGTGATGATAGTAATAGTAAAAGTAGACAGCAAAAGTAAATAGCAGTAGTAAATGGCAGAAGTAGCAACTAGTGACAAGCAAGGTTTAAAATACTGTAGGCTAGGGAGATGGATGGTTGGGCGCTGCATGGATGAGATAGATTCTAACTTGGGGCACGGCACACGGAAAAGTAATGATCATCTAGGCAAATATCAAACAGTAGGCATGTATCCCGTATGTAGTTGTACGTGCTTGCAATAAGAACTTGCACAACATCTTTTGTCCTACCATCCCGCTACGAACGGGGCCAAAAGGAACTAATGGATATTAAGGTGCTCCTGTCAAAGAGCACCGGAACAAAGCAATGAACTCAATGGATACATGTAATCCTCAAACTACGGGCCATCCCCTTTGGTGTCCCAAGCTGTCACTTTTGGGATCGTCGGTTCCGAACCGTAACAGGTGCATACAACTCATGGATAGGATCAAGAACACAAATATATTCATGCAAACACATATGGTTCAGATCTGAAATTGTGGCACTCGGTCCCTAAGTGTCAAGCATTAAGAATAACAAGTTGTAGCAAAGATGATAAACACCATACTAGATGATAGGCAACATGCCCCCAACAATCTGACGAACTATTACATGATCTAACTCATCCAATCCCTACCATCCCCTTCGCCTACAGCAAGGGAATTACTCACACATGAAGGGAGAAGTCATGGAGGGATGATGGAGTGGTGATGATGATGACGATGGGGACGATCTCCCCTCTCCGGAGGCCAAATCAGCCTCCAGATTAGCCCTCCCGAAGAAGAAGAGAGGGTGGCGGCGGCTCCGCGACGAAAAACAGCAAAAGGACTTCCGATCTGGGATTTCTGCGTCGGGAGGAAAAATACGGGCTAAAGTAGGGCACCAGGGGTGTGGGGCCCACCCAGGCGCCCCCCCGGCGCAGCCCAGGGGGGGCGCCCACAGGGAGCCTGGGCACCCCCTGGCCCCCCTCTGGCCCCACTCCTGGCATTTTGTTTCTTCGGGTGCGTGGATTTTTCGTGATTTTTCGTGGATTTTCTGAGATGCTTAAAAATCCGTTTTCCTGCACACAAATAAACCATACAGGCAGCTCTGCTGAAAATAGCGTCAGTCCGGGTTAGTTTAGTCCAAATCATGCAAGAATGAGGTCAAAACAATATCAAAAGTGTTTGGAAAAGTAGATACGTTTGAGACGTATCAGCATCCGGGAGTCATACAACCTCATGGTCTAAGGAATAAATACTTGACACCGAAAAGCTTATGCATTACGAACTATACGATCTCGTGCTATGCTCAGGATTGGGTCTTGTCCATCACATCATTCTCCTAATGATGTGATCCCGTTATCACCGACATCCCATGTCCATGATCAGGAAACCGTGACCATCTGTTGATCAACGAGCTGGTAACTAGAGGCTTACCAGGGACTCAATGTGGTCTATATATTCACACATGTATCGCTGTTTCCGTACAATACAATTCAAGCATGAATAACAGACAATTATCATGAACAAGGAAATATAATAATAAAACTATTATTATTGCCTCTAGGGCATATTTCCAACAGTCTCCCACTTGCAGTAGAGTCAATAATCTAGTTATACCGTGATGAATCGAACACCCATAGAGTTCTGGTGTTGATCATGTTTTGCCCGTGGAAGGGGTTTAGTCAACGGGTCTGCAACATTCAGATCCGTATGCACTTCTACAAATATCTATGTCTCCATCCTGAACATAATTCCGGATGGAGTTGAAACGGCGCTTGATGTGCTTGGTCTTCTTGTGAAACCTGGGCTCCTTGGTAATGGCAATAGCTCCAGTGTTGTCACAGAAGAGAGTCATCGGGCTTGACGTGCTTGGAACGACTCCTAGGTCGGTGATGAACTCCTTCATCCAGACTCCATCATGCGCTACTTCGGAAGCAGCTATGTACTCCGCTTCACATGTAGATGCCGCCACGATGCTTTGCTTGCAACTGCACCAGCTGACTGCCCCTCCGTTCAAAATATACACGTATCCGGTTTGAGACTTAGAGTCATCCAGATCTGTGTCGAAGCTAGCATCGACGTAACCCTTTACGATGAGCTCTTCGTCACCTCCATAAACGAGAAACATATCCTTAGTCCTTTTCAGGTACTTCAGGACGTTCTTGACCGTTGTCCAGTGTTCCACACCGGGATCACTTCGGTACCTCCCTACCAAACTTATGGCAAGGTTCACATCAGGTCTGGTACACAGCATGGCATACATGATAGAACCTATGGCCGAGGCATAGGGAATGACACTCATCTTTTCTCTATCTTCTGCCGTGGTCGGCGACTGAGCCTTACTCAATCTCATACCTTGCAAAACAGGCAAGAACCCTTTCTTGGACTGATCCATATTGAACTTCTTCAATATCTTGTCAAGGTATGTACTTTGTGAAAGACCAATGAGGCGTCTTGATCTATCTCTATAGATTTTGATGCCTAATATGTAAGCAGCTTCTCCAAGGTTCTTCATTGAAAAACTTTTATTCAAGTAGGCCTTTACATTTTCCAAGAATTCTATATCATTTCCCATCAGCAATATGTCATCCACATATAATATGAGAAATGCCACAGAGCTCCCACTCACTTTCTTGTAGATACAGGCTTCTTCATAAGTCTGTATAAAGCCAAACGCTATGATCACATCATTAAAGCGAATATTCCAACTCTGAGATGCTTGCACCAGCCCGTAAATCGAGCGCTGGAGCTTGCATACCTTGTTAGCGTTCTCTGGATCGACAAAACCTTCCGGTTGCATCATATACAACTCTTCCTTGAGGAAGCCATTAAGGAATGATGCTTTGACGTCCATTTGCCATATCTCATAATCATAGAATGCGGCAATAGCTAACATGATTCTGACTGACTGCAGCATCGCTACGGGAGAGAAAGTCTCGTCGTAGTCAATCCCTTGAACTTGTCGATAACCCTTAGCGACAAGCCGAGCCTTATAGATGGTCACATTACCATCCGCGTCTGTCTTCTTCTTAAATATCCATTTGTTTTCTATGGCGTGCCTATCATCAGGCAAGTCCACCAAAGTCCATACTTTGTTTTCATACATGGATTCTATCTCGGATTTCATGGCTCCAAGCCATTTATTGGAATCCAGGCCCGCCATTGCTTCTTCATAGTTCGAAGGTTCACCGTTGTCTAACAACATGATTTCCAGGACAGGGTTGCCGTACCACTCTGGTGCGGAACGTACCCTTGTGGACCTTCGAAGTTCAGTAGTAACTTGATCTGTTTCTTCATGATCATCATCATTAACTTCCTCCCTTGTCGGTGCAGGCACCTCAGGAACAATTTCATGCGCTGCGCTACTTTCAGGAGGGGTGACTGTCACCTCATCAAGTTCTACTTTCCTCCCACTCACTTCTTTCGAGAGAAACTCTTTCTCCAGAAAGCATCCATTCTTGGCAACAAAGACTTTGCATTCGGATCTGTGGTAGAAGGTGTACCCAATCGTTTCCTTTGGGTATCCTATGAAGACGCATTTTTCTGATTTGGGTTCGAGCTTTTCAGGTTGAAGTTTCTTGACATAAGCATCGCAACCCCAAACTTTTAGAAACGACAGCTT
Organism: Secale cereale; assembly: GCA_902687465.1. Classification (NCBI taxonomy): domain Eukaryota; kingdom Viridiplantae; phylum Streptophyta; class Magnoliopsida; order Poales; family Poaceae; genus Secale; species Secale cereale. The sequence goes on along the minus strand of LR738715.1, from coordinate 556,726,032 downwards.
TGGTTTCTTGCCAAACCAAAGTTCATACGGAGTCGTCTCAACGGATTTCGACGGAGCCCTATTTAAAGTGAATGCGGCAGTCTCTAAACCATAACCCCAAAAAGATAGCGGTAAATCGGTGAGGGACATCATAGATCGCACCATGTCCAACATAGTACGATTTCGACGTTCGGACACACCGTTACGTTGAGGTGTTCCGGGCGGTGTCAATTGTGAAACAATTCCACAGTTCCTAAGGTGTGTGCCAAATTCATGACTTAAATATTCACCCCCACGATCTGATCGTAAGAACTTTATTTTTCTGTCACGTTGATTCTCAACCTCATTTTGAAATTCCTTGAACTTTTCAAAGGTCTCAGACTTGTGTTTCATCAAATAGATATACCCGTATCTACTCAAGTCATCTGTGAGGGTGAGAACATAACGATAGCCTCCGCGAGCCTCAACACTCATTGGACCGCACACATCGGTATGTATGATTTCCAATAAGTTGGTTGCTCGCTCCATTGTTCCGGAGAACGGAGTCTTGGTCATCTTGCCCAATAGGCATGGTTCGCACGTGTCAAATGATTCATAATCAAGAGACTCTAGAAGTCCATCTGAATGGAGCTTCTTCATACGTTTGACACCAATATGACCAAGGCGGCAATGCCACAAGTATGTGGGACTATCATTATCAACTTTACATCTTTTGGCATCTACACTATGAATATGTGTATCATCACGTTCGAGATTCATCAAAAATAAACCATTGACTAGCGGGGCATGACCATACAACATATCTCTCAAATAAATAGAACAACCATTATTCTCCGATTTGAAGGAGTAGCCATCTCGCATAAGACGAGATCCAGATACAATGTTCATGCTCAAAGCTGGTACTAAATAACAATTATTAAGGTTTAAAACTAATCCCGAGGGTAGATGTCGAGGCAGCGTGCCGACGGCGATCACATCGACCTTGGAACCATTCCCGACGCGCATCGTCACCTCATCCTTCGCCAGTCTCCGCTTATTCCGCAGCTCCTGTTTTGAGTTACAAATGTGAGCAACCGCACCGGTATCAAATACCCAGGAGCTACTACGAGCGCTGGTAAGGTACACATCAATAACATGTATATCACATATACCTTTGACGTTGCCGGCCTTCTTGTCTGCTAAGTATTTGGGGCAGTTCCGCTTCCAGTGACCCGTTCCCTTGCAATAAAAGCACTCTGTCTCAGGCTTGGGTCCATACTTTGGCTTCTTCCCGGCAACAGGCTTACCGGGCGCGGCAACTCCCTTGCCGTCCTTCTTGAAGTTCTTCTTACCCTTGCCTTTCTTGAACTTAGTGGTTTTATTGACCATCAACACTTGATGTTCTTTCTTGATGTCCACCTCCGCTGATTTCAGCATTGAATACACCTCGGGAATGGACTTCTCCATCCCCTGCATATTGAAGTTTAACACGAAGCTCTTAAAGCTTGGTGGGAGCGACTGGAGGATTCTGTCAACGACCGCTTCATCTGGGAGATTCATTCCCAGCTGAGAAAAGCGGTTGTGCAATCCAGAAATCTTGAGGATGTGCTCACCGACAGAACTGTTTTCCTCCATCTTACAGCTGTAGAATGCGTCGAACACGTCATATCTCTCGACTCGGGCATGAGCTTGGAAAACCATTTTTAGCTCTTCGAACATCTCATATGCTCCGTGGTTCTCAAAACGTTTTTGGAGCCCCGACTCTAAGCTGTAAAGCATGCCGCACTGAACCAGGGAGTAATCATCACTACGCGACTGCCAGACGTTCAAAACGTCTTGGGTCGCATCGGGACCGGGTGCATCACCTAGTGGTGCTTCAAGGACATATGATCTCTTGGCAGATATGAGGATAATCCTCAGGTTACGGACCCAATCCGTATAGTTGCTACCATCGTCTTTCAGCTTGGTTTTCTCTAGGAACACGTTGAAGTTGAGGGAAACTTGAGCGTGGGCCATTTGATCTACAAGAGATATTGTAAAGAATTTAGACTAAGTTCATGATAATTAAGTTCATCTTAATCAAATTTTAATGAACTCCCACTCAGAGTGACATCTCTCTAGTCATCTAAGTGATTCACGATCCGAATCGACTAGCCCGTTTCCGATCATCACGTGAGACGGACTAGTCATCAACGGTGAACATCTTCATGTTGATCGTATCTTCTATACGACTCGTGTTCGACCTTTCGGTCTTCCGTGTTCCGAGGCCATGTCTGTACATGCTAGGCTCGTCAAGTGAACCTAAGTGTATTGCGTGTGTAAATCTGGCTTACACCCATTGTATGCGAACGTTAGAACCTATCACACCCGATCATCACGTGGTGCTTCGGAACAACGAACTTTAGCAATGGTGCACAGTTAGGGGGAACACAATTCTTGAAATTTTAGTGAGAGATCATCTTATTTACTACCGTCGTTCTAAGTAAACAAGATGCATAAACATGATAAACATCACATGCAATCAATTAAAGTGACATGATATGGCCAATATCATCTTGCTCCTTGGATCTTCATCTTCGGGGCACTATGATCATCTTGTCACCGGCTCAACACCATGATCTCCATCATCATGATCTTCATCATCGTGTCTTGAAGAATTCGTCACGCCAACTATTACTTCTACTACTATGGCTAACGTTTAGAAATAAAGTAAAGTAATTACATGGCGTTTATTCAGTGACACGCAGGTCATACAATAATTAAGACAACTCCTATGGCTCCTGCCGGTTGTCAAGTTCATCGACATGCAAGTCGTGATTCCCTATTACAAGAACATGATCAATCTCATACATCACATATATCATTCATCACATCTTCTTTGGCCATACCACGTCACATAGCACATGCTGCAAAAACAAGTTAGACGTCCTCTAATTGTTGTTGCAAGTTTTACGTGGCTTCTATAGGTTTTCTAGCAAGAACGTTTCTTACCTACGCCAAAACCACAACGTGATTTGTCAATTTCTATTTACCCTTCATAAGGACCCTGTTCATCGAATCCGATCCGACTAAAGTAGGAGAGACAGACACCCGCCAGCCACCTTATGCAACTAGTGCATGTCTGTCGGTGGAACCAGTCTCACGTAAGCGTACGTGTAAAGTCGGTCCGGGCCGCTTCATCCCACAATACCGCCGAATCAAGACTAGACTAGTAACGGCAAGAAAATTGAGCAAACTCAAACGCCCACAACTGCTTTGTGTTCTACTCGTGCAAGACGCTACGCATAAGACCTCGCTCAGATGCCACTGTTGGGGAACGTAGCAGAATTCAAAAAATTTCTACGCTTTCACCAAGATCCAACTAAGGAGACATCTAGCAACGAGCATATGAGAGTGCATCTACATACCGTTTTGTACATCGCGAGCGGAAGCTTTCGAAGAAGCGTGGATGAAGTAGTCGTACTCTTCTCGTTCTTCGTCACCGATGATCTAGCGCCGAACGGACGGCACCTCCGTGTTCAACATAGGTCCGGTACAGCAACGTCACCTCCTTCTTGATCCAGCAAGGGGGGAGGAGAGGTCGTCGGAGATCCAGCAGCACGACGGCGTGGTGGTGGATGCAGTGGAGAATCCTGTAGGGAGTATGAAGTGTGACGGGAGGGGGAGAGGCGCCAGAGACTTGGGTGCGGCTGCCCTCTCCCCCCCACATATATATAGGGGGCCAGGGGGTGCGCCAGCCCCTGCAGATGGGATCTGCAAGGGGGGGCGGCGGCCTGGGGGGGAGTCTTGCCCCCCAAGGCTAGGGGGGCGCCCCCTCCCCCTAGGGTTTCAACCCTAGGCGCATGGGGAGGGGGCCCATGTGGTGCGCCAGCCCACCAGGGGCTGGCCACTTCCCCCACGCAGCCTAGGGGCCCCACCGGGATGGGTGGCCCCACCCGGTGGACCCCCGGGACCCCTCCGGTGGTCCCGGGACACTCCCGGTGACCCCCGAAGATCACCCGATGGCCGAAACTGGACTTCCTATATATCATTCTTTACCTTCGGACCATTCCGGAACTCCTCGTGACGTCCGGGATCTCATCCGGGACTCCGAACAACTTTCGGGTTTCCACGTGCATGTATCTCTACGACCCTAGCGTTACCGTACCTTAAGTGTGTAGACCCTACGGGTTCGGGAGACACGTAGACATGACCGAGACCACTCCCCGGTCAATAACCAACAGCGGGATCTGGATACCCATGTTGGTTCCCACGTGTTCCTCGATGATCTTCATCGGATGAACCACCGTGTCAAGGATTCACTCAATCCAGTATGTTATTCCCTTCGTCCATCGGTACGGTACTTGCCCGAGATTCGATCGTCGGTATTCCCGATACCTTGTTCAATCTCGTCACGGCAAGTCTCTTTACTCGATCCGTAATCCATCATCCCGTGACTAACTCCTTAGTCACTTTGAGCTCATTATGATGACGTCTTACCGAGTGGGCCCAGAGGTACCTCTCCGTCATACGGAGTGACAACGTCCCAGTCTCGGTTCGTACCAACTCAACAGACACTTTCGAAGATACCCGATGCGTACCTTTATAGCCACCCAGTTACGTTGTGACGTTTGGCATACCCAAAGTATTCCTACGGCATCTGGGAGTTGTACAACCTCATGGTCTAAGGAATAAATACTTGACACCGAAAAGCTTATGCATTACGAACTATACGATCTCGTGCTATGCTCAGGATTGGGCTTGTCCATCACATCATTCTCCTAATGATGTGATCCTGTTATCACCGACATCCCATGTCCATGATCAGGAAACCGTGACCATCTGTTGATCAACAAGCTGGTAACTAGAGGCTTACCAGGGACTCAATGTGGTCTATATATTCACACATGTATCGCTGTTTCCGTACAATACAATTCAAGCATGAATAACAGACAATTATCATGAACAAGGAAATATAATAATAAAACTATTATTATTGCCTCTAGGGCATATTTCCAACAGCTCTAATCGGTGTAACATGTAACATGCATGATTAACTGCTGCAAGATAAAAACAATGATTAAAACACACCAAGCATTAGATGGCAATAATCAAAACATTACCAAAATAATAAAAGTGAACATGAAACGCACATATGTTCATAAAGAGATAAAATTCATGGGAATACGAAGGAATAGAAATCCGGTGGTATGAAAAATTAGATTGAAGGGTATGAAAAATTAGATTGAAGCCCTTGCAATTACTAGTACATTCCATCCTTGAAGCACGAAGACTCGTGGGATGAGAAAATTGCTTTTTCATTGTTCCCTCAAAAAATAATGGGGGAATAGAAAGTATATGTGCTATAGCTAGACAGAGATTGTGGCACGGGAGAGTAAACACATGTCTTGCTGCTCGCTGGCCTTCCCAGAGAAGGTAACATTGATTAGGAGAATAAATAGTCAGCCAGCTAATTGCATACATCATCCAATTCATTCGTTTAGTGATGTGGGCAAATGAAGGAGGAGATCATTGTCCAGAAGTGGAGCGTTGTCATGGAGTAGGAGATCGAGCGTCAAACCTCACTTATTGTCGGGTACCTGCAACAGAAGATCATAGTTTTCAGAATCAGGTTGTTCTGTGGCCATAGATTGCAATAGGGGAAGATAAACAGTGTGCCTGATGAGAGCACTGGGCTACAAAGGAGCTGAAGCGCTGGGCTGTTTATGCTTAGTGTGCACTTTTTTATAAGAATGAAATACTGAATTCTATATACCTGAACAAATCCGGAAGAACAAATCAACAGAGAACATACCAAAGTACAAAACATGAACTCTTAATGGTACTCTGATGTTTACTACTATGGGCTAGTTCTTTTGGTGGCTTCTAGAATAAGCTGAAATAAGCTACCCCCTACCCAGCTTATTCTAGAAGCCCAAACAAATTTATTTTTTTAGAAGCCTAGTAGTTAAGAGTAGATTAGTAGGCTTCTAAAATAAAAATTGTGATTGGGCTTCTAGAATAAGCTGGGTAGAGGGCAGCTTATTCTGAAAGCCTAAAAAAGCTAGGAAAAGAAATGGCCCTATATCTTTGCCGGAAACACATTATTAGGACACAAAGGAGTAGGACGTCCAATCGAGATGTAGGATCGCTTGCTCCTCTCTGAATCAGTCTGGGAGAGGAATTGGATCCGACACTCCAACAAGCAGTCGACGTGAACAGAAGCAATGCCCTGCATCGCCAACAGAATGGCTCTTCCAGGCCAGAAAGAATCCCTGTCAGCGTCCCCACCAAAACGTCCTCCCAGGCCGGAAATAAACCTATCTTCGGACCCTAGCGGGTGGTTTGATCCAACGAACTGAAGAGGGCACCATAGACATCGTCCCAAGGCACCGCATCCACAAGGGGAATAACCGTAGATAATCTGAGAGAGCCGTGGCGGCGAGCTGGAGCAGCGGTCGCGCCTGTGGAGCGCCATCACGCAGACATCGGATCTCAGCCGTCAAGCTATATTGCAGATAGAGGAAAAAGATCTCGACCGCCTCGTGGAACTGTTCAAGAGAGCCGCACCAGCGGTTCTTCCGAGTAGGCATAAGATGACGTCGGGCGTCCTGGCCACCGCGCCATACTGTACCGAGGGGGAAGGGGGCGATGGGTTAGGAGCGAGGGAAGTGCGGAGGGCGGGCGCACAAATAACAGAGCGAGAAGATGAATGTGAGAGGCAGGGACTCCAAGGCGTCACATGGTGCGCTTGATCCTATAATATTGGATCAAAGAAGAATGAAAACTCCCAGCCGTTTCAAACTCAAGAGAAGTCTCGATGTCCATCCGTATTCATGGTGCAAACGGAACACATGCATGCAGGATGTGGGTGGAGAGTTGGTGACCTGGCTACATTGCTTACTTGGATAGCTTGCATGTTAAGAGAACTAGATGATACCCCGCGCGTTGCTACGGGAACTTTTTAGTGTTTTTGGAGTAGTCAAGGAGAATTCATTGAATTTGAGATAGTGAAACTATGAAAGTTACTCTAGAATGCAGTTGCATGGTCATTGAGGTCTACCATTAGTCTTCAGAATAGATATTAAAGTGATTACCATATGTATATATGAAAAATATATTGATGATTTGGTATGGAAAGAGAAATTGTCCAAACCAATCACTAATGAGTGTTCTACTCTATTACAAATGGCGGTGACCACTCTAGTGTTCAGAAATTCGAGATTTCTGTAACATTATTACTAATTTCTATAGCATGTCAGGTCGTCATTGCAACTGTCTTCTCCATATAAGGAAATATAGAGGGCACTACATCTTATATATGTGAGCTGCTTTGGCCGTATGCATCATTCTAATGCGAAGGCCGGGGATCAAGCCCCTTTTCGAAAAGAAAAAAATATATGTGAGCTACGTACATGAAACATTGAGTCTATGACATCAAGCCTCTATAATTAGAGAAAATAACTACAAAATATGATTCAGAAATGTAACAAAGAAAATAAGATTTTCTATTTTGCTGCTGTCAAAAGATAACATGCATTACCTATTACCCTCCTAATTACATAGGAGAGTGTAACTAAATATGATATGGAAATCGCTATTGATGTGTGAACTAATTGATAGAATCCATAGACCAAAATTCGCATGAGTCTCATAAACGGGAGCGAACTACTGGACCATTGACCTGCAGCTAAGGCTGGTCGTAGTGGTAGTATCATAGCTAGTATCATGCATGCCAAGCAAGAATCACCAGAGCAAAGTTGGATGTTTTCCGATTGACGACCAGGGCGCCCCCCCATGCTCCTCAGACCTTGGCCCCGGAACCACCTTCAGCGATCGTCAGAAAACATACGAGGAGACACTCGTCGCTTCACCACAATACCAATAGCCACCCCCACCTCGAGGAACACGGAGGACTCCACATACCTGGCAACACCTGTAGGAAGGAGCATGCCGGCCGTAACTTCGTGGTCTCGCCGAAGCTTGCACGACCACCACCCGGATGGAATCGAAGGGCTTTATTTCTCTGGAGCACACCCTCGTAGCCTTGTCCACCTGAGATGCGCCACCGGGAGACACCTGGACACAACTCTACACCCTACTCCTCCATCACACCACCTCCATCGTCTCCCCCACCTTCGACTGCCGAGAATGGCCAGTCGAGGCGAGGGAGATCGACAGGTTCGGCCGACTGATGCTCTCTTCTTGAGTTGCCTATTTTTCCTGCAAGATTTACTATAGAGATCGAGTGATAGGGTTTGAGAGAACTTGATCACAACAACAACAGCGATAACAGGAAGAGATTGGACGCTTTGACTTTCCTGGCGGCTTGGAGAGACATATGTACTAATCAGGAGAGAACGGGAAGATGAGTAGTGACATGAAGGGACTCTTGATTTCCTAGTAATGATGCCGAGGGGGCTGTTGGTTGCCTAGATCATAACTGCACACAGTAAGCGACTCTGGTAGAGGAAGGGGTTGAGACTGGGAGGTGCGGGCCTATCAAATGGCTTCATAAAATTGCAGTAGCAGAAACAATAGCGGAGTGGAAGGTTACTGCTGACGTGGCCATCAGAGAATGGGCGCTGATGTGGATAGGTTGCATGCTTAGATAAATAGGTTAGTGGGGATGAACTATTTAGGTTAGAGCAACTCCAATGGGGCGACCCAAACAGACGGCGTATTTGTCCGCTTTTTGTCCGTTTGGGTCGGCCGCCCGCCCAGCGTCCGCCCAGTTTTGCATTTGCGTCGGCAATGCGCCCAACGCGCCGACCCATTTCATGTCCGCATTCAACTTTCAAATAAGGCCCGCGGCCGATCATGCCAGCGGCCATGACTCATGCCGGCACCATGCCAACGCCGGCATACAATGCCGGCTTCAGAAAATACCACAGTTCATGCTGGCGCACTCACCAGCTGGCCGGCACACATGCCAGCACACAAAAAATGGTGGGACTTGAGTTCGACCACGCCATCGCGGCTCCCCTGGTCATGCCGGCACACCTGGCGGCATACAAAAAAGTTGACCCTCGATGCCGACCTGATCACGCATGAAGGCCGCCTGATCGGGATCATAGCCAGCAGCGGCCGGCATGAACGCCCCGCGGCCGTCCTGGCTTTGTGTCTCGTCGGGATTATAGCCAGCGCCCGGTGCACCACCCTCGAAGATGAGGTTTTGCATGTAGTCCTCGTCGATGGCGGTCGGCATTTCCTCGAACAGGTTACGAGCGTCCGGGAGCCCGCCAGCCGGCGTCTGTCGCGCGCGTTTCCTCGTGCTGCCGGACGACGAGCCACCGACCACCGGGGGCGTTGAGGTCGATGGGCGCGGGCGCGGGCATGGAAGGCGCGACCACGCTCACGTCGGGTGAGCACTTCCCGGAGAGACGGGAGGCATGCGGGTAGACGTGGAAGCTGGGGACCGGGTTGCAAGTCGACGTGCGGGGTGAGTCGGGGAGCACCACCCGAGGAAACGTCGACGAGCCAGTGCTGGCCGCGGCAACGCCGGCTTGGAGGACGTTGTGCTGGCTAGGGTTTACCCCTAGCATGTAGAGCGCCTCCCTCGTTGCCGCGACGATGCGGGCGTTGGTGAACTCCTGCTGCGTGGCGGCGACGGCGGCGGCCTGCCTGCTCGCCTCATCCCTTGCGTCCGCGGCGTGCCTCCGACCCTTCTTCTTGGCCGACTCCCTTTCCCGCTGTTCGGGCATCTGCGCCTTCTTCGGCTTGGTCGCGGCGGCAGTCTTGCGCGGGGCACGAGGTTTGCCTTTCCCGGAAGGGGCAACAGCGGCGGACGAGGCGAGGGAGGCGAGGCCGGCAGCGGCGTCGAGGTCGAGGTCGATGGCATCCTCCATGTCTGGTTGGGGGGCGGGGGCGCGCGCGGGCGGGAGCGTTTTTGGGGAAAATAGGGGGAAATATTGGTGGCTGCCACCGACCGATGGGCTCGGGGAGAGGAGTAGTCGCGCACGCGTCCGTCTCTTGTCCGCGCCGACGCAAATCCGGCGCAAAATTGGGCTTGGAATGGGTCGCCCGCGGACGAAAAACGGACGCGGGCGGACGAAATGGGGTCGCCCCATTGGAGTTGCTCTTAGTTTAGTGGAGATGAACTATTTAGGTATTATAGATAAAGTCCGAGAAGGAGAGCTACCGGCGCATGCGACAGACCTCGTGAGACGCATTAGAAGTAATGCAATGGAGTATGAGCAGATCTTCTCGCCGGCTAAGGATAAAGTGCCCCTAGGAGATGACAACCATCTGAAAGTAACGTGATCAAGTTTAACTTAGATGGGGCTTTCACCTCCGAGGAATCTTTCGGGGGATGGGGAGTTGTTGCTCGGGATAGCGATAGACACGTGATTGTTGCGAGAGCTGGTCGACAAGAACATATCCAGGATGCCTTTGACGCCGAAGTCAGCGCCATGGCTGCGGCAGTGGCGAAAGCAACTGAGCTTGGAGCCACTAGGGTTGCGTTTGAGACGGAGTCACAACTGCTTGCTGATGCCTTGGATATCCGGAGAGCAGACTCATCACCATATGCAACGATCATTGAAGACATCAAGTTCCAGCTCAAGATGTGGTTCTTCGAATGACATGTGGGTGCTTGTAGACGGGCCATGAATTCCGCGGCACATGAACTAGCTCAAATTGGTTGTACTCCCTCCGTCCGGGTTTATTAGGCCTAAAGAGATCTTCTCTTAGACCAAGACACATAGCAATTTGCTCACATTAATTCTTCCATTCCACTCCCAATACACTCTCTCACATGCATCAGTCAATGAAAAAACCCGCATGAAGTGTATTAATTTTTCAGTCATAGCACCAACAACAATGACTTTCAATGCAACCAATGAAATGATTGCATGCATGCACCTTTCCAAAGCGAGTCCTTATAAAAATAAACATGCTTGTGATGCTAAGAGGCCTAATAAATCCGGACGAAGGGAATATGTATTTACCAAATAACTGTATGGAATGGAACGATACTGCACCGCCCAATGTGGCTGCTTGTGTGTCAGGTGATATGCCCGGACGTCGTTAATCTATAAAGCTATGCTTTACCTAAAAAGAGAGAGAGAAAAAAAAACTAAATTCTCATGTTCCTACAAAGAAAACGACCAGCTAAATTTTCATGGGTTGTAGGAGTATGAATTCCACATGAATGTGGGAAGTAACCGTTCGATGGCCACGCAAATCGAAGAGAAATCCCGCTTGTGGCTGTGAGCTTTGTCCCTTTCGCAGTTCCATAGGCCACCACCAAGCATAAAGAAAAGAGAAGCGGCTCCGTGCAATCTCCATCTCAACCAAGAAAAGGAGCTGCCGAATCTCCAACCCCACGATCTCCCCACGCGCACCCACCACCGACCCGCCCCCCAAAACCCTACGCCGCGCAAACCCTAGCCGCCGCCTCCCCCTCACCAATGGCCGGCCTCCTGCGGCTCGCCGGCGCCGCCAGATCCATCCCCCGCGCGCTGGCCCCGGCCGCGCCGCACCACCGCAGGCTCGCGGCATCGGCGGCCGCCCTGGCGGAGGACGATGCGTGCTGGACCGAGTGGGAGGAGGAGGAGGAGGAGCGGCGGCAGCGCGCCCGCGCATCGGCGCCCGCCGCGGAGTCTTGCCCGGCGGACGGCGGTCCCAGGGGCGTGCAGTGGGTGGTGATGGGCCGCCCCGGCCCGCAGAAGCACGCCCACGCCGCGCGCCTCGCGGAGGTGCTCGCCGTGCCGTACATCTCCATGGGCACGCTCGTCAGGCAGGAGCTCAGCCCCACATCCTCGCTCTACAAGAAGGTTCGGCCTCATGCTCGCTCCGAATTCTCCTATTCTCATACGGGGTATTCGAACGCCTTTACTGCATTTGGTTGTAATCTGAGCTGCCATCCGTTTCCCCATCGAGCAATTTTAAGGCCACGGCTCCTCCCCGCGATACTAACCATGATCATTTGAGTAGGATCGGCGCCAGAAATTCTGGAGTTTTTTTCCTCGCTTTGACTAATTTTTGGAGATATCTCAAGGGGTTTCATTAATTTGGAACATCGACGCGAATCCTTTGTCTAATTGATGAAAAGCCGCGCCATTTCCCCACTGACAGATTTTTACGCTTCGTGGTCAATTTCTTGCTCGCTTCTCGAAATTTCTCGCGACTTATGGACGGACTCGTGTGATCTTTTGTCCCAAGTTCTCCAAGGCCACAGCTTTTCGCTGGACTAGCAAAGTTCTCTTAACTTCACCCAATATTTTCCACTAGTTATTACACAAATCAAAAGAAATTTTCTTGGCCACAATTTCCTAGTCCTTATCTAAAGGCCACGATTCAAACAATATCACATGAGTATTTTCGTCCATATTTTGTATGCTTATTATACTGGACCGTATGATGCTGGGAGAGGAGTGTGGGGGCAACTACTTTTCTGGAGAGTAGTTGGTAGAGTTTCTTAATCGTACAAAATGATAACCATTTCACAAAGGAGCCGGCTACGGCGCGATGGCATGGAACACACCGGCTGCTCTGTCTTCCATGTGAACCTGGCTCCTATCACGGACTCGGGTGCACAATGGCGCCAGGGAATCACACGTCCCTGAGCGCGTCGCGCTGCAAGGCCGCTAGTGTAATATCTGCTCATTATTTTTCTGTTTCATAAGTGGACACTATTATATTACTCCCTCCGTCCGGAAATACTTGTCATCAAAATGAATAAAAGGGGATGTATCTAGATGTATTGTAGTTCTAGATACACCCTTTTTTGTCCATTTTGATGACAAGTATTTTCGGACGGAGGGAGTACTATTGTAGAGTATGTTGAAAATTACAGCAGTTGGTTGTGGTTTTGTGGGTATTCGCTTGTGCTAAATGGTTTTTGCATTGCATATTGACAGATTGCTAATTCGGTGAATGAAGGGAAGCTTGTGCCAGAGGACATCATTTTTGGGTTGCTGACTAAGCGTCTCGAGGAGGGATACTGCAAGGGTGAAACTGGATTTATCCTTGATGGAATCCCACGTACCCGTATGCAAGCTGTAGGTCCCCAGTTACCTTATATTCTAGAACAGAGGAGCAGTTACTGTTATCTTGTGCTTAACCAGTTAGCATAGACAATATACATATAGTGTGTTGATGTTAGATACTTTCAGTGTTTCAGTGTTCTGACTGTTCTCATATTTTAGGAGATTCTTGATGAGATTGTTGACATCGACTTGGTTCTGAACTTCAAATGTGCTGATAACTGTTTCATGAAGAAACGGTCTGGGGGTGACATCTGTTCCCACTGTGGGCAGCGTTTTGATGTCAGCAATCTGTTTTCTAGGGAGCGTAATCTCTCCCTTGGAAGCTCGACATGGCATGCTCAGGCACAACATGCTCCTGTTATAGGCCTGGAAAACCCAAGGATGGAGAAAATGCGTGCTTATGCCGAGCAGGTATTTTCATCTTAGCCAATTTTGTTTAATATGTATGGTTGGTTGATACTCCCTCCGTCCCAAAATAAGTGACTCAACTTTGTACTAGCTTTAGTACAAAGTTAGTACAAAGTTGAGTCACTTATTTTGGGACGGAGGGAGTATATCTCAGCTTTGCTTTGCACTTAGGGGACCACACAAATTTCTGTTTTATCTAATAAAAAAACAGTATTTTCTATGCTATCTGGAACACTAAAAAAAGACGACTCTTAGACATATAGAGGGTTTTATGCTGTTACAACTGAGCCTGATAGTGTGAATACATGGTTAACTCTAGCAATGTGATTATATGGAACATTCAATTTGCAGACCAAGCAGCTGGAAGATTACTACAAGAAACACAGAAAACTTGTGGAGTTGAAGACATCCGCACGCCCTGGTGAAACCTGGCAGGGGCTCGTAGCTGCCCTTCATCTCCAGCATCTAGATCCATCGCCAACACCACACAAACTCACCGTGTAATTATCATCCACTGAGTCTAAGGATCTACATTGTGATCCTCACCTGCGACGTACGTAGTATGTTTCTATGTTTTGTGAGTTCTGGCTGAGGAGTCAGTCGGCTGTGGTGCTTTGGTCTTTATCGGTTATAGATATAATGTAAGGCTCTGGTCTTTATTGTTATAGATAAAATGTAAGCGATTTTGTAGACCCGCTTACTTATATGTTTGTAACGGAGAGCTTTGAACTTGCAAGTGCAAGTGTGCGGTGTGCCAGGCTCCGCTGTGCTGTTGTTTTGAGTACCAGTTTTGATCAATATATAAGTTACTGTGAATGTTGTGGGATCCTCCTGCTATGGGCTTTTTAAACCTGTATAAGTGGCAAACCTGATAAGTTATTCTCTTATTATGGAGCTCCACAGCTCACTTGCATTTTTGATTTATACTCTGTGTTCTGTTCCATAGCCCCATGTCCTTGAAACTACAGGTTTGTTGCACAAACTATGACTTTATCCTGGTTCAATTCCTTGTTTACAGATATTAAAATTCATGTGCTGTATCAGTGGTCGAAACCGTGTGGGCCTAGTTGTACATATTCTAGGGCCTCTCCTTTTAATGCGAAGGAATAAGACTTTAACTAATTATTATATTAGTTGTCAAAAGCTCAGTTCACAAGATATCTGAAGAAATTCGAGGGAATGAAACCAACACAGAAACAATTAAATCTTATGGTATTTGATTAGACTGAAGTACGTTTAAAAGTAGAGTCAACTATGATAAAAATTATTCATATTGTAGGCAACCGTCTTTAAAATGGTAATAGCGTGGGAAGGATCTTTCTTCATTATTGTCAAGCTTCCAGGCAGTTTTGTCATGCACTGATGTGGAAACGAAGGTGAAGGTGTGCACTATATCTCTATTGTTAAAAGAAAAAGCTTCAAAACAGCCGGCTGATTTCTTGCCTTCATCAACCGCCGCCGACGCGATCTGATTTCTTGCCTTCATCAACCGCCTCCGACGCGATCCGATTCCACTCGATTGTACCGAGTACCGAGCGGAGCGTCTCCCTTGCACCATGCAAAGCAAACCCACCCAGAGTCCCAGATGTTGTGCACGGCTGCAACGTCTTTCCTGTTTGCAACGAGCGACCACAATTTTGTTTGTGTTGCCATGGTGGCAGTCTAATCCTACTATCGACCGCAATTGCACCGAACCTCGGAGTGCAACATTGTTCATGTTGCGAACACTTGTCAGCCGGCATTCCGACCCCGCTGATCTTTGCAAAAGATC
The DNA here is from genome assembly GCA_902687465.1 of Secale cereale. NCBI lineage: Eukaryota > Viridiplantae > Streptophyta > Magnoliopsida > Poales > Poaceae > Secale > Secale cereale. Next base: position 556,710,924 of record LR738715.1, on the reverse strand, counting down.
CGTTTGTTGACGTGCAGCACGGTCCTTCGTGGGAGCCAAACTTTTGTATCCGTCTCAAATATTTTTTGTTGAGTCTCTATGATAAAAAAATTTTGGTGATTAGAATCTCTATGATTTTAGGTGCATAGAATTTGTGTTCCTCTCCTTGTTGCAACGAGCGTGCTACGCGTCCGCCGGTTGATATTTTTACAAGATCAGCCGGCTCGCGAGCCGTTGGATTTGCCGCATCAAGCAAGCCGAGCGCGCCTCCAGAACTGCAACACATGTCTTATTGCAGAATTATTTCTGCAACATAGGTCTTGTTGCATTTTTTTTTTGCAATGGTTGTTTTGTCGCAAAAAAAACTACAACTAGGGTTTTGTTGCAACCTTTTCTGCAACTGAGGTCTTGTTGCAGAAAATTTCCGCAATATAGGTTTTCTTTTAAACCTAGACCCATTGTAGACCATTGCAACACCACATATATTTCTGAAACATAGCCTCTGTTTCGGAAGCGCGTTTGACAAAAAACGGTATGCGAGCCATCAATTGAACGTGTGTCGTGCAGCAGAGGTGGCGGATGCGGCCACTACGATCCGCCTGATGACGGTAAGCTTTTCCCTTGTTGCAATGGTATAAAATGGTGTTATTTTGAGAGCATACATGCTTGTGACACCGTGTGACGGCAAGAACAGGCTGGTGTTGCGCAGCGACGTGAGCATTGATGACTGAAACTTTCATTTTCTAGAGCTTGATGCGTTGCTATTTTTCTTTTTTAACGTTATGGATGCCTTGCAAGTTGCTACACGGCTGCTACAAATACCTAGTGTCCAACACACACGTGATATGTGACGGATCCGGCTTGCCTGCTCCCTCCCCATGCTCCCATTCATGCTCCCACTTCATCCAACGGCTGTCTTTTTCCCTTTTTCCCTTTCTAATCCAATCATCTCCCCCCTGATTTTAAGGGGATGGAGCCCGGCCTTATTTTGTTTCAATCAAATCAAGCCACGTACGCGGGAGCACGGACGGGCGCACACGCTGGGAGCAAGCAAATAAAGATGGATCTGGGCGGTCCGACTCAATTAATCGGTGTGGCTCCTAAGGCGGCAGATTTTTCCCAAACTTCATCCTTCTCTGCACCTCCTCTCTCTTCCCTACATTTTTTCCTTTCCATGGGCCCCTTTTTTTCGAATAATCCAAACCAAAGGGGTACTTTTATTTCTTGTCCTATTGAAAATCATGTCCTGCATTAACTCAATCAAATCTTATCAAAATCATGTCTTGCATTTTTTTGCGGGGAAAAACATGTCTTGAATCAACTCAATGAAATCAAAAAAATTATTATGAAAACAACAACTAAACAAAACTTTGCTTGCCTTCCCCTACTCATATGCAAATCAAATCAAATGTTATCAAAATCTCAACTAAAGCAAATTTTTCCTTGCCTCCCCTGCACATACTCAACTCAAATCAAAATTTACCAAAATATATAATATAGTGGGTGTAAGATATATATTGGACACGATTAGTGTTAAACCATTACAATATGTATGCCCCCTCTCGTTGTAATGCATTGGCGATGATACGTCCAAAACGTATCTATAATTTCTGCTTGCTCCATGTCTCTTTTGGGTGATATTGCTATGATATTTATACACTTCCATACACTTTTGATCATATTTGGACTAACCTATTAACTCAGTGCACCCCAGTGCCAGTTTCTGTTTTCTGCTGTTTTTGTATTTCAGGTTTTCACGTTACGAGAACTGCCCGAAAAATCCCGGAAAAATTATATAAAAAATCAGCGTTCCAGAAGCTTCCCGGTAGCCAAAGTACAGCCGGGGGGGGGGGGG
>LR738715.1:556686114-556702711 GCA_902687465.1 Secale cereale | reverse complement strand
GGCCCCCCCGAGCCTCGTCTGATGCCCCCCTTTGGCATATATTTAAAGCGTATCCCGAAACCCTCGAGACGGGAACTCTTTTTCGTGATCTCATCTCTGTTCTGCCGCCGCCGCCGCTTCCAAGATCAGGAGCACCAGGAGAACTCTTCCCGGCACCCTGCCGGAGGGGAGGATCACCACCGGGAGCTTCTCCACCACCATGGACGCCTCCCGGATGAGTTGTGAGTAGTCTCCCTTGGACCATGGGTCCATGACCAGTAGCTATGTGACGTTCTCCTCCCGTTCTTGTGCTTCACTAATTAGTCCTCGTGAGCTGCCCTACATGATCGAGGCACATATGTAATCCTTATGCTGTTGCTATGATGAGTTTGCTGGGATCCGATGGATTATGAGATTATGTTCAGATTGTGTTTGAGTAATATATTTGATTCACCTTTTTTATATTTATGTTCGTAAGTAATTCTTGCATGTTCTCCGTTGTTATTTATTGCTTTGGCCAAGTAGTAGGTAGTGACTCCAAGAGGGAACGTTATGCTTGATTGTGGGTTCATGCCCCTCGATGACTAGCTTGGGTGACAGAAACATGAGTCTAGGGGATGTGCTGTTGCCATAAGGGGGAAAACAACGGTGCTTGTGCCCGCGGGTGCAAGGATTGTTTACTTTACGCAAAGTTCTTTTAATGCAGTTGTCTGTTGCTTTGAGTTTACACTATGGGTGGGACTCGCAACTTAATACCAGCGAGATGTTCTGGATAGATATCTCAAGGTGGATGATTAGTAGTAGATATTGATGGATTTCGGTCTACTTACCTTGGCGTACCGCCCATGCTTTGATCCTCTACCTTTCTTGCAATATAATTAGCATTGGTTTGCGCACATAATTCTGTCAATTGCCCAGCTGTAATTCGTTTACCTCACATGACTGTTTTATCGTCTTTTGGGAGAGAGACATCACTAGTGAACATCATGGGACCCCGGTCCATATTACCATCGTTGATCACATCCGCTATTTACTTTCTGTTTTTACCTATCACTATTATCACTTGCGTTTGATCCTTTGTAAACTACAAGGCCGGAGGGATTGACAACCTCTCTGTACTTGTTGGGAGCAAAGTTATTTGTATCTGTGTGCATGTCCACGTTGATTGCTAATATCTGGCGCCGTTAGCAGTTGACACCTTCTTGTTGGAACTGGGAGTCTCAGGGGAAATCGATACTTGGTATCTTTGCCAAGGGAAAACTTCCGCTACACTGCATCTCAAACCTTCCACTTGGGGTAACCAACGAGGGGCGAGAAGCCATCAATCAAAGTTTTCTGGCGTCATTGCCGGGGACTCCACTCTTCAGGATAGGGGAGTTGCACGCTATCTTTTACCTTTGCTTTTTAGTCTTGTTAGTTTACCTTTCAGTTTTTGCTTTAGTATCTTTTATCGAAAATCACAAAAATAGTTATCTTGCTTGCTTGCTACTATGGGTTCCATCGAGAACACCAAGTTGTGTGACTTCACTAGTCATAACAACGATGACTTTATCTGCACGCCTATCACTACACCTGCCACTTCAGCACCTTCTTATGAAATTAAACCTGCTTTACTGAACTTAGTCATGAAAGATCAATTTTCCGGTGCTGGAGATGATGCTGCTTTACACTTGAACAATTTTGTTGAACTTTGTGATATGCAAAAGTACCAAGAAATAGATGGTAATATTGTTAATCTTAAGCTTTTTCCTTTCTCCTTGAGAGGAGGAGCTAAAATTTGGTTTCAATCTCTGCCTAGAAATAGCATAGATTCATGGGATAAGTGCATAGATGCTTTTATTGGAAAATACTATCCACCTGCTAAAATTATCCAACTAAGAAGTAACATAATGAATTTTAAACAATTGGATAATGAACACATTGCCCAAGCTTGGGAACGCATGAAATCTCTTGTCAAGAACTGCCCTACTCATGGTTTGACTACTTGGATGGTTATCCAAACTTTTTATGCAGGCTTGAACTTTACCTCGCGGAACTTGTTAGATTCGGCCGCGAGAGGAACCTTTATGTCAACTACACTTGGTGCTGCCACGAAGCTTCTCGATGATATGATGACCAATTATTCCCAATGGCACACCGAACGCGCTCCAACAGGTAGGAAGGTAAACTCTGTCGAGGAGATTTCCTCCCTAAATAAAAAAGTTGACTTGATCATGTCTCTACTTTCGAAGCAATCTTCTGTTGATCCTCGTGATGTTCCTTTAAATTCTTTGATTGCTCAAGAACAAGCAGATGTGAACTTTATCTCTAGAAATAATTTTAACAACAATGCTTATAGGAGTAATTTTGGTAGCAATCCTAGATCGTTCCCCTCTAATTCTTATGGGAACAACAATGCTTATCCTAGCACCAAGAACTCCACTTCTGAACTAGAGATTATGCTTAAAGATTTCATCACTACCCAAAAAGCCTTTAATAAGAGTGTAGAAGAAAAACTAAACAAATTAGATGATCTCTCTTCGAAGGTAGACAATTTAGCCCATGAGGTAGAATTGCTTAAAATTAGAACTTCTCCTCTTGAGGAGAGGAAGGTCACTCCTATGAATGCTATTCAAGTGCAAATTAATGAAAACATTAGGATGTTGGCTAAACTTAAAGAGAGATGGGTTAGAGAAAGGGAGGAAGAAGATAGAATTAAGAACCTTCCTACCCACCACACTGTTGCTACTATCCAAGTTGTTGAGGATATCCAAACTCTTAGCACCCAATGCACTCCTGGTCCCATTGGACCTATTAATGGTGATGCTATGACCATAGAAACTACCAAACAAGTGAACCTAAAGGACACCACTACCACCTTACTTGATAGTAGTGACCTTGATTTTGATAATTGCACTCTTACCGAAATTATTGATTTCCTTCACAAGATGTCTAGAGATCCCCGCACTAGCACGCTTAACCTTGCCTTCACGGAGCATATCACTAATGCTCTCATCAAAGCTAGGGATGAGAAACTTAGAGTAGAAGCCTCCATACCTAGAAAGCTAGAAGATGGTTGGGATCCTATGATTAAAATTAAGTTGAATAACTTCTCTTGCTATACTTTATGTGATGTTGAAGCTAGTACCTCTGTTATGCCCAAAAGAACATATGATATGCTTAAATTGAAACCTTTTGATTCTTGTTCTTTTGGTGTTCGTCTTGTTGATTCTTCCATAAAGAAACCTTTTGGGAGGATCGACGATGTTCTTATCATTGTCAATGACAATTATGTTCCCGTTGATTTTACTATTATGGACATTGAGTGTGAACCTTCTTGTCCAATTATTTTGGGACGTCCTTTTCTTCGCACCGTTGGTGCCATCATTGACATGAACGAGGGGAATATAAAATTCCAATTTCCTCTCAAGAAAGGGATGGAACACTTCCCTCGAAAGAAGATTAAGTTACCTTTTGAGTCCGTTATACGGGCTAGCTATTCTTTTACTCTTGATAAAACTTGATCTCTATGCATTATGCCTAGCTTAAAGGCATAAAAGAAAGCGCTTTTGGGAGGCAGCCCACATGAATAAAAAAATTATTTTGCTTTTGTTGTGTCTTGATGTTGTTACTACAGTAGCATCATCATTGTATCTTTGCTTTTCAACTTTGTGCCAAGTGTAGCCTCTGATTGCAAGAAAGTTCAAAAGTTGTGACGTGCTGTCCAGGAAACAGATTCTGTCCTTGGATAGAAAAATTCGTATAAAATCACCAGATCATCTTTTTGGTCTGAATTTTTTAGACAGCGTGCTCTATACAATTGTCTTTCGTGCGTCTATTCAGTTTTTTGAGTAGAGTTGCAGAAGTGCCCCGAAAAAAATCATTTACTACCTGCTGTTCTGTTTTTCACAGATTCTGTCCTGTTTTGCCTTTCCTTCATTTTGCAAACCTAGAGCTTGCTTTTTCTTTGCAAAAACCTTTTGGCAATCTTGAGAAACAGTAGACCTTCAAGAATATCCTTATTTCCAGCAAGGAACAATTATTTTATTATGGGTACTAACCTCGCTAATCAGATTATGATGAGTTATGTATGAAGGGAGTTTTCAAGTGTGCGAGGGAAGATGATAAAAAGATTCAGGAGTGTCAAACGCTCAAGCTTGGGGATGCCCCCATGCACCCCCAAGAAATATTCAAGAAGACTCAAGCGTCTAAGCTTGGGGATGCCCCCGTGCATCCCCTTCTCCATCAACATTATCAGTTCGTCTTTCGTTCCACTATATTTTAATCACTTCATGTGTTATGTGCTATGCTTGGAGCGTCTTGCTTTTAGTTTTCCTTTTTAGTTTTCTTTAGCTTTTCATAACGATTCGGAACTCAGCTTTCTTTATGTGGGAGAGAAACACGCTCCACTTCTACCTAGAACATAACATAGAATTTTCATGTCTATCTCTGCTGTGTGTGTTCTTTGTCCTTTAATAGCTACTATCATGCTTAGCTCTTAACTTTCATGCTTATCTTTTTAAAGAGCTTTCGTTTAGTTGGTTGCTTGAACTCTCTTTAGTTATCATGTTTATCTTATTAAGAGAGTTTGCTTCTGTTGCATTGGTTGATATGTCTATGATAAAGATGCTACGTGCATGATGGCGCTTAGTAGTACATGTTTTCTTATGGTTAGTCTCAAATAGCTAGGGGGTTCCCAATGTGTTATTGGAGTACCAACATGATTTGTTTGCCTATGATGTGGTATGGTTTAGTAATATCTTCCTTCGAGAATTTATTTTGATTGACTTGGCGTATGCTCACGCATATTTAAGACAGTAAAGAAAGTCTGTCAAGCCTTGATGATCTTTTGTTTCTGAGTAGCGATATAACTTCATGCCTGATTCAATGTTGCTTTGTCGCTCTGCATGATTATGACCGTCATTGCTCTCTTAGTTGGTCGCTCCCAGTCTTTTGCTAACCTCCACCTGTACTAAGAGGACTGATTGCTTGTGCATCCAAATTCCTTTATACCAGTTATGCCATATGAGTCCACCATACCTTCCTACATGGTATTTACCTGCCATTCCTAACGGAGACTTGCATGTACCATCTCGAAATTATTCAAAGAAAAGCATTCCTATTTTGTGCCTCTGTTGTAAGTCCATGAGGAAGTAGTAGTTAATTCATAATCTTTTTAAGTTGGACAAGCTTCACCCCGGGATTGCATGTATAATGTGCAAACCCATAATACGAGAAGGAACTGGCATTGAGTGCGCCCGGCTCAAAATTAATATAACAAACAAACCCTCCTTCACGCTTTGTTCATGAGAAATCAGAAAACTTTGGCAGTGATAAACAAAGGAGATTAAGAGGATGTGATCGTCCTCATTCGGGAGCCGTTCCTCGAAACTTGTCCATCTCAAGAAGTGATTGAGTTGTCTGCTAGCATTCGTTGACAAAACATGCATGATCTAAAAAAAATTATTACCTCTGTTTTAAAACCAAGAGCTCTGGTACATGTTTTGTCTTTGTTTCCGACTACGGGTTTTCAACCTTGCCAACAAAAGCCACGGTTTGAGAGTCTCCACCTTCTTTTAAAGCACCAACTACTGAGAGCATGATTGTCATTCTGAGTGTAATGTGCATTGTCCCAAAGTAGCATTGTCTTTTGCATGATTGTGATATCGTTTATTTTGAAATCATTGTATCTAGTCATCACTTAAAACTTGGAGGTGCCCCTGCATTTATGTTTTGCTTCACTAAAGGGGGCAAGCGAGATATCACTTTATCATATTTGCACACCATGTTCATTACAAATCTATTTGATGTTTCAGTATCATATTGTAAAACTTTCAGTTCTTTGTGATTTTATCATGAGGCAACTTAATTACTATAGATTCATTGTCTCAGTAAGCTTTTGTCATGTGACTATGAAAAAGTCCTATATGGTTAATATCATGTCACCACAGAAATTATTCTTGTTATCATTTACCTACTCGAGGACGAGCAGGAATTAAGCTTGGGGATGTTGATACGTCCAAAACGTATCTATAATTTCTGCTTGCTCCATGCCTCTTTTGGGTGATATTGCTATGATATTTATACACTTCCATACACTTTTGATCATATTTGGACTAACCTATTAACTCAGTGCACCCCAGTGCCAGTTTCTGTTTTCGGCTGTTTTTGTATTTCAGGTTTTCCTATTACGAGAACTGCCAGAAAAATACCGGAAAAATTATATAAAAAATCAGCGTTCCAAAAGGTTCCCGGTAGCCAAAGTACAGCCGGGGGGGGGGGGGCACCAGGGCTCCAGGCGCCCTGGTGGCGTGGCCCCCCTGGCCGCGCCAGGGGGGCGCCTGGGCCCCCCGAGCCTCGTCTGATGCCCCCCTTTGGCATATATGTATACCGTCTCCCGAAACCCTCGATACGGGAACTCTTTTTCGCGATCTCATCTCTGTTTCGCCGCCGCCGCTTCCAAGATCGGGAGCACGAGGAGAACTCTTCCCGGCACCCTGCCGGAGGGGAGGATCACCACCGGGAGCTTCTCCACCACCATGGACGCCTCCCGGATGAGTTGTGAGTAGTCTCCCTTGGACCATGGGTCCATGACCAGTAGCTATGTGATGTTCTCCTCCCGTTCTTGTGCTTCACTAATTAGTCCTCGTGAGCTGCCCTACATGATCGAGGCACATATGTAATCCTTATGCTGTTGCTATGATGAGTTTGCTGGGATCCGATGGATTATGAGATTATGTTCAGATTGTGTTTGAGTAATATATTTGATTCACCTCTTTTATATTTATGTTCGTAAGTAATTCTTGCATGTTCTCCGTTGTTATTTATTGCTTTGGCCAAGTAGTAGGTAGTGACTCCAAGAGGGAACGTTATGCTTGATTGTGGGTTCATGCCCCTCGATGACTAGCTTGAGTGACAGAAACATGAGTCTAGGGGATGTGCTATTGCCACAAGGGGGGAAACAACGGTGCTTGTGCCCGCGGGTGCAAGGATTGTTTACTTTACGCAAAGTTCTTTTAATGCAGTTGTCTGTTGCTTTGAGTTTACACTATGGGTGGGACTCGCAACTTAATACCAGCGAGATGTTCTGGATAGATATCTCAAGGTGGATGATTAGTAGTAGATGCAGATGGATTTCGGTCTACTTACCTCGGCGTACCGCCCATGCTTTGAACCTCTACCTTTCTTGCAACTTAGTCAGCATTGGTTTGCGCACATGGTCCTGTCAATTGCCCAGCTGTAATTCGTTTACCTCACATAGCTGTTTTATCGTCTTTTGGGAGAGAGACATCACTAGTGAACATCATGAGACTCCGGTCCATATTACCATCATTGATCACATCCGCTATTTACTTTCCGCTTTTTACTTACTATTGCAATTATACCTATCACTATTATCACTTGCGTTTGATCCTTTGTAAACTACAAGGCCGGAGGGATCGACAACCTCTCTGTACTCGTTGGGAGCAAAGTTATTTGTATCTGTGTGCAGGTCCACGTTGATTGCTAATATCTGGCGCCGTTAGCAGTTGACACCTTCTTGTTGAAACTGGGAGTCTCAGGGGAAATCGATCCTTGGTATCTTTGCCAAGGGAAAACTTCCGCTACACTGCATCTCAAACCTTCCACTTGGGGTAACCAACGAGGGGCGAGAAGCAATCAGGCGATTAGCTAGTTTAATATTATGAGTGAGTCAATTATAGACAAATACCTTGGTCCCTTCCTATTGTAGGGGTGGATAGCTCGAATTGTTTCCAACATTTGATTGATAGAGTTTGTGCTCGTTTGAGAGGATGGAAGGGAAATAAACCGTCTTTTGGTGGAAATGAAGTTTTGCTTAAGGCTATCATCCAAACCTTTACCATCATGCAATGTATTTTTAAGGAATTGAGCAATTGATATACCGATGAAAAGCTGCTGTAAACACGCAACTTTCCCGTGTTGATAATTTTTTCATAGTCGCGACGGTTTTAAAAGTTTTTCATCTGAAATTCATTCAGTGTAGTAGGTGAACTTCCTGCTATTTTCACGTAGAACTTCTCTGACGTATTTTCGTTTGTAATTTTCTCATCCATTCGTCAGTGTTACACAAATGATATTCTTTTCGTACAAACCTCTTTCACAATAATTCTTTTAACTTTATCCGACCGAGGACTTGAACTTCTAAAACAACAAAATTGGACCTTGCATTTTAATTCATTTTTCTCATATTAAAAACACACCATGTAGTACATAAACTTTTTCAATTTTTTTATTTGAATTCTTTTTTTATTTTTGAAATCAAATTGCTCCCCAAATAATAATTGAACTTTCTTTTGGATTGAGAGAATAATTTTAAAACGTAAAAAAATAATTGGACTGCTCCATTTATTGAAATTGAACTTCTTGGTTTATTCTTTAGTAACGAGAAAAATCAAAGTTTTTATATATATCGAACTTCTCTATTTTTGTAAATCGGACTTCTCGGTTTATTTATTTTAGTAACGGAAATATCCTAGTTTTGTACTCCCTCCGTCCGAAAATACTTGTCATCAAAATGGACAAAAATTGATGTATCTAGAACTAAAATACATCTAGATACATCCCCTTTTATTCATTTTGATGACAAGTATTTCCGGACGGAGGGGGTAGTAAATATTGGGATGGAGTGATACTTTTTGTAACTTGAAAACTTTTGAATCACGAAGTCAAAAGAAGTCATTTTTTATTTGAATTTCTATAATACATTTCACTTACTGTAAATACTCTCATTTATTGTACTGTAAGTAGTGAAAACATTAGAGAAAATAATAACATTACATAAAACAATTTCCAATTCTTTTATAAAGTTCGAGTGTGAACCAGAGTTAAAAAAAACACAAGCTTTACAGCTGACCATGAGCACTAGGTAAATAGAACATTTGCTTTTTCCCTGAACAACATGTTATTTTTATCACTTAATACTCACACACATTCCTTATCCTCCCACACAACACACGTTTCTTATCCACACCATGTAGGCACACTACTCGTTTATCTCTTTCACTCCATATTTTTTCCGCTTTATCTTCTTCCTGGTAACGCCCAAATTAACTATGCAAGCAAACACAAGCAGTAGCAGCAGTAGCTTGGTGCTGGCCGTTCTTATCTACTGGCAGTAGCAAAAACGCAGAAACTACAATCAAGCGAAACGCCGCTGTTGCCAGTGTCCCCACCAGTTGAACTTCCATCCCGCGCGAAGCTGAACTTTTCTTAACTGAATATGTAGTAGAAGAACAGCAACAACAACAATCTGATCTCTCCGTCGCCCTTTGTGGTGTGTAGGAGGGGTGCGAGGAGACACAGGTAGAAGTGGGGCATCACCTCGGCGGGCTTCGCCGGCCGACGCAAGCCAACCCGCAGGTGAGGCGCGGATCCCGTGTGGCCTGTGCCGTCACAAGGCGACGCAGCGCATTGGGTGGCATCGTTGGAGAAATTGTGGCAGTAAGGAGCGGATGTGGCTGCAAACTAGATGTGCAGAGTAATCCCCACCGGTGTTGGTTAGCCGTGCGGGTGGCCGGAGGAAAGAGTTTGGCGGGAGGGACGGAGGTTGGGGATGGGGTGACGCGCGGTGCTGGGAACGGGGCACTCGTGGTGCCTGGCGGCCAGTGTATTGCGGCGGCCGCCGCGGGTGGCAGATGGCGGCCGCGGCGCCCTGGGCAGGTCACGACCCCTGCGTGTGGCACCTACGCATCGCCAAGGGCGGCGCCGGTCGTCGGATCCGGTGGGCGGTGGAGGTTTGGCGGCGGGGGACAGTTCGCCGGGGAGTGGGCGCGTCGGCGGGTGGGAGGCTGGGCGGGGCGGCGGCAGGTCGGAGGCTGGACGCGATGGCGGGAGGAAGACCTGTCACGACCGCGTGATCTGTTGTTTTCGTCGAGGTGGGGAAGAGAAGGTCTTGGATTTTGTAATGGGCCGTTCGGGAGGTGTGTAGTGGGCAAGTTGGGTCGCTATGATTTTCTCTGTTCAGATCTCGGGAACGCCTCTTTGGGCTCTATATAGAGCGTTGTGATCCAAATCTCTATTTCTAATGAAGCAGTTGGTAGTCTTTGTTCCAGGTTTTTTTGTCACACATCGTCTGGTTTTTTCGTCCCACCTCGTCTGGTTTTTTTCAACCGGTTTTTTTTCGCTACAATTAATCCACCCCAACCCCACCCCACTCACCGCACGCAGTCAGGTTCCGTTTCACCCTTACGTCCCCGATTCATGCATGACAATCAATTCTTTCCAAACGCAATAATGCATGACAATCAATTCTTTCCAAACGCAATCAATTAACTTAAGGTAACCAGACACAATCAATTCATTCATAACGCAATAAAAACTTTCCTAATTTTCCTAAAGTTTCCTAACTAGACACGTTATAAACGGGCAGGAACCGATAACACGTTACCAATTAATAAAGTTTAGTTTTATGACCATCAATTCCAAATCCTAATTTTCCTAATGCATTGATGTTTGCCTTTTCTAAGAACAAATCAATAATCAATATAAGAGAAAAAAAAAGCTCCGCACCTAGGGAGCCAGCCGCTTCTCTTCCCGATTAACAATCTTGCGCTAGGGTTCCTTGTGTTGTGTCGCCGCCGTGGAGCTCCTCGACCAGCTCGTCTCCTGCCGCCTTGCTCCTCTCTCTTCCCTCCAACCTAGAAGCTGGCGACGAGGCGCACAACGCCCTCACGGCCCTGCTCGATCGCTTCCAGAACCCACCACGCGTGTCGAGGCGAGGCACCTCCTGGGCTTCGTTCGTCGCCGCTTCGTCGATGACCCCCACGCGTCTGTCGCCGCTGCACCGACGACCCCGCTGCCGGGCAGGAGGAGTGCTTCGGCACCTCATTGGCTCCGTCCGTCGCCGCTTCACGGACGACCCCCACGCGTCTGTCGTCGCTTCGCCGATGACCCCGCTGCCGGACAGGAGGAGTGCTCCGGTGAATCATGGGCTCCGTCCATCACCGCTTCGACGACGGCCCCCACGCGTCGGTCGCCGCTTCGCCGATGTCGACGACCCCGCCGCTGGGCAGGAGTGCTTCGGCGCATCATTGGCTCCGTCCGTCGCTGCTTCACCAACAACCCCCACACGCCGGGCAGGAGTAGTGCTTCTGTGTCTTCAACCTCAGCCTCCGCGCTGTCGTACTCTACGCCCACCTGCAAGGTCCCCCGCCCCGAATCCCCCTGGTCCTCCCCAGCAAATGGATTTGAAAATCATGGAACATGTTTGGTTGTTGATCGTAATTATGACATGATTTGTGGGTGTTTCCTTTTTGTTTTACATCTATAATAAATCGTTATTTACATTGCTGCTATAGAATTATGAAGTTAGTATATGCATGTGCTTTTACTTTTCTTGACTTCATCTGGCACCTGTAATTGCACAAGTGTCGGGTCATATTGAAATAGCGTGATTAAATGAGTTTTGTTGATTCGGATATGTCATAAATTGCCGTATTGGAAGTTAGCAGGCCCCTTGTGTAGTTTTAAAATAGTAACTAGGTACGAATTTTAAAATTGCCATAGTGTTTGTGATGCAATGGTTGGTCAAATATGGGACCTGGATGTTATACTCATGTACGAGTTTATGTCTATCAAACGTGATCTCAGCTTGAAATGTGTCGAAAAGGTCACTATCAACATCTAATATCCAGTATCCTCCCGTGAGCTTCATACACGCTTATTACATGTTAAATTTATGTATTCTGCAAGAACGTGTTAAATTTCATTTGAAAATGTTGTGACTTGTAGGCTTTACAAAAAAAAAAACAAAATTACGTCCCAACAACAAAAATAAAAGGCCGGGTTCGTCATGTTAAGTACCATCAGTTTCTCTCCAAAGAAAATTTTCTTAGTACAGGAAGAAAATACTTATTATGATTTTTGCATGCCGTCATGGTTCTTCCTTGGATTGCGGGGTTTGCGTTAGTGCGTGCAAGCCGAGATTGACAGTGGGCCATCACATTTTGTTCCTTATTTCCGTGAGAGTTGATCATAGTTCTTCTATTTTTATTAACTGTATTTCGATGAGAGGTGATCATAGTTCTTCTATTTTTATCAATCATGCTATGATAAATACAAAGAATCTCATCAGCTTTTGGGTGCGTATAAAAGAAACAAGCATGTACTGATGTTGAACCATGACAAAGTTTGGCAACTTAGGCCGTAAGAGAAATAGGGAGAATCATTGGAGGGATTGTAAATAGTTGAGATAGCAAAATATGCACATCTGATATTGATTCGGTTTTCTATGAAAGAATTTCCCATTACAGGGATCCCCTACTTGTTGAAAGTTTTATTGTCAACAAGAAGGGCAAGGAGCACGAGCCTGTGAGAGAAAAAGGGCAATGCAGAGAGGAGGAACTAGATGCTCCGTCATGAAGTTGTGTCATAGTATCCATTTAGAGAGACGGCAAAGCATGCAATCATTTGCACAATAGAATACAACTATGCTGCATGAGTCATCAATTCAAGTGAGAAGAACTTGTTTTATGTGATTTTTTGTGGACAAAAGAAAAAAATGTTTTAATAACGGCTAATTCGACAACACAAGTGATATGCCTTGATCATTATGTGCATATGATATGATTCTAGCTATTTTCCTTTGTATGGGTGATTTTAATCCGTGGGTATAGGAGAATTTTTACGAGTGGGCCTATCAGCTCTCATGCAACATAGCGAAGTAATAACACAATGATTGAAGCGCTGAAGTTGAGGGGCTCTAACATAGCGAGGTAATAACACAATGATTGAAGAGCTTAAGTTGAGGGTCTCGTCATAGATTCATTTCTTGGCCCGTGGCAACGCACGGGCGTTCTACTAGTAGTTATTTGGATTCTGGGATTAGAATAGTGAGTCGTGACAGGTGGTGATCCAAATAGTTATTTGGATTCGAGACAGTGAGTCGTGAAGACAAACAATGTTGAAGACAAACCAAGTAAGATGATAAAGAAGTCATGACGTTTAATGTAAACTTCAGAAAAGTTTGGTGGTGGCGTTACACACCGTATAGGAAGTATTGGACCAGGACACGACACACAATTATCGTGGGCTTCAGAGTCGAATTCCACATTAACGTATTCACACTCAGAGTGTAAGTCTTCATGAATTGAAGACATACGTTACTTAGTGTGTTGCACATCTAAGCCGTCAAAATGCATAAGCGTTAGGATGTGTGTCCAATCACATGACATTTGAGGATTCTAGGATATTTAGCTCACACCGCAACTTGCAAAACCTTTTCTCATCCAAGGGCTTAGTGAAGATATCTTCCCGTTGCTCTTCGGTGTTGACATGTATAATTTCAATATCTTTCTTGATCACATGATCCGTGAGAAAGTGATGACGAATTTCAATGTGCTTTGTCTTCGAGTGCTGAACCGGATTGTGGGTAATCTTGATGGCGCTCTCATTATCACAGAAGAGAGGCACCTTTTCCATGTTGATGCCATAATCCTTGAGAGTTTGCTTCATTCAGAGAAGCTGAGCGCAACAAGATCCAACAACAATGTATTCAGTTTCAGCTGTGGAGAGAGATACTGAGTTCTGCTTCTTTGAAGACCAACAGACAAGAGATCATCCAAGAAAGTGACATGTGCCTGAGGTGGACTTGCGATCAACTTTGTCACCATCATAATCAGCATATGAGAATCCAACAAGATCAAACATAGAGCCCTTGGGATACCATAATCCTAGTGTGGGGGTGTGAGCCAAGTATCGAAGAATTCGCTTCACATCGAGGTGATGCGATTCCTTTGGTGCTGCTTGGAATCGAGCACACATGCAAACGCTAAGCATTATATCAGGCCTAGATGCACATAAATAGAGTAAAGAACTAATCATGGAGCGGTATACCTTTTGATCGAACTCTTTACCATTGACGCCGGAGCCCAATTGTCCTTTGGTTGGCATTGGCGTCGTGTACCCTTTGCAATCTTGCATTCCAAACTTCTTCAGGCAATCTTTAAGGTATTGTTGGAAATATGCCAATGTTGGGGATATCGCATATCGTTAGCGTCTCGGTCAGCTGGGGATTAGAGATTAATCAGAAATCGGCCGATTAATCGTTTTTATCGGTCGACTATTAATCGGCCATTTTTTTGCAAATCATAAGTCCCCAACACTAAAATATGCTATATTCAATACCAAAAAAATATTTGACAGAAGTGTTACTTTGATTCCTAACTTTTGAATCCTCGTATAATGACAAACAAAATAGGACAATAGTACATATTGCATAACAAGGTCCACAAAACACAAATAAACATAGTTTTTGCAAACATAGTGCTATGAATGGGCTTGATTTATCGGTAGATTCCCGATAAATCGCTTGTCATAGCGATAAATCGGTCCAAATGATAAACGGCGAAGATAAGACATAATCTCATCGGTCACCCCAAGAGTAGCGATAAATCGGACGATAAATCGCTGAATCGGAAGATTTCTTGAACAATGAAATATGCCCTAGAGGAAATAATAAAATGATTATTATTATATTTCCTTGTTCATGATAATTGTCTGTTGTTCATGCTTGAATTGTATTATCCGGAAACAGTGATACATGTGTGAATACACAGACCACAACGTGTCCCTGGTAAACCTCTAGTTACTAGCTCGTTGATCAACAGATGGTTACGGTTTCCTGACCCTGGACATTGCATGTCATTGATAACAAGATCACATCATTAGGAGAATGATGTGATGGACAAGACCCAATCCTAAGCCTAGCACAAGATCGTGTAGTTCGTAATGCTAAAGCTGTTCCAATGTCAAGTATCTTTTGCTTAGACCATGAGGTTGTGCAACTCCCGGATACTGTAGGGATACTTTGGGTGTGCCAAACGTCACAACGTAACTGGGTGGCTATAAAGATACGCAACGGGTAGAAAGTATCTGTTGGGTTGGCACGAACCGAGACTGAGATTTGTCACTCCGTATGACGGAGAGGTATCTCTGGACCCACTCGGTAAGACATCATCATAATGAGATCAATGTGACTAAGGTGTTAGTCACGGGATGATGTATTACGGAACGAGTAAAGAGACTTGCCATGACGAGATTGAACAAGGTATCGGTATACCGACGATCGAATCTCGGGCAAGTACTATACCAATAGACAAAGGGAATTGCATACGGGATTGAGTGAATCCTTGACATCGTGGTTCATACGATGAGATCATCGAGGAACATGTAGGAACCAACATGGGTATCCAGGTCCCGTTGTTGGTTATTGACCGAAGAGTCGTCTCGGTCATGTCTACGTGTCTCCCGATCCCGTAGGGTCTACATACTTAAGGTTCGGTGACGCTAGGGTTGTAAAGATATATGCACACGGTAACCCGAATGTTGTTTGAAGTCCCGGATGAGATCCCGGACGTCACGAGGAGTTCCGGAATGGTCCGGAGGTAAAGAACTATATATAGGAAGTCTAGTTTCGACCATCAGGAGAGTTTCGGGGGTCACCGGGAGTATACCGGGACCACCGGAAGGGTCCCGGGGGTCCACCGGGTGGGGCCACCTATCTCGGAGGGCCCCATGGGCCGAAGGGGAAAGGGAACCAGCCCATAGTGGGCTGGTGCGCCCCCCTTGGGCTTCCCCCTGCGCCTAGGGTTGGGAACCCTAGGGGTGTGGGCGCCCCACATGCCTTGGGGGGGGGGGGTAAGTTTCCCCTTGGCCGCCGCCCCCTAGGAGATTGGATCTCCTAGGGCTGGCACCCCCCTGGCCCCCTATATATAGTGGGGGGGAGGGAGGGCAGCCACACCCTTGCCCCTGGCGCCTCCCTCTCCCTCCTCCCGCGGTGCTTGGTGAAGCCCTGCAGAAATTCCGTTGCATCCACCACCACGCCGTCGTGCTGCTGGATCTCCATCAACCTCTCCTCCCCCTTGCTGGATCAAGAAGGAGGAGGCATCGCTGCACCGTACATGTGTTGAACGCGGAGGTGCCGTCCGTTCGACGTTGGGATCATCGGTGATTTGGATCACGACGAGTACGACTCCATCATCCACGTTCTCTTGAATGCTTCCGCTCGCGATCTACAAGGGTATGTAGATGCACTACTTTATCCCTCGTTGCTAGATGATTCCTTAGATTGATCTTGGTGAAGCGTAGATTTTTTTTGAATTCTACTATGTTCCCCAACAGTGGCATCTGAGCTAGGTCTTTGCGTAGTATCTTGCACGACTAGAACACAAAGCAGTTGTGGGCGTAGATTTGTTCAATTCTCTTACCTCTACTAGTCTAATCTTGATTTGGCGGCATCGTGGGATGAAGCGGCCCGGACCGACCTTACACGTACGCTTACGTGAGACAAGTTCCACCGACTGACATGCACTAGTTGCATAAGGTGGCTAGCGGGTGTCTGTCTCTCCCACTTTAGTCGGATCGGATTTGATGAAAAGGGTCCTTATGAAGGGTAAATAGAAATTGGCATATCACGTTGTGGTTTTGGTGTAGGTAAGAATCGTTCTTGCTAGAAACCTATAGCAGCCACGTAAAAACTTGCAACAACAATTAGAGGACGTCTAACTTGTTCTTGCAGCATGTGCCGTGTGATGTGATATGGCCAAAAGATGTGATGAATGATATATGTGATGTATGAGATTGACCATGTTCATGTAATAGGAATCACGCCTTGCATGTC
>LR738715.1:556647966-556671834 GCA_902687465.1 Secale cereale | reverse complement strand
TTCTAACGACTTGACCATGCTCATCTTGTTTGCAGCGATAGATCCATTTGGTGCCAATGATGTTATGCTTCCGTGGATCAGGATGCTTTATAAGTTCCCATACATTATTCAGCTCAAACTGTTGAAGCTCTTCTTGCATTGCTTGAATCCATTCAGATTCCATAAAGGCTTCATCAACCTTCTCGGGTTCAGATATTGAGACAAATGCAGAGTGACCACAGTAGTTGGCTAGCCGAGTTGCTTTTGAGCGAGTAAGGGGACCGGTTCCATTAAGGCCATCAAGAATCTTTTCAATTTGGACTTCATTAGCAACCCGAGGATGAGCTGGGCAAAGACTTTGCTCAAGCTGTTGATTATCTTCTTGTTCAGGATTGGCTTTAGGCTGAGCATTGTTTTCAGGATGACTTGGTGGAGAGATGATGATTTCCTCTTCAGTTGGTTCCTCGGTGGGTACAATTTCTCCTGTACCCATTTGTTTGATAGATTCACTTGGAGAAGCTTCGTCTAGCACATTTGACAGGTGCTCTCTTTGCGAGCCGTTAGTTTCACCGAACCGCACATCTACGGTTTCTACCACTTTATAGTGAAGGAGATTGAAGACCCAGTAGGTGTGTGAATCCTTTCCGTAACCGAGCATAAAACCTTCATGTGCTTTCGGTGCAAATTTGGAAGTGTGATGCGGATCCTTGATCCATCACTTTGCACCAAAGACTTTGAAATAGCTGACGCTTGGCTTCTTACCAGTCAGAAGTTCATATGATGTTTTCTTGAAGAACTTGTGAAGATAAACTCTGTTGATGATGTGACATGCAGTATCAATGGCTTTAGGCCAAAACCTTCTTGGTGTCTTGTATTCATCAAGCATAGTATGTGCCATCTCAATGAGAGTCCGGTTCTTGCGCTCAACGATGCCATTCTGTTGAGGTGTGTATGGAGCAGAGATCTCATGTGTGATGCCCAATGTATCAAGATAGGTGTCAAGCCCAACATTCTTGAATTCAGTTCCATTGTCACTTCTGATGTGCTTGATCTTGATGCCATAGTTGTTCATGGCTCGATTTGTGAAGCGTCTGAAGACATCCTGCAGTTCAGTCTTAAATAGG
The DNA here is from genome assembly GCA_902687465.1 of Secale cereale. Lineage (NCBI taxonomy): Eukaryota > Viridiplantae > Streptophyta > Magnoliopsida > Poales > Poaceae > Secale > Secale cereale. The sequence continues at coordinate 556,670,731 of LR738715.1, read as the reverse complement.
ATTATATGCACCCAAGTGTATCTAGAGTAGTCATCAACAATCACGAAACCATATAAGCAAGCAGTGGTAGTAAGAGTAGAGTAGTGAGTAGGGCCAAATAAGTCCATGTGAACCAGCTCGAAGGGACGAGATGTAGTCATGATTGTCTTTGAGGGATGCTTGGCCCTAGTCATCTTTCCAGCTTCACAAGCACCACACATATGATCTTTCTTGAACTTGACGCCCCCGATGCCTATGATGTGCTTCTTCTTGACGAGAGTGTGTAGGTTCCTCATGCCAGCGTGACCAAGTCTCCGATGCCAAAGCCAACACTCTGAAGCTTTTGCGAGAAGACAAACGGCGAGCTGTGGCCCTGCAGAGAAATCTACCATATACAAATCACATTTTCGATGTCCTTCGAAGACTAGAGATTTGTCAGATTCCATAAGCACCAGGCAACAAAATTTTCCAAATATCACAATCATGTTTAGATCACATAGCATGGAGACTGACATTAAGTTGTATCCAAGGGATTCAACAAGCATTACTTTGTCCATGTGTTGGTCCTTTGAGATAGCAACTCTGCCAAGTCCCAGTACCTTGCTTTTACTAGTGTCAGCGAATGTGATGTGACTTTTGGGAGAAGGACGTAGAGTTGTGTCCATGAGAAGATGTCGATCACCAGTCATGTGGTTGGTACATCCACTGTCAATTATCCATTAAGTGGCTTCCGAAGGAGTACCTACATATCAGTTAGCAGCATAGTCTTCACAAAGAGAAGTGTGAAGCATAAACATTTGACGAACAAGCATGCTATTAAAGTTTAGGTCCTTGTTAGCCAAGATAGGAAGCTTGTCAAGAAACCATGGGATGAAATACATGGTTAAACCATTTGGACATTTGATCTTGCGTCCCACAAGATGTTTAAGGTCCCCAGCATTAGCGTCAGAAAATGATTTTCGACCGGAGACCCTTCCCTGCAAGAGAAGTTAATTCTTCTTAACCACCCACATATTTAGGGGTGGCTTAGAAGCAATAAGTCTAAGTGCAGCATCTGAGAATTTTGGCTTAGGAGCCCTAGCAAATAGCCTTGCAGGAGGTGAATAATACTCATATGAATAAGCAGAAAAGTTCTTAGTTTTATGAACATAGCGGTTTGAGGAAACACGCTCATATTCATAGGTATGAGTATGATTTCCCTGCAAAACATTAGCGTTATGGTGACTCTGTTGAGTCCTCTGTCTGTATGAAGCCTTTGGACCATATGAAGCCTTTGGTCTGGGGTATGTCTTCTTCCCAGGTGGTGTCATGATGACATTCACAGTAAGATTCTCAAGACAACTTTTGGGCACCCAGATCTTCTTCATAGGTGGCCCATTCCTGCAGTTAGTACCGATATACCTGGCAAACACTTCACTATTCTGATTCTTAAACAGTTTATAGTTTGCATCAAAGGATTCATCAATGATAATCAGGTTAGCTCAAGTGAAGCCAGATAAAGTGGATGGATCTACTGGTGGACCCTTTGTAGCAGCCCATGTGGTTTTGGGATACTACCCAGGCTTCCAGTAAGAACCATCAACATTCATTTTCCTTTCGAACCCAACACCCTCTTTCCTAGGGTTTCAGTTCAGAATCTGTTTCTTGAGGACATCACAAAGTGTTTGATGCCCTTTGAGACTTTTGAACATTTCTGTTTCAAGCAATTTCTTCAACCTGGCATTCTCATCAACAATAGTCGTGGTATCCTCATTAGAGGGGTTAGTAACCACATCAGCAGTTGAAGATATTGCAACAGTAGCAGCAGTAGAACATTCAGCAACAGAGGTAGCGTTATCATGCTCAAGGCATTCTAGACAAGGTGATTCAAATCCATCCTGAGCAGGACTGATCTGTTTTTTTGACAATATACTGCAAGGCATCAGCCTCACAGTCCTTTATTAAAACTCAAGACCAAAACAAGTTACACTTTACAAATTAGGGAGGGGTAGAGAAGAAGGAATACTTACAACAACCTAAGTAAGGGAAGCTATCCAAGCAAGGAAGCTATCTTTATATTTACATTTAATCCTATGAGCTAATAAAGAGATATTATGTACAAAGTTCCTTCTCCAAGCTCTGAAGTTGGGTGTCTCATTTTAAAGATCTTGCCATTCCTCTGGGTCCAAATATTCCAAGAGGCAGTGAAAACCACCTCAGTAAAAAACGGGAATCCAAACTCCTTTCGGGTAGAAGATGCCATCATGTATGTGGTATGATTAGGGTGGGAAATGCAATAAATACCAAGGTAATTCCAAACCCGCTGGCTGAAATTGCAAGTGAAGAAGAGGTGCACACGATCCTCATGACTGGCCATATGACACAGGACACACGTGTCATCTTGCACATTCCAATGCCCGTGTTGCATCATATCTCTGGTATTTAATCTGTCCATTAGAAGGAGCCATCCAAACACTTTGATCTTGAGGGTGCATGAGCATTTCCAAATCCACTTAAGAATGGGGTCAACTATCAAGTGCTGGAAGTTAAGCTCATAAAAGAGCCTTGATTGAAAGTCTCCAGATTTAGAAGGCCATGTCCAAATGTCCTTGTCCTCAGGGTCCAGGTTTATGGGAGCTATTAGATATTGGAGCTGTTACAGTTCATCATATGCTTCCATAGACAAAGGAAGGTGTAGATTATCGGTCTCAGCTGTCATGGTAAAAAAATCTTTAACCGTGATCAGGTCATCAATGACAAATGAGTGGAGACGAGGGAATCTTTCCTTCAACGAGATGGTTATGCTGTCAATTTTCCAGCGATCTAACCAGAAAACCACCGTGTCACCTGCATGCACCTGAGGAGTAGCAAGTTTACAGAATTTATCAAAAAGGCAAAGAACATCACGTCACCAGAAGGATCCACATGTCTGGGTGGCTTGCGGGGACGATGATCCATAATATGTGTCCCAGATTAGGGTGACCCAATGTATGTCCAATTTGTTGAAGAACTTGAAAATGTGTTTCATTAGCAAAGCCTCATTTTGAAAACCAAGATGAGTGACCCCGAGACCACCATATTTCTTGGGCCTGCAAACTAAATCTCAAGCGGCCAAGGACTGATGCGGGGTTTTAGAATTGCCTCGCCAAATACACTACCTCATGATCCGCTCAATCTGCTTGAGGATGCCTTGGGGCAATGACAAGGAGCACAAAAAAGATATTGGCATAGAAGCAAGGACAGATTGCAGGAGCTGAAGTCGACTACCTTGGTTCAACAAGCAAGAGGATGCTGATAACCGTCTCTCAATGCGGTCAACAAGGGGTAAAAGATCATAGATGGTTGGTCATGAAGTGCCCATCGAGAGACCAAGATAAGTGAACGACATGGAGCCAACTTCACAACCAAGTAGACCAACAATTCATAAGCCCTCATCATCAGCCATGTTCATAGGTATCAAAGAGGATTTGCTAAAGTTAACTTTCAAACCCGTGGACAGAGCAAACTTGTCAAGCATCTCTTTGAAGGCCAAGATCTGGTCATCCATCGCTGGCAGAACAATGAGTGTGTCGTCGGCGTATTGCACAATCGGGTAATCATTGGAACTCGTTGGGATGGGCATTGTTAAGATGTTTCTAGTGCATATCTCATTCACCACAGACTGGAGAAGGTCAACAACAATTACAAAGAGTAATGGAGATAGCGGATCACCTTGCCGAACTCCAGTGCGGTACATGAAATGTTGGCCCGGTACACCATTAAGTAAAACCGAAGAAGATCCAGTGGATAACAACCCATTAACCCAGCCAGTCCAGCGATCATCAAAACCCTTATATTGCAACATCTTGAGGATAGCCTCATGTTCAATTGTATCGAAAGCTTTGGTGAAATCAAGCTTGAGCAAGATGATAGGCCGCTGGGAAGCTTTACATTGGTGTATATATTCGAAACACCAAGCCAGGCAATCTTGGATTGATCGGCAACGAAGAAAACCGTACTGGTTCTTGTGTATGCACTGTAGTATCACTTTTTGCAGACGATTGGCTAAGAGGTTCGTTAAAAATTTTAGACACCTATTGGTCAAGGATATTGGTCGAAAATCACCTACCACCTCAGGGCTAAGCTTCTTTGGAATGAGTGTAATTAAGGAAGTGTTGAGGTGATACGCCCAAAATGCATCACTATTTTATATCGTAATTCATCCTTATTCATTGATATATTTCACATTACGATGATGTTCTTATGTTGTTTTGGCCTATTTTACACAGTTTGCAACTTTCCGGTGCCGAAGCAGCAGACGCAGGATTCAGCGGTGAAAAGTGGACGCTGAGTTGCTGAAGAAGAATACCTCCAAATTACCAGAAAATCGACGGAGGGTATTTTCCAGAAGAATCACTTATCAATACCTTCTGCTCCTCGTTGGGTTCGACACTCTTACTTATCGAAAACGCTACAATAGATCCCTTATGGTTGTGGGTCATCAAGTACCGTTTTCTGGCGCCGTTGCCGGGGAGTGTAGCGCTATTGGTAAGTGAAGCTGGTAAGGAAGTTTTTATATTTCTATTTTTATTTTGCTGTTGCTGCTCTTTGTCCTTATGGACAACCTTGCTATTGGATCATTGCTTGTGGGAAGATGCCCCACATCTGTGGTGGTTGCTCCTCCCCCTACTGAAATTGTGCCCTATAAAATACCAGCTGGTATTATCGATTATGTTTTGGCTAATCGTTATGCAGGAGACAGACATCCCGGTGAACACTTGCTATATCTGTCACAACTATGTTCATTATTTAAGCTTGCAGGTGTATCAATGGAGTTTGTCATGAGGAAATTGTTCTCCGTATCGCTTATAGATAAAGCTTCAGATTGATATAAGCTTCTCGATAACTCACACTTGCTTGATTGGCAAGAGCTTATGTCTCTCTTTTATACCAAGTTTTATCCTCTTCATGAAATTCATCGAGACAGGAACTATATCTATAACTTTAGGCCTCGTGACGAAGAAAGCATTGCTCAAGCTTGGGGGAGATTGAAGTCCCTAATACTCAAATGTCCTATTCATGAGCTCCCCAAGAAAATTATACTTACAAATTTTTATGCCAGGCTTTCTCGTCAGGATAAGGAGATGCTGGATGCCTCCTCTAGTGGGGTATTTCAGACAAAGAGCGTTGAAGAAAGATGGGATCTCATTGAAAGGATCCAGAGGAATACCGAAGATTGGGAAATCGATAAAGGTATTGAACCCGCTATAAATTATGAGCATGATTATATTGAGAGCTACGTGAAAACTGATTACTTCAATACCTTTTGCTCTAAGATTGGTCTTGATTCCCATCTAATGATTGATTTCTGTAAGGATTTTGCCTCTCACGTTGATTCTTTTAAAAAGAAGAGAGATCAGCATCATGAACCTTTCAAAGAGTTACCTGTTGATATTCATGTTGCTGACCCTATTTTGCCTGCAGTTATATATGAAAAGCCTCCTTTTCTCGCAAGGATAAGGGAGCACTCTCTTGTGACAGGCATAATAAATAAAAGTGAGAGAAGAATTGATGAGCCTAAGGACCAGATCAAGGTCGATCCTCAAGTCGCATTGGTTAAAGACCTTGTTACTAATGATGTTTTGGATTCCAATGTAAATTTTTGTGCTGTTTCCACTAACCTTGTCACAGCCAAGAATAAAGGCCCAATTTCAGGTACTCCAATAGTATCTGTTAAAATAGGAGATCACAATTATTATGGGCTATGCGATTTGGGATCGAGTGCTAGTGCTATCCCCTATTCACTTTATCAAGAGATCATCGGTGAGATTTCACCTTGTGAACTTGAAGAAGTTGATGTTACCATTCATCTTGCAAACAGAGCAACTATCTCTCCTATCGGAATTGTGAGAGACGTTGAAGTCCTATGTGGAAAGGTAAAATACCCTACCGACTTTCTAGTACTTGGTTCAGTGAGGGACAATTTTTGTCCTATTATTTTTGGTAGACCTTTTCTCAGAACTTGTGGAGCTATAATAGATTGCAAGAAAGGTAAAGTTTCTGTTGAATTCAATGGTGAGCCATATGAATTTAACTTTTCTAAGTTCTCTAAGCAGCCTCGTGGTACCGATTTGTTGGGGAACGTAGCAGAATTCAAAAAATTTCTACGCTTTCACCAAGATCCAACTAAGGAGACATCTAGCAATGAGCAAGTAAGAGTGCATCTACATACCATTATGTAGATCGCGTGCGGAACTTTCGAAGAAGCGTGGATGAAGTAGTCGTACTCTTCGCGTTCTTCGTCACCGATGATCTAGCGCCGAACGGACGGCACCTCCGCGTTCAACACACATCCGGTACAGCAACGTCACCTCCTTCTTGATCCAGCAAGGGGGGAGGAGAAGTCGTCAGAGATCCAGCAACACAACGGCGTGGTGGTGGATGCAGTGGAGATTGCAGCAGGGCTTCGCCGGGCGCCCTGCGTTAAGGAGACGGAGTTGTGACGGGAGGGGGAGAGGCGCCAGGGCAATGGTGCGACTTCCCTCTCCCCCCCACATATATATAGGGGGCCAGGGGGGTGCGCCAGCCCCTGCAGATCCAATCTGCAAGGGGGGCGGCGGCCAGGGGGGAGTCCTTGCCCCCCAAGGCAAGTGGCGCCCCCTCCCCCCTAGGGTTTCAACCCTAGGCGCATGGGGAGGAGGGCCCAAGTGGTGCGCCAGCCCATTAGGGCTGGACACTTCCCCCTTGCAGCCTAGGGGCCCCACCGGGATGGGTGGCCCCACCCGGTGGACCCCCGTGGCCCCTCCGGTGGTCCCAGGACGCTCCCGGTGACCCCCGGAGATCACCCGATGGCCGAAACCTGACTTCCTATATATCAATCTTTACCTCCGGACCATTTCGGAACTCCTCGTGACATCCGGGATCTCATCCGGGACTCCGAACAACTTTCAGGTTTCCACGTGCATGTATCTCTACGACCCTAGCGTTACCGAACCTTAAGTGTGTAGACCCTACGGGTTCGGGAGACACGTAGACATGACCGAGACCACTCTCCGGTCAATAACCAACAGCGGGATCTGGATACCCATGTTGGTTCCCACGTGTTCCTCGATGATCTTCATCGGATGAACCACCGTGTCAAGGATTCACTTAATCCCGTATGTTATTCCCTTTGTCCATCGGTACGGTACTTGCCCGAGATTCGATCGTCGGTATTCTCGATACCTTGTTCAATCTCGTCATGGCAAGTCTCTTTACTCGATCCGTAATCCATCATCCCGTGACAAACTACTTAGTCACATTGAGCTCATTATGATGATGTCTTACCGAGTGGGCCCAGAGGTACCTCTCCGTCATACGGAGTGACAACATTCCAGTCTCGGTTCGTACCAACTCAACAGACACTTTCGGAGATACCCGATGCGTACCTTTATAGCCACCCAGTTACGTTGTGACGTTTGGCACACCCAAAGTATTCCTACGGCATCCGGGAGTTGTACAACCTCATGGTCTAAGGAATAAATACTTGACACCGAAAAGCTTATGCATTACGAACTATACGATCTCGTGCTATGCTCAGGATTGGGTCTTGTCCATCACATCATTCTCCTAATGATGTGATCCCGTTATCACCGACATCCTATGTCCATGGTCAGGAAACTGTGACCATCTGTTGATCAACGAGCTGGTAACTAGAGGCTCACCAGGGACTCATTGTGGTCTATGTATTCACACATGTATCGCTGTTTCCGTACAATACAATTCAAGCATGAATAACAGACGATTATCATGAACAAGGAAATATAATAATAACACTTTTATTATTGCCTCTAGGGCATATTTCCAACAGTCTCCCACTTGCACTAGAGTCAATAATCTAGTTACATTGTAATGAATCGAACACCCATAGAGTTCTGGTGTTGATCATGTTTTGCACGTGGAAGAGGTTTAGTCAACGGGTCTGCGACATTCAGATCCGTATGCACTTTACAAATATCTATGTCTCCATCCTGAACATAATTCCGGATGGAGTTGAAACGGCGCTTGATGTGCTTGGTCTTCTTGTGAAACCTGGGCTCCTTGGTAATGGCAATAGCACCAGTGTTGTCACAGAAGAGAGTCATCGGGCTTGACGCGCTTGGAATGACTCCTAGGTCGGTGATGAACTCCTTCATCCAGACTCCTTCCTGCGCAGCTTCGGAAGCAGCTATGTACTCCGCTTCACATGTAGATGCTGCCACGACGCTTTGCTTGCAACTGCACCAGCTGACTGCCCCACCATTCAAAATATACACGTATCCGGTTTGTGACTTAGAGTCATCCAGATCTGTGTCAAAGCTAGCATCGACGTAACCTTTTACGACGAGCTCTTCGTCACCTCCATAAACGAGAAACATATCCTTAGTACTTTTCAGGTACTTCAGGATGTTCTCGACCGCTGTCCAGTGTTCCGTACCGGGATCACTTTGGTACCTCCCTACCAAACTTATGGCAAGGTTCACATCAGGTCTGGTACACAGCATGGCATACATGATAGAACCTATGGCCGAGGCATAGGGAATGACACTCATCTTTTCTCTATCTTCTGCCGTGGTTGGTGACTGAGCCTTGCTCAATCTCATACCTTGCAAAACAGGCAAGAATCCTTTCCTTGACTGATCCATATTGAACTTTTTCAATATTTTGTCAAGGTATGTACTTTGTGAAAGACCAATGAGGCGTCTTGATCTATCTCTATAGATTTTGATGCCTAATATGTAAGCAGTTTCTCCAAGGTCCTTCATTGAAAAACTTTTATTCAAGTAGGCCTTTACATTTTCCAAGAATTCTATATCATCTCCCATCAGCAATATGTCATCCACATATAATATGAGAAATGCCACAGAGCTCCCACTCACTTTCTTGTAAATACAGGCTTCTCCATAAGTCTGTATAAAGCCAAACGCTTTGATCACTTCATCAAAGTGAATATTCCAACTCCGAGATGCTTGCACCAGCCCGTAAATCGAGCGTTGGAGCTTGCATACCTTGTTAGCGTTCTCTGGATCGACAAAACCTTCCGGTTGCATCATATACAACTCTTCCTTGAGGAAGCCATTAAGGAATGCTGTTTTGACGTCCATTTGCCATATCTCATAATCATAGAATGCGGCAATAGCTAACATGATTCTGACTGACTTCAGCATCGCTACGGGAGAGAAAGTCTCGTCGTAGTCAATCCCTTGAACTTGTCGATAACCCTTAGCGACAAGCCGAGCCTTATAGATGGTCACATTACCATCCGCGTATGTCTTCTTCTTAAATATCCATTTGTTTTCTATGGCGTGCCTGTCATCAGGCAAGTCCACCAAAGTCCATACTTTGTTTTCATACATGGATTCTATCTCGGATTTCATGGCTCCAAGCCATTTATTGGAATCCGGGCCCGCCATTGCTTCTTCATAGTTCGAAGGTTCACCGTTGTCTAACAACATGATTTCCAGGACAGGGTTGCCGTACCACTCTGGTGCGGAACGTGCCCTTGTGGACCTTCGAAGTTCAGTAGTAACTTGATCTGTTTCTTCATGATCATTATCATCAACTTCCTCCCTTGTCGGTGCAGGCACCTCAGGAACAGTTTCCTGCGCTGCGCTACTTTCCGGTCCAGGAGGGGTGACTATCACCTCATCAAGTTCTTCTTTCCTCCCACTCACTTCTTTCGAGAGAAACTCTTTCTCCAGAAAGCATCCATTCTTGGCAACAAAGACTTTGCCTTCAGATCTGTGGTAGAAGGTGTACCCAATCGTTTCCTTTGGGTATCCTATGAAGACGCATTTTTCCGATTTGGGTTCGAGCTTTTCAGGTTGAAGATTGTTGACATAAGCATCGCAACCCCAAACTTTTAGAAACGACAGCTTCGGTTTCTTGCCAAACCAAAGTTCATACGGAGTCGTCTCAACGGATTTCGATGGAGCCCTATTTAAAGTGAATGCGGCAGTCTCTAAAGCATAACCCCAAAAAGATAGCGGTAAATTGGTGAGGGACATCATAGATCGCACCATGTCCAACAGAGTACGATTTCGACGTTCGGACACACCGTTACGTTGAGGTGTTCCGGGCGGTGTCAATTGTGAAACAATTCCACATTTCCTTAGGCGCGTGCCAAATTCATGACTTAAATATTCACCCCCACGATCCGATCGCAAGAACTTTATTTTTTCTGTCACGTTGATTCTCAACCTCATTCTGAAATTCCTTGAACTTTTCAAAGGTCTCAGACTTGTGTTTCATCAAATAGATATACCCATATCTACTCAAGTCATCCGTGAGGGTGAGAACATAATGATAGCCTCCGCGAGCCTCAACACTCATTGGACCGCACACATCGGTATGTATGATTTCCAACAAGTTGGTTGCTTGCTCCATTGTTCCAGAGAACGGAGTCTTGGTCATCTTGCCCAAGAGGCATGGTTCGCACGTGTCAAATGATTCATAATCAAGAGACTCTAGAAGTCCATATGAATGGAGCTTCTTCATACGTTTGACACCAATATGACCAAGGCGGCAATGCCACAAGTATGTGGGACTATCATTATCAACTTTACATCTTTTGGCATCTACACTATGAATATGTGTATCATCACGTTCGAGATTCATCAAAAATAAACCATTGACCAGCGGGGCATGACCATAAGACATATCTGTCAAATAAATAGAACAACCATTATTCTCCGATTTGAAAGAGTAGCCATCTCGCATAAGACGAGATCCAGATACAATGTTCATGCTCAAAGCTGGTACTAAATAACAATTATTGAGGTTTAAAACTAATCCCGAGGGTAGATGTAGAGGTAGCGTGCCGACGGCGATCACAACGACCTTGGAACCATTCCCGACGCGCATCGTCACCTCATCCTTCGCCAGTCTCCGTTTATTCCGCAACTCCTGTTTTGAGTTACAAATATGAGCAACCGCACCGGTATCAAATACCCAGGAGCTACTACGAGTGCTGGTAAGGTACACATCAATAACATGTATATCATATATACCTTTGACGTTGCCGGCCTTCTTGTCTGCTAAGTATTTGGGGCAATTCCGCTTCCAGTGACCCGTTCCCTTGCAATAAAAGCACTCTGTCTCAGGCTTGGGTCCATACTTTGGCTTCTTCCCGGCAACAGGCTTACCGGGCGCGGCAACTCCCTTGCCTTCCTTCTTGAAGTTCTTCTTACCCTTGCCTTTCTTGAACTTAGTGGTTTTATTGACCATCAACACTTGATGTTCTTTCTTGATGTCCACCTCCGCTGATTTCAGCATCGAATACACCTCGGGAATGGACTTCTCCATCCCCTGCATTTGAAGTTCAACACGAAGCTCTTGAAGCTTGGTGGGAGCAACTGGAGGATTCTGTCAACGACCGCTTCATCTGGGAGATTCATTTCCAGCTGAGACAAGCGGTTGTGCAATCCAGAAATCTTGAGGATGTGCTCACTGACAGAACTGTTTCCCACCATCTTACAGCTGTAGAATGCGTCGGAGACATCATATCTCTCGACTCGGGCATGAGCTTGGAAAACCATTTTCAGCTCTTCGAACATCTCATATGCTCCTTGGTGCTCAAAACACTTTTGGAGCCCCGATTCTAAACTGTAAAGCATGCCGCACTGAACCAGGGAGTAATCATCACTACGCGACTGCCAGACGTTCAAAACGTCTTGGGCCGCATCGGGAGCAGGCGCATCACCTAGCGGTGCTTCTAGGACATATGATCTCTTGGCAGCTATGAGGATAATCCTCAGGTTACGGACCCAATCCGTATAGTTGCTACCATCGTCTTTCAGCTTGGTTTTCTCTAGGAACGCGTTGAAGTTGAGGGAAACTGGAGCGTGGGCCATTTGATCTATAAGAGATATTGTAAAGTATTCAGACTAAGTTCATGATAATTAAGTTCATCTTAATCAAATTTTAATGAACTCCCACTCAGAATGACATCTCTCTAGTCATCTAAGTGATACACGATCCGAATCGACTAGCCCGTGTCCGATCATCACGTGAGACGGACTAGTCATCAACGGTGAACATCTTCATGTTGATCGTATCTTCTATACGACTCGTGTTCGACCTTTTGGTCTACCGTGTTCCGAGGCCATGTCTGTACATGCTAGGCTCGTCAAGTGAACCCTAAGTGTATCGCGTGTGTAAATCTGGCTTACACCCGTTGTATGCGAACGTTAGAACCTATCACACCCGATCATCATGTGGTGCTTCGGAGCAACGAACTTTAGCAACGGTGCACAGTTAGGGGAAACACAATACTTGAAATTTAGTGAGAGATCATCTTATTTACTACCGTCGTTCTAAGTAAACAAGATGCATAAACATGATAAACATCACATGCAATCAATTAAAGTGACATGATATGGCCAATATCATCTTGCTCCTTGGATCTCCATCTTCGGGGCAGCATGATCATCTTGTCACCGGCTCGACACCATGATCTTCATCATCATGATCTCCATCATCGTGTCTTGAAGAAGTCGTCACGCCAACTATTACTTCTACTACTATGGCTAACGTTTAGCAATAAAGTAAAGTAATTACATAGCGTTTATTCAATGACACACATGTCATACAATAATTAAGACAACTCCTATGGCTCCTGCCGGTTGTCAAGTTCATCGACATGCAAGTCGTGATTCCCTATTACAAGAACATGATCAATCTCATACATCACATATATCATTCATCACATCTTCGTTTTGGCCATACCACGTCACAAAGCACATGCTGCAAAAACAAGTTAGACGTCCTCTAATTGTTGTTGCAAGTTTTACGTGGCTCCTATAGGATTTCTAGCAAGAACGTTTCTTACCTACGCCAAAACCAAAACGTGATTTGTCAATTTCTATTTACCCTTCATTAGGACCCTTTTCATCGAATCCGATCCGACTAAAGTAGGAGAGACAGACACCCGCCAGCTACCTTATGCATCTAGTGCATGTCTGTCGGTGGAACCAGTCTCACGTAAGCGTACGTGTAAAGTCGGTCCGGGCCGCTTCATCCCACAATACCGCCGAATCAAGATTGACTAGCAACGGCAAGAAAGTTGAACAAACTCAAAAGCCCACAACTGCTTTGTGTTCTACTCGTGCAAGATGCTACGCATTAAACCTGGCTCTGATACCACTGTTGGGGAACGTAGCAGAATTCAAAAATTTTCTACGCTTTCACCAAGATCCAACTAAGGAGACATCTAGCAATGAGCAAGTAAGAGTGCATCTACATACCGTTATGTAGATCGCGTGCGGAAGCTTTCGAAGAAGCGTGGATGAAGTAGTCGTACTCTTCGCGTTCTTCGTCACCGATGATCTAGCGCCTAACGGACGGCACCTCCGCGTTCAACACACGTCCGGTACAGCAACGCCACCTCCTTCTTGATCCAGCAAGGGGGGAGGAGAAGTCGTGAGAGATCCAGCAGCACAACGGCGTGGTGGTGGATGCAGTGGAGATTGCAGCAGGGCTTCGCCGGGCGCCCTGCGTTAAGGAGACGGAGTTGTGACGGGAGGGGGAGAGGCGCCAGGGCAATGGTGCGGCTGCCCTCTCCCCCCACATATATATAGGGGGCCAGGGGGGTGCGCCAGCCCCTGCAGATCCAATCTGCAAGGGGGGGGGGCGGCCAGGGGGGAGTCCTTGCCCCCCAAGGCAAGTGGCGCCCCCTCCCCCCTAGGGTTTCAACCCTAGGCGCATGGGGAGGAGGGCCCAAGTGGTGCGCCAACCCATTAGGGCTGGACACTTCCCCCTTGCGGCCTAGGGGCCCCACCGGGACTGGTGGCCCCACCCGGTGGACCCCCGGGGCCCCTCCGGTGGTCCCGGGACGCTCCCGGTGACCCCCGGAGATCACCCGATGGCCGAAACCTGACTTCCTATATATCAATCTTTACCTCCGGACCATTCCGGAACTCCTCGTGATGTCCGGGATCTTATCCGGGACTCCGAACAACTTTCGGGTTTCCACGTGCATGTATCTCTACGACCCTAGCGTTACCGAACCTTAAGTGTGTAGACCCTACGGGTTCGGGAGACACGTAGACATGACCGAGACCACTCTCCGGTCAATAACCAATAGCGGGATCTGGATACCCATGTTGGTTCCCACGTGTTCCTCGATGATCTTCATCGGATGAACCACCGTGTCAAGGATTCACTTAATCCCGTATGTTATTCCCTTTGTCCATCGGTACGGTACTTGCCCGAGATTCAATCGTCGGTATTCCCAATACCTTGTTCAATCTCGTCATGGCAAGTCTCTTTACTCGATCCGTAATCCATCATCCCGTGACAAACTACTTAGTCACATTGAGCTCATTATGATGATGTCTTACCGAGTGGGCCCAGAGGTACCTCTCCGTCATACGGAGTGACAACATTCCAGTCTCGGTTCGTACCAACTCAACAGACACTTTCGGAGATACCCGATGCGTACCTTTATAGCCACCCAGTTACGTTGTGACGTTTGGCACACCCAAAGTATTCCTACGGCATCCGGGAGTTGTACAACCTCATGGTCTAAGGAATAAATACTTGACACCGAAAAGCTTATGCATTACGAACTATACGATCTCGTGCTATGCTCAGGATTGGGTCTTGTCCATCACATCATTCCCCTAATGATGTGATCCCGTTATCACTGACATCCTATGTCCATGGTCAGGAAACTGTGACCATCTGTTGACCAACGAGCTGGTAACTAGAGGCTCACCAGGGACTCATTGTGGTCTATGTATTCACACATGTATCGCTGTTTCCATACAATACAATTCAAGCATGAATAACAGACGATTATCATGAACAAGGAAATATAATAATAACACTTTTATTATTGCCTCTAGGGCATATTTCCAACACGATTTACCTAGTGATGATAAAATTATTGAAAGTATTGCTTCTATTGCTATTCCCCCTAATGATCCTTTGCAGCAATATATGGAGGACCACGAGAATGATTTGCATATGCAGGAAAGAAATGAACTAGATGAAATATTCTTGAGACAACCTGCTATCCTGAAGCACAACCTTCCGGTTGAACCTTTGGGAATTTTATCAAAACCAAAAGAAGACCCGGTGTTCGATCTTAAACCTCTTCCCGATATGCTCAAGTATGCTTATTTAGATGAAAAGAAAGTATATCCTGTTATTATCAACTCTAACCTTTCAGGATATGAAGAAGAGCGACTATTGGAAGTACTTCGTAAACACCGAGGTGCAATTGGCTATACCCTTGATGACCTTAAGGGGATTAGTCCATCTATCTGTCAACATACTATTAACCTTGAGCCCGATGTTAAACCAGTTGTTGATCATCAACGACGGTTGAACCTGAAGATGATGGATGTTGTAAGAACTGAGATTCTCAAGCTTCTAGCCGCAGGTATTATCTATCCTATAGCTGATAGTAAGTGGGTAAGCCCGGTACATTGTGTTCCTAAGAAAGGAGGCACAACTGTGGTTCCTAATGATAAGAATGAACTAATACCTCAGAGAATTATTATTGGATATAGAATGTGTATTGATTACAGGAAGCTGAACAAGGCAACCAGGAAGGATCACTACCCGTTGCCGTTCATCGACCAAATGCTTGAAAGGTTATCCAAAAATACCCACTTTTGTTACCTCGATGGTTATTCTGGCTTCTCTCAAATTCATGTTAACACTGCTGATCAAGAGAAGACCACTTTTACTTGTCCCTTTGGTACTTATGCTTACAGACGTATGCCTTTTGGTTTATGTAATGCCCCTGCTACTTTTCAAAGGTGTATGTCTGCTATCTTTCATGGTTTCTGTGAGGAGATTGTGGAAGTCTTCATGGACGATTTCTCCGTCTATGGAACTTCCTTTGACCATTGTCTCCACAACCTTAATAAAGTTTTGCAGATATGTGAGGAGACAAATCTGGTACTCAACTGGGAGAAGTGCCACTTCATGGTTAACGAAGGAATTGTTCTTGGTCACAAGATTTCCGAAAGGGGAATTGAGGTGGACAAGGCCAAGATCGAAGCAATTGAGAGGATGCCCTATCCAAGGGACATCAAAGGTATTCGCAGTTTTCTCGGTCATGCTGGTTTCTATAGAAGATTTATTAAAGACTTTTCTAAGACTTCAAGACCCCTCACTAATCTTCTCCAGAAGGACGTTCCTTTTGTATTTGATGAAGATTGTAAGGAGGCTTTTGAAGTTCTTAAGGAAGCTTTAATAACCGCTCCTATAGTACAACCACCTGACTGGAATTTACCTTTTGAGATTATGTGTGATGCTAGTGATTTTGCTGTTGGAGCTGTTTTAGGGCAAAGGGTTGATAAGAAATTGAATGTTATACATTATGCTAGTAAAACCCTTGATAGTGCTCAAAAGAATTATGCTACTATTGAGAAGGAATTCTTAGCTGTAGTGTTTGCTTGTGATAAGTTTAGGCAGTATATTGTTGATTCCAAAGTTATTATTCATACTGACCATGCTGCCATTAAGTACCTTATGACAAAGAAGGATGCCAAGCCAAGACTTATCAGATGGGTACTCCTTCTTCAAGAATTTGATTTGCAGATTGTTGATAGGAAAGGAGAAGACAATCCGGTGGTGGACAATCTTTCAAGGATGGAAGATATACCGCATGATCCCATCCCAGTCAACGACAGTTTTCCAGACGAGCAACTTGCCATTGTAAAAGTACAATCTCTTTCCGATCCTTGGTTTGCAGATTATGCTAATTTCATCGTTGCGAAGTATTTGCCTCCAGGTTTAACATTTCAGCAAAGGAAGAAGTTCTTTCATGATTTGAGGCACTACTTTTGGGATGACCCACATCTTTTCAAAGAAGGTCCAGACGGGATCGTGAGAAGATGCATACCGGAACATGAGCATAAGGACATTCTCAGACAATGTCATGATAGTCCCTATGGAGGACATCATGCCGGTGAGTGGACCGCACATAAGGTTCTTCAATCAGGTTTTTATTGGCCTACTCTCTTTAAGGATGCTAGAAATTATGTTTTAGCCTGTGATATATGTCAGAGAGTTGGTAACATTAGTAGAAGGAATGAGATGCCTATGAATTACTCACTAGTGATTGAACCTTTTGATTGCTGGGGTTTTGATTTTATGGGTCCTTTTCCTTCTTCGCATAAGTACACTCACATTTTAGTAGCTGTTGATTATGTGACCAAGTGGGTTGAAGCAATCCCCACTGAAAGTGCTGATCACAAGACATCTTTGAAAATGCTCAAAGATGTGATTTTCCCTAGGTTTGGTGTACCTAGGTATCTCATGACTGATGGAGGATCACACTTCACACATGGAGCTTTTAGAAAAGCTTTAGCCAAGTACGATGTCAATCATAGAATTGCTTCACCGTACCATCCTCAAACTAGTGGGCAAGTTGAGCTCACCAATAGAGAGATCAAGTTGATCTTACAGAAGATAGTAAACAGAAATAGAAAGGACTGGTCAAATAAGTTAGGAGATGCTTTGTGGGCCTATAGAACTGCTTACAAAAACCCCATGGGCATGTCCCCCTATAAGATGGTTTATGGCAAGGCTTGCCATTTGCCATTAGAATTAGAGCACAAAGCTTTCTGGGCTGTTAGAGAGCTTAATGCTGACCCAAAGTTAGCTGGTGAGAAGCGTCTCATGAACTTGACTTCTCTAGATGAGTGGAGAAGTGAAGCTTACGAGAGCGCTAAAATGTTCAAGGAAAAGGTAAAGAAGTGGCATGATAAGAGGATTCTGAAACGTGAATTTAATGTTGGTGATAAAGTTTTGTTGTTTAGATCCCGTTTCAGGTTTTCTCCAGGCAAACTACTTTCCAGGTAGGAAGGGCGATTTCATATTGAAGAAGTCTATCGGTCTGGTGCAATCAAGATTAACAATTTTGAAGGCACCAAACCTCAAGTTGTGAATGGGCAAAGACTTAAGCATTACATAGCAAGAGACCCTGTCAATGTTGATGTGAATATGATATACACAACAACTCACAAAGAACATGTTGCAGCCCTGTTTCAGACACCATAAGAAGCAGAATAAGAAAAGGTATGTATTACGGTAAGGAAACATCGCGAACCGCCATAAAAGTTCCATATTATGAGTTTTTGCAAAATTAGTAAAATTCTAAGCCTAAGTGGAGCCGGAGACAAGCTCCAGGGGGCCCAGGCGCCCCCCTGGCGCGGCCTACCTCCTGGCCGCGCCGGGAGGCCGCCTGGGCACCCAGGAGTCCGTCTCCGACCCCGTTTTAGCTTGTTACCTTCCTTTCCGTGCACAAATTTTTGCTATATATTTGCCCGGATTGTTTCGGCAACGTATCTCGTGATTTCGTGTGTTTTCTTTTCGATCTGTTTCTGCCAGGGAATCTTTTAGCTGGACCTAGGTGCCATGGCTTCTCCAAGTTCCCCCAAGGACAAGTTCGTCGTCAATGTCATCAACCCTTACCTCGCTGAGGTGAAGAAGCACCCTCAGGTTGTTCGGATGGAGGACGGTGTCCTCCATCAAGAAGATCTGAAGGGACCTATCAAGGAGGGGAGCATCCAGGCCAGGCTAGAAGAAGTGGAGCAAGAAGTCTTCAAGTACAAGAAGATGATCGAGCGTGGTGTTGAAGCTAACTTTGACATCATCAACGAGCTGAAGACCTACTTCCTGAAGGAGATGAAGGATATGTGGAAAAGCATCACCGCATCTGAAGAAAGAATTGAAGAGCTCCAAGGGAAAATTTATGATCTACATCACCAGAACTGTGAGTATGAACTAAGGTTTATGCGCATGGGTATGGGTGCTGCATGCAGGATTCAGGAGACAAACTTCTCATATGAGACTGGAGAACCCCTTCCATGGAAGCGCTTCGCCGAGGACTACGTAATCAACGTCAACAAGAATGAGGAGTGAAATCTCCTTGGGTAATGGCATCCCCTTGGCTTGTTCCAAGCTTGGGGGAGTGCCCGGTATCTTTATCTTTATCTTTTGCCTTTTAGAGTCAAGTAGAGTCGTATCATGTGTAGGGAAGTTATTTTATGAAATAGGTGTGTGCATTGAGGTCTATCACTCCTTCTGTGGAGAGATTGTACCCGTGAGTGTGGAGTCATCTATGATGGAATATTAATGAGAAGTCTATTGGTTCCTTTGCTGCACTC
Organism: Secale cereale; assembly: GCA_902687465.1. Lineage (NCBI taxonomy): Eukaryota > Viridiplantae > Streptophyta > Magnoliopsida > Poales > Poaceae > Secale > Secale cereale. The sequence continues at coordinate 556,651,649 of LR738715.1, read as the reverse complement.
GGTATTCTCTTCACGCAATCGACCTTATATGATGATTCTTATGGGGAGTATTGACCTTATATCAGGTATGGCTTTGAAAAGTTTATTTAATCTTGGCAAACATAGCTTTGGTCATAACAACAAGCATGATTTTCTTAAAGTAGCGACATAGCCAAAACCTTTATGTTATTATGCTTGAAGTGTTATGCTGACAAGGAAGACAACTTGATGTGTTATGCTTATTTTAGTGTTTATGCTTTATATTGCTTTGCATCTTAGTCATCATCAATTGTCTGTTCTCTCAAAGCCTTTGCTAGCCTAAACTCTGTACTAAGCGGAATTCTGCTTGTGCATCCATACCCTTAAACCAATACCTTCCATATGAGTCCACCATACCTTCCTATTCGTGGTATTCCACTACCACATCCTAAAGTATAGAATTTGTGTGTTATCCTTAAATGTTCAAAATCTTCTATTTTGTGCCCCTGTTTTAGCTCATGAGGAAATAGTAGTTAATTCATGATCTTTTTAAGTTGGACAAGTTTTACCCCGGGAGTGCATGTCTAATCTGCAAACCCCTAATACGAGAAGGAACTGGCATGAGTGCGCCCGGCTCATAAAAGATAATACAACAAACAAACCCTCCTTCACGCTTTGTTCATGAGAAACCAGAAAACTTTTGGCAGCGATAAACAAAGGAGATTAAGGGGATGTGATCGTCCCCGTACGGGAGCCGTTCCTCAAAACTTATCCAGCTCGAGAAGTAATTGAGTTATCTATTAGCATTCGTTGACAAATCATGCACCTCTCAAAACTTGTTTTCATGCTGTTTGATTTAAGGATAGCACATGAGTTTCCCCTACTTCCCTAGAGCAGGGCCTATCTCTTAGTTTTAGGATGAGTTAGTTATTCCTACTTCCTTCTATTCCTAAAGAGAGCAGACATTTGATGTTGACGAGGATTCATTCATATAAAGTTGCATTAAGATTTGTCATATCATATCCTTGTTGACATTATCATTTGATAGGTAAGTTGTTTGTCAAGCCCAGCTAAAGCAAACATCTTCCTTTTTGTTAAAACTTTCACTTCTTGCCTAATAACATGTTCTTTCAAAAGCTTCAATTAATCTCATCAAAACATTAAGAGAAAGAGCAAAAGTAAAAGCTATTAGTTGTTCTTTGACCAAAGGACATGTTTGCCATGATTTGATGAGTTTCCTTAGCCCTACTTTCGATTATAAGTGTTACCACTCTTTTATAAGGGCCTTATGAGTTGAAGATTGCTGTTGAGGATATTTGAGTTTGGTGAAGAAACTGTGATGCTTCTTGTCCGTATTCTATTTATCGACACTTCACTCTCTAAACTTGTGGACAGGTTTACCGAGCTCAGTATTCGCTTGGGGACAAGCGAGGTCTAAGCTTGGGGGTGTTGATACGTCCAAAATGCATCACTATTTTATATCGTAATTCATCCTTATTCATTGATATATTTCACTTTACGATGATGTTCTTATGTTGTTTTGGCCTATTTTACACAGTTTGCAACTTTCCGGTGCCGAAGCAGCAGACGCAGGATTCAGCGGTGAAAAGTGGACGCTGAGTTGCTGAAGAAGAATACCTCCAAATTACCTGAAAATCGACGGAGGGTATTTTCCAGAAGAATCACTTATCAATACCTTCTGCTCCTCGTTGGGTTCGACACTCTTACTTATCGAAAACGCTGCAATAGATCCCTTACGGTTGTGGGTCATCATGAGGCAGTCCAGATCACAATTACCAACATAGAAATCCTTGACTAATTGCATAAAATTAGATTTCAAAATGGGCCAACATTTCTTTAAAAATAGGCCAGTGAAGCCATCAGGTCCCGGTGCACGATCGATGGGCATATGTTTGATTACCTCCTCCACCTCAGCATCAGTGAAAGGCCTAGACAGATCATCTAGCCCATCAACTTTGTGGATTAGAGAATCCAAAGCAAATCCCATTTGGATGCCCTTGGTACGGCCCATCCGCTGTTTAAAATCAGCCTAGAACATTCCCGCCAATTGCTGGTGGTCAGAGATCACATCACCAGCTGCATTCCTTATCGAAGAAATCGTGTTCTTTCTGTACCTCTCAGTGGCCATGGCGTGGAAAATTTTGGTATTCTCCTCACTAATCTTGATAGTCCTGATCGTGCAACGTTCCTTCCAATAAATGTATTGCATGTGAAGAATTTTCTTGAGATGAAGCTTAACAATTCTCCAGAAATTTATCTAGGGCCAGCTCAGAGGCCTAAGTTCCTCCAGTTCATCAAGATATAAGACCACCTTGTTACAATCTGCAATGAGAGCCTTAACCTTGGACAGATTTAAATGCCACTTTTTGAGTGCATATCGTTAGTCTTTAAACTTGGCAGAGATCGTGGAAGCAATATTAGCTTTCCTCCTTTGCCTGTTCCAAACTTCAGAACCACAGTCAATAAAGCCAGGAAGGTTCACCCAATAATTTTCGAAAGGAAACACCTTTGCCTTGCGTATGCTGGTAGCAACAGTTACAACACATGGCACGTGATCCGAGGCGGTACATCCAAGAGGCATTACCAAGGTATTGGGATGATCGGTGGTCCAAGCAACCGAGGTAAAGAACCAATCAATTTGTTCGAGCAACGGGTTAGTTTGCATATTAGACCATGTAAATTGACGACCCTTGATTGGTAATTCAATAAGACCAAGGTGACCAATAATTTCATTAAACAGAAACATATCATTAACATTGCCACCAGGAAGATTACGGTTATCAAGTGACCTCATAAAATTAAAGTCCCCAAGAAGCAGCCATTTATCATCAGCATTAATGTTCAGGTTATAAAGCCATTGCACGAAATCATCCTTGGCCTGCCCCTGACACAACCCATAGACATATACTAACGTCCAGACTTCACATGTGTGTTTGGAACAAAATTCCACAATAACACCAAAAGGCTTAGCCTCGATAAGCCATCCATCAAAGAAGGAGGAGTTCCAAATGACTACCATACCAGCAGAGGCACCCGCAGATGACACATAAGCAAAATTATCAAAACGACGAGGACAAAACTTTCTAAGAAAACGTTGATCAATGTGCATGCATTTAGTTTCCTGAAGGCAAATAACAGAGCACCCACTTTCATCGATTTTCTGCTTAATAGCAAGCTGACACGCTTCAGAATTAAGACCCCGCACGTTCCAACAGAGCACTTTCCAATCTCTAAAACAGTTCCGATTCATTACAAACCAATATAACAAGCAGCAAAAGTAGATCACGTAGTGACCTACACCCTCGCGAAACAGAAAACAGAGCCATAAAGTTCAATATAGCCAAACATAAATAAAGATAAATGGCGGTTTGGAAGGTACGCCGTGGACCCGAAAGCTGGAGACGATCACTGATCATCAGAACTCCCACTGCTGCTTGAAATCGCCGGATCAGCTGCAAGCTTCTCCGAGGTGATCTTCTCAGGGGCAATGCGCAGGCGAGCTCCAATACGCTACAGATCACCAATAGAGCTGAGAGGTGGAATCTCAGTGCCGTGAGAGGCCTGTGCAGTAGATTTGGTCTTGCGCTTCTTTGTGTCATGAGGCAACTTGGTCAAATTGGTAGTCTTATTCTGCAACTTATGATAGCCATCCTTCAGAGCAGAGAGTCGAGCACTACGCCGGACTTCAGAAACCACCAGAGGCA
>LR738715.1:556620676-556640585 GCA_902687465.1 Secale cereale | reverse complement strand
GTAGTGACCAGGTTTCTTGCATTTGTGACATGTTCTCTTCTTGTGGTCATAGGCTTCATCACTTCTCGAGCTCGTGAAGATTTCCCGAAGCCTTTCTTCTTAGTGAATTTCTGGAACTTCCTCACCAGCATAGCAAGCTCCTTTCCAAGGTCTTCGGGATCATCAGAACTGCAGTCAGATTCTTCTTCAGAGGAGGAAACAGTCTTTGCCTTCAAGGCGCGAGTTCATCCATAGTTGGGTCCATAGATGTCTCTTTTCTCAGATAGCTGAAACTCATGTGTGTTGAGCCTCTCAAGTATGTCAGACGGATCGAGAGTCTTGTAGTCAGGATGTTCTTGAATCAGCAGGGCTAGGGTGTCAAATGAGCTCTCAAGTGATCTCAGGAGTGTCTTGACGATTTCATGCTTGGTAATCTCAGTGGCGCCGAGTGCATGAAGCTCATTTGTGATGTTAGTGAGGCAATCAAATGTGAGTTGGACATTCTCATTGTCGTTTCTCTTGAAGCGGTTGAAGAGGTTGCGAAGAACATTGATCCTTGAGTCTCTCTGGGTTGAGACGCCTTCGTTGACCTTGGAGAGCCAGTCCCAGACCAGCTTCGACGTTTCCAGAGCACTCACACGACCATACTATCCTTTGGTCAGATGACCACAGATGATATTCTTGGCAGTTGAATCCAGTTGTGAATTTCTTGACATCAGCAGGAGTGATACCTTCACCGGCCTTGGGAATGCCATTCTTGACGACATACCAGAGGTCGACATCAATTGCTTCAAGATGCATGCACATCTTATTCTTCCAGTAGGGGTAATCAGTGCCATCGAAGACAGGACACGCAACGGAGACTTTGATTATCCCTGCAGTGGACATAACTAAAACTCCAGGTGGTTAAACCAAATCACATAGAACAAGGGAGCACCTTGCTCTGATACCAATTGAAAGTGCAAGTTATCGACTAGAGGGGGGTGAATAGGCGATTTTTATGAAAGTCTTCAAAACATGGGGGCTTTGAAAACAAACGATAGAAATGAACATATATGATAAACAACAAAAGATAAATGTATCCAGGCACACAATAGTCAAGCAATCATCATGAAGATAATATGAAGACTATTGATAGCTAGATAACATGGATCGAGGTGGAAGATCTAGCTGAAGCTAAACAGTGAAAAGTCTTCACACAGTGAAGTCAAACAGATCAGACAAACAAGCAATGACTTCATGAAGACAAACTGAAATGTAAAGGAAGTTGGGGATAGAACCAGTTGCTTGATGGAGACAAGGATTTGGTAGACTAGTTCCTGTTGCTATGTCAACTCTACATCTGGTTAGGGCGGCTAGTTATTTGATACATCTCCAACGTATCTATAATTTTTGATTGTTCCATGCTATTATATATTATGTTTTCTATGTTTAATGAGCTTTATTTTACACTTTTATATTATTTTTGGGACTAACCTATTAACCCAAAGGCCCAGTGCAGATTGCTGTTTTTTGCCCATTTCAGGGTTTCGCAGAAAAGGAATATCAAACGGAGTCCAAACCGAATGAAACCATTGCGAGAGTTATTTTTGGAATGATATCAACACAGAAGACTTGGAGTATACGTGGGGGAACGAAGGAGGCGGCCACGAGGGTCCATGACGCGCCCCCACCGTCGTGGGCTCCCTCTGGCTCCCCCGATGCCCTCCTTCCTCCTATATATACCCGTGTACCCTGAAAACATCGAGGCAACAGAGAAAACCCTAATTCCACCGCCGCAACCTTCTGTTCCCGTGAGATCCCATCTTGGGGCCTGTTCCGGAGCTCCATCGGAGGGGGGATCTTCCACGGAATGCTTCTACATCAACACCATTGCCTCACCATGAGTTATGAGTAGTTTACCACAGACCTTCGGGTCCATAGTTATTAGCTAGATGGATTCTTCTCTCTTTTTGGATCTAAATACCAAGTTCTCCTCGGTCTTCGAGGAGATCTATTCGATGTAATCTTTTTGCGGTGTGTTTGTCGAGATCCGATGAATTGTGGGTTTATGATCAAGATTATCTATGAGAAATATTTGGTCATTTTCTGAATTCTTTTATGTATGATTATAATATCCTTGCAAGTCTCTTCAAATTATTGGTTTGGTTTGTCCTACTAGATCTATAGTTCTTGCAATAGGAGAAGTGCTTGGCTTTGGGTTCAATATTGCGGTGTCCTTTCCCAGTGACAGCAGGGGCATCAAGGCATGTATTGTATTGTTGCCATCGAGGATAAAAAGATGGGGTTTATATCATATTGCTTGAGTTTTTACCTCTACATCATGTCATCTTGCTTAAAGCATTACTCTGTTCTTATGAACTTAATACTCTAGATGCATGATGGATAGCAGTCGATGTGTGGAGTAATAATAGTAGATGCAGAATCGTTCGGTCTACTTGTCACGGACGTAATGTCTATATATAATGATCATGCCTAGATATTCTCATAACTATTCGCTTTTCTATCAATTGCTCGACAATAATTTGTTCACCCACCATAGAATTCTGCTATCATGAGAGAAGCCACTAGTGAAACCTATGGCCCCCGGGTCTATTCTCAACATGTTGATCTACAATCTACTTTACTTTGATTTATTTACTTTCTGTACTTATATCCAAAAATACCAGAAATATCAAACTATCCTATCTATCAGATCTCACTTTCGTAAGTGACCGTAAAGGGATTGACAACCCCTTATCGCGTTGGCTGCAGAGTTCTTATTTGTTTGTGCAGGTGCGAGGGACTTGCGCATGGTCTCCTACTGGATGGATACCTTGGTTCTAAAAAACCGAGGGAAATACTTACGCTACTATGCTGCATCACCCTTTCCTCTTCGAGGGAATACAACGCAAGCTCGAGAAGTAGCAAGAAGAATTTCTGGCGCCATTGCCGGGGAGGCTTACGCAAAAGTCATATACCAAGTACCTATCACAAACCCTTATCATTCGCATTACATTATTTGCCTCTCGTTTTCCTCTCCCCCACTTCACCCTTGCCGTTTTATTTGCCCCCTACTTTTTGCCGTGTGTTTACCGTTCGCTTACTTCTTGATTGCTTGTGTGTTGGATTGCTTGCTTGTCACTATGGCTCAGAACAATACCAAATTGTGTGACTTCTCCAATACCAACAACAATGATTTTATTAGCACTTCGATTGCTCCTATTACTGATGCTGAATCTTGTGAGATCAATGCTGCTATGTTGAATCTTGTCATGAAAGATCAGTTTTCCGGCATTCCTAGTGAAGATGTCGCTACCCATCTAAATAACTTTGTTGATTTGTGTGATATGCAAAAGAAGAGGGATACAGATAATGATATTGTTAAATTGAAGTTATTTCCGTTTTCACTTAGAGATCGTGCTAAAACTTGGTTTTCCTCTTTGCCTAGAAATAGTATTGATTCATGGAATAAGTGCAAAGATGCTTTTATCTCTAAGTATTTCCCTCCCGCTAAGATTATCTCTCTTAGAAATGATATTATGAATTTTAAGCAACTAGATCATGAGCATGTTGCATAAGCTTGGGAGAGAATGAAATCAATGATACGTAATTGTCCTACACATGGTTTGAACTTATGGATGATTATATAAAACTTTTATGCTGGCTTGAATTTTGCTTCTAGAAATCTTTTAGATTCGGCCGCAGGAGGCACTTTCATGGAAACTACCTTAGGAGAAGCTACCAAACTCCTAGATAATATTATGGTTAACTACTCTCAATGGCACATCGAAAGATCTGCTAGTAAAAAAGTGCATGCTATTGAAGAGATTAATGTTTTGGGTGGAAAGATGGATGAACTTATGAAATTATTTCCTGCTAAGAGTGCTTCTTCTGATCCTAATGATATGCCTTTATCGACATTGATTGAAAATAATAATGAATCTTTGGATGTGAATTTTGTTGGTAGGAATAATTTTGGTAACAATGCTTATAGAGGAAACTTTAATCCTAGGCCTTTTCCTAGCAATTCCTCTAATAATTATGGTAATTCCTACAATAACTCTTATGGAAATTTTGGTAAGATGCCTTCTGAATTTGAAACTATTGTTAAGGAGTTTATGAATCCGCAAAAGAATTTCAATGCTTTGCTTGAAGAAAAATTGCTTAAGATTGATGAGTTGGCTAGAAGCGTGGATAGGATTACTCTTCATGTTGATTCTTTTAAACTTAGATCTATTCCTCCTAAGCATGATATCAATGAGTCTCCCAAAGCCATGAGAATTTCCATTGACGAATGCAAAGAAAGAACCGCTAGGATTCATGCTAAAAAAGAGTGCTTTATGAAAGCGTGTTCTTCTAGTTATCATGAAAATAAAGATGAAGATCTGAAAGTTATTGATGTGTCTCCTATTAGATCCTTGTTTTCTAGTATGAATCATGATAAAGATGGGACTGGAGATGAGTCTACTTTAGTTAGAAGGCGTCCCAATGATTCAGAGTGTTTAGATCTTGATGCTGAAATTGTTAAAAGTGGGATTGAAGAGATTATAACTTTGCATAGTGATGAACCCACTATTTTGGATTTCAAGGGATTCAATTATGATTATTTCTCTTTGATTGATTGTATTTCCTTGTTCCAATTCATACTAAATTCTCCGCATGCTTATAGTCAAAATAAAGCTTTACCAAACACATAGTTGATGCTTTGATGCAATCTTATGAAGAAAAACTTGAATTAGAAGTTTCTATCCCTAGAAAGCTTTATGATGAGTGGGAACCTACTATTAAAATTAAAATTAAAGATCATGAATGCTTTGCCTTGTGTGATTTGGGTTCAAGTGTTTCTACTATCCCAAAAACTTTGTGTGATTTGTTAGGTTTCCATGAGCTTGATGATTGCTCTTTAAACTTGCATCTTGCGGATTCTACTATTAAGAAACCTATTGGAAGGATTAATGATGTTCTTATTGTTGCCAATAGGAATTATGTGCCCGTAGATTTCATTGTTCTTGATATAGATTGCAATCCTTCTTGTCCTATTATTCTTGGTAGACCTTTCCTTAGAACAATTGGTGCAATTATTGACATGAAGGAAGGAAATATTAGATTCCAATTTCCATTAAGGGAAGGCATGGAACACTTTCCTAGAAAGAAAATCAAATTACCATATGAATCTATTATGAGAGCCACTTATGGATTGCCTTCCAAAGATGGCAATACCTAGATATATCCTTGTATCGTGCCTAGCTAGGGGCGTTAAACGATAGCGCTTGTTGGGAGCAATGTTGGGGATATCGCTTATCGGGAACTTATCGGTCGACCCATGATAAGGGGTAAATCGGCCAGTTTATCGGCATATCGGCCGATTTATCGCCATATCGGCTAATTTATCGGCCAATTTATCTTATCGGTCAGACAACGGTAAGCGATAAATCGGCCGATTTATCGGCATATCGGAAGATATCTTGAACAGTGGTTGGGAGGCAACCCAATATTATTTTCTTTGTTTTTGCTTCTGTTTAGGAATAAATCTTGCATCTAGCTTCTCTTTAGATGTGGTTTTGTGTTTTAATTAGCATTTGTGCCAAGTAGAACTTTTAGGAAGACTTGTGCGAAGTCTATATGATCATGCTGTAAAAAATAGAAACGTTAGTGCTCACAAGAATAGTCACCAGATTTTACTAGAGAGTGCTATTTAGTTGATTCTTTTTTCAGATGATTAGTAGATAAATTCCTCACATTTAAAAATTTATTTCAACTTTTTTGAAGTTACAGAATTATTCGAAAGTTACAGATTACTACAGACTTTTCTGTTTTTGACAGATTCTGTTTTTCGTGTGTTGTTTGCTTATTTTGATGAATCTATGAGTAGTATTGGGGAGTATGAATCATAGAGAAGTTGGAATACAGTAGGTTTAACACCAATCTAAACAAAGAATGAGTTCATTACAGTACCTTTGAGTGGTGGTTTGTTTTCTTATACTAACGGAGGTCACGAGATTTTTGGCTAAGTTTTGTGTTGTGAAGTTTTCAAGTTTTGAGTATGGCTTTGATGGACTATGGAACAAAGAGTGGCAAGAGCCTAAGCTTGGGGATGCCCAAGGCACCCCAAGGTAAAATTCAAGGACAACCAAAATCCTAAGCTTGGGGATGCCTCGGGAAGGCATCGCCTCTTTCGTCTTCATCTATCGGTAACTATACTCGGGACTATATTTTTATTCACCACATGATATGTGTTTTGCTTGGAGCGTTATGTATGATTTGAGTCTTTGCTTGTTAGTTTGCCACAATGACCCTTGCTGGAAACACCTTTTGAGAGAGATAAATATGGTTTAGAATTTGTTAGAATACTCTATGTGCTTCACTTATATCTTTTGAGCTAGATAGTTTTGCTCTAGTGCTTCACTTATATCTTTTAGAGCATGGTGGTGGCTTTATTTTGTAGAAATTGTTGATCTCTCATTCTTCACTTATACCTTTTTGAGAGTCTTTTAGAATATCATGGTAATGTGCTTTGATTATAAGACTAGTCCTAATAAGATAGGCATCCAAGATGAATATAGTAAAAACTTTCATATAAAGTGCATTGAATATGATGAGAAGTTTGATACTTGATGATTGTTTTGAGATATGAGGATGGTAATATTAGAGTCATGCTAGTGGAGTAATTATGAATTTGAGAAATACTTGTTTTAAAATTTGTGATTCCCGTAGCATGCACGTATGGTGAACTGCTATGTGACGAAGTTACAACATGAGGTATTTATTGATTGTCATCCATTGTGTGGAGGTCGGGGGCGCACGATGGTTAACTCCTACCAACCTCCCCCCTAGGAGCATGCGTTGATTACTTTGTTTTGATGACTCTTAAATTTTGGCAATAAATATATGAGTTCTTTATGACTAATGTTGAGTCCATGGATTATACGCACTCTCAACCTTCCACCATTGCTACCCTCTCTTGTACTGCACAACTTTCGCCGGTACCATACACCCACCATATACCTTCCTCAAAACAGCCACCATACCTACCTATCATGGCATCTCCAAAGCCATTCCAAGAAATCTTGCCATGCAACTTTCCGCCGCCCCGTTCAAGTGACACGCTTCATATTGTCATATTGCCATGCATGATCATGTAGTTGACATCGTACTTGTGGCAAAGCCACTATTCACACTTCATTCATACATGTCACTCTTGATTCATCGCACATCCCAATACACCACCGGAGGCATTCATATAGAGTCATATTTTGTTCTAGCTTTGAGTTGTAATCTTCGAGTTGTAAGTCAATAAAAATGTGATTATGTTCATTATTTGAGCATTGTCCCATGTGAGGAAAGGCCAAAAAAAAGAGATGGCCCAAAAAAATAGAGAGGGGCTAAAAAAAGAGAGAAAGCCCCTCCAAAAAATTAGAGAAAAGAGAGAAGGGACAATGCTACTATTCTTTTCCACACTCGTGCTTCAAAGTAGCACCACGATCTTCATGATAGAGAGTCTCTTGTTTTGTCACTTTCATATACTAGTGGGAATTTTCATTATAGAACTTGGCTTGTATATTCCAACGATGGGCTTCCTCAAATGCCCTAGGTCTTCATGAGCAAGCAAGTTGGATGCACACCCACTTAGTTTCTTTTGATGAGCTTTCATACACTTATAGCTCTAGTGCATCCCTACTCACTCACATTGATATCTATTGATGGGCATTTCCATAGCCCGTTGATACGCCTAGTTGATGTGAGACTATCTTCCTCCTTTTTGTCTTCTCCAGAACCACCACTCTATTCCACCTATAGTGCTATGTCCATGGCTCACGCTCATGTATTGTGTGAAAGTTGAAAGGTTTGAAAAAAATTGAGTGTGAAAACAAGTGCTTGGCTGAAACCGGGGTTGTGCATGATATGAATATTTTGTGTGATGAAGAGGGAGCATAGCCAGACTATATGATTTTGTAGGGATAACTTTCTTTCGCCATGTTATTTTGAGAAGACATGATTGCTTTTTTAGTATGCTTGAAGTATTATTATTCTTATGTCAATATATAATTTTGTCTTGAATCTTTCGGATCTGAACATTCATGCCACAATAAAGAAATTACATTGAGAATTATGTTGGTTAGCATTCCACATCAAAAATTCTGTTTTTATCATTTACCTACTCGAGGACGAGTAGGAATTAAGCTTGGGGATGCTTGATACGTATCCAACGTATGTATAATTTTTGATTGTTCCATGCTATTATATATATATTATGTTTTGGATGTTTAATGGGCTTTATTATACACTTTTATATTATTTTTGGGACTAACCTATTAACCCAAAGGCCCAGTGCAGATTGCTGTTTTTTTTGCCTATTTTAGGGTTTCGCAGAAAAGGAATATCAAATGGAGTCCAAACGGAATGAAACCTTTGCGAGAGTTATTTTTGGAACGATATCAACAGAGAAGACTTGGAGTACACGCGAGGGAACGAAGGAGGCGGCCATGAGGGTCCAGGGCACGCCCCTCCTACAGGGCGCGCCCCCCACCCTCATGGCCCCCCTCTGGCTCCCCCGATGCCCTCCTTCCTCTTATATATACCCATGTACCCTGAAAACATCAAGGCAACAGAGAAAATCCTAATTCCAACGCCACAACCTTCTGTTCCCGTGAGATCCCATCTTGGGGCCTGTTCCGGAGCTCCGCCGGAGGGGGGATCTTCCACGGAGTGCTTCTACATCAACACCATTGCCTCATCATGTGTCATGAGTAGTTTACCACAAACCTTCGGGTCCATAGTTATTAGCTAGATGGCTTCTTCTCTCCTTTTGGATCTCAATACCAAGTTATCCTCGGTCTTCGAGGAGATCTATTCGATGTAATATTTTTGCGGTGTGTTTCGAGATCCGATGAATTGTGGGTTTATGATCAAGATTATCTATGAGAAATATTTGGTTCTTTTCTGAATTCTTTTATGTATGATTACAATATGCTTGCAAGTCTCTTCGATTTATTGGTTTGGTTTGGCCTACTAGATCTATAGTTCTTGCAATAGGAGAAGTGCTTGGCTTTGGGTTCAATCTTGCGGTGTCCTTTCCCAGTGACAGCAGGGGCAACAAGGCACGTATTGTATTGTTGCCATCGAGGATAAAAAGATGGGGTTTATACCATATTGCTTGAGTTTATCCCTCTACATCATGTAATCTTGTTAAAGCATTACTCTGTTCTTATGAACTTAATACTCTAGATGCATGCTAGATAGCGGTCGATGTGTGGAGTAATAGTAGTAGATGCATAATCGTTTCGGTCTACTTGTCCCGGACGTGATGCCTATATATAATGATCATGCCTAGATATTCTCGACAGTAATTTGTTCACCCACCGTAGAATCCTGCTATCATGAGAGAAGCCACTAGTGAAACCTATGGCCCCCGGGTCTATTCTCAACATATTGATCTACAATCTACTTTACTTTGCTTTATTTACTTTCTGTTCTTATATCCAAAAATACCAAAAATATCAAACTATCCTATCTATCAGATCTCAGTTTCGTAAGTGACCGTAAAGGGATTGACAACCCCTTATCGCGTTGGTTCCCAAGTTCTTATTTGTTTGTGCAGGTGCGAGGGACTTGCGCGTAGTCTCCTACTGGATTGATACCATGGTTCTCAAAAACTGAGGGAAATACTTACGCTATTGTGTTGCATCACCCTTTCCTCTTCGAGGGAATACAACGCAAGCTCGAGAAGTAGTAGTATTCAAATCTGAGGACACACAGTCCCGGACACACAGTCCTCACCGTATTCCCCTTGAGCTAAGGACACACAGCCCTCGCCCAATCACTCTGGTAAGTCTTCAAGGTAGACTTCCAAACCTTCACAAACTTCATTCAGTGGCGATCCACAATCACTCTAGGACGCTCAGAACTTGACGCCTAACTGGCTGGAGGAAGCACAATCCTCAAGTGTAACAAGTCTTCAGATCACACAGACAGAAAGACTTCAGTGATGCCTAACACTCTTTGGCTCTGGGTGTTTTGGGCTTTGTCCTCGCAAGGATCTTTTCTCTCAAGGGCTTCGGAGGTGGGTTGCTCTCAAACAACAAAAGCCGTGCACTAACTCTGAGCAGCCACTAATTTATGGTGTAAGGGGTGGGCTATTTATAGCCATGAGGCAACCCGACATGATATGTCCGAAATGACCCTTGGTCACTAAGGAACTGGCACATGTCCAACGATCGGATTGTAAACACACGCGGCAACTTTTCTTGAGCTCCAAGTAAACCTGATTTATCCAGCTCTGGATAAAATTTGCTCTCATTTGTCTTCGCTTGAAGGCATAGGTGTTTTGGTTGAGCATCACTTCATTCATTTGACTATGTTCACTTGGACCCCACTTAACATTACGGTGGTTCCTATGACTTAAGAAAGAATAAATAGAACTACGAAAGAAACTATGTCTTCGCATTCTATAGTCTTCAATGAATGTCTTCATAGGTCATTATCTTCACATGAAAGTCTTCACGCACCACCACTATCTTCAATGTCTTCACACATTTTTAGGGGTCATGTCTGGAAGTTAAACCAAATCAGTGAGGGACTATTACCTGTGTTATCCTACAATTCTCACAAACACGTTAGTCCCTCAACCACGTTTGTCGTCAATACTCCAAAACCAACTAGGGGGCACTAGATGCACTTACAAGAACAATTCATGCACATCAAGTAAAGGTCAATGCATAGTATTAGCAGTTTCTTGCAATTCTATTATGTTGGAAACATAGAGAGGCGGAGATGTAGTTCCTCTCTCATAATAATTGCAAGTAAGAGCAGCAAGCACTTGCATATTATATTCATTAAAATCATCATGTGCAACGGAAAAAGGAAACCCAACAATGTAATCCTTAATAAGTGTGAACTTCTCCGATATAGTGTAGTCGGGAGAATTCAAAAAGATAATAGGACTATCATGTGTGGGTGCAATAGCAACAATTTCATTCTTGACATAAGGAACTATAGCAAGTTCATCTCCATAAGCATAATTCATATTGGCATCTTGGCCAGAAGCATAGCAAGCATCAAGTTCATCAAAAAGGGATATTTCAAAAGAATCAACAAGATCATAGCAATCATCATAGCATTCATCCTTCGGTAAATTTGAAGGGAAATTAAACAATGTATGGGATAAAGAGTTACTCTCATTAGAATGTGTGAACGGGTGATAAATCCGCTCTTCCTCCTTTTGTTCCTCGCTCTCCTCCTCATTTTTTTCCTCTAATGAGCTCACAATGTCATCAATTTCTTCTTCCATAGACTCCTGCAAAATATTAGTCTCTTCTTGGACAGCGGAGACCTTCTGAATAAATGCATCAATATGGTCATTGTATTTATAATTCCAATAGCAATATTTATGTATATCAAGATTTTCAAATCTGTAAACAACATCATCATAATTTTCAACCTCTTCAAACAAACATTTAATTTGACAAGCACCCTTAAAAGCAACAAATTCTTCTATTTGTTTCACATCATAATAATCATATATACCATTAGCATAAGAAGCCAAGGTTTTCTTATCATTGAATTCACATGAAAAGGGAAGATGTGGAGCATTCATCCTAGAGTAACAAGTATAATCATATCTCAAGCATAAATTAGAAGCATACCAATGCAACATATGAATTTGATCCCATAACAATTTCCCTTTATGAGTCAAGTGATATTTCCTAAAGTATTCATGTTGATCCAATGTTACTCCCATTATATAGTTGAATGGGGTTTTCTCAGGATTATCAAAGTAGTGCATAATGTCTTTCACATAACCAGCATCGAGGGTTTTAGGAGGTTCCCCATCTCCATGAGCAGCAAGTACCACTAATTCTTTTGATGTTTCGTGTTACGTATCCATGACTAAAGATAGAGAACAACTTAGAATAGAAAATAAAACTACTTAGTGATAAAGCGAACAAGCACACACGAGAATATTCACCCTACTCTATAACTCCTCGGCAACGGCGCCAGAAAAGAGCTTGATGTCTACTACACAACTTGTTCTTGTAGACTCGTGTTGGGCCTCCAAGCGCAGAGTTTTGTAGGACAGTAGCAAATTTCCTCAAGTGGATGCCCTAAGGTTTATCAATCCGTGGGAGATGTAGGATGAAGATGGTCTCTCTCAAACAACCCTGCAACCAAATAATAAAAGGTTTCTTGTGTCCCCAACACACCCAATACAATGGCAAATTGTATAGGTGGACTAGTTCGGCAAAGAGATGGTGATACAAGTGTAATATGGATAGTAGATATGAGTTTTCGTAGTGCGAACTATAAAAAACAGCAAGGTAGCAAGTGACAAAAGTGAGCACAAACTGTATTGCAATGCTTGAAAATGAGGCCTAGGGTCCGTACTTTCGCTAGTGCAATCTCTCAATAATGCTAACATAGTTGATTCATATGATTATCCGTCAAAGTGCAATAAAGAATCACTCCCGAGTTCCTATTAGCGGAAAACAAAAGATATAATTTTTTTGTAGGGTACGAAACCACATGAAAGCTATTCTTTCCGATCAATCTATCCTAGAGTTCGTACTAAAATAACACAAAGCTATTCTTTCCGATCAATCTAACGAAGAGTTCATACTACAATAACACTATATGACACACATCAACCAACTCTAATGTCACCTTGATATTCCAATGTCACCACAAATATCCATGAGTTTATTCTACGATATGCATCAAACAACTTCATGATCATAATATTAAATCGACACATAGAATTACAAGGAGACCCCAAAGATTCTATCGGAGAAAAGATAATAAAAACATGGATTAACCCCTACGCATAGATTACCCCAATGTCACCACGGGAATCCGCAAGTTGAGTGCCATAACATACATCAAGTGAATCAATATGATACCCCATTGTCACCAAGAGTATTCAATTGCAAGACATATATCAAATGTTCTCAAATCTGGACATTCAATCTGACATGACAAAACTTCAAAAGGTAAAGATTCAATTCATCACAACAAGAGTAGAGAGGGGAGAAACATCATATGATCCATCTATATTTGAGGATAAAATTTCTCATGTTTAAAGTAGCAACCAATTCACATGTTCAGGTTCAAACAATGAATTCTCTTGAAACTCAACGACCTATGTTCTCAGTCACCAAGCAATTCTAATTCAACTTATTCAACAGAGTTTAACTAAGAGCTCCACATACTCAACCATCATATAGTATTCTATGATTGCTAACACTCACCGCATACACATGAGCAAAACGTTTCAACCAGACACATAGAAAGATAGGGGCTTGTAATTTTGCCTCCCGACAGATTCACCTTTGGGTGATGTTAACAATAATAACTAATGCTACCCATATTCAGGTGGACATATGTGCCTAGATCTTTCCTCACCACATGATGCTTGCCAAAGGGGAAAAATAAAAAAGGAATAGAGAGAAAAACTTTGACTCTTTGCATAGAAGTAAATACTGAAAAGTAAAAGATAGGCCCTTCGCAGAGGGAAGCAGAGGTTGCCATGCGCTTATTTGTTTGTATGCTCAATCCCTTAATGCAAAGGAACACCATGTTACATTCCCTTTATGATAGCAAGCTTTATTATGGAGTCCGTTGCTTTTATTACTTTGCCATCACAAGTTCGTACAACGCTCATTTTTCCCTTACACTAAATGATATAACACTTTTAGAAGCAATTTTTATTGCCTTTTTGCACCGATGACAACTTACTTGAAGGATCTTGCTCAATCCTTAGGTATGTATAGTGGACTCTTGAAGATAAGATTTGGGTTTAAGGGTTTTTGGATGCACTAGTAGTATCTCTACGTGGTGCAGAATTTTTGGCTAGCAAAGATGGGGGGCAAGCACCACATGTTGAAGGATCTATGACAATATAACTTCTATGTGAATATGAACAAAGGTAAACCATTACGTTGTCTTCCTTGTCCAACGCCAGCAATTTTGGCATATAATATTTTGATGGGGGCTCACAATCACAATTTTTTTCCAGGATAGTGTATTTGCATGTGAAAGTTCTCTTCCTTATACTAATTATTCGTGAATTGCTTGTATGACCAATATTGTGACTGTCAAGCCTCAAATGATTTCACTATCTAAACCCAATGTGAAGCTACCAGTAGGCATGATATGATTTCAACTTCATGACATTCAATTAATTCAAGAATTTACTCATAGGATATAAGTGAAGCACAAGAGTAAATGACACGCTACTCCAAAAAGATATAAATGAAGATCATGAGCATAATATTTATTTCTTTAAAATTAATCTAAGTGAAGCATGAGAGATTTTCTCCAAAAATAATAAATCACACAATGCTCAAAAAGATATAAATGAAGCACTAGAGCAACGACGCCAGAAAAGAGCTTCGTTGACGGGATGTGAATGCCGCTTACTTAGCCTCCCTAGCAACTATTTGAGGGCCCTATTTTATTTTAAAAAAAACTTTCAGATCTAAGTATTTTATTAAAACAGCAAGCAAACAAAATAGAATGACATTTCAATAATATCACATCTCATGTGAAGAAGCAAAAACTTAGGATCAACCAATACTAACCGATAATTGTTGATGAAGAAAGGTGGGAGGCCTATCGGGGCATCCCCAAGCTTAGATGCTTGAGACTTCTTGAAATATTATCTTGGTGTGCCTTGGGCATCCCCAAGCTTGAGCTTTTGTGTCTCCTTAATTCTTCTCATATCAAGGTTTTCCTAAATCTCAAAAGCTTCATCCACACAAAACTCAACAAGAACTCGTGAGATAAGTTAGTATAAACCAATGCAAAAACCTTATCATTCTCTAATGTATCAAATCACTAAAATTATTATTCAACATTGAATACTAAATGCCTCTGCATATTCAATACTCCTGTCCTCAAATAGAATCATTAAACAAGCAAACATATGCAAACAATGCAAGCATAACAAACAATACAGTCTGTAAAGAATGCAAGAGTATCAATACTTCCCGAACTCAAAAAGTTATGAAAATCTACCACACTAATAGAAAATTTATCATAGATTATTTTTCAAAAAAATAAACATTTTATCACATTCTGACTTTTCTAGGGAATTTTTGCAACATCGGTAAACTTTCTGTTTTCAAACAGCAACATGTAGACTAGCAAAATAAGCATGGTAGAGGCTATAAATGCCACTTTTATTGAAATAAAAGATGAAAAACATTATTATAAATACCAGCAAGCAAATTCTAACAAGATAAAATGACGCTCCAAGAAAAACACATATCATGTGATGAATGAAAACATATCTCCTAGTGAGGTTACCGATAATGTTGGAGACGAAAGAGGGGATGCCTTCTAGGGCATCCCCAAGCTTAGTTGCTTGGATCTTCCTTGAATATTACCTTGGGGTGCCTTGGGAATCCCCAAGCTTAGGGTCTTGTCACTCCTTATTCTCCTCATATCGACATCTCACCCAAAACTTGAAAACTTCAATCACACAAAACTTAACAAAACTTCGTGAGATGGGTTAGTATGATAAAACAAATCATTCACTTTGGGTACTAATTGTTCTCACACAATGCCTATTGTAGCACATTTCTACAATTTATATTGATCAATATAATCCATAGAAACTAGTAAACAAGCAAACTATGCATTGAAAACAGATCTATCAAAAACAGAACAGTCTGTAATGACCTGAACATTCACCATACTTCTGCAACTCTAAAAATCTTGAAAAAACTATGACCATGTGAAAAATTTGTATATTAATGTTCTGAAAAAAGAATAAACTTAAAAACATTCTTCTGTTAAAAATGAGATTTTTTCTCGTGAGCATAAAAGTTTTTGTTTTTCAACAAGATCAAATGTACTATCACCCAACATGATCCTAAGGCTTCGCTTGGCACTTTATTGAAACAAAAGCTATAAAACATGATTACTACAGTATCATAATCATGTGAACACACAAAAACAGTAGGTATAATTGTCGGGTTGTCTCCCAACAAGCGCTTTTCTTTAATGCCTTTTAGCTAGGCATGATGATTTCAATGATGCTCACATAAAGGTAAAGATTGAAACACAAAGAGAGCATCATGAAGAATATTACTAGCACATTTAAGTCTAACCCACTTCCTATGCATAGGGATTTTGTGAGCAAACAATTTATGGGAGCCAGAATCAACTAGCATAGGAAGGCAAAACAAGCAATACTTCAAAATTATCAACACATAGAGAGGAAACTTGATATTATTGCAATACCTACAAGCATACGTTGCTCTCTCATAGTAATTTTCAGTAGCATCATGAATGAATTAAACAATATAGCCATCACATAAATCATTCTTTTCATGATGCAAAAGCATAGAAATTTTGCTACTCTCCACATAAGCAAATTTATTCTCATGAATTGTGGTGGGAGCAAACTCAACAAAATAACTATCATGAGATTGAAAATTAAAGTCATGATGACAAGTTTCATGGTTATCATTATTCAATATAGCATACATGTCATCACCATAATCATCATAGATAGCAACTTTGTTATCATAGTTAATTGAAACATCCTCCAAAGTAGTGGATTCATCACAAAATAAAGTCACGACTTCTCCAAATCCACTTTTATCAATATAATCATCATAAATAGGAGGCATTCTACCATTATAACAAATTTCCACATCAAATCTTGGAGGGATAAAAATATCATCTTCATCAAACATAGCATCCCAAAGCTTATGGCTTTGCATATCATTAGCATCATGGATATTCTAAGAATTCATACTAACAACATTGCAATCATGCTCATCATTTATGCCAAACATTTTATAGCATTATTCTTCTAACAATTGAGCACAATTTTCCGATCCATCATTTTCAAGAAAGATATTATAAAGATGATCAATGATATGATGCAACCTCAATTCCATTTTTTGTTTTCTTTTAAAAACCAAACTAGTGATAAAACAAGAAACTAAAAGATTCGATTGCAAGATCTAAAGATATACCTTCAAGCACTCACCTCTCCGGCAATGGTGCCAGAAAAGAGCTTGATGTCTACTATGCAACTTTATTCTTGTAGACACGTGTTGGGCCTCCAAGCGCAAAGTTTTGTAGGAGAGTAGCAATTTTCCCTCAAGTGGATGACCTAAGGTTTATCAATCCGTAGGAGGTGTAGGATGTAGATGGTCTCTCTCAAACAACTCTGCAACCAAATAATAAAAAGTCCCTTGTGTCCCCAACACACCTGATACAATGGAAAATTGTATAGGTGCAATAGTTTGGCAAACAGATGGTGATACAAGTGTAATTTGGTTAGTAGATACTGATTTTTGTAATGCAAACAATAAAAAACAGCAAGGTAGCAAGTGATAAAACGGAGCACAAACGATATTGCAAAGCTTGAAAATGAGGCCTAGGGTCTGTACTTTCGCTAGTACAATCTCTCAACAATACTAATATAATTGGATCATATAACCACCCCTCAAAGTGCGATGAAGAATCACTCCAAAGTTCCTATCTAGCGGAGAACATAAGAAGGAATTGTATGTAGCTATTCTTTCTAATCAATCTATCCAAGAGTTTGTACTAAAATAACACAAGTTATTATTTCCGATCGATCTATCAAGAGTTCGTACTAAAATAACACAAATTATTATTTTCGATCGATCTATCAAGAGTTCATACTAAAATAACACCAAAACAAATTCATATTCATAGTAGTCAATCCAACACAAAGAACTTCAAAGAGTGCCCCAAGATTTCTACCGGAGAAACAAAGACAAGAACATGCATCAACCCCTATGCATAGATTACCCCAATGTCACCTCCGGAATCCGCGAGTTGAGTACCAAAACATATATCAAGTGAATCAATACGATACCCCACTGTCACCACGAGTATTCAATTGCAAGAAATATGTCAAGTGTTCTCAAATCCATACTCATGCCTTGACATCGAGCATTGGTACATCAATACTCCGTTGGCACATCGCACCAAAACCTCCATATTTGTTGATTGTATGACCACATGGCATGCTCGATGGACATATCATGCGCACCACAAGTTTTCACCCTATGCATGGATTGACTCACATTATGTTTGCCTTCACTACAAAAAAAAGACACATCCGTGACATTTTTGCTCGAACGATATTTTTTGTCATGCTTATGTCACTTCTATGACGATAATTGTGACAAAAATCCGTATCATCATAGATGTGGTGGGCTCCTACTTCTAAGACAAAAAATCATGAAAGAAAATGGGCTTTTCGTCCTGGGCGGGCTGGGGACACACCTGCATGATATTCTTTGGGCCGTCCATGACGGAAAAAATTATGGTAGAAGCGAGGGCTCGGAAAATTTTGGGGAGTTCCCGGTTACGGAGGGTGGTCGAGGTGGAGCGATGCACGGAGGTTTGCGCGTTTCTATCGTACACGTCGCGTGTATGTGTGAGGCGTTGGGCTCTAACTGAACCCGAGTGAGGCATTCGCTTACAGAACCCGAGCGATTGCACTAGCCAAGTTACTGAACCTGAGCGATCGGTCCCTGCTGGTTGCGAACTGAACCCAACCGATTCCTTCGCTACCGCTGCTAACTGAAGCCGATCGAACCCTGCTGCTGCCTCTTGATGAACAGTGGCCGTTGTTGGGGTAGGATGAAAAGTTCCCGGTGGGGGTTGGATGAACAGGACCCCGTGGTAGTAGAGGCCGTTGCCGCAAGATGAACATGACCCCAATCGAGAGGAGGCCGCCACACACCCGAGCCGGTTGGGGGTGGATGAACAGGACCCCGTGGAGGGCTGGTTGAACAGGACACCCCGTGTGGAGGGTTGGTTGAACAGTAGCTGGTGGAGGCTGGATGAACAAGACCCCATGGTGAACTGTAGCTGGTGGAGGCGGGAGGAAGTCGATGATGGATGAACAGTGCAGGTGGATGTTGGAGGAAGTCGACGGTGGATGAACAGTAGTCCGTGGAGGCTGAAGCGAGGTAGTAGACGGTGGATGAACAGTAGCCCGTGGAGGCTGGAGCAAGGTAGTATATGGTGGATGAATAGTAGCCCGTGGAGTCCCGTTTTGTGGTATGCCAGACCCCTCCTGATGAACAGGACCCCCGTTTCGACCGTAGGAGGTCGAAGAGAAGTCCGTTCCTCCATTTTGCGGTACGCCACACCCCTCCCGATCAACAGGACCCCGTTTCGACCGTAGGAGCTCGAACACAAGTCTGTTTCCTCCGTTCTGTGGTACGCCAGACCCTTCCCGATGAACATGACCCCTTTTCGACCGTACCGGTCGAACAGAAGGCTGTTTTCCTATTTTTTGCGGTACACGCCAGACCCCGTTCCGGCTGTTCCATCCAAGCCGGTTGGCTCCCATTGAACATGACGCGTTCCGACCCAGTGGCTTCGCTCCCGATGAACATGATGATATTTCTCTGTTCCGACGCAGCCGCTTGGCTGCCGATGAACAGGACGCCGTTGCTGCCATCCGTTGCCTCTCCATGTACACGTGCCCTGGTCGTACATATGCGTGAGTAGCTAGGCGTTCGAGACCCCGTCCGTATGTACGTATGTGGCCATATTTGTTGGCATCTGGTTGTACGTACGTGTACACAATTTAGACTGGACTGCCTGAACTGCTACGCCGGGGGCTCTACTACTACACGTGTCGCTGCTACCTCAGCCATGGTTCATCATTGCAAATAGACGATCGAACAGTATGTACGTACATGTTCGCGACCAGAATGACAATGCTACGTATGCTTCGACCAGGTGGGTCCGAACTATCAGGGAGGATAAGGAGGCACCTCCTTACATGCGAAGTTATTGATGGTGGGTCCCATCGGTCAGGGGGAGAATCATTTTTTTGCCCGTAATATGGACACACTTCCTTGCGTGTGAAGATGTAGCTGGTGGGTCCCAGCTGTCAGATGGGAAACATTTTTTTCGAGGCCCTTCCGGTAGGTCCCGCTGTCAG
>LR738715.1:556607654-556617734 GCA_902687465.1 Secale cereale | reverse complement strand
TCTGAGAACATTCAGTTGTTACCTCAAATTAGAGCACATCAAGGCAACCAACCCTACCTCTTCTCCCAAAGAAGCAGTGGCCTCGACCGCGCGATGGAGTAGGCCCTGTGCCATCCATCATTCCGAGCAACACGGGGAAAGTCTGACGTTGTCTCCTGCAATGTTGAGGATATCGCTTATCGTTATCGTCTAGGTCAGTTGTGGATTAGAGATTAATCGGAAATCGGCCGATTAATCGATTTTATCGGTCGACTATTAATCGGTCATTTCTTTGCGAATCTCAGGTTCGCAACACTAAAATATGTTATATTCAACAACAACAAAATATTGGGCAGAAGTGTTACCTTGTTTCCTAGGCTTTGAATCCTTGTATAATGACGAACAAAATAGGACAACAGTACATATTGCATAAGAAGGTCCACAAAACACAAATAAACATAGTTTTTTTAAACATAGTGTTATGAATCGGCCCGATTTATCAGTAGATTCCTGATAAATCGCTTGTCATAGCGATAAATCGGCCCAAACGATAAATGGTGAAGATAAGGCATAATCTTATCGGTCACCCTAAGAGTAGCGATAAATCGGATGATAAATCGTTGAATCGGAAGATTTCTTGAACATTGGTCTCCTGTAATGGACGTCATCGACGGACCCTGGCACCAGCGACGGTGGCAAGACTTTGATTGATGGACTAACCACTTCTTCTACATGCACAAACACTCGATACAGGTACATCCCTAACGTGGTCTCCGACGGCCTTGGTGGCAACAAATAGTACAACCCCGGTTCCTGCACCGGTATCTCAACACCAATCACCTTCGGTATGGTGGACGTCTTCTTCATCCATGCCATAAAAGTCAGAGCCCAGGTGTCTCAAGGAACAAACATACTTACGAGCTCACCTCCAAGGTCGTTGATAAGCTCATTCATGGACTCGCTGTTCCAAGCACGTCGAGGCATGCCGTGGTAGGTAAGCTTTGTTAGAAACTCAAGCTCAGAGGGCACCGAGCCCCATCCTGGGTGCCATCGTTCAAAGATCACTAGCGCGCCATCGCAGAACAAACACCGAGACGATTCGAACACACGACTGCAGTCGAAAGTTGTCCGGAACCTGACAAAGAAATCAGCCGGTGGCGAACAGACTTCGACGAGCAAGTCACTTACTTGGATGCCGTGCGCAATGCTAAGAGCTTTGACAAGGTCGTCCGGTGAGACAGGAGGCCGGTCACCATTGATGGTTACCATCAGCACTTTGCCGACAAACTGGTCATCAAGCGCCGCCATGCCACTGTTGAGCGATAGTACGCAGCGCCCGAAGGCAGGACGGACCTCAGGATCTCCGGCTCAGAGATCCGCGTTAGCCGGCGACATGATAGTGCACTTGAGTACATGGAGTACAGCAGGGGGATTTGGGGGAACTGGAGTAGGAATCGAGATTCCAGAGGTGGGGGAGGGGCGGGAGATCGGGGATGAAAAGGTAGCATGCATTTCGAACACACGCCAATATGCTCTCGGCGCGCAAGTTCACAAAAACACCGGTGGCGCCCACATGTCGGCCTAAGAGTCCTTTTTCTTTCTGTTTTTGAGCGCCCAACCTGAGAGTCATAATTGACCTGTTTGGCATTGCAGTACTAGTCGGCCCATATTCAATGACACCTCACTAGCCCAAACAAGTATAAATCATTGAAAAGACACTCAACTCAAATTATTTAACTGTTAAAAAGGAGACATCCTCTCTGGAGAATGGTGATGCCCTCATTTAGCCCACCAGCAGTTCGAGACAATAAACAGTTCGAAACAATGACATGTACAACATTCAAACACTGAGTAGAGACTACTACTGATACTGACATAAACAGCAAGAAACAATGATATGTACAACATTCAAACACTGACTAGTGACTACTACTGAGTACTGACATAAACACTTAGCTCAGACTCTCGTGATCCAGACGAGAATGACATTCTAAATAGAGGAAACTACTATTACATAGTAAGAGTGACATAGACGAGGATTACCAAATGACAAGGAGTATGCATAACAAAAGAGAGAACTGCCCATCCAGAACAAGCAGCAAAGACAGCAAGTCATTAGAAGAGGGATGATCTAACACCATCATAATGTGTAGCCCCGCTTCAGCCTCCAGTGATTCGGAGACACCAGAACTCCACCCTTTCGACGCAACATCCCAATTACCTATCAAACTGAGGGCTTGACCTACATCACTGCCCGTCAGACTTGAGACATACAAGGATCAAAGTTAATCCAGATGCCTTTGTCAATCTCACCTTCTTTTGGCTGCAGGCTGTATTGTTGACAATCAGGGGAGTGTGCTCCCGAAGTTCTAGGGCTCGTCATGTAGACACTGTTTTCCCTAGCAAACAGAGCCTCACTGCCATCAAGGTCGTTGCCAACGGTGATCTCCTGGTTAATTGGATAATTGAGTCCGAGAAACAGAGATTGTGAACCAAGGCTGTTTACCTGCCTCCAACTCAAAAATCCTGAAGGCCCCAACAAGCTGGTATCCTGCTCATAGATGTAGCAACCACTGTCCGGATACTCACATATTTCACTATGCTTGTACACAGTGTTTTTTTTGCAATATAACTCTTCCGACTCATGTGTGTGAATGATCATCAGTCTTTTGCTGTCGTCTGGTCGAGCGAGGAACCAGTCGTGCTTCCCTGTTTTTGGCAAAGGTGGTGTGATTACAAAGGGCAGTAACTGTAGGGACACTTCATCATATCAAAAAGGACATGCATTGTTAATGTAAGATCAACGTTGTTCAGAGTATGAGTAGGATAATGCAAGAAAAAACATTGATCTGTCCCTGTTGGAACTAAGAGGAAAATACAGGGAAATGTATACTGAGTTCGAAAATATAGAAGTGACATGCATGGTTATACTCATGTTATGTCACAATCGACTCTTCATAGGAAACTACCATGTCATGCATGTTATGTAATCATGTTCTGTCCTCACAAACAATTTCTTTAAGGAAACTAGCAGACCATGCGTTCTTATATACTCATGTTCTGTGGGTTAAATTCTTGTGAGGATATTATTCTAGCCATTGATTGATGAAGGGAGAATATAGGTATGTACACATGGTAAGCATTACAGGATTTTACTACTTCCAAATATAGAGTTATCCATATGCACATTTACTTCCCTAATGTATGGTTAGTTGAAACCAACAGTTTTATGCATGTTTCTACATCATAAAAATGAGGAAACTAACATGTCCATTGACACACACTCATATTTAGTAGTATGTAGATTACTATAAAGTAAGGAGAATATCCATATCTTCCTAACCGTTTGATTATTCAAGGGTACAAATTGGCTGTAATGACATGGTCACAATTGCATGAATTAACTCATTCCAAATATAGCTGATTTACAGTGTCTCTAATACATTGCCATAGTTCTACTCAAATTCTGCTCAAATAGGGATACGCTAATCATAACTAAAAGGTCAAACTGTGTCATGACGTTATCATTAAAATCAGACGAAAACAACTTACACACGCCATCCCAGCAATACGTGGTGCCATCTGTATTGTCGATCGCATAGATGATGCCATTGTGTTCAATAGCATCACAGAAGTGTGTACCAGATTTGACAATCCATTTCAAGGTGATTCGTCTCCAGCTAAAGAAGGCACCGGCGGAAAGATAGGCGAGTCCGCGGTCGAACAAGGCAATTAGCTTGAAGTCTGTGTAATCCGCATATCGTGTGGGCACTTGGCAGATTACAATCTTCTGAAAAACAAGGTCTGTCCAACTGACGTGGTAATCTAGATGACTTGGGCCGCTATGGTAAAACCCTACACACTCCAACGGAGGAAGGATAATCTCATGGGAGGTCTGGAAGTTCATGAGCACCAAATTTTTCCCATCTTCTTGGATGGCGGCCATCCAGTGGGAGTTCATGCCGACCCAGTACATACCTGCCAAGAAGTTTTGGGCGATGGTTATCGAATCGAAGTCGAGGGAAATGATGTACGGCGACCCACTACATACCTACAAAGAAGTTTCACCTAATGGAGGTCGGATTGAAGTCGAGGGGCATCATGTACGCCTCCATATCATGGTGAGCAAATCTTGCTAGACCAGATAGCGACAAGCAGGGTATCTTGAAAAGTTGAGTCCTTGCTTCGACAATGGCCGCGTGCATGTTCCTCGAGCATGCAGCTAGCCGCACGGCGCTCAATATACCCATACACGAACAACAGAGGTCGAGGATGTCACTGGGGAAATTGCTCCAATCACGGTTCATATGGATGCTGCGCGGTTCGTGTTTGGCCATGGTGGAGTTTGGAAGGTGGGGTTTTGGGGGCTTGATTTACGAGGGAGAAGGCTCTTGGTGCTGGAGCGGCTAGCGAGGGAATAGTGTTACTGGGGGAGGCGAGCGAGGCGAGGGTATGTGGGGGCATAGTGAGATGATGAAGAGTGACCTCAGGATCTCTGGCGAGACGGAGATGGAGATGGATTGGTGTTAGGAGAGAGGGAGATGAGGCGATGCATGCTATACAACAGCAGTGATAGTGACTGCACAATGCACAAGGTGAGGCTGACTTTGGTAACCCGAAAACGCCGCCTGGACTAGTGTCACCTCGGGCACATGGTCTTGTCACTTCACTGTGAGTACTGGATGAATAATATTTTGATAATCAAGTGTACAATAGTTGTACTAGTATTGGTAGTAACATACTCCTATGGAGTAGTACTGTATGCCTCTGGGTTCACTTCATCCTCCAGGTAACATCCATATTGCAAGCAGAAGCAAGTTCTCGTGCATGCGGAAGCGCGAAGAAAGGCTTTTTCCTTCTTTTTTAGGATAACCGCACATTCCTTCACCAGAAAAGGTTGTGTCTCCCAGGCACGCGCCAATATCAATCTGAACCAGCTACGCCACATTTTTGTGTGCAAAGAGATGGATATGTTTGTATATCTGTTCATCCACCCAAGTTGGTTTTGCGTAGGTCCCACCTGTCAGGAGGGGTGGAAAAATAAAAAGGAATCATAAAATGTTTCGCCACTATGATTCAAAAGAGTGACCTCAACTAACCAGTGGCACATGTAGCGATCGAAAGATGGGCACGTACACGTACACGGAGACTTACCACTCCTCAGTACGCTACCCACATAGCCTTTTCGTTTTGTAGGTTGGTCTACCTAGCCGTCTAATCAACTGCCTGCATGCCACTTCTCCCATTAACTTCTCCATCGGGAACCAATTTTCCTCGGCTTCTTCACCTCTCCTTCATTTGCATTCAAACTGCACTAGATTCACATCCTCCATGAGTAATTCAGAAGCCCCTTTAAATAATCATCTTCTTCAGTTAGACTAGCCATCTTAATCCTAATTCTCCAACCCATAGCCCTCCGGTCCAGCGGTTCCAAATGGCGAAAGAGATCCCTATGCAGGGTTTTAGCGTCAAACATGTCTTTGTTGAAGGCTCATTGAGCATAGTTGCCATCTTCACCGACCACCCAAGGGTTGTTAGGGAGTGGATCAACAATGTATCCAACTCCCTCCAAAAGGTGGAGATGAAGGTCGTCGGTCTCGACGCACAGTACGTGGAGCGTGCCACTGGGAAGATCCAACGCGTCGCCGTCCTTCAGTTGTGCCTCGAAGATGACGTGTTGGTGTATCTCATCATACACGCGCCCTCCATACCAGGTGAGCTCCACTATTTCTTGTCTCGGGAGGACATATACTTCTGTGGGGTAGCCATCGAAGGGGACAAAGAGAAGCTAGTACCATACAACCTTGACTTGAAAACATCGCTGACCTACAAACCATAATTCCTGTAGACTATTGTGATAAATAAACACCATCCCTGTTCGACGTAGCAAATTCTGTGCTCAGAACAAATCTTGAGAAGGGTGACGCGACATGAAGATTAAGATCGTCTGGATGGGAGAATTATTGTTTGACCTACGAGCGGATAAAATATGCTGCCCTCGATGCCCGTGTGAGTTTCGAGATAGCTGCAAGGTCAAAAGAGCTTGTTGTGAAGCCGTCTCCCACAGAAAATGAGAAGAAGAATAAGAAGAAGAAGGAGGTGAAGAAAGAAGAAGAAGAACTTGCACCAGCAGCAGGGCATTATATATGGATGAACTATTTCCTTGCTTGTAAAAATTATATTTCCTCTCTGTGTATATTGATATAGATGAACTATTTCCTCTCTTGTAAAAATTATATTTCCTCTCTGTGTACATTGATATAGATGAACTATTTTGCTGATGTGCATGTCTTTGGAATAAGTGTACTCTGTACATTGATATGGTCCGCTTGACTATAATGAACTATTTATCCGCCTAGTTTTCTCTACTACTACACCTTGAAGTGAGCGGTATGCAATGCATGTATCAATAGA
Organism: Secale cereale; assembly: GCA_902687465.1. Taxonomy (NCBI): domain Eukaryota; kingdom Viridiplantae; phylum Streptophyta; class Magnoliopsida; order Poales; family Poaceae; genus Secale; species Secale cereale. The sequence continues at coordinate 556,611,341 of LR738715.1, read as the reverse complement.
CATGACAACTTGTCCATGGAAGTTGAACCACGACGACAATCATGTTTCACCACTACCACACGTGATTCCCATGACGCTGCTACAACCCACGACACCACGTCCCCCGACGTGCGCCGCACCCCTCTCGGCCCACCGCTCCCCTGCCTTTGTGTGCATGCCATGCGGGCTAGCTGAACTGCGGCTACCATCAAGTTTCTACCACAGCCACACGCAATTGGACGTGGCTTGCATGCTCCGCTCCTGGTTCCGATCCGTACTCCCGCACCATCCAATTTTCGTCCAGCTGCTGTGACACATTTCATCCCGGGCATCACTCCTCAGCCACAAATAAAATAAATAAAATAAAGGCCCGTCTTTGCCTTCTAGTACTTCTTTAATACATGTAGTGCCCACCGGTGTGGCCATCTACGCCTCGTAACGCCCCGACATCCAGCTGTGCCACCCTCGCCACGGCCAGGCCACCACTGGCTGGTTCATCTCGAAAGAGTGAGTCGCGAACGTTGTTCCGACAACGGCCAGTTGGGCATCTCGAACCACACGGATGCCGCTTCCCCATAGCCGACCTACGCTGGCTCGTGGCACCACGCCGTTGAACCGCGCGTCAACATATGATGGCAGGAACGCCTCCAGGCTCTGCGTTGGCGTGGAGGAGGTGCTACTCTCTGGCGGCGTAGCATGCTACATGGGTTAGGCAGGGACCTGTTGCCATGCTCGGAGGACAAGCAGGAAAGCAAAGGGTCTTGCATGCGTGTACAGATTCATGCAGGAAATTATTTCGTAGAAATATGACCTTTGTTTACCTTTTTTTGAGGTTATAGATGACCCACATGAGGAAATCTATTATAACCGTTGGATGAATATTAGTGGTGCGGTATTACGGATCGGAGCATGGGAGGGGAGCAGGCAAGCTTCATCCCACATGATTCCCACAACACCGCTCGAACCAATGCCACTCACACGTCCGCCGACCTGCGCCTCACCCCTCTCGGTCCTAGCGCCCCTCTGCTTTTATGACAATGACATGCGGGTCGGCCGCATTTAGGGTCCACATGTCATTGACTTAAAGGCATGTGCCCTAGCCGCCGAAGCTCGGTCATGTGGGCCCTGAGAGGGAAATGTAACTCCCGCGCCATGGCTTGTGGTGCTCCCGCAGTACGAACTCGTGCCAAACCCCGAAATTTGTTTCTTTCTACTAGCAATGTATCGGCCCATGCGTTGCAAAAATGCCACAACTTACCTCACAACCGTTAGATGCAGATCTAATCGCCTCCATGGGTCTGAAGTGAGCATTTTTGCGCTTACTGTAGGTGCTTAGGTGCGTACGATGTGGTAGATGCATTGGAATGGAGGGGTGCCTTTATATGGGTGCAAAGTGCGTTGCATTCACATCGTGCTGCTTCTTTTCCCCGTCCTCCTCCCATTACTCCCCTCATGCATTCATCAGGATGCTTCATTGGTCGTTCAACATTTTGGGAACCGCTACCCTCTCCCTTGTTTGCATTAAAGTCGTATCGGGAACTGTCCTGGTTTACTGTAGCTGTCAAATCGAATAGTACTGCGCCGCCCGCTGCATGCCCGGCTGAACACGCCTCCTCGCGTCCATCAAACGCCTTCGTTAAATGCACATGCAAACTGAGAAACCTACTCCGGCCACACGTACGTTCATGAACGGGCTGTAATTAAACGCAACACCGGCCAAGCTCCTCCTGTCGCCCTCAGTTTAAACGAGGCCTGACGCCGGCCAAGATCCTACTGTCATCCCTCTATTTAAATGAGGCTAGACAGCGGGCAAGAATCGCACCCCTCCGCCTCTCCCCCATGTCCTCTCTTACCATTTCCTCCACTCTTCCGATGGCCTCCAAGGAGCTGTTCTCCGGCATACTAGCCGGCTGGGTGGCCCGCCGAGTCCTACGGATATGAGTGAGGCCGCTCAGTGCTTCACCTACCTCACCTGGCCCAACGAAGCCAGTTGTCGCCCCAAGCCGGGTGCGTGGTTCAGCAACTCGCCGCCCCAGTTCAACTCGATGAGGAGTGGTGAGTTTCTCCATGCCGGCACGGCGGTGAGCATGGCGGCATGGGCGTCATCGATGTCATGTCGTACCACGCCACCAGTGTTTGCTGCTGCGCCTCCCGTGTCTGTGGTGGCCGCGCCTCCCATGTCTGTGGGCGTGCCTCCCGTGCTTGCGGCAGCGCAATGCAGACAGAGACAGGAGTCGGGTGCGCGAAGAGCGATGAGTCAGTGGCCAGCTTCTCCATCTCCGCCGCCATCATCGAGGAGAAGTAGAACACGGGAGGCCGCCGCCGCTTGGGTCCGATGAAGGCCATCACCGAGGCGACGACTGCACATACAGGTGGTTTTTTGGCTGCATCGTCTCTTGCGAGGACCTTCGTCGACCCCGCAAGTGTGTGCCGGACATGAGGAATACAAAGGGAGACGCAGGCGACCATTTAGATTAGGTATTAATTATACCATGATAGCCGGATTAGCACCCCGCTTAGTTCATGTAAATGTAATGAAATCCGTCTTGTTTATATGAAGACCCGACTTTTTTATACGAAATCCTTCATGCTTATATGAAATCAGTCCGTGTTTGCATGAATTTCCTCTCGTTAGTTAGAGTTGTGAAAATGTATGCCATTGGCGTTGGATGTCGTCCTCCACGGAAGGAAGTGGAAGGAAATTTGCACCGGTTGCCATTGGAGATGCTCTTATGCTCGAAATAATAGAGTCACACCCAATGCATTTGAGTTAATTGCGTGTATGATTCCCCCTCTATAAAAAGTTAATTGCACGTACAGTGTACATGACTTGCAGGGTGGCTACAAATTCGTAGAGAAAGTTAAAAAGAAATAAATCCATCATTAATCTTATTCTAAGTACTATGTGGGTTCCACTGTCAGTACAGTAGTGAAAGAAGTATATGTTAAAAAATATACAAAACTAAACTGTAAGAAAGAATTCGAAATCAGGTCATCGCTTTGCATGCATCCCGCACTAACCAGTCAACCACATATTCATTGTGGTCGATTCAAGAGATATATCTTTGTTCTTACTAGCAACGTGCCCGTGCGTTGCAAATGATCCAAAGTAGAATAGTACTTGTTCACAAACTTGAAAGAAAACACTCTTGTTTTGATATTCATATATACCACTAAAATATATTTCCTTTCATGCAAAATATATTTCTCAGGTTATTTTGATGAGCTGAGGGAGGGATGTGGTTGCTTATAAGATAATAAGGGGTTTTCTGCAAATTGGAGCATAGAAGTGGGCTATTGTTGCAAAAATGCCACAACTTACCTCACAACCGTTAGATGCAGATCTAATGGTCATAAATGACGGATGTCAGACACACCATCATTACCAACTGAGTCTTTTATAGGAGCCTATATATCTACTCTTATAAAAAAATAGAGTTGGTGATGATAGTGTGCCTGCCATCCTGCAATATCGGCCGTCTGATCTATATCTGACGAATAGGAAGGAAACTATAACAATTTGCAAAAAGATACCCGCACCCCTACCCACATTTACAGATAAGACCTTCCCTCATTCGTCCTTATCCCCCATAGGATAAACTACTCATATAAATGCATCTTGATGTTCCGTGCAACGCATGAGCATTTTGCAAGTTTCTGTTTAAATAGTTAATGCGATAATTGGTTGAAGCTATATATTTTATGTCT
>LR738715.1:556586329-556600703 GCA_902687465.1 Secale cereale | reverse complement strand
TATATATATATATATATATATATATATTGCCCAAAAGGGAAAGTATTACATCCGGGGCATTACAAACTCTCCTCCACTACAAAAAGATCTCGTCCCGAGATCTAGGACTGAAAGGAGGAAGAGTACTCGGAACGAAGGTGATATTCTCGTTCCCACGTAGTTTCTCGGTCGGTATGGTGTGACCACTTGACTTTCAAGAATTTGATGGACTTGTTGCGGGTCTTGCGCTCGGTTTCTTCGAGAATAGCAACAGGATGCTCTCGGTAAGACAAGTCTTGTTGAAGATCTATCTCCTCAAACGGAATGGTGCGTTCAGGTGTCTTGAAGCACTTGCGGAGTTGAGACACATGAAACACATCATGAACATTGGAAAAGTTGGAAGGGAGCTCAAGTTGATAGGCTAGATCGCCTCTTTTGCCAAGGATCTTGAAAGGGCCCACGTATCTAGGAGCAAGCTTTCCTTTGATACCGAATCTTTGGGTGCCTTTCATAGGAGAAACACGGAGATAGACATGATCCCCAATGTTGAAGGCCAATTCACGATGCTTGCCGTCATAGTAGCTCTTCTGACGCGACTGAGCGGCCTTGAGATTCTCACGTATGACTTTGCACATCTCTTCGGCTTCTGAGATCAAGTCATTGCCAAGAAGTTGACGTTCACCCGTCTCGGACCAGTTGAGAGGGGTATGGCACTTTCTGCCATAGAGGATTTCAAACGGAGCTTTGCCGGCACTTGCTTGGAAGCTGTTGTTGTAAGAGAACTCGGCAAACGGAAGGCAATCTTCCCATTTCATGCCAAAAGATATGACACAGGCTCTGAGCATGTCTTATAGAATCTGATTCACTCTCTCGACTTGACCACTAGTCTGAGGGTGAAAAGCAGTGCTGAAACAAATCTTAGTGCCCATGGCAGACTGAAAGGAGTCCCAGAACTTGGAAGTGAACAAACTTCCACGGTCTGAGGAGATAACTTGAGGAATGCCATGTAAAGACACAATTCTAGAAGTGTACAATTCTGTCAGTTGCGCTGCATTGATGGATTCTTTGACTGGAAGGAAGTGAGCGACTTTGGTAAGCTTGTCAATCACCACAAAGATAGAATCATTCCCTCTCTTGGACTTAGGAAAGCCAGTGACGAAATCCATTTCAATGTGGTCGAATTTCCACTCGGGAATAGGAAGAGGTTGGAGAAGGCCGACTGGACGTTGATGCTCTGCCTTCACTCTTCTGCAGACATCACATTCATTCACGAATTGGGCAATCTCCCTTTTCATGCGTGTCCACTAGTAAGATTGCTTGAGGTCTTGGTACATCTTGGAACTACCAGGATGAATGGAAAGGAGGGAATCATGTGCTTCGTCCATTATGAGCTTCCTGATATCACCTTTGGGATCCACGAGTCTGTCCTCGAAGAACAAGGTATCTCTCTCATCAACGCGATAGCACTTGTATTTAGGAGTACCCTTTGCAATACCATGTTTCACTTTCTGCACCATAGCATCACTGAGTTGGGCCTCACGGATCTGATCTTCCAAGGTAGGAGCAACTTGAAGATTTGCAAGAAAACCTTGCAGAACAACTTGGAGGTTGAGCTTCCTGAATGCTTCACAAAGCTCAGGCTGGAACGGCTTGATAAGGAGGCTGTTGCAATATGCCTTTCTGCTCAAAGCATCTGCAATCACATTCGCCTTGCCAGGTGTGTATTCGATGCTTGGATCATACTCTTGGATCATTTCAACCCAACGAGTCTGGCGGAGGTTCAGATTCGGCTGTGTGAAGATGTACTTCAAGCTCTTGTGATCGGTGAAGATGTCGACTTTTCTGCCCAACAGAAGGTGTCTCCACGTAATCAAAGCATGTACCACAGCTGCTAGTTCAAGATCATGTGTGGGGTAGTTCTTCTCACTTGGCTTCAGCTGACGAGAAGTGTATGCCACAATTCTCTTGTCCTGCATAAGCACACCACCAAGTCCTTGAAGAGAAGCATCACAGAATACTTCGTAGGGCTTGGACTCATCTGGAGGAGTAAGAACTGGAGCAGAGACGAGCTTTTCTTTGAGAGTTTTGAATGCCACTTCACAATCTGGAGACCAGTAGTACTTGACATTCTTCTGCAGCAAGTTGGAAAGAGGCTTGGCAATCTTGGAGAAGTTCTCAACGAACCTTCTGCAATAGCTGGCAAGACCAAGGAAACTTCAGAGTTGCTTGACGTTCTGAGGAGGTTCCCAGTTGACAATTGCTTCAACTTTCTCGGGGTTTACCGCAATACCGTCAGCAGAGATGATATGGCCCAGATACAAGACCTTATTGATCCAAAATTCGCACTTGGAGAACTTGGCATAGAACTTATGTTCACGGAGTCTGTCGAGAACCAGACGGAGGTGCTTTTCGTGATCCTCTTCGTTTTTGGAGAAAACCAAAATGTCATCCAAATACACAAGCACAAACTCGCCGGTGTAGGGGTTGAAAATGTAGTGCATCATTCTCGAGAAGGTAGGTGGAGCATTAGCGAGACCAAAGGACATGACTGTATACTCATAGGAGCCGTAGCTCGTTCTGAAGGCAGTCTTGGGGATATCTTCTTCACGAATGCGAATTTGGTGATAGCCCATTCGGAGATCGAGCTTAGAGAACACTTTAGCTCCTTTGAGCTGCTCGAACAATTCGTTGATGTTGGGGAGCGGATACTTGTTCTTTATTGTCTTCTTGTTCAATGGCCGGTAATCGACGCAAAGGCGCTCCGTGTCATCCTTCTTCTTGACAAATAAGACACCACATCCCCAAGGAGATGTACTAGGCCTGATCAGACCCATACTCTCCTATTCATCAAGCTGTTTCTTCAACTCCTTCAATTCTTTAGGAGAGAGCTTGTACGGACGCCGGCATGCTGGCTCAGTACCCAGCTTGAGTTCAATGATGAATTCCACTTGACGGTTGATGGGCCTCGAACCCCTCGTTGGTTACCCCAAGTGGAAGGTGTAAGATGCAGTAAGTAGAAGTGTTTTCCCCTAGCTAAGATGCCAAGGATCGAATCCCAAGAGACTCCTAGGTTCAACAAGTAGGTGTCAATTGCTAACGGCGCAATTAGCAATCAACGTGGACCTGCACACAAATACAAATAACTTTGCTCCCAACGAGTACAGAGAGGTTGTCAATCCCTCCGGCCTTGTAGTTCACAAAGGATTAAAAGCAATGATAGTAGTGATAGATAGTGTTTGCAATAGTAAGTAAATAGCGAAAAGTAAATAGTGGATGTGATCAATGATGGTAATATGGACCGGAGTCTCATGATGTTCACTAGTGATGTCTCTCTCCCAAAAGACGATAAAACAACTATGTGAGGTAAACAAATTACAGCTGGGCAATTGACAGGACCACGAACGCAAACCAATGCTGACTACATTGCAAGAAAGGTTGAGGTTCAAAGCATGGGCGGTACGCCAAAGTAAGTAGACCGAAATCCATCAATATCTACTACTAATCATCCACCTTGAGATATCTATCCAGAACATCTCGCTGGTATTAAGTTGCGAGTCCCACCCATAGTGTAAACTCAATGCAACAGACAACTGCATTAAAAGAACTTTGCATAAAGTAAACAATCCTTGCACCCGCGGGCACAAGCACCGTTGTTTTCCCCCTTGTGGCAACAGCACATCCCCTAGACTCATGTTTCTGTCACTCAAGCTAGTCATCGAGGGGCATGAACCCACAATCGAGCATAACGTTCCCTCTTGGAGTCACTACCTACTACTCGGCCAAAGCAATAAATAACAACGGAGAACATGCAATAATTACTTATGAACTAAAATATAAAAGAGGTGAATCAAATATATTACTCAAGATCAATCTAAACATAATCTCATAATCCATCGGATCCCAGCAAACTCAACATAGCAACAGCATAAGGATTACATAGGTGCCTCGATCATGTAGGGAAGCTCACGAGGACTAATTAGTGAAGCACAAGAACGGGAGGAGAACATCACATAGCTACTGGTCATGGACTCATGGTCCAAGGGAGACTACTCACGAGTCATCCGGGAGGCGTCCATGGTGGTGGAGAAGCTCCCGGTGATGATCCTCCCCTCCGGCAGGGTGCCGTGAAGAGTTCTCCTGGTGCTCCCGATCTTGGAAGCGGTGGCGGCGGCGGAACAGAGATGAGATCGCGAAAAGAGTTCCTCCTCTGAGGGTTTCGGAGGGTCCTTTAAATATATGCCAAAGTAGGGCATCGAGGGAGCCTCGGGGGGCCCAGGCGCCCCCCCGGCGCGGCCCAGGGGGGGGGGGGGCGCCCACAGGGCGCCTGGAGCCCCTGTGCCCCCCCAGGCTGCCCTTCGGACGCAGTGTTGTTTCCGGAACGCTGATTTTTTATATAATTTTTCTGGATTTTTCTGGGCAGTTCTCGAAACGTGAAAACCTGAAATACAAAAACAGCCGAAAACAAAAACTGGCACTGGGGTGCACTGGATTAGTAAGTTAGTCCAAATATGATCAAAAGTGTATGAAAGTGTATGAATATCATAGCAATATCACCCAAAAGTGGCATGGAGCAAGCAGAAATTATAGATACGTTTTGGACGTATCAACATCCCCAAGCTTAATTCCTGCTCGTCCTCGAGTAGGTAAATGATAACAAGAATAATTTCTATGGTGACATGCTATTAACCATATAGGACTTTCTCATAGTCATATGACAAAATCTTACTGAGACAATGATTCTAAAGTAATTAAGTTGCTTCAAGAGAAAATCACAAATGACTGAAAGTTTTACAACATGAAACTGAAACATCAAAAAGATTTGCAATGAACATGATGTGCAAATATGATAAAGTGATATCTAGCTTGCCCCCTTTAGTGATGCAAAACATAAATGCAAGGGCACCTTCAAGGTTTAAGTGATGACTAGATACAATCATTTCAGAATAAACGATATCACAATCATGCAAAAGACAATGCTACTTTGGGACAATGCACATTACACTCAGAATGACAATCATGCTCTCAGTAGTTGGTGCTTCAACATAAAGGTAAAAGAAAGGTTAGGTGCTAAAGCTTTTTATTTCGAAAACATGGAAGCAATTGTGTCAACGGTAGTAGTACTTCATATGTGTCATGCATAAAACATCCTATAAGTTGCAAGCCTCATGCATCGAATACCAATAGTGCTCGCTCCTTGTCCTAATTAGCTCGGATCCCCATGGGTTATCATTGCATTACATATGTTTTAACCAAGTGTCACAAAGGGGTACCTCTATGCCACCTGTACAAAGGTCCAAGGAGATATATCACATTTGATTTCTTGTTTTTGATAGATCTCAACTTGAGGACATCCATACCGGGACAACATAGAAAATAGATGATGGACTCCTCTTTAATGCATAAGCATATTCTCATAAGAGATTGAGGATTAAGGTCCAAGCTAAAACTTCCACCATGATGCATGGCTTTGGTTGGCGGCCCAATGTTCTTCTCTAACAATATGCATATTAATTCAACCCACGGTAAATCACCCTTACTTTAGACAAGACGAACATGCATAGCAACTCACATGATATTCAACAAAAGTGTGACAGTTGATGGCGTCCCCAGAAACATGGTTACCGCTCAGCAAGCAACTTATAAGAAATAAGATACATAAGCAACATATTCTTTACCACAATAGTTTTTAGGCTACTTTCCCATGAGCTATGTATTGCATGGTTAGTTTGCTTAGTGCAGGTGGAGGTTAGCAAAAGACTGGGAGCGACCAACTAAGAGAGCAATGACGGTCATAATCATGCAGAGTGACAAAGCAATATTGAATGAGGCATGGTAGTTATATCGCTACTTAGAAACAAAAGATCATCAAGACTTGAAAGACTTTCTTTACAGTCTTGAATATGCGTGAGCATACGCCAAGTCAATCAAAATAAATTCTCGAAGGAAGATATTACTAAACCATACCACATCATAGGCAAACAAATCAAGTTGGTACTCCAATAACACATTGGGAACCCCCCAGCTATTTAAGATTAACCAAAAGAAAACCTGAACTACTAAACACCATCATGAAAGTAGCATATTTATCATAGACACATTAACCCATGCAACGGAAGAAAACTCTCTTAACAGGGTGAGCATGATAAAAGAGAGTTCAAGCAACCAACTAAATAAAAGCTCTTGAAAAGATAAGCATGAATACTAAGAGCAGAGTACGATAGTAGCTATTAAAAGACAAAGAACACACACAGCATAGATAGACATGAAAATTCTATGTAATGTTCTAGGTAGAGGTGGAGCGTGTTTCTCTCCCACATAAAGGAATGCTGGGTTCCGACTCGTTATGAAAAACTAAAAAGAAAACTAAAAGCAAGACGCTCCAAGCATAGCACATAACACATGAAGTGATAAAAATATAGCGAAACGAAAGACGAACTGATAGTGTTGATGGAGAAGGGGATGCACGGGGGCATCCCCAAGCTTAGATGCTTGAGTCTCCTTGAATATTTCTTGGGGGTGCACGGGGGCATCCCCAAGCTTGAGCGCTTGACACTCCTGAATCTTTTTATCATCTTCCCTCGCACACTTGAAAACTCCCTTCATACATAACTCATCATAATCTGATTAGCGAGGTTAGTACCCTTAATAAAATAATTATACCTTGCTGGAAATAAGGATATTCTTGAATTTCTACTGTTTCTCAAGATTGCCAAAAGGTTTTTGCAAAGAAAAAGCAAGTTCTTAATTTGCAAAGTGAAGGTAAGGCAAAACAGGACAGAATCTGTGAAAAACAGAACAGCAGGCAGTAATTGATCTGTTCGGGATACTTATGCAACTCAAATAAAAAAACTCAGAACTGACACACGAAAGACAATTATATAGAGAACGCTGTCGAAAAAATTCAGACCAAAAAGATGATCTGGTGATTTTATACGAATTTTTCTATCCAAGGAGAGAATCTGTTTCCTGGACAGCACCTCACAACTTTTGAACTTTCTAGCAATCGGAGGCTATACTTGGCACAAATATGAAAAACAAAGATACAATGATGATGCTACAGCAGTAAACAACATCAAGACACAACAAAAGCAAAAATTTTATTCATGTGGGCTGCCTCCCAAAAGCGCTTTCTTTTATGCCTTTAAGCTAGGCATAATGCATAGATCAAGTTGTATCAAGAGTAAAAGAATAGCTAGCCCGTACAACGGACTCAAAAGGTAACTTGATCTTCTTACGAGGGAAGTGTTCCATCCCTTTCTTGAGAGCAAACTGAAATTTTATATTACACTCTTTCATGTCAATGACAGCACCAACGGTGCGCAAAAAGGGACGTCCCAAAATAATTGGACATGAAGGATCACATTCAATATCCATAATAGTGAAATCAACGGGCACATAATTATCATTGACAACAATAAGAACATCGTCGATCCTCCCCAAAGGTTTCTTTATGGAAGAATCAACGAGACGAACACCAAAAGAACAAGAATCATAATGTTTCAATTTAAGCATATCATATATCCTTTTGGGCATAACAGAGGTACTAGCACCAACATCACATAATGCATAACAAGATAAGTCATTCAAATAAATTTTTATCATAGGATCCCAACCATCTTCTAGCTTTCTAGGTATGGAGGCTTCTACTCTAAGTTTCTCCTCCCTAGCTTTGATGAGAGCATTAGTGATATGCTCTGTGAAGGCAAGGTTAAGCGTGCTAGTGCGGGGATCTCTAGACATCTTGTGAAGGAAATCAATAACTTCGGTAAGAGTGCAATTATCAAAATCAAGGTCACGAGCATCAAGTAAAGCAGTAGTGGTGTCCTTAAGGTTCACTTGTTTGGTAGCTTCTATAGTCATAGCATCACCATTAATAGGTCCATTGGGACCAGGCGTACATTGGGTGCTGAGAGTGTGAACGTCCTCAATAACTTGGATAGTAGCAACAGTGTGGTGGGTAGGAAGGCTTTTAATTCTTTCCTCTTCCTCCCTTACTCTAGCCCATCTTTCTTTTAGCTTAGCCATCATCCTAATATTTTCATTAATTTGTACTTGAGTAGCATTAATAGGGATGACTTCCCTCTCCTTGAGAGGAGAAGTTTCAATTTTTAGCAATTTTACGTCATTGGCTAAGTGGTCTACCTAAAAAGAAAGATCATCTAGTTTATGTAGTTTCTCTTCTACATTCTTATTAAAGGCTTTTTGGGTAGTGATGAAATCTCTAAGCATGGTCTCTAGTTCAGTATTGGAGTTCTTGGTACTAGGATAAGCATTGTTGTTCCCATAAGAGTTAGAGAGGAACGGTCTAGAATTGTTACCAAAGTTACTCCTGTAAGCATTGTTGTTAAAATTGTTTCTAGAGATAAAATTCACATCTACTTGTTCTTGAGCAATCAAAGAATTTAAAGGAACATCACGAGGATCAACAGTAGATTGATTCGAAAGTAGAGACATGATCAAGTCAACTTTTTCATTGAGGGAGGAAATCTCCTCGACAGAGTTTACCTTCCTACCTGTTGGAGCGCATTCGGTGTGCCATTGGGAATAGTTAGTCATCATCTCATCGAGAAGCTTTGTGGCAGCACCAAGTGTAGTTGACATAAAAGTTCCTCCCGCGGCCGAGTCTAACAAGTTCCGCGAGGTAAAGTTCAAACCTGCATAAAAAGTTTGGATAACCATCCAAGTAGTCAAACCGTGAGTAGGGTAGTTCTTGATAAGAGACTTCATACGTTCCCAGGCTTGGGCACCGTGTTCATTATCCAATTGTTTAAAATTCATTATGTTACTTCTAAGTTGGATAATTTTAGCAGGTGGATAGTATTTTTCGATAAAAGCATCTTTGCACCTGTCCCATGAATCTATGCTATTTCTAGGCAAAGACTGAAACCAAATTTTAGCTCCTCCTCTCAAGGAGAAAGGAAAAAGCTTAAGCTTAACAATATTACCATCTATTTCTTGGTACTTTTGCATATCACAAAGTTCAACAAATTTGTTCAAGTGTAAAGCAGCATCATCTCCAGCACCGGAGAATTGTTCTTTCATAACTAAGTTCAGTAAAGCATGTTTAATTTCATATGAAGGTGCTGAAGTGGCAGGTGTAGTGATAGGTGTGCTGATAAAGTCATCGTTGTTGTGACTAGTGAAATCACACAACTTGGTGTTCTCGGTGGAACCCATAGTAGCAAGCAAGCAAGATAACTATTTTTGTGATTTTCAATAAAAGGAACTAAAGCAAAAATGAAAGGTAAACTAACAAGACTAAAAAGCAAAGGTAAAAGATAGCATGCAACTCCCCTATCCTGAAGAGTGGAGTCCCCGGCAACGGCGCCAGAAAATACTCCTTGATGGGCCTCGAACCCCTCGTTGGTTACCCCAAGTGGAAGGTGTAAGATGCAGTAAGTAGAAGTGTTTTCCCCTAGCTAAGATGCCAAGGATCGAATCCCCAGAGACTCCTAGGTTCAACAAGTAGGTGTCAATTGCTAACAGCGCAATTAGCAATCAACGTGGACCTGCACACAAATACAAATAACTTTGCTCCCAATGAGTACAGAGAGGTTGTCAATCCCTCCGGCCTTGTAGTTCACAAAGGATTAAAAGCAATGATAGTAGTGATAGATAGTGTTTGCAATAGCAAGTAAATAGCGAAAAGTAAATAGTGGATGTGATCAATGATGGTAATATGGACCGGAGTCTCATGATGTTCACTAGTGATGTCTCTCTCCCAAAAGACGATAAAACAACTATGTGAGGTAAACAAATTACAGCTGGGCAATTGACAGGACCACGAACGCAAACCAATGCTGACTACATTGCAAGAAAGGTTGAGGTTCAAAGCATGGGCGGTACGCCAAAGTAAGTAGACCGAAATCCATCAATATCTACTACTAATCATCCACCTTGAGATATCTATCCAGAACATCTCGCTGGTATTAAGTTGCGAGTCCCACCCATAGTGTAAACTCAATGCAACAGACAACTGCATTAAAAGAGCTTTGCGTAAAGTAAACAATCCTTGCACCCGCGGGCACAAGCACCGTTGTTTTCCCCCTTGTGGCAATAGCACATCCCCTAGACTCATGTTTCTGTCACTCAAGCTAGTCATCGAGGGGCATGAACCCACAATCAAGCATAACGTTCCCTCTTGGAGTCACTACCTACTACTCGGCCAAAGCAATAAATAACAACGGAGAACATGCAATAATTACTTATGAACTAAAATATAAAAGAGGTGAATCAAATATATTACTCAAGATCAATCTGAACATAATCTCATAATCCATCGGATCCCAACAAACTCAACATAGCAACAGCATAAGGATTACATAGGTGCCTCGATCATGTAGGGCAGCTCACGAGGACTAATTAGTGAAGCACAAGAATGGGAGGAGAACATCACATAGCTACTGGTCATGGACTCATGGTCCAAGGGAGACTACTCACGAGTCATCCGGGAGGCGTCCATGGTGGTGGAGAAGCTCCCGGTGATGATCCTCCCCTCCGGCAGGGTGCCAGGAAGAGTTCTCCTGGTGCTCCCGATCTTGGAAGCGGCGGCGGCGGCGGAACAGAGATGGGAACGCGAAAAGACTTCCTCCTCTGAGGGTTTTGGAGGGTCCTTTAAATATATGCCAAAGTAGGGCATCGGGGGAGCCTCGGGGGGCCCAGGCGCCCCCCCGGCGCGGCCCAGGGGGGGGGCGCCCACAGGGCGCCTGGAGCCCCTGTGCCCCCCAGGCTGCCCTTCGGACGCAGTGTTGTTTCCGGAACGCTGATTTTTTATATAATTTTTCTGGATTTTTCTGGGCAGTTCTCGAAACGTGAAAACCTGAAATACAAAAACAGCCGAAAACAGAAACTGGCACTGGGGTGCACTGGATTAGTAAGTTAGTCCAAATATGATCAAAAGTGTATGGAAGTGTATGAATATCATAGAAATATCACCCAAAAGTGGCATGGAGCAAGCAGAAATTATAGATACGTTTTGGGCGTATCAACGGTGTGGAGGCATGCCTGGAAGTTCTTCAGGAAAGACGTCTTCGTATTCGTTAACCACCGGAATTTGAGATATGGCATTCATCTCGCCCTTGTCATTGAGAGAGAAAAGTCTGATTGTGTTATCCCGAGAGGCAAAGATAATCGCATCATCATCGGAATGCGTAATCTTGACTTCCTTCTGTGCACAGTCAATTTGAGCATCATGCTGAGAAAGCCAGTCCATTCCGAGGATAAGATCGATGTCGGAATTGCCAAGAACCACCGGAGAGGCCAGAAATCGATAATCACCCATGCGAATAGAAACATCCAGAGCAAACACATTAGAAGACATACGTCTCCCCGGAGAAATAACTTGCAACTTTTGAGGCAAATTTTTGGTGACAACATCGTGCTTGGATGCAAATGGATATGACATGAAGGAACATGAAGCACCCGAATCAAACAACACTTTTGCAGGAAAAGAGTTCACTGGAAGGTTACCCAATATGACATCAGAAGAATTCTCCGCTTGCGCTGCATTCATCAGATCCACCCTGGCTGCCTTTGGATCATGCTTGACAATAGCGGTACTACAGGTGGAGGAGGCGGAAGGCGCCTTGGGTTGTTGCACTTTTTGGAATAATGACCCTTCTGGCCACACTTGTAGCAAGTGACCTCAGAAAGAGGACGAGCAGGAGGAACACTTGGTCTTGGAGCTTGGAACTGCGACTTGGACTGCTTGCTCGGGTTGGGTGGGTGGGAGAAACCACGGCCACCAGAGTTCTTCTTGTTGTTGTTGTTGTAGGGAGCTCGGATCACAGGAGGAGGTGAAAGCCAAAACTTCTGTTGCTTCGCGACCACTTGAGAAGATGAGGAGGAGTGAACAACATCTCGGATCCTCTTCTTGGAAGCTTCCATCTTGAGCTGGGCTGCCTCTTGCTTAAGCGCCATGTTATAGAATTTGTCAAACTCATCAGGCTCGAACAAGGTGAGAGCAAGTTGAAGTTCATCCTTCAGACCACCACGGAACTGATAGATCTTGCTCTTGGCATCCGGAATGTCTTGCTTGGCATAGCGGGCAAGGTTTTGGAACTTGACATTATACTGGTAAACAGTCATAGAGCCTTGCTTCAGGTTGCGGAATTGCTCACGCATACCCTCGATGACACTTGTTGGAATGTGGTGAGAGCGAAAGTCCTTGCAGAAATTCTCCCAAGAGATCACACGCCCTTCTCTGGAGTCTTTGTACTGCTGCCACCAGTCAGCTGCTTGGTCCTTGAGTTGGAAGGCTGCAAACTTCACATAGTCCTCAGGCCTTACGTTACTGCACTCAAAATGCTTCTTGATATCAGTGATCCAATCTTCAGCATCGAGAGGGTCGACACAGTAACTGAAAGCCTTTGGTTGATTGGCCAAGAACTGGTTGAGCGTAGCATGGTGCTGTTGGTTGAAGAAATTGCCTTGGTTCCCTGGAGCACCCTGATTTGCTTGATTTGCTTGTATCTGCTGCATCATCTGCATAAGCATTTGGTTGTTCTGATTTGTAGTTTGCATAATCGCTCTCCAGGCCTCAGACGGAGGAGGAGGGGAAGGAGGACGATCTGGGACCTCTTCACCCTCTGGGTTAGCGTTGGGAACCCGTTTCGGAGCCATCCTGAAAGAGATGAAAACCAATCAGCAATTTGATTGAAAGAAGATATAAGCTGAAGCAACGGCTAGAAATGCAACATAGTCTTCACAAGAATCATTCGAACAAGAGGAACGAATGAAATTCTCAGTTTAATGATTACAACAATCTTCACGAGAAGCCACTGGGAGACAAGGTAAATAAGAAAAACAACAAGGTACAGATGGAACAAACACAAGATAGGAGCTTCATTCGACATATTTGTGCTGAAAGCTTATGGAACGTGTTACGAAAGGGTTTTGCAATCCCCGGATCAGCATAGCCAAGGACCCTTTAAGATGCAACTCCCGATCGGAACATCGGCCATAAAACCACTTCACTCAATGTAGAACCCCGAACTCCGTAAACTGCATTCGTTGGAAGAATGCCTACGATCTACTGGATGAACCCACCTATTAATTTCCGAAAGTTTCCAGTTATGCAATCAGGTGTTGGGGATACAGGGGAAGCATCGCGCAATCAACTCTAATCCTACATCCAGTTGTATCCATCCTTCAACACATAACCAGTTGTTTTCAGAAACCGTCTACCTCGGACCTTCGAAACGCATCTACTATACAAGCTATGGCAATACTCCCGAACTACCTCCCCAGTACTGGGTGATGTCGGGGTTATCTTGCCACTAACCGCATAGGAGAGTTTTCGATGTCGGCCGTCTTAAGTATTTTAGTACTGCCGCGATATGTTTGTGACGACAATACCCCGAAGCTCAACTCCTCGGGACACTGCCACAACCCCTAATGTCAGGAGGCATCGAGAACAATATTCTCGTCACAAAGACATCGAAACAATCCAACAATACTCGCGAGATTCCTAAAAAAAAATTGGTGCATTTTTGAAAGTAGAAGAGGCAAGAGTAGTCGTTAGGAGTCCTCACCAGAATGAAAAGAGATGAGGAGCAAAAGAATTCCTACTCTCCGATATAAATATAGGACTCAAAACATTTAAGTGTGTGCCTAGACTCGACCGTCAACGATTCGATCAATCAGTGGGGGCTTCTAGGTCGGAGAAGGCTCTGATACCAACTTGTAATACCCAGGATGGGACTATATCTCCTACGTGTCGAGGCACGGCTTAAAGATATAAGCCCATTCTGGAATGATCGCAAGTTTGGTACCTTTGCACATCTCATGTAAAAATAGGGATGAAAGCTCAAAAAATAGTTGGCTTACACTCGCCATGTCACACAATTCATTACATATCCAAACATCATTCAAATAAACATCACAACCCTTCTACGGGTGAAAATCCAAATGAAAGATACCAAACATAACTTAAACCACAGGTCTGAATCGAATCCTAGTAGAAGCTATACTGATCAACCAGATAGTTCACATAGTAACGGCTACGCTCATCGTCGTACTCCCAGTCTAGCTCGGTGCCATCGCCTGTGTAGCTCACCAAAGTACCTGCATCTGGTGTGGTGAAGTAACTGTGAGCCACAGAGGACTCAGCAATCCCGTTCCCGGGTAACACAACTATCCAAGCCTTGGGTGTGGAACAAGGCTGAAAGAAAGAACAAGAGTCTGCAGCAGCACTAGCACTAGCTTACGTAAAAGAGAGCGAGAAGAGAAGGTGCCTTGGTCGAGAGATGATCACGAAGTGATCCTAACTAGCAAGTCAAACATAACCCCACCGTGTTCACTTCCCGAATCCCTTTCGGAAAATGACCGTCACGGTACTCACGCTGGTAGTGTATTGGAACATGGTGTCAAGTTTTCTACAACCGGATATTAACAA
>LR738715.1:556528570-556578504 GCA_902687465.1 Secale cereale | reverse complement strand
GGTGGAATAAGTTTTTCGTCTCCTTGTTGATCTCAATCCAATTAAATGTTTTCGTCAGTGGCTGGTTGTCACCTCATAATTTTGAGATGTTTTCCATAAGCCCACAACGAGCTTATTCCTTTCGTTGTTGGATTTTTTCAACAACTCTGTTCAACCCTTCTTCGTAAGGATGCTCTTTCAAATTCAATTTTGAGAGATGTTGTCATTTTTCTTCTCCATTCATTTCTTTCATTGGTTTATATGCTATTCTTTCTTTCCGAAGGCTTTGTTATGTTGCTCTCTCCTAAACATCATCTCGTTTTATCGAGATCATGTTCTTTTCTTTTCTAGTCCATTTAACCGGAGTGGTGTATTCTTCATTCAAGTTCCGTCATCTTATCTAGTTTTGCCTCTCTTTTCAACCTGAGTGCTGTCTGAATCTTTCTTACACCTTGTGACATTCTTTTAATTGTTTCGGAGGCAATATGTGGTTGCTTTCATCAAGTATCATTCCATCTACTCAAGTTCTTGCTCAATTCCTTCCATTTTCAGACGGAGTGCTGTCCAAATTCTGTCATTCTTATTCTTGGCTATACCGTTACAGTTTCTTATTCTTTTGGTTCGTAAGCTCGTGTTTCATGTCTTTCGACCTATAAGGTTCTCGTAATGTTCCTTGTTCCTCTTTTCTAACGGAGTGTTTTCTTATTCGTTCATCTCTGTTGTATTCTTTCCTTCAAGATTGTTCAACCTCTCAAGGTTCTTTGGTTTCACTCGTCTGTCAAAGAAGCAACTTTGTTTTACCTCTTCTTTTTCGTTTTTTATCCGGTGCCATCTCTAGGATCTCGGGTCGAGATCCTCTGTTAGTGTGGGAGAGTTGTGACGCCCGAAGACCGACGTCCCAGAAGATTCCAGAAGATTCCAGATGTTCCGGGTTCTCCCGTGTGTTCTTTGTGCTTGTGTTATTAATTTTTGCATTGCATCATGTCATCATGCCATCATGTCATATTTATTTTTTGCATCTCAACTTAAATAAATCGTGTGGACCTTCGGTCCATTTAAATCGAGGGAAGGTGACTTCTCTTTATAACATATAAAAGCCTCTCAATATTTAGGGAGCTATATTTATTAATTATTCCATTGCTTCGGAATCACCATAACACACTTGCATAATTTCCCCATGCTTTTCCTACTTCGAGTTACTCCTTAAAACCTTGTCAATAATTCTTTTCCGTTGTTTCGAGGTTCCTCCAAAAATTCGAACATTTTTGGACACTTCAATAATCACGTCTTAGTTCAAACCTATTTGAATTAAATTCAAATATGTTTGAATTATTTTCCGATCTGGCCTTTTATATTTTTCTCCGGTCGTGCTCATTTTTACGAGCCCGAGAAAATTGATCTCATGTCCTAATTCCTTCCCTAACCTCTTTTACTTCCTTTCTCTTCTTTGTTGTTTTTTTAATAAGGAGAGGCAGCCCAGCCGTGTCGGTGTACTAAGGTAGGGGTACCTCAGTGCCCCAACTTGTGCACGGGCAGTAGCAGCTTCCCGCGGCAGGGTCGACCACGTGCTCGCCGGAGACCTTCCTGCTCCATGTAAAACCATTCAAAAACAAAGTATACAAGACAGAAGATCGAGACCCCAACAAGTGGAGCTTGCCGGGAAGGCCGTTCCAGGCTCAAGGTTACCTCACTCACGCAAGGCCCTGGCAAGAGGAGCTTGCCAGGAAGACTAGAAGATTCCATTACAGAAGACATGCCTCGGCGCTATATGCGCCCCGGCAGGGTCCGGGGAGCGACAAGCTTCAGAGCCCGGCAAGATCCCGGGCCCGGCAAGGTCAAGACCCCGGCAAGGTGCTTGTCGGGGAGAGTTGTGCTGTGTGCCCGCGCTCCAGCTCATCGAACCACGCGTCGCACTGGGGCCATTCCAGGGACGCGTGGCGGATGGCTGTGCAGCCTGGGAGACACGGTGGCACTCCACGGTGGTGAAGCCATCGCCGTGGCAAACGGAGACGCAAGGGCGGGCGCTTTTGGGGTCGACGGTGACGGGCATTAAATGCTCTTGTCCCCCACTGTCAAAGTAGGTAGCGACCACTGTTCATACACTGTAGCTCCACTATTCCCGCACTGTTACAACTACCACCTCTTTTACATTTTTACCCTCTCTCCTACGTTGACACCTGTCGGTGACCCCTTGCACTATAAAAGGAGGCCCATGCACAACGTGGGGGGGGGGGGGTTTCGGAACCTAGATCGCTCATACGCTCGGTGTAGCTAGTTCTTCAAGCTCCCGAGCTCCCCAACTCAATACAAACGAAGCAGGAGTAGGGTTTTACGCGTCCATCGCGGCCCGAACCTGGGTAAACTGCCCGCGTGTTCACTACGATCTGCTCTTCGTGCTCCCTCCGCCCTCTTACCGCACAAGCAAGGGGCTCCGGTCCCATAGGTGTTCGTGGTGGACAGTTTCCCCCGACATCTTTGGCGCGCCAGGTAGGGGGCGTCGAGGTTGTGCGAACCTGATCCGGCGTTCACGCGGGCGCATTCTTCATCAACCTCTCCGAATTCGTCAGCTTCATCAACAACAGCACCATGGCCCCGAAGAAGAAGGCTTCGGAGGTCGGAGGCCCGTATGCGTCTCATCCGCCGCCACCAGAGCCAACGGTGGGCGGGGGAGACGCCGTCGGAAGGGTGGTCGCCGGCGAGGACACTCGCGGCGCCACCAAATCCAAGGACAGGACGGACGACCGAGCCTCGGTCTCCATGGACGCGCCGCGTCCGTCTCAGCAAACGACAACCCAGCAGCGCCACGCCACAGGAGGTGGCATCCGCCTGCTGGGCCAAGGGCAAACCGGAGGTTCGCGGGACGCTCCGGGCCATCGTCCTGGCACGAGCAAGGCGCGGTCGCCGGGGCGGGACCCTGCTCCTTCTAACGCTGTTAGAAGTCCGAGCATATCCCGCTCCTCGCACCGCTCGCCCCCGCTCCCCTCCACTCCAGCGGAAGCGCTCGCAAGGGCGCAACTGCTCCTCGACTTCCCTCCAGCGGCAGACAAGGCCGAAGACTGGAGGGCCACCATCCAGAGCCTGATCGCCTTCGCCAACAACGACCCTCCACAGCAGCCGGCGACCTCGCGGCCACGGCAAGCCGAGAAGACGAAGGCCGACGGAGACAAGACCGCCGGGGGTGCAACCACCGTGCACTCCCCGCCGCGGAAGCAGAAGACGCCCCCCCGCCGGAACAACGCCGACGACGGCTCCACGGCATCGTCGGATTCGCGGGCTCGTCGGGACCAGCGCCAGGGCCTTGACGACCGGCGACAAGAAGACGCTCGAACAACAATCGAGCGCCGCCGAGAAGCTCGGCGACAATCAGACCAGAGAGCTGGGAACGCTGTCGACGCGCGCGCGCCCGGTGAACCAGGCGACTTGCCGTACGCGGCAGGTTGCCCTGCGTTTACCCGTGAGCTGCGACGCGTCCAGTGGCCCAGCATGAAGAACTTCAAGCCCGACGTACCGGAGAAGTACGACGGCAAGACGCACCCCTCGGAATTCCTCAGCATCTACACCATCGCGGTGCAGGCTGCCGGGGGGCGCGACGAGAAGATTTTGGCGAATTACTTCCCGCTCGTGCTTAAGCCGAACGTTCGTTCCTGGCTTATGCACTTGCCGGAAGGTTCCATTTCTTCTTGGGCAGACCTTTGCCACCAGTTTGTTGGCGCCTTCACGGGCGGCCACAAACCCCACGGCTAGGAGAGCGATCTCCACATTCTGGCCCAGAAGGAAGGAGAATCCCTGCGCAAGTACATCCAACGCTTCAGCCGTGTACAGCACAACATCCCCGACGTCCACCCTACCGCGGTTATCAGCGCGTTCCACCAGAACGTGCGTAACCGCCGCATGCGTGAAGAAATGGCCATGACCAAGATACGGGATGTCAGCGAGCTTTATGCTCTAGCTGATAAGTGCGCACGCGCAGAAGAGGGGAGGAGACTCCCCGGGGAGGATGCTGGCGCAGGAGGAAGCGACAGCGACGACGCCGCCCCGGCAAAGAAGAGCCGGCGGCGGAATAATAGAAGGAAGAACAAGAAGGAGGTGCTTGCCGTCGAGAAGTCCGGCAAGGAGGCTCCCGCCAAGCAAACACAGGCTGGCGGCTCCGGCAAGGAGCCTGCCCCTGTAGCGGCGGCCGACAAGCAGGACGGCTCCGACAAGCAATACTGCAAAATCCACCGCACCAAGGGCCACGACCTCTCCAACTGCAAACGCGTCGAGTACCTCGTCGAGCAGCAGAAGGCTGAGTACGAGAGGCGCGACAAGGAGAAGGCCCAAGGTGGCGGAGAAGAACCAAGCAAGAAGCGGCCGTTCAATGGCCGGGGAGGACGCCGCGGCAAAGCCAAGCAGCGGCAAGGTGACCGACCTCCCCAGGGCCGCGACAAGGATGAAGAGGACGACGACGAAGACATGGAGGATGAGGATAACAGCGAGCAGGAGTTCCAGAAGGCCACGGAGGTCCTGTGCGTCGACGGTGGCGCCTCTCTGCACACCTCCCACCGCCAGCTCAAGCAGTGGGTGCGCGAGGTGAATGCAGCAGAGCCGCCCGTGGAGTCGCGCAGGCTCCTCAGATGGTCCAGCACGCCCATCATTTTTGATCTTGAGGATCACCCTGACCGCACCACTGCGGTCGGGTGCTTGCCGATGCTGGTCTCACCCACCATCCGCAACCTCAAGGTCACCAAAATGTTGGTTGACGGCGGGGCCGGGCTGAACTTGATCTCCTCTGCCGTGATCAAGAAACTCCAAATCCCAGATGGCGAGCTCGAAGAGACCGGTTCTTTCCAAGGAATCAACCCGGGAAGGAGCAAGCCCAAGGGGAAAATCGCTCTGCCGGTGACCTTTGGCGGGGAGCTCAACTTCAGAACTGAGCGCATCACTTTCGACGTCGCTGATATTCCATTGCCATACAATGGAATACTCGGCCGTCCCGCCCTCGCCAAGTTCATGGCAGCTTCCCACTATGCTTACAACGTACTCAAGATGCCGGGGCCGATAAGCGTCATCACTGTCCATGGCATCTGGAAATAACAGATTCCAGACTTAGTGAAATTTCACTAAGTGTTGAAAGAGTAGTAACATCATGGCATCTTTGTGAGCAAGTTTAAGTCACCTCAAAGCATATCAAGACAAGTGGTTTGCACCACATCAAAGTACACATGATGGTGAATCCAAAACATCTAAGCATGCATCAAGGGGACAAACACATCAATAGCAACGAGCTCCTCAACGAGGCATCTCGTAACAAGTTTAACGACATAACAGCCACATAGCACTTTGCAAAGGAGATAAACATGGCAAGATGAAATCTATCATGCAAGATAAAGCAACCAACATGTAGAGCATTTCATGAAGAACACGTGGACATATCATTTGCTTCATTTGGATAAACATGCACCAAGTTATCACATTGCAAACATGGCATGAAAACAACTACAAACAGCAGTTTATAACAAGTAGCACTCTTGCAATAGATATTTAAACATCTAGGTGACCTCAAACATGCATGGCACAATGGAACAAAACGTAGTACACGACTCCAGGATCATTTTGACATATCATTTGCTCAAATCGGACATGCACACAAAAAATTATCATCAAAACAAAACAGCATCAGGAACTTAAAACTGCCAGGGACTTAGAGGATTTGGAGCAACCTCAGATCTGGTCAAAGTCAACGGCGGCGGCGGCGGATCGGGTCAATGGCCTAACGGGCTTCGGCCCGCTAGGCTTAACGGGCCCGAGGGTGGATCGGGCCGGCCCACCCGGCCGGGATCTGGATCGGGGCGGCGTTGACTCGAGGGGATCCTCCCGATCCCCCGAGCGGACAGGGCGCGGCAGCCTCGACCTCCCTCGGGAGCCCGCCGGCGGGAAGAGGCAGGGGGCCGGCGAAGGGAGCCGCGGCGGCGCGGTGGCTCCGGCGGCGGAGATGGCCGGGATGCGGGGCGGCGCGGCTGGCCCGGCCGGCGCCGGCGGTGAGGAGGAGCGGGGCCGGCGGGAGGCCCTCTGGCGGCGGGGCGAGGAGAAGGGCCGGCGGCGGCGAGCTCCTCCGACGAGGAGAACTTCGGCCGGCGGCGGCGCGAGGAAGAAGATGACCGGCGCGGGCCCACGCGGCAGGAAGCTCAACCGGCGGCCTTCAGAAGCACGTCGACGAACTTCGGAAGCACGGTTTTCTGGGACGTCGGAAGCACGGTGGCTCAACGGTGGAAGCACCGCGGATCAACGGTGGAAGCACCGGCGGTGAGTTGTGAAAGCATTAGGGTTTCAGACGCGAAAATTGGGGGAGATGGACGTTTATATAGGCACGAGGAGCTAGGGTTGTCCAAATGAGGTGAGGTTTTCGGCCACACGATGACAATTGGATGGCCTAGATGAAGGGAGGGGTTTGGGTTGGTTTGGTGGGCTGTTGGAGGGGTGTCTTGGGCCTCAAAGAGGGGGTACTTTCAGCCCACGAGAATAACTGTTGGAGCATCAAACGGATTCCAAACGCGACGAGATTTGACAGGCGGGTTACACACAACAAAACAACATCGCACGACAAGTCTCACACCAAAACAGAAACGTTACACGGCCCAACACCAATGTAGGCCTCGGGGATGCCACGGACACGTGAGAGCTCCGGAACTCGAAACGGACAACGGGAAGAAACGAGTGGGACCGGATGCAAACGACAACACAAATGCAATGCGATGCACATGACTACATGATATGGATGAATGCACACACGCAACACGACAAAACGACGAAAACCCGAAAAGACGAAGAACCCGGAAAGGAATAGATGGAGCCAAAGATATATATATTGCCCAAAAGGGAAAGTATTACATTTGGGGCATTACAGTCCGGGCCATTGATGTTGGGCCGAATTGATGGGCCGTGAAGATAGAAGCAGAAGGCCCTCCCCCGTATTCGGTTAGGACTCCTATGTATGTAGTAAGGCAAGAAGGATGTCCGGATGTAACGATTCCTTCCTCCCCAAGTCACCTTTGTAACCCTAGGCCCCCTCCGGCGTGTATATAAGCCGAGGGGTTTAGTCCGTAGAGACAACAGAATCATATCACATAGGCTAGGCTTTTAGGGTTTAGCCATTACGATCTCGAGGTAGATCAACTCTTCTAACCACATATTCATCAAGATTAATCAAGCAGGAAGTAGGGTATTACCTCGATCGAGAGGGCCTGAACCTAGGTAAATATCATGTCCCTAGTCTCCTGTAACCATCGATCCTTAGACGCACAGCTTGGGCACCCCTACCCGAGATCTACCGGCTTTGACACCGATGATGGCTTCTCGCCCCTCGTTGGTTACCCCAAGTGGAAGGTTGAGATGTAGCATAGCGGCAAATTTCCCTTGGCAAAGCTACCAAGGATCGAATCCCGTGAGACTCCGAGGGTCGACAAGTAGGTGTCAACGGTGCCAGAAACTTAGCGGTTGACGCGACCTGCACACAGATACAGATAACTTTGCTCCCAACGAGTACAGAGAGGTTGTCAATCCCTCCGGCCTTGATGTTTACAAAGGATCAAACACAAGAGATAAGAATGATAGCTATGACTGCAACTAGGAAATAAAAACAGGAAGTAAATAGAAGGTGTGATCAGCGGTGGTAATATGGACCGGGGTCCCATGATGTTCACTAGTGATGTCTCTCTTCCAAAAGTCGATAAAACAACAAAGCGAGGTAAACAAATTACAGGTGGGCAATTGACAAGATTATGTGCGCAAACCAATGCTAACTATGCTGCAAAGAAAGGTAGAGGCTCAAAAGCATGGGCGGTACGCCAAGGCAAGTAGACCGAAATCCATCTGCATCTACTACTAATCATCCACCTTGAGATATCTATCCAGAACATCTCGCTGGTATTAAGTTGCGAATCCCACCCAAAGTGTAAACTCAAAGCAACAGACAACTGCATTAAAAGAACTTTGCGTAAAGTAAACAATCCTTGCACCCGCAGGTGCAAGCACCGTTGTTTTCTCCCTTGTGGCAACAGCACATCCCCTAGACTCATGTTTCTGTCACTCAAGCTAGTCATCAGGGGGCATGAACCCACAATCAAGCATAACGCTCCCTCTTGGAGTTACTACCTACTACTTGGCCAAAGCAATAAACATCAACGGGGAACATGCAAGAATTACTCAAGAACAAAGATATAAAAGAGGTGAATCAAATATATTACTCAAACACAATCTGAACATAATCTCATAATCCATCAGATCCCAGCAAACTCAGCAAAGCAACAGCAGAAAGATTACATATGTGCCTCGATCATGTAGGGCAGCTCACGAGGTCTAAACCATGAAGAGCAAAGAGGGGAGGAGAACATCACATAGCTACTGATCATGGACCCATGGTCCAAGGTGGACTACTCACGACTCATCCGGGAAGCGTCCATGGTGGCGGAGAAGCTCCCGGTGGTGGTTCTCCCCTCCGGCAAGGTGCCGGGAAGAGTTCTCCTGATGCTCCCGATCTTGGAAGCGCTGCGGCGGCGGAACAGAGGCGAGATCGCGAAAAAGGGTTCTGTCCTCGAGGGTTTCGGGACGAGAGGGATATATAGGCGAAGGGGGGGCAGCCAGAGGCGGAGCAGGGGCCCCAAGCGCCCCCCTGGCGCGGCCAGGGGTGGGGCCGCGCCAGGTGGCCGCCTGGGCCTCCCCTGGCTCCCCTCTGGCCCATCTTTGGTTCTTTGTGAAGCTTCCTGTACGCTAATTTTTCCTATATTTTTCCTGGAATTTTTGGAGCACTTTTAATATGGGGGAAACCTGAAATAGAAAAACAGTAGAAAACAGGAACTGGCACTGTGGTGTACTGAGTTAATAGGTTAGTCCAAATATGATCAAAAGTGTATGGAAGTGCATCAATATCATAGCAATATCACACAAAAGAAGTATGGAGCAGGCAGAAATTATAGATACGTTTTGGACGTATCAACATCCCCAAGCTTAATTCCTGCTCGTCCTCGAGTAGGTAAATGATAAGAAGCATAATTTCTGTGGTGACATGCTACCAACCATATAAGAACTTTTTAAGTAAAGCAATCAAGGCATGTAATTCACTTCAAGTCATAACAAGCAAGAGTCTATATTAGCATTGCAACAAGCAACATAAGAACATAAAGGTGCAAGAGCTCTCGCTGTCCGTGACTCGAATGTCTCCAAAGGTGTTTGCGTGCAAGAAAGGGGATAGGGATATACGAGGGAGTAAAACATAGTTTTTGTATTGTTGAGAACTTAATCTACTAAAGTTTCACACTTGGTCTTCTTTGGAATCTTATCTTGACTCATCCCCAGACCACTAGCCAGGTACAAGTCAAAATGATCCACTCCCTTTCGATATTTTGAGCACTCATGTAATGGATGAGCGTAAGCAAGAAAGTTGACACTTAGGATGGCAAAGAGAGAAAAATGATGAAGGGGGAAGACAAAAAAGGTGTGAAAGGCTCACATCAATGAGGACAATCATAGGCGAGAGAAAGCCAAATGATAGATATGATGTGAGGAGTAGGGATTGCCATGCAACGGATGCACATATGAGCTAAGGTAAGCTCTCCAATGGAACTAGTGGGGGTGCATCCAACTTGCTCGCTCAAGAAGACCTAGAGCTCTTTTGAGGAGGCTCATCATTGGAATATACAAGCCAAGTTCTATAGTGTGAAGGTCCCCACATAGCTATATGCATGAATGATAATCTCTATTGAGTACAAGGTATAAGATGAAGTACGAGTGTGGATCTCTCAAAAGGAATAGTAGTGTGCCCCCTTCTCTCTTTTTATTTCTTTTTCTCTTTTTTCTCTTTTTTTTCTATTTTTTGTGGCCTCAATGGCTCTTTCTATTTAACTCTCATTTGTCCTCTTTGGGATCTTTTGATTTTGTCCTCTTTGGGATCTTTTCCTCACTTTAGGGGCAACACTCTATGTATTACAAGAAGTATAGAAGATCTTTCACACTTTACAAGAGTACTCAACATAAAGAAAATGAAACTATCATGATGTATGCAAATGTATGCCTCTGCCGGTGTAGCAGGATATGCAATGATACTAGCGCGTCATGTAGCAATGATTAGGGCAAGGCCCAACTAGCATGCGGCTCATCGATCAAGCAAAAGGCATGTATGACATGAAGATCAAGTCATGAGAAGATGGATGTTGCATGGCAATGTATCTCGGAAAGGCTATGGGAATGCCTTGATAGGTAGGTATGGTGGCTGTTTTGAGGAAGGATATAATGAGGCTTATGATGACAGAGCGTATCGTGCCAAGGATTTGGATGCACCGGCGAAGTATGCGCCAACTCTCGAGGTGAGAAAGGGCAATGCACGGTACCGAAGAGGCTAGAAAAATATGGCTAGGTGGAAGTGTCAACTTTCGAATACTCACATTAGTCCGAAGAACTCATGCACTTATTATCGGTAACTCTCAATCTAATTAGGAGGTTCACAAGGAGACAAGTACCCCGAGGAGGAGTGTATGGGGGTTTGGTTATCCTTGCGCATCCTCGACTCATGGTACGTGAGTGTACTCTAATATTCGATCCCTCCAAAGATTAGTGATCCATCTAGTAGCTAAAGTTCTCAACTATTTTGTAGGTTTTCGAAAATAAACACAGATTGCCCAAAATACGACATCTATCACTAATAGGCTAAAGCTCTTGACACCAAAAGTTCAGACATTACTCATGGCAATACCTCAAAACTATTGCAAGTTACTACTAAAATTAAATAGCAACCTCAATTACCTACTTTAAGTTAAGACACACAACTCAGTGCAACAGGCAAACTCTCTTAACAAGATAAACATGAAAACTCAAGAGAGTTCAGCAACCAACTAAACAAAAGCTCTTTAAAAAGAAAAGCATGAAAACTAAGAGCTAAACATGACAGCAGCTATGGAAAGACAAAGAACACACACAACAAAGATAAGCATGAAAATCCTATGTTGTGTTCTAGGTTGAAGTGGAGCGTGTTTCTCTCCCACACAAAGAAAGCTGGGTTCTAACTTGTTATGAACAGCAAGCAAAGCTAAAGAAAACTAAAAAAAGAAACTAAGAGCAAGACGCTCTAAGCATAGCACATAATGCATGAAGTGATAAAATTATAGTGGAACGAAAGACGAACTGATAATTGTTGATGGAGAAGGGGATGCATGGGGGCATCCCCAAGCTTAGACGCTTGAGTCTTCTTGAATATTTCTTGGGGGTGCACGGGGGCATCCACAAGCTTGAGCGTTTGACCCTCCTGAATCTTCTTTTATCATCTTCGCTCGCACACTTCAAAACTCCCTTCATACATAACTCATCATAATCTGATTAGCGAGGTTAGTACCCACAATAAAATATTTTTTCCCTACTGGAAATGAAGATAATCTTGAAGAGCTACTGTTCCTCAAGATTGCCAAAAGGTTTTTGCAAAGAAAAACAAGCTCAAGGTTTGCAAAACGAAGAAAAGGCAAAATAGGACAGAATCTGTGAAAAACAGACCAGCGGGTAGTAAATAATTTTTTCGGGGCACTTCTGCAACTCAAATCAAAAAACTCAGAACAGACGCTCGAAAGCCAATTGTATAGAGCACGCTGTCGAAACAATTCAGATCAAAAAGATGATCTGGTGATTTTATTCAAATTTTTCTGTCCAAGGACATAATCTGTTTTCTGGACAACACGTCACAACTTTTGAACTTTCTTGCAATCAGAGGCTAAACTTGGCACAAAGCTGAAAAGAAAAGATACAATGATGATGCTACTGTAGTAGCAAACATCAAGACACAACAAAAGCAAAATAAAACCTAATTCGTTGTGGGCTGCCTCCCAAAAGCGCTTTCTTTTATGCCTTTAAGCTAGGCATGATGCAAAAAGAGAAGATCAAGTTTTATCAAGAGTAAGAGAATAGCTAGCCCGTGTAACGGACTCAAAAGGCAACTTAATCTTCTTTCTTGGGAAGTGTTCCATCCCTTTCTTGAGAGGGAATTGGAATTTTATATTCCCCTCTTTCATGTCAATGATAGCACCAACGGTGCGAAGAAAAGGACGTCCCAAAATAATTGGACATGGAGGTTCACATAAAATATCCATAATAGTAAAATCAACGGGAACATAATTGTCATTGGCAATGATAAGAACATCGTCGATCTTCCCCAAAGGTTTCTTTATGGAAGAATCAACAAGACGAACACCAAAAGAACAAGGATCAAAAGGTTTCAATTCAAACATATCGTACATTCTTTTGGGCATAACGGAGGTACTAGCTCCAACATCACATAAAGCATAGCAAGAGAAGTTATTCAACTTAATTTTAATCATAGGATCCCAACTATCTTCTAGCTTTCTAGGTATGGAGGCTTCTACCCTAAGCTTCTCCTCCCTAGATTTGATGAGAGCATTAGTGATATGCTCCGTGAAGGCAAGATTAAGTGTGCTAGTGTGGGGGTCTTTAGCCATTCTTTGTAAAAAGGTGACAACTTCTGAGAGACTACAATTATCAAAATCAATTTTATCATTATTGAGCAGAATTGTAGTGTCATCTTCTTTGTTTGAATTGCTCTCTATTATAAGAGTTTGGACGTCTTCCCAAGTTTGGGGAAGTGTGGGAGCAACTTTAAACAGAGGCTCATACTTTTTTCCTGGAAGACCATGCCATGGGCATAACTCTCCATTAAAACTAACATAATCACAAGGTTTATTACTTTTGTAGATCCCGACAGTGGTGATTGGCGTGATGGAAGAAGGGGTGTACTCCTCCCACTTAGTGTTTTTGGTGGAACCCATAGCAGTAGCAAGCAAGATAACTATTTTTGTGATTTTTGGTAAGGGACACTAAGGCAAAAACTGAAAGGTAAACTAACAAGACTAAAAAGCAAAGATAAAAGATAGCGTGCAACTCCCCTATCTTGAAGGGTGGAGTCCCCGGCAACGGCGCCAGAAACTTGCTTGATGGCTTCTCGCCCCTCGTTGGTTACCCCAAGTGGAAGGTTGAGATGTAGCGTAGCGGCAAATTTCCCTTGGCAAAGATACCAAGGATCGAATCCCGTGAGACTCCGAGGGTCGACAAGTAGGTGTCAACGGCGCCAGAAACTTAGCGATTGACGGGACCTGCACACAGATACAGATAACTTTGCTCCCAACGAGTACAGAGAGGTTGTCAATCCCTCCGGCCTTGTTGTTTACAAAGGATCAAACACAAGAGATAATAATGATAGCTATGACTGCAACTAGGAAATAAAAACAGGAAGTAAATAGAAGGTGTGATCAGCTATGGTAATATGGACCGGGGTCCCATGATGTTCACTAGTGATGTCTCTCTCCCAAAAGACGATAAAACAACAAAGCGAGGTAAACAAATTACAGGTGGGCAATTGACAGGATTATGTGCGCAAACCAATGCTAACTATGCTGCAAAGAAAGGTAGAGGCTCAAAAGCATGGGCGGTACGCCAAGGCAAGTAGACCGAAATCCATCTGCATCTACTACTAATCATCCACCTTGAGATATCTATCCAGAACATCTCGCTGGTATTAAGTTGCGAATCCCACCCAAAGTGTAAACTCAAAGCAACACACAACTGCATTAAAAGAACTTTGCGTAAAGTAAACAATCCTTGCACCCGCAAGTACAAGCACCGTTGTTTTCTCCCTTGTGGCAACAGCACATCCCCTAGACTCATGTTTCTGTCACTCAAGCTAGTCATCAGGGGGCATGAACCCACAATCAAGCATAACGCTCCCTCTTGGAGTTACTACCTACTACTTGGCCAAAGCAATAAACAACAACGGAGAACATGCAAGAATTACTCAAGAACAAAGATATAAAAGAGGTGAATCAAATATATTACTCAAACACAATCTAAACATAGTCTCATACTCCATCAGATCCCAGCAAACTCAGCAAAGCAACAGCAGAAAGATTACATATGTGCCTCGATCATGTAGGGCAGCTCATGAGGTCTAAACCACGAAGAGCAAAGAGGGGAGGAGAACATCACATAGCTACTGATCATGGACCCATGGTCCAAGGTGGACTACTCACGACTCATCCGGGAAGCGTCCATGGTGGTGGAGAAGCTCCCGATGGTGGTTCTCCCCTCCGGCAGGGTGCCGGGAAGAGTTCTCCTGATGCTCCCGATCTTGGAAGCGCTACGGCGGTGGAACAGAGGCGAGATCGCGAAAAAGGGTTCTGTCCTCGAGGGTTTTGGGACGAGAGGGATATATAGGCGAAGGGGGGCAGCCAGAGGCGGAGCAGGGGCCCCAGGCGTCCCCCTGGCGCGGCCAGGGGTGGGGCCGCGCCAGGTGGCCGCCTGGGCCTCCCCTGGCTCCCCTCTGGCCCATCTTTGGTTCTTCGCGAAGCTTCCTGTACGCTGATTTTTCCTATATTTTTCCTGGAATTTTTGGAGCACTTTTAATATGGGGGAAACCTGAAATAGAAAAATAGCAGAAAACAGGAACTGGCACTGTGGTGCACTGAGTTAATAGGTTAGTCCAAATTTGATCAAAAGTGTATGGAAGTGCATCAATATCATAGCAATATCACACAAAAGAAGCATGGAGCAAGCAGAAATTATAGATACGTTTTGGACGTATCAACCGACAATGGTGCTTTCATTGAGAGCTCTGCTGTGTGTTCGTGAAAGGCGATCGATGGCGCGTCTCGTTATTAATGATGAGATCACCCTCGAAAACAACCTGGCCATGGGCCATATCCTCCAGCTCGGCGGGTTTGATGTATGCGCCCGCATGGCCGCCATGCTGGCCGAACTCCCTGCGGTCGTCGAGCACCACTCCTATATCGACTCTGACCACTTCGATGATGCGAATTTGGAGGGTTCCTCGTCTTTAAATGAGCTGCTGGACCGCATCGCCCCTTGGGGCTTTCATCGTCAGATGATCAGATCGGTCCTAAATTCGGTCAGGATGAAATCAATTCCACCCCGATCATTCATCTGATGGCGGCAATCGAGGACCGAGTCGAAGATACTTCCCCTCTCAAAACGGAGAACGTCGCTATTCGGATCTCCAAACCCATCGAGCCGGACATACCTCTGACAGGTGGCACTTTGTGCCTTTCGAGCTCCAGGACAAACATCAGGCCCGCAGAATATTCAGATCCCGCTGGGTCGAGATCGTCCACGCCAGAGGTTGTACAAACCCCGGACACTACGTTGGGTCGGGACTCAAATTTATCAGCACCCACCCACCACAGTATACACTCTCCAAGTAATTCTGGACTACCAGACACATATGATCTCATGTATATACGGCAACGGCCCCAAGAGACAGTTCATCACTTCTGGGCCAGATTCCTACTTGTTAAAAACAAGATTAAAGACTGCTGCGACGACGACACGGTGTCCATATTTCACCGCAATTGCATGGACGAGGGAGTCTTGAATGCCCTCAATCACCATTGAATACAGAGCTTCGCATAATTATCGCACTTAGTACGAAAGTACTATGCTATGGAAAACACTTGGAAAGCCCAGAATACACCTCTGAAACAGTCCATCGTCGGACGATACGCCGCTAAAGCGAAACGGACATACCCTGGCAGGGCGTCCGATGACATACAAAATAGCAAGAAAAACAGACCTTTCACAGGAGACAGGTCCGTTCTAGACGAACTGTTGGATAAACCTTGCCAAATACATGCCGCCCCGGACAATATCCCTACCCACTGCCTTAGAGCATACTGGGTACTCCGACATGTAGCAAAGAGCGGTGAAGCAATCCTCGCCACCGCAACGCCAGGGGAGAAAGACCTCGATGTCTTCACCGTCTTCGAGACGTTCTCCTAAAAAAACCAGCACAAGAGAGCGAATCACGAACTTGCTGAGGTGCATCAAATCAGCACTTCAAGCCCATGGAACGACACGTCAATCACCTTCTCTGCCGAAGACAAACCACGAGTCCGGCCGGTCCGAGCCACAGCCGCTCTTGTACTAAACCCAATAGTAGATGGCTTCCGCCTCACTAAAGTACTCATGGACGGAGGCATCGGACTCAACCTCATTTATGAGGACACGCTTGCAAAAATGCAGGTCGATAAATCCTGCATTGAACAAAGTAATACAACCTTTCGAGGAATTATTCCCAGCCGGGAAGCTCGGTGTTCGGGAAGCATTAAGTTTGACATAGTATTCGGTACATCCGAGAACTATAGGTCGGAGGAACTGCTCTTCCACATTGTCCCCTTCAACAGTGGATACCATGACCTTCTAGGGCGGGACGCTTTCTCACGCTTTCAAGCTATACCCAATTACAGGTACATGAAGCTCAAAATGCCAGGGCCCAATGGAATAATCACAGTTGCAAGTGATCCGGATAGAGAACTCCGTGCCGAGAACAAAACCGCATCCCTAGCCCTAGAGGCACTATCCGAAGCCCTCACAGCTGAAGAATTAGCCACCTTACGATCTAAGGTGAACATGGACGATGTAGTCCTTGACAAAAGATCGATATCTACCTCATTTAAGCCAACAGATGAAATTGTAAAATTCCAAGTGCACCCAACGGACCCTAATAAGACGGCATTCATTGGGGCACAATTGGACCCAGCGGTAGACAGCGCTTTGCGCGCCTTCCTTCGTGAAAACTGGGACATATTTGCTTGGCATCCTTCAGATATGCCGGGAATCCCACGCAGGCTGGTCAAACACAGCCTCATCATCATCAAAGGGTTCAAGCCAGTCAAGCAGTCATTACGACAATTTTCTGAACCCAAAAGACAAGCTATGGGGGAAGAGCTGGCCAAGTTACCGGAAGCCGGATTCATAAGGGAAATCAAACACTCGGACTGGCTAGCCAACTTAGTCATGGTGCCAAAGAAGGACAAATCCTGGCGCCTTTGTGTCGACTTCACGGACTTAAACAAGGCTTGCCCTAAGGATCCCTTTCCAATGCCCCGCATTGATCAAATTATCGATGCAACCGCAGGACATGACTCGTTGTGTTTCCTCGATGCCTACTCCGGATACCATCAAATAAAATTGAAGAAATCCTATCAGGCTGCTATGAGATTCATCACCCCGTACGACCCCTTTTGATTGAACACTATGCCATTTGGACTCAAAAACGCAGGTGCCACGTATCAACGCATGATCCAGACATGCTTAGAGAAACAAATTGGCAAGACAGTGGAAGCATATGTTGACGACGTAGTCATCAAGACTAAAAACGTCAAAACATTGGTGGATGATCTCCGCCTTACGTTCGATAACCTACGAACGTATGACATACGGCTCAATCCAGAAAATGCGTCTTCGGCGTTCCAGCCGAAAAGCTATTAGGGTTCAATGTATCCCATAGAGGAATTGAAGCGAACCTAGCTAAAATCCGGGCCCTGTCATAGATAACTACGCCTACCGATCTAAAACAAGTGCAAAAGCTAGTAGGTTGCGTAGCGGCCTTGAGCCCCTTAGTCTCCAAATTAGGAGAGAAAGCGCTACCACTTTATAGACTGCTGAGGCGCGCACACAACTTTGAATGGATGGATGCGGCCATGGCCGGACTGGAGGAAATAAAAACCCTATTAGCGGGTAACCCAATCCTAGCCGCTCCAGGTGCTTGCGAGCCAATGCTGCTTTATATCTCAGCCACTCATCAGGTACTGAGTGCGGTGCTCATCATTGAATGAGACGAAGAGGGACATAAATTCCCCGTTCAAAAACCCGTATACTATGTATCCGAGGTTCTCACATCGTGCAAATCACGATACCCTCATTACCACAGAATTGCCTATGCAGTATTCATGGCATCTCGAAAGCTCTGACACTACTTTCAAGAGTGTTCGATTACAGTGGCATCCGAAGTACCACTCAAAGATATCATAAACAATAAAGATGCCATAGGACGCACAGAAAAATAGGCCATCGAGCTCTTACCGTTCGAAATAACATACAAATCACGCCGGACTATTAAGTCCCAGGTGTTGGCCGACTTCGTCGCGGAGTGGACTGAAGCCGAACTCCCTAAAGACTACGGATCATACTCCCACTGGACCATGTACTTCGATGGTTCCATAATGCTAGCCAGACTAGGGGCCGACGTCATCTTGATATCCCCGAAAGGGGATACAGTCCGCTACGTACTACAGATCATGTACACGGACTCAAACAACGCGGCCAAATACGAGGCACTACTGCAAGGTCTCCGCATAGCCATATCCATGGGTATACAATGCCTCGAGGTGCGTGGAGACTCAAACCTTGCCATATCTCAGGTAAACGGAGAATTTGACGCGAAGGATTCAAAGATGGCAGCTTATCGAAACACCATATTAAAAATACCAGCTCGATTTGAGGGGCTGGAATTTCGACATGTAGCTCGGGACAGTAACCAAGTAGCGGATATACTTGCTCGTATGGGCGCTAAACGTGACCTAGTCCCGCCTAACACCTTCGTGGAAAGGCTGTTCAAGCCATCAGTAACATGGCAGGACGAGAGGAGAGACGCTAATCCGGACCCGAACATGCTTCCAGCCAAACTCAATACAGATGTCATCATTGACCCCGACATTGAAATAACATCTTCGGCTCATGAGATCATGGCTGTTATAACCCCCTGGACCAAGCCTTTCCTAGCCTACCTTAATAGGAAAGAGCTCCCCGATGACCAAAATGAGGCCCGCCGCATAATTCGGTGTTCTAAAGCCTATAAGGTTCACGAAGGTGAACTATACAAGAAAAGCACTACTGGTATTCTCCAACGGTGCATCTCTGAAGAGGAGGGACGACAACTTCTAGCAGAAATACACGCTGGCATGGGCGGCCATCATGCCGCGGCCCGAGCTCTTGTAAGCAAGGCTTACCGAACTTGTTTCTTCTGCCAACTGCGCGCGCAGACGCACAGACCCTAGTCCAACATTGTGTTGGCTGCCAGCTTTTCGCAAATCAAAGTCATATGCCTCCCACCACTCTAAGAACCATCCCCATTACCAGGCCCATTGCGGTCTAGGGTCTGGATATGGTCGGACCTCTTAAAGGAGGAAGCCATAAAAAGAAATATTTACTAGTCATGGTGGAAAAAATCACTAAATAGATAGAAGCCAAGCCAGTCCGAATAGTTGAGGCAGGGCCAGTGATAGATTTTATATCCGGCATAGTACACCATTATGGTTTCCCGCACAGTATTATCATAGATAACGGCTCCAACTTCACAGCTGACAAGGTGAAAAATTGGTGCGCTAAGTTAGGCATTAAACTTGATTACGCCTCCTGTACCATGCTCAAACGAATAGTCAGGTAGAAAGAGCCAATGTCTTTATAATGAGTGGCATTAAACCCCGACTAGTGCGCTCCCTACAGAAGTCAAATAAACACTGGGTGGACGAGCTCGACTCCGTACTCTGGGGGTGGCGAACCACACCTAACCGGACAACCGGATACACACCTTTTTTCATCGTGTATGGCGCAGAGGCTGTTTTTCCATGCGATATTATTCATGACTCACCTCGAGTGCATATGTATGAAGAGAGAGAGGTCGAGCTCGATCGACAGGATGACCTAGACGGCCTTGAAGAGGAGCATGATATCGCACAGGCCCGTTCCCCATTTTATCAACAACAGGCCAGGCAATACCAACGCAGAGAAGTGCGGGCCAAGACATACAATGTTGGCGAACTCGTCTTATGCTTCCAAGATTAGAAAAAGGACAAGCTCAAACCAAGATGAGAGGGCCCATTCATTATTGATGAAGTACTCACCGGTGGAGCCTATCGCCTTCGAAACACATCAGACAATTGCCTTGAGCCGAACCCATGGAACGCTGCCAGGCTCTGACGATTCTACGGATAGTTCGGTAGCACATGTTTTCTTTTTAGTCTAGGTCTTATTCCTTGTTTTTATTCTTCTTATTTTTTCTTACCGGTCAGTTTACGGCTCAACCGAACTATCACATGGTAGAACATCCTCAAATGTATATACCTCAAAAATACTTCGGGGCTTCTATAATGAAGCCCATTATTAAAAAGCATATTGCTCAAAATATTTATATCATGTGTTTCATATAGTCTCCTTGCCATTATATGCACCTTTATGACTTAAGTTTTTGCCAAGTTGGGTCGCCTGGCTCCTGTGTTTATACCCTACGTTCCCGATTATTCGACTAGGGTGTAAAGGGAGCACCTCTGCGATTGTTACAACCGGCTAATCCGGACCTGTACTTCAGATGGGTGAAGCCGAAAGCTAGCGTTCTTAAGGGAATAATTGGTCGGCGGATACATGACGTATTGCTCTTAAAAGTGCAT
Source organism: Secale cereale (assembly GCA_902687465.1). Lineage (NCBI taxonomy): Eukaryota > Viridiplantae > Streptophyta > Magnoliopsida > Poales > Poaceae > Secale > Secale cereale. Next base: position 556,558,261 of record LR738715.1, on the reverse strand, counting down.
AAACTTTAAAATCTGATAGGATAAGGCTTCTTACAATCCTTTTTTAAGGATCAAAGCCTAGGAACGCATACATACACATGCTGACCCGGGGAAAGGAAACTTTAATGGAACTATTCTCTTTGGAAGATGTTTCTTACGTTAAATAGTAATATAATATAACTCACCGAACATAGCTTGTCTGTTCAAGCAATTATGACTGGATGGCCTGGTTACCGAACATACCACGTGTTCACCACGGGTATAGTATTCGGAAACACTCCAGCCCTTGGGTTTTTGGAGGTTAAAGCGGAAGGTCTGCCATGAAAATATTTTAATTAAATTCGCAGGAGATAAGTTTGATGATAAAGTACATTGTTACATAGAATCAAACGCCTATTCCTCATCTATATCATATATAAGATTGTCTAATTTACAGTCTTGTTGAGAATACATGGCGGCTGTCTTTACTTGGTCGTATACCAAGCTTACAAGGATTTCTAGTCCGTCAGGCCCTCGAGGTCCAACCCGAGCCATATGGTTCGGGTCTAGCCCGGTGTTGCGTGTCTTCACCATAGCCCATGCTTCTCGGGCACCTTCTCGGCATGATGATGCTTTCCATATTTCAAAGTGGCGTTGAGCCCCTTTGAATAAACTCGCAAGTTCCTCCATAATTTCTGGAGGAGAATCGACTAGCCATAAAGCCTTGTCCATGTTCTTCATGGCTTTCTGAGCTCACTCGTGTACCCTAGAGAGCTCTTGCAGCAGGTCACCTTGAAATCCAGACACCTCTCTTTCGGGCCGCCCAGTTAACAAACCTGCAGGAACATGTTTTCGTAAAATAAAAATTGAATCAAGGGACTACAGTGAAAGCTAGGTTCAAGGTCATACTGAATATGCCACCTTTAAGCTTCTTGTTCTCCTTCAAGGCATCCGAGAGCTGGGCTCGTACATCATTTAGATCCTCGGCTAGCTTGATATTTGTATCCTGCAGCTAGTTGTATCATTTATGGTCCGTGTTAGTACACGTTGACCAGTAGCTGTTTGCCCTTCGACTTTTTCCTTTGCAGCCAGAGCAGGCCTTAGCTTTTCCTCCAGCTAATCTGTTGGCCCTGTTGTTGCAGTTCAAACAATGTATACTTAAAGATCATTGATCGGTACAGGACCATACTATCCGGACACTATTGTTCTTACCATCAGAGCCATTCTTGGACTTCTTTGAATCTTCTAATTCGATGGTGGCAGTAGTAAGCTTGGCCCGGCATTCTTCCAGCTGCTTGGATAATGCATTATTATTTTCCTTGAGTACCTAAAAACACAACGATCCTCAAATCAGTTGGGCCAACTGCTTTAAGTCTCGGGGGCTACTAGCATATGAACATTGAATTAAACACTCACCTACATATCCTTGGAAAGCTGGTGAGTGGCTCCGGTGATTTCGTCTCAAGCGGCTCGGATATACGCATCCGCAGAACTGAGGGCGTTAAATGCCTCCTCGGTAAAAGCTGGATCATGCATGACTGCTTTTCGCCATCGATAATTCATTGCGCTTTCCAATTTGGAATTGGTGACAGATACCTCATCCAAATCCTCTTGAAGAGGACAATCGGGTGTTACACCTGCATCAACCCTAGTCCTTGTGGATGGGCCTGGAGCCGGATTGGTTGGAGTATGACCAGCAGGATCCTCGGACACAGTCTGGCGTATACTCTTCCTAAAAAGAAAAACGGAAAATTATGATGCAGCTCCGCCACCAAACGTATGTTAAGAAGTCATACCTCTTCGATAAAGGAGGAGGTTCAGTGGAGTCTCCGGTCCCCTTTCGCTTCAGAGACCCGCCCTACGCAGGCGTCACCTTCTGGGAAGACGCTCTTGATGCAGTACAGCGGAATGAGCGCTGCCCCTTTTGAGCATGAGATAGTGCGGTGGTTGAGGCGCACTGGGAATACTCTATTTGAAGAGGTGCCTCCTGGGTACTTACATGGGAGGAAGGAAGAAGGCCAGGATAGTCGCCTATAATAGCCACTTCAGTACCGTCATGGCTGGCTTGATAAAAAACTCCATCTTTAAGATCTATGCCTATGTGCGGATCTTCCACAAATCCGAGATTCATGTCTCGAATGTGGTCCTCTGGCTGTGGGCTGGGACTGCTAATCCCCTCGACCACCTTCCTCCACTCCTGTTGGAAATAACTGAATTCAGTTTGATTAATATATCTAAAAAAAATTGAGTGAAACTAGCGATCAGAGAAAGGCTTACCCAGTCGATGGGGTTTTACATAGAGAAACCCCCCCGACAATTCAAGCGAAGAACATTCCCCTTCTCCCATTTTTAGAGATCAGCTAGGATGGCGGCCAAAGCGGCGGGGTTGTCCGGACCCTGGCGTAGAGAGCGTGAGGCATCATCCTGGCCATTTTAGTGCCACATAGGTAACCCTCTGGCCTGAAGCGGTTGCACGCATCGTGTTATTGAGACCACCATCACTTCAATTATCGTCAGCTCGAGCTGAGCAAGTAATCGAATCTCGCTTACAAGTCTTTTGACCTCCACAATGTCTTCCTCCTTGAGACAGCAGGGACACCAATTGAAACACTTCTTTAAAGGAGCACTGGAGTATTCGTCAAGGCCTTGCCGGACTGGGTCTGGCAGGACAACGTCCTCGATATAAAACCACTCCGAGGTCCACTCTTCGGATGCCTTCTTCGGAGTACCAGATAGATAACCTGTTCCAACTATACGCCATACTTCCGCGCCGCCTACATCGAATATAGATCCCTTCTGGAAGCGAGGGATAAGGCAGAAGAACTTTCGCCATAGCTCGAAATGAGCCTCACAGCCCAAAAATAGCTCACAAAGAGCGACAAAGCCCGCAATGTGCAGGATAGACCCTGGGGTAAGGTCGTGCAGTTGGAGGCCATAGAACTCCAGAAACCCCCTGAGGAAAGGGTGGATAGGAAATCCTATGCCTCTTAGGAGGAAGGAGACAAAGCACACCCGTTCTTCTTTGGAAGGATTGGGGAAACTCTCTGCCAGGGCTTGACTGTCAATAGAAGTTAATCCGGCCCGGACAGGGACTAGATCCTCGGGAGGGAGATATCCTTGTGTCTAAAGTTTTCTCAGATGCGCATGAGATACGGAGCAACTCTCCCAATCTCCCGCTTGAGGGCTATGAGGGCGCGAGGAAGAACTGGGTACGTCGGCCATGTTTGAAGATTTTCCGTGGCAGGCTCTAAGGATTTTCCGTGTGGAATGGAATGGCTTCTGAGATCTAGTCTCTTTAAATATGTGCCTTCCTTATGCAGTCGAGGGGTTAGTTGTAAAAATACCCAGACGGTTCGCATTCATCTGACCGTGGAAGCCGGGATGACAGTGGCAAGGAATCGACATGATATAATATTAAATATGGAGCTGAACTATCATGTGATCCAAAGGAGGACTCACCTTTCAAGACCGAAGACATGAAGCCGGATAGAACCTCGTCCTTGAAGGCAAGTCCGAGGGCCACTGAGGGAGTCCTGTATTTAGGGGTCCTCAGGCGTCCGGGCCATTTATGCTGGGCCGAATTGATGGGCTGTGAAGATAGAAGCAGAAGGCCCTCCCGCGTATTCGGTTAGGACTCCTATGTATGTAGTAAGTTAAGAAGGATGTTCGGATGTAACGATTCCTTCCTCCCCAAGTCACCTTTGTAACCCTAGGCCCCCTCCGGCGTGTATATAAGCCGAGGGGTTTAGTTCGTAGAGACAACATAATCATATCACATAGGCTAGGCTTTTAGGGTTTAGCCATTATGATCTCGAGGTAGATCAACTCTTGTAACCCCATATTCATCAAGATCAATCAAGCAGGAAGTAGGGTATTACCTCGATCAAGAGGGCCTGAACCTGGGTAAATATCGTGTCCCCAGTCTTTTCTTACCAACGATCCATAGACGCATAGCTTGGGCACCCCTACCCGAGATCTACCGGTTTTGACATCGACATTGCATTCAAATTCATTAGTCTTGGATGATTTAAGGTTCTATTATGAAGTAATATATGTAATATTCATATATGAATTCAATGGGTATGCATTTTATGAAATGGAGGCCATGTAATCATATGAGGTAACACTTTTAAGTAGCGGACTACAATATCCTTTTCTTTTGTGGGACTGCAACATCCATTTCTTTTTGTGTCTCTATATTAAAATTAGCACATCAATGCATTATGTTTATCCCCGCCAAAAAGCATTATGTTTAAAATAAATAACCAATGGCACTAAATTATATATTTACACGAGAAATACATTGGCTCAGCGTTTGATCCCTTTTTTGTGAACGCGCCTCTACACTCGTACGATTGGCCGCACCCATGTGAACGTCCAAGTTATCGGTGCATCATCTCGAGTTATTGTCTTTTTTCCTGGGGTGGACTTCATTAAGTGTTGACGTGTGTCCCGTGTACAGAGTCTCACATGACCTTCCCGCTAGCACTGTCCAAAATTAATACAAACTGGATACGAATTATACCGCGGGCAGAAAAATCTCCCGCCTCCGTCTAAAATTTCCGCCACCTAGTCTTTAGGATGCGAAATTCCCCTTCTATGCTTGGTGCACGGAGAACAATAATTGCACTGCGGCCCTCATTTGCATAATAGGTCGGGGCTGCTTTGGTAACTTCCGGTTCCCCCCCCACCACACGACACCCCCATTTCCTCTGCCCCTCCCGCAAAAACGACTACTCCATAGCACCAGAGCATCTTACATCACGCCGTCCGTACTTCATCGACCTCTCTACCCCTTCCGTCTCGAAACCCTAGACTGCTCAACCACCAGCGTACCAGCGCCCATTCACTGCCAGCGGCGTCCAACTCGCTGGATCTACTTCTGCGGACGCATCTACCCCTCCCACCTCCCCTAGAAACAAGTAGACTGCTCATGCACCACTGTACCACATCCCATTTAGTGCCCGCCTTGTCCACGGCGCCAGATCTGCTTCGCCGGTACTCTCATCAACTGCAGCGCATCTGTAGTAACTCCTTCGTACTCCCCACCGGAGACGCTTCGTCGACACCCCCGGAGCCGCCCTACCAATGCCCCCGTCGACGGCCTCTGATCCTCTTCGTCGACACCTTCCTCAACCCTACTGGAGCTGCTTCACCGACACCATCCTCAACCCCACCGGAGCCGCTTCACCGACACCATCCTCAACACTACTGGAGTAGCTTCGCCTATACCATTATCAACCCTACTGGGACCGCTCTGCCAATGCCCAAGTCCACGGCCTCAGATCCGCTTCATCGCACCCTCATCCAACCTACCGGAGCAGCTTCTGACGGCCCTTCCACGGCCACAGATCGGCATCGTCGACACCATCCTGAACCCAACCACTGGAGCTGCTTCACCGACACCCTCGTCCACGACCTCAGATCCGCTTCACCCACACTGTTGTCCACCCTACCGTAGCCGCTCCACAAACACCCTACTCCATGGTTCTAGATCTCCTTACCGGACCCCGACATCTAGTGCAGCGTCATCACCCTTCACGTTTCTAACCCGATTCCCACCGGCTGGCAAGATGACAAGCACCCGCCGTGGCCTAGGTACTTGTCACCTTTAAACCCATCCAGCATTACCTGCCCAATGTACTTCAAATATACTAACATGTCATTGTTACATGTTATGCAGCTGGCAAAAACTACAAGCACGGTGTTTCTTCTGGATCTAACAGCTTGGCCAACCAAGATCCTGGACTGAGGCATTGCTATGATCTTGTAAGTGCATCTCTGTCTCTCTTGTATTGTTGTGTGCCTGCTAGCGTGCTTTGCTAGGATTCTCGACTAGTAATCCCTTTGTTCAGATAATGGTTTCCACTAGTGGCTGCTAAATTAGAGATATAGATTTCATACATGATACTCCCTCCGTTCCTATATACAAGTCTTTCTAGAGATTCCACTATAGACTACATAGAGATCAAAATGAGTGAATCTACACTCGAAAATGCATGTATATATACATGTGTATGTGGTCCATAATGGAATCTCTACAAAGACATGTATTTAGGAACAGAGGTAGTACATTACACAAAATAGTAGGTGGCATGTAGGAATTCCACTGCACTACATTAGTCTCCCTTACAGTGCCTGCTAGTCCAGTACACAGAGTCATGGCTATTTTATGCTACACGCACAATCGTTATGGTGGTTTAAATATGCACAAGGGATATACAATGTATTATCATGTAGAGATATCTGAAATTAGCCGTGTCAACTTGCAGATAGGGTAACACAATGAAAAAGTACCAGATATCTTAGTACAAGATGTATGTGGCAATTTCAAGGAACATCGCAAAAAAAGGAGAGGCGGCGGTGAGCCTATACAGTGTGCTATGGCAGGTCACTCCCATTGCAATCATCATGACATGTTATTTGTATGTCAGTGCCACTGGACAAATTTCTTAGGGACAGTTATTTCGATTTATGCTAAGAAAGTAAGCACCTTTGAAAGTGTGCTATGGCAGCTCATAGCAATTCATCATATAGCAGCAAGAGGAGCACCTTATAGCAACTCATCATATAGCAGCAGCAGCAGCTCATAGCAATTCATCATATAGCAGCAACAGCTCATAGCAATTCATCGTATAGCAGAAGCAGGAACCCGAGCGCTGCAGGCAAGGGATCAAGGTTGAGGGAAAGGGGAGAGGAGATGTAAGTGGGCAGGGCTGAACGCTTGCGCGTTTGTTTTTACTTGAGGGTCAGGTGTGACGCGGGCGTGAGCAGTGGCATTCTGAATGTAATATAGGCAGAGAACCGAGTCATCTCGCTATTCCCCTTCCCTTCAATATTTAGTGAGCTTTGACCTGAAGCACCCCCAAAGCGAAATAAGTTAAGCCCAAGCCCATAACTCAAAAACGACCTCTTTCCATCTTTTATGGCTTATTTTGACAATAAGCTCTGAAAAGTCGGAATAGAACTGGCCCTTAACCTGCAATTCAATTGTTTGTGCAATGATGAATCACTCCTGCCTGCTATAGTGTACATTTAGGCATCATACATGGCATGACCTAATACATGTGCATTTCATTATAGAATTTGAAATATGCAATGGTTATGTTAGTTCATACGTTGCACATGATGTTTAAATGCCCCTTAAATCTGGTCAGTCAATTGATGGTCTTTGAGCCTCCTTCTATGCTTCTTTTCTTGATATGTAATTAAGTGTTGTGCAATATTTTGTCACACATCTGTTCAATTGCTTGTTTGTATTAGCCAGCCATACTAGGACTGTTTGCTTTTATTACTTGTTGTTCTTGACCTAACAGAGCTTGTCAATGATTTAAACACTAAGATTTGCTGTAGTGGGGGCTTGTATAACTCGTAGGTGACATAAAGGTTTGGTTGTACACTAAAGTAGGCTCTCCAAGAGTACCTGGAGATCCAGTTGGAAGGTATTCCTAGTTTTTACATAGTGCACACATAGTAAATGCTCGTTTCATTGTGTGTAAGAGGTATGGCATGTTTCATTATGTGGTGTTGTTTTGTTATAAACTCACCCTCGTGTGTTGTCCACAGACTGGAAAGTATGCAAATTTATCTTCCAAGGAAACCAGTAACTGGTTTGTGTCACCTTGCAGAGGTGGTGCAATGAAGATAAGATTGAGGATTTCCGAGTACAAGATGTTAGGAAGGAGCCTTGCAAGAGAAGGAGGAGCAGCGCTGAGCGTGTTCAACTAGTTATGGTCATTGACTGTATTTGTCTGAGATTGTGCTTGTGTAGGGTTCTTCACCTGTAACCCAGTCATTTGGCCATTGATTAAAAACCCCTACGATCACTACTATATGATGTTCTAACTTTTTGGTAAATCAGATGTATGTAAGCACATTTTTATGTGTCTGTTCACTCATTACGGATGTAGTCTACTTTTAAATATCTAAAACATCTTATAGTAGTGAACAGTGTGAAACTGCTTCCTGCTATGTTAGAGTTGTCGATGTCATAAATGTCATAACCAAATGCATATTCACATCATTAGCCTCCCTATCATTACTAGGATCTTGATTACATACTAGTCGAGATACTTCGTAGGGGGCAAAAAATATTACATTACTTGTTCCTTTATATAGTACTAGCAAGATGCCCGTGCATTGTACGGAACATCAAGATGCATTTATTTGAGTAGTTAATCCTATGGGAGAGAAGGATGGACTAGGGAAGGCCTTATCTGCAAATGTGGAGAGGAGTGCAGGTATCTTTTTGCGAAATTGTCATGGTTTCCTTTCTATCCGTCAGATATAGATCGGACGACCTATACTGCAGGATGGCAGGCACACCATCATCACCAACTCTGTTTTTATAAGAGTAGAGAGTAGATAAAAGTAGCTATGCCATGGATTTTATTGAGGTGTGCATGTATGCATACTGCCAACTCAACAGTTCAATTGCTTGTTTGTTTCAGGCATAGTTAAATTTCTCTTTTCAATTGCTTTATTTGTCCTCAGTTAATGAGATGCCCAAACAATGATGCATGATGTTGGGTACTTGTATAACTATTAGTTTACATAATTAAAGGCCTTGCCATTTAATTACTCTAGCAAAGTGTGCTTGAAGCTTTGAAGTGTATTAACCAACTATTACTCCATGAGGATCACAATCTAGATTATACGAGGTTAATGATTGCATAGTTTTGCTTGCTGTAGTAGGTTTGTATGAATCCCTCTGCTGTTCATTATGCTCCCTAAGACTTTAATTGAACTACAGAATGGCCAAATGCTTGCTTAGTTATACACAAGATATATATATATATATATATATATATCTATACTCTACTCTTATAAAAAACAGAGTTGGTGATGATGGTGTGCCTGCCATCCTGCAATATAGGTCGTCCGATCTATATCTGACGGATAGGAAGGAAACTAGAATAATTTTGCAAAAAGCTACCCGCACTTCTACTCACATTTGCATATAAGACCTTCTCTCGTTCATCCTTATCTCTCACAAGGTAAACTATTCATATAAATGCATCTTGATGTTTCGTGCAACGCACGGGCATCTTGCTAGTCTTTAAAAAAACAGAGTTGGTGATGATGGTGTGTCTGCCATCCTGCATTATAGGCCGTCTGATGTATATCTGACTGATAGGAAGGAAGCTATGTCAATTTTACAAAAAGATACCCACACCCATCTCCACATTTGCAAAAAGGTCTTCCCTCGTTCATCCTTTTCTCTTAGAAGATAAACTACTCATACAAATGCATCTTGATTTTCAGTGCAACACACATGCATCTGGCTAGTATATATAATGTTCAGTAGCTGCGTGTGATCTAAATTTGTAACATGGTTGTGTTTTAGATTTGGCCCCAACATCATGGTCCTCTGGTGAGCTAAGAGATTTTTGTATGCGGACTGCACAGACTACCATTTTTATATTTTTCAAAATATCACCTGCTTATGCTTCATGACGTGTAACATTATTATTTGTCCTGTATTGCCATGTACATAATAGTCTGTCTAGCTCGCTTTACTGTTGTAACTATATTTTTGCCATAGTCATGTGTACTTAGAGAAACATTTCAGGATGAAGTGACATCAACACAAAGATTTGAGAGCAATGTGGCATGGCCGTTACCAAATGATTATGGATTGGAATTGGAATGTGCTGATGTTCTCGAGCATCAACTAGAGATGGCAAGAAAACATGTACATGATTCTCAACATGCAATCAATATGTTGAGACTGGACTTGCAGGTATTAGATGCAGGAGTCAAAAAATGAAACGAGACACTGAGGTAACCACAAAGGAATTAGAGATTTTGCAGACTGAAATTTGTTGTCGGTGTACAAAAAGAGGGGTACACTTTTTGTACCCCTATGACTGTGCACGGGCAGTCTGAGCCACGGTGCCATCACACCAAGCACGGCAAGGGAGGCAAGCTGGGGCAAGACTGAAGCTGGATGGAGACTGGAGTGACGCCAAGAACAAGACCACGAAGAGCAAAGGGACGAAGAGGCTTCCCCCGGTAGGATCCTTGCCGGGGCTGGCTCTGGCAGCCCTGGCAAGACCCTTGCCGCGGCAGCTCGCCCCGCGCCTACGGGGCGAATCACCCTTGAGTTCACCACCCCCATGGGGCGAGGATTCGAGAGATATCCCCGTGGTGGCATGCAGATCTTTGTGAAGACCTTCCAGATCAGATGCAAGATAAGAGGACGACGACCCTTGGCGGGATTCCAGCCAGGGAGGTCGACAAGGCCCCCGGCAAGCACCTTGCCGGGGATGGCGGCAGGCGCCGCGCCAAGACCCTTGCCGGGGCCCCGGCAAGGCCCTTGCCGAGGACACCCGCAGGGCCACCATCAGACCCGCACCAACTGGGTTTCCACTGACCCACGCATGTTGCCGAACGACCAGCTGGACAGGCTCCTGCGTGGCAACCCACAGATCTTCATGGAGACCCGCCGTTGCGCCACCTCAGCTGCTTGTCTGCCTACATGGCACCTCAGGCACCGCTAGCCAGGGCGCGTGTCGACACGAGGAGGAGCGGCGACAGACAAGACGGGCGTCTCCCCTCGTCCCCGATAAAGCAAGGGCGCATTAAATGCACCTTGTCCTGTAATGCGAGGGATAACCTCGCATCACTATACCCTTTCCACCTCCTGTGTGCCACTGTGGCGACCCCTTTTCCCTATAAAAGGAGGCCCGAGGCGACCATGAGAAGGATTCGGCTTTTCGGAACCCCTCACGACTCTTTTGGAGCTCCTCGTTAGCTGAAAAACACCAACATATAATCCACCAAAGCAGGAGTAGGGTTTTATGCATCTTTGCACCCCGAACCTGGGTAAAGGAACCGTATCCTGATCGTTAGATCCGCTCCTCTCTCAACCCCACGCCCCGCAACCGTAGTAGGGATTCTTGTGATCCCATAGGTGTCGATCCAAATACACCGACATCTTTGGCGCGCCAGGTAGGGGGCGCAGTTGTGAGAATCGGCTTTAGCGGTTAGTTCGACATTTCTGCATCATCATGGCGCCCAAGAAGAAGACGACGGTGGCGGTTGGCCAGTCGGAAGCCGAACAGCCCGTCCCGACGCGGGCGAGCAGTGGACCAGTCGCGGAAAGGACTCGGGGCGCTGCTCGCGAACACCAACGCCATCCCGACAGCCGGAGTTTCGGAGGTGGCGATGCCTGTGCGCCTGGTGACAGGCCGCACATTGCCAGTTCCAGAGATGGAACCCGGCCCTTAGCGGGTGGCGCGGGGCCCTCCAAGGCCGCGGCCACACCACCCGAGGACGATGCGAGGCAGTCCAGAACTCCCACGCCGGCGCCAACAGCGCGCTCTTCTCAAGCAGCGCGCGACGAACGGCGTCGTCGTCCCGAAGACCCCGGACGTCGCCATGGGAAGAGCCCCGAGCGCTGCTCTCGGGATGTAGAAGGCCTGCCCGCTCGCCGAAGCGCTGGTGGAGACGATAGGCGACCGCGGGATCGTGATGGAGCTCCCCCTGACGCGGTCAGGGGTCGAAGTGCGTCATGATCCGTGCAAGTTTCGCTACCGCCGACACCAGCCGAAGCTTTGGCGCGCGCATAGTTGCTCCTCGACTTTCCTCCCGTTACGGGGAAACTCGACGAATGGAGGGCCACCATCCGAAGCCTTGTCGCAGTCGCCAACAGGGATGACCTAAATCCAGCGGAGCTCCCGAGCCGGCGCTCCGATGGGGTCCCACGCACCGTGGGTGGGAGAGCTGGCAGCGCCGTGGCTACAGCGCATTCGCCTCCCCCTCGCCCAGTACTTCGTGCGTCGACCCCTCGGGACGTCGCGGGCGACGCCATCTCCATAGCGTCGTCCGACCCGCGGACCCGCGGCGACCAGCGTCAAGTTCTTCAGGAGCGAGCCCATGAAGACGCTCGAACTACCATCGAGCGCCAGCGCGAAATGCGCCACCAGTCAGACAGGCGAGCAGGGCCTGCTGCAGACCGCCCAGCACCGGAGAGCCCTGGAGGTCTACCCTACGAGGTGGGCTGTCCGGCTTTCACCCGTGAGCTGCGGCAGTTCCACTGGCCCTCTCACCGCACCTTCAAACCTGACGTTGGCGAGAAGTACAACGGCAAGACCCACCTGTCGGAGTTCCTCAGCATCTACACCATCGCGATGCAAGCTGCTGGGGCCCGCGACGATAAGGTGCTTGCGAATTACTTTCCGTTAGCTCTTAAACATAACGCCATGTCGTGGTTGATGCACTTGCCAGTAGACTCTATTTCCTCCTGGTCCGACTTGTGCCATGAGTTTGTTGGCGCCTTTACCGGAGGCTATCAAGCCCATGGCCAAGCGAGTGACCTGCACGTCATACCCCAGAAGGAAGGCGAGACTCTGCGCAAGTACATACAGAGATTCAGCCGGGTACAGTACAATATCCCCGATGTTCACCCTGCCGCCATCATCAGCGCGTTTCACCAGAACGTGCGCAACCGCAAGATGCGCGAAGAGCTGGCGATGACCAAGGTGAAGGACGTGGCAGAACTTTACGTTCTTGCTGACAGATGTGCCTGGGCTGAAGAGGGAAGGAAGTACCCCGGCGAAAGCGCTGGCGCGGAAACCGAGTCCTCGCACGAAGGTACCGCTGTTCCAGCGAAGAAGAGCCAGAACCGTAACAGGAAGCGCAAGGGGAAGGCCGTGCTTGCCGTCGAGGGATCTGATGACACCGGCTCCGCCAAGAAAACCAGGGCGGGTGACCCTGGCAAGGAAATTGCCGGATGTGTCGCCTGCTGGGCCTTGGCGGCCGCCGAGAAGCCAGGGAACTCCGGCAAACGGTACTGCAAGATCCATCGCACCAAAGGCCATGATCTCTAGGACTGCCACCAAGTTGAGCTCCTTGCTGAGAAGCAAAGAGCTCAATACGAGAGGCGGGACAAAGAGAAGGGCCAAGACAGCGCTGAGGGGTCCAGCAAGAAGCGTGACGGCCAACCAGCCGTCGCGGCAAGGAGAAACAGCAAGAAAGGCCCGCCCAGGGCGCGATAGAAGACCTGAAGACGACGATCACGAAGAGGACGACGAGTCCGGCGGCCAAGAGTTTCAGAAGGCCACGGACACCATGTGCGTCGATGGTGGCGCCTCGCTGCATGCTTCTCACCGCCAGCTTAAACAGTGGGCGTGAGAGATAATTGCGGCAGAGCCATCACCCAGTGCCCAAAAGCCGCTGAAATGGTCCAGCACACCTATCATCTTTGACGCCGAGGATCACCCTGATTGCATTACTGCGATCGGGTGCTTGCCATTGTTGGTTTCACCAATGATACGCAACCTCAAGGTGACGAAGATGCTAGTCGATGGCGGGGCCGGCCTAACCTACTCTCGCCCACCGTGATCGAGAAGCTACAAGTTCCTGATGGAGACCTCGAGGAGACGGGCACGTTTCAAGGGGTCAGCCCAGGAAGGAGCCAACCAAAGGGGAAAGTCACACTGCCCGTGACTTTTGGAAGTGATCTGAACTACAGGACGGAGAGGATCGTGTTCGATGTCTCCAGGATCCCCCTGCCTTACAACGGGATCCTTGGCCGCCCAGCGCTGGCCAAGTTCATGGCGGCATCACACTATGCCTACAACACCCTGAAGATGCCAGGGCCCGTGACGATCATCACCATCCCCTCCGACAAGAAGGACACGCTGATTTGCGCCGACCAATTGTACCAGCAAGTAGTTGCATCAATTGCCGCTACGGGGGCACTTGCTCCTGCCACTGGAGCCCCGGGAGGGAAGAAGAAGAAGACCGGCGAGACCTCGGGCACCCACTCCGGCAAGCGTACCTCTTTGGAGTGCTGTGCTCCCGTCGAGGACGTGCCTGAGAGCTCCACCGGAAAGAAGAAGATCAGCGAGACCTCTGACACCCACTCCGGCAAGCACACCTCTTCGGAGTGTCGCGCTCCCGTCGAGGACGTGCCAGAGAGCTCCGTCGGCGGAAAAAAGAGATCAAGGGCTACGCCGCTAGGGACCAAGAATGTTTCTGTCAAGGAGGACGACACAGGAGGGGCTTTTACCATAAGCTCAACCCTTGACAACAAATAGGAAGACGCGCTCGTCACCTTCCTGCGGGCGAATGTCGACGTGTTTGCCTGGCAAGCATCCGACATCCCCGGCGTTCCCTGGGAGGTGATTGAGCACCACCTTGCTGTATGCCCTCATGCACGACCCGTCAAGCAGAAGGTCAGGAAGCAAGCTTTGGAACGACAGGAGTTCATCACTGAGGAGATCCGGAAACTGGAAGCTGCGGGTTTGGTGAGAGGAGTGCTCCACCCAACGTGGTTGGCCAATCCAGTGGTAGTGCGCAAGGCAAATGGGCAGTGGAGGCTGTGTATTGATTACACAGACATCAATAAAGCTTGTCCCAAGGACCCCTTCCCGCTACCGCGCATAGACCGGATTGTTGACTCCACGGCAGGGTGTGACCTGCTATCATTCCTCGACGCCTACTCCGGCTACCATCATATCTTCATGGCGAGAGAAGACGAAGAGAAGACAACATTCATCACCCCATGTGGTACGTACTGTTTCGTACGAATGCCTTTCGGGTTGAAGAGTGCTGGCTCGACATTTGCGAGGGTAGTCCAGGTTGGTTTTGAGCCCCAGCTCCATAGAAATATGGAGGCTTATATGGATGACATACTGGTCAAAACCAAGGACAAGGCAACCCTTGTACCGGATTTACAAGAAACATTTGTGAACCTGCGCAAGATCAACCTCAAGCTGAACCCTGAGAAGTGCGTTTTCGGCGTTCCGTCTGGCAAGCTTCTCGGGTTCTTCGTTTCACAGCGTGGGATAGAAGCCAATCTGGACAAGATCAAAGCTATAGAGCAGACTGAAGCACCCAAACGGATCAAGGATGTGCGTCGGCTTGCTGGCTGCGTTGCCGCCATGAGCAGATTCATTTCCAAGTCTGCTGAGCGCGCCCTCCCCTTTTTCAAGATTTTGAAGAAGGCGGGCCCAATGGAGTGGACGCCGGAAGCCGAAGTAGCATTACAGGATCTGAAGAAGTATCTTTCCTCCACACCAATACTGGTTGCGCCTCGACCACAGGAGCCGCTGCTGCTATACCTAGCGGCAACGAACCAGGTGGTCAGTGCTGCACTGGTGGCGCAGAGAGAAATCGGTGGTGAGGTGATAGCAGCGACGGAGCCTGGTGCCGCTGGCATAGAGACGACACAACCGATTGGAGTACAGCCGAAGAAGAAGATGATGCAGCACCCGGTCTACTTCGTTAGCTCCCTCTTGCAGGGGGCTAGGTCAAGGTACTCCGGTGTGCAGAAACTGCTCTTCGGCCTTCTTATGGCCTCGAGGAAGCTGCGTCATTACTTCCAGGCGCACGAGATCACTGTCGTCACTCGCCTCCCTCTGCAACGGATATTGCACAATCCAGATGCAACGGGAAGGATTGTGGAGTGGGCACTGGAGCTGTCCAGCTTTGGCCTCAAGTTTGAAAGCACCTTGACGATTCAGAGCTGAGTCCTGGCAGAGTTCGTCGCAGAATGGACCGCAACGCCTGATGAAGAAGTCCAAGAAACTGCTCTCCCCGACAAAGAGGCAAGTTGCAACTGGGTCATGTACTTTGATGGCGCTTTCTCTTTACAGGGCGCCGGGGCTGGCGTACTGCTGATCGCGCCCACCAGAGAGCACCTCAAGTACGTGGTCCATATGCACTTCCCTAGGGAGGTGTCAACGAACAATACTGCCGAGTACGAGGGGCTGCTTGCCGGTCTTAGGATCGCAGCGGACCTCGGAATCAAGAAGCTCATTGTCAGAGGCGACTCACAGCTTGTCGTCAAACAAGTCAACAAGGATTACCAGAGCCCGTTGATGAAGGCCTATGTCGATGAAGTGAGAAAGTTGGAAGAGCGCTTTGACGTTATACAGGCGGAGCACGTTCCCCGAGCGGAGAACGACATCGCCGATTACCTGTCGAAGTGCGCTGCTCTCAAGTTACCTGTGGAACCAGGTACCTTTGTGCTCCAGCTTTCTCAGCCATCCGTTGATCCATCAACAGAGCAGAACAAGAGGAGGAAGTCAGTGCCCGGCAAGTACTTTCCCGCCGAGCTCCCCGGAGCCGCCGGCAAGGATGTTGTCGGGGACACTGAGCCCGCCTCCGGAGGGCTGACTCAGGCGGAGCGTCAAGCTTTTGCCGTCGAGATGGCCACTCCCTTGGCGGAGGAAATGCCTTTAGTCCTCGCCGTCGAGCCCCAGGCTCCAGCGTGGGCGCATCATACCGTCCGATTCCTTCAGACTGGGGAACTTCCTGAGGAGCAGGAAGAAGCGGAGAAAGTAGGCCGTCGGTCCGCCATGTATCAGTTCGTCAATGACGTCCTGTACAGGAGAAGATCGAACGGTGTGAAATTGAAGTGCATCCCTCAAGAGGAAGGACTGGAGCTATTGGCGGAAATACATGGGGGCATATGTGGATCCCACATAGGGTCAAGAGCCCTTGCCGGTAAGGAATTCCGGCAAGGCTTCTTCTGGCCCACTGCCCTCCAGGATGCGGCGGCGCTGGTCACCACGTGTGAAGCGTGCCAAGTCCATTCGAAGAAACTTCATCAACCAGCTCAAGCCCTTCAAACCATTCCTCTCTCCTGGCCCTTCTCGGTCTGGGGGCTCTTCATACTGGGCCCTTTCCCCCGCGCCGTCGGGGGCTTTGAGTACTTGTATGTTGCAATCGACAAGTTCACAAAGTGACCAGAAGTGGAAGCAGTGAAGAAGGTCACAGCTCAGTCAGCCGTCAAGTTCTTTAAGGGGCTAGTGTGCCGTTTTTGTGTACCCAACGGGATTATCACCAACAACGGCACACAGTTTACAAGCCGCACCTTCATGCAATATACCCAAGACCTCGGCAGCAAAGTCTGTTTCGCTTTCGTTGCTCACCCCCGAAGCAATGGTCAAGCTGAGAGGGCAAATGCTGAAGTGCTGCGAGGATTAAGGACAAAGACCTTTGACAGGCTGCACAAGAGCGGGAGGCGCTGGATTGATGAATTGCCTTTGGTTCTTTGGTCGATCAGGACGACGCCAAATCGAGCCACCGGCCAAGACGCCCTTTGCCCTGATATACGGGGCAGAAGCAGTTCTCCCCACGGAACTCATATACGGGTCGCCTTGAGTGCTCGCTTATGATGAGCTTGAGCAAGAGCAATCGCGGCAAGATGACGCGATGCTCCTTGAGGAAGATCGTCTTCGGGTGGCTGTGAGAGCAGCACGCTACCAGCAAGCCTTGTGCAGCTACCATAGCCGCAAGGTTCATGCCCGAAGCTTTGAGGAAGGTGACCTTGTTCTCCGGCGCGTTCAATCGGTCAGGAATACGAACAAGTTGAACCCGAAGTGGGAGGGCCCTTATCGGGTAATACGAGTCACCAGGCCTGGTGTAGTCTGCCTGGAGACCGAGGATGCCGTTCCGGTGAGTAACTCCTGGAACATCGAGCATCTTCGCAAGTTTTACCCATAAGGCGCGGCTTGCCGGGCCTCCCGGCAAGCTACCCTTTTGTACGAGCTTTGCCGGCAAGGCATGTAACCCTTTGTACAAAGCCAGGCGCAGACCCTGAGCATAAATAAATGAAGCGCTGGCGCCCTGAGTTTTAGCATGCATGCTGAGTCGAGTCTCGTCCTTGGTTAGGGTTGATAGTGCTTAGCAGCGGCTAACCCCTAGATTAGAGGTCGAGTCTTTGTCTTTCCTCTGTCTTCCTTGGTTTATAGGACGCACATGCATCCTTGCCGAGGCCACTTGGAGGGAGGAAAGAAGAACAAATCAGTACTTGGGCCCCGGCAAGCCAGCATTGCCGGGGGCTACAAGAGCAAGAATTCGCCCACGGCAGACCAGGGTTGCCGGGGGCTGCAATCTCGGATAAGTCCTTTTTCCCTTGTCATGCATTCTGCTATGGACCGAGGTATGTGAAACCTCGTTCTTTTCCTTGAGCTATCGTGCTCCCATAACTCTAGGTCCTAAGGCTCGTCCCTGGGACCAAGTTTGGTCGCAGTCGCGGCAGCAAAAGGATAAGACGAGGAGCCTAGGCCCGCTTCATCCCTGCCTCCGCCAAGAGCGTAAGAAAGGTCGAGCGAAGTGGGGAAACGGCAGGGCTTGTTGCCGGGCAAGAAAATGTTCATCGTAAGGATATCAGGGATTTATTCCCTGTAGTGGGTTTTTACCTACAAACGAAAGGACCCGGCAGACATTCCTTTTTCATTAAAAACATTCCATTCAGGTATAGTCCATAGGGAATGAAAAACATGAATAAGGGGGATTACAAGTTTTAAACTTTACAGATGCCCGAAGGCTTACAGACTAAAAAAAGATAAGATGCCCGTAATGCCTTTCTTGTCCCTCTCCTCAGGAGGTAGGTCAAAGAGGTGAGAAGGGCAAAAGGGGCGCCTAGGCGAGCTACGGGTGACAGAAGACACCGAGAAGGCATCTCGGCGGCCTCCCCAGGGCTGGACGGTGATGACGGCGCCGGAGGCTGAGCTCGAAGACGAGGCGGCAGGACGTCAGTAGGAGACGAAGGCGTCGGTGCCCGCGTACTCCGACATGACGACCTTGCCGCCCACCTTCTTCCTCTTCCTCTTCCGCTGCCTCCCTACGCCAGCCGCCAAGGAGACGACCCCGAGAAGTTCAAGGAGCCGGCGACGCGGATGATGGGGTCGCCGGTGCCACCAGGAGCGGCGCCCGACACCTAGTCGGACCCGTCATCCTGCCGTCCCCCACCCTCGTCGTCGCTGTCGCTGTCCTCCTCGTCACCCTCGTTCGAGGAGGAGTCTTCGTCGTCGGAGGAGCTCTCCATGCAGCACCTCGCGCGAGTTCCGAGGTGCCCGAAGACCTTGACGGAGAAGTGGCCATCCCCCATCAGCTTGAAGTGGAGGGTGAGCCCGTCCGTCAGGCTGTGGATGCGAGCGAACCTCTTCCATCCTCGACGAAGATACATCACATGAGGGGCAGGGAAGTCGACGACGGCTCGCGTGCCACTGATCCCAGAACCCCTCATGTGCAACCGCAGCGACTCCGGCGGGTTCGCCTCCATCTCCCGCGCAAATGGGGTCGGGAGACGAAGGCGACGGCGCGGCGACCCCCGCATCCTAATGAAGAATTCGCAGGGGTCGTCTCCAACATGACCTTCCACCGGAGGAGGAGCTGCTGGCGGGGGCGAGGCCGGCGAGCCGCCCCGTCTTCCTCTTCCCCGAGCACCCCGGCCTCGCCCACGGCCTCGCCCCTCCCTCTTCCCCTCGTAGCTGGTTCAGCCACTGCGGGTGCAGGAGAAGGGGGGACGCGCTGTCGAGCGGCGACCCTCGCCGCCACAGTTGAGGAGCCAGGGTTTTCCTTCTTTATGGCGGATAGAAGAAAGGAGCAGAAGCTGGAGGAGAGCTGAGCACCGTCCGCTCCCTCCGCCCCTTATAAAGGGGCGGGGCTGGAGCTCGACCGCCCCGCTCGACCAATCAAGACGCAGAATGTGAGAGGAGCTGGGACCGACCCGCCGCCCCAACCAACGACGGCTCGGTTTCCCGCCTCCACCGCTCGCCACCTCGAACGCATGGGAGGCACGAGGCGGACGCACAAGACCGAAGGGACGGGTGGGGCGACCTCTCCCCACCCCGTGATCGTGGGGAGTGGACGCCTAGCAGACCGCGCCTCGGCCCCATCCAGTCAGCGGGCCACGCCCCCACACCTCCCCCCGTTTATGGGGAAGGCGCGGGCCGCCTCCTTTCGCATTTACTACGACGTGACGCATGCGTGCGGAAACCGCCCCACGCATGCCGCCCACGTCAGGCACGCCCCTCCACTCCGCGCCGCGCGCGCGGGCCGTGGGAGGCGCAGCGCGCGGAAATTTTACCACGGTGAGAACCACCCCGCCTGCCCGCGCACCGTTTCGGGCCTGGCTGTCACACCCTGCATTTTGTAACAAGTTATTTGCATCAATGAAGCATGAAAATTTGGACCAGCAATTTTTTTGGCATCATTTGGCTTTTATTTGGAATTGAGTTTTTCTTCCTATGTTTTTCATGTGTTCATTAAAGTCAACCATTACCTCTTGTAGAAATTCATCTCCTTACCCAAAACTTCTGCCCCATGATCATACCAAGTGTTTATAGCAGTATAGTATTTTCTTATAAAAATAATTTGGCCAAAATGTATTTTATAAATTTAGTATTCCAACAACCCCTGAATTGAGGTTTGCACTGCAAGTGCTTGATTTATGGTGAGAAAATTATTTCAAAAAGTATATTTGAGACCTAATAGTCATAGGACCCCCAGAAACCACAAAAGTATAATTTTAAAAGTTATTTTCCTATTTTATTTAAAAGCTTTTTCTTAAGGCCAGAAATGGACTTTAATAGGGAAAAATTATTTAAGTGTTTCAAAAATATTTTCCAAAATTCAGAGAGACTCATAGGACATATATTGTCCATATATAAGAGTTTCAACACTTGGTCATGTTCAAAATAATGGGCTAATCCCTCTAAAACCCTTTCTGGATATTTCAAGCTTTTGAAATATTTACAAAGGAAATATTCTACAAAAATTCCAGGGAAATTCTATCATGTAATATATGACATATTTGATGATCTTGCCAAGTCCCATGCCTTGGGAAGCAAGATAACATCCTCAAAACCCTTCAAAACCATTCTGTCCATATTTGAAGTTTGAGCAACTTTACATTGCCAAACTTGTCCAAATGCTCTCAAACTTGGTGCAAATGCTAGAATGGCCTAATAAGGCATCTAGACCAAATGGCACAAGATTTGGAGTAGGGAAACTTGATCAGAATACCCCAAAACCCTTCCTGTTCAAATTCAAATTTGAACAACTTTACATTACCAACTTTTTATCTGGAGCTTCAAACTTTGTGGGCATGATCAATACCCCAAATGATGAAACTACACCAAGTGGTGCATCAAGGGGAGATGATTAGCTTGACTTAAACAAGATGAAGCTATTTCTGTTGATTTCTAGGGTTCACCAAAGTTACATTGGCTAGTTTCTTCAGATGAGCCCAAATTTGGTGAAACACCCTATTTCCATATGAAATTCAATCCTGTTAAGTGTTATGGCAAGTGGAAATCATTTGCTTGTCCAAAACAGGATCAAACACCTTCTGCCTTTTTACCAAAACCATCTTCTTGACCACTTTTACCATTTACTTTTGCCTCAGCTTTCTACCACATCTTCATCTAGTTACAATCTACCTCCAGTAACTCCCCCCATGTCCACAGCTCCATGATTGAGGGGTGAAAACCCCTATTCACCTTGCTGGACAGCCAAGTTCCACCTATTTACCAGCTTCACTCATCTCTCACTGCACCTCCAGAGCATCCAAGGCCACAACCGAGCTATTTACCATGTGCTGGACCCCCCAGACACGGCGGACACGCCCAGAGGGCCAATGGCATGCCATGGCATGCGATAAGCTCGCTCCAGAGCGCGCTACAGTGCACCCCCGCACTGTAGCTTTGCCCAATCGCATGCTCCCAACCACCTCGTGCTTCCCCCTCGCGCCTACCAACGTGCCTCGACGTCTACGACCCTCCCCGGCGCTGTCCCCCTCCTCCCTCTCCCTCAAGTGGCCGCCTTCGCACGCGCGCTGGCCGCCCGCAAGCACCACTCATCGGCCTCACACGCGCAAGCCCTCTGGAGCATCCCCCGCTCCCCCTCTTCCTTCCCTCCGCTCTGGAATCCGTCCAGGAACGCCCCAGACTCAATCCCATCGCCTCCTGTACACTGTGGCGTCGAGCAGAAGCTCGCCGGCGCACAGGTCCACGGGACCTCGCCACTCCCTATAAATAGGGCCCCCGAGCCCCTCCTCTCTTCACCAACAGCCTCACAACACACCCAGTAGCACGCCAGCACCACTCATTCGCCCCCAGAGGGCCTTAGTGCTCGGGATCGACCGGAGCTCCGCCTCGTCGGGCGACCGGAGATCTCGCAGTACAGCCCCTCTCCGCCCCGATTCTTGCTCGATCTAGCACCGCCGTACCTCACTGATGCATTCCCCTCTCCTTTCCCCTTCTGCAGCTGCAAGAATCGACCGGAGCAGCGACCTCCCGACGACCCTCCGCCGCGTGCCCTCGCCGCCGGCGAACCAGGCCTCCCCAGCGAGCCGCACCACCACCACTGGAACGGCGACTCGCTGCTGAGCCCGTTCCTGCCCTTCGTTTGCCCTGCCGTGCCCGGAATCATCGCCGGTGAGCTCGCCGTCGCTTTGGGCGAGAGGTTGAAGATGACAGGCGGGCCCCGCCTGTCATCCTCACCGCTCTCTCTCTCCCCTCGCAGCCACTGACCGCCGGGCCCGCCCGTCAGGTTTGAAAACCTGGCGCGCGCGCTGGCTCCCGTGCGGCTGGGCTATTCACCCTGGGCCGTGCACAATGGCCGTTCTGGCCCAGTGGCACATGGACTTTTCTTTTTATTCTTTTCTGTGAAATTTCAAATAATTTTACAGAAATAAATATTTATCCAAATGAATTAATTCCAACTCCTAAAATCTTGTAATATTCCAACCTATATTTAATGGTGTCACTTTCACCCATGTCCTTGAAACTTTTCCGTTCTGTTCAAATTCAAATTCAAACTTGAGTATTAAAACTCCTGTTCAAAAATCCTTAGATTCCATTCTGTCATTCCAAAAATCCAACTAAGAATTTTTGCCATCTTAGTTTTCCCTCTAGTATTTAACAAAAATAAGTTGACATTTTTCTGAGCACTTTGATTTTTTCTGTTTTTATTGTGGTCTTATTTTCCCGTTGTTACTTTGCGACGTATAGATACCGTATTTGACGAAGTTGCTGAAGAAGAAGGTGGAGAAGGATTTGAAGACTTTGAAGACCAAGCCAATCCAGGCAAGCAGCCCTTTGACCATGATACACTTGTGTTCTTCGGAACCCGTTTGTTTCCGAATGGATGATGATAAGAGTTATGGTGGTGACCTAGTTTAAAACCACCGCATGATGCATGCTTTATTCTTGATCTTGCCATGTGCTAGATGCATTGCAAATGACTAGTAGTGATGCTTAGAGATGCATGTGTGCCATGATACCTTCGTGGTTGCACTCTTTTCGAAAAACCCCGTGGGGTGCCATTCATGCCCGAGGGAGATGGTGAGATGGGTAACCACTTGATGACGAAGTGGTGTACCAAGACAAGTGTGTATGATGTTTTTCAAACGGATTGGTTTGAGTTGCGACCGTTATTCCAACCATACATGTGCAACCACTCTACCCCTTATGGGACGGGGCTTTATTAAATTACTTAGGCCGATACTAGCATGGTGCCCGCATTACTAGTGACGGGAATACTTGAGGTCTTTTCCCGGGACGGGGTCGTGCCTGGATAGACGACCATGACTGTTTTCACAGGGCACCGGACACACCGTTGGTCCCTTCGGGTACGCGTGACATTGAAATTTGGGCAAGTCCCGTGATCTATTGTTTGTACTCGAGGGCCGTGTACCAACGAGTGGACTCTATGTTAGTGTCGTCTAAGGAAAGATAATGACCGGGTGCCTCCCCCGAGTACTTGAGGTACTGCGGGATCGTGGGTGACACGAAAGCTTCCCGGATCTTGTGGGTAAAGTGCGCAACCTCTGCAGAGTGTAAAACTATTCGAATAGCCGTGTCAACGGTCAAGGACAGTTGGGTAACCGCTCTTGGGCTACGTCCAATGTTTGCGAAACCTTGTGTGTGTATGTTGAGTCAAGGTGGTGACTTGGCTCGTTGAGTTGAATCATATCCATGTTGATATCGGTAACCTGTCCTCGAGGTTACGTGCAAATTATTGATGCATTTTCTTGATGGTAGAATATTTATTCTAGCTCAAAGCTAGATTGCTCATTGTTATTCAATTGCATTGTTACTTTGAACCAAATCATGGGTTGCTTGCGAGTACATTCAAAGTACTCATTGGCTTGCCACTGGTTATTTAATTGGCCAGGCATGAAGGAACAGGAATATGAAGAAGAGTTCTATGGAGACGAACATGTGAACTAGGACGCTATCCCAGTCAGAATGCCTGTAGGGTTAAGGCAGATGGCATGGGTTCTACTTATCAGCGAAGACTTCCGCTATTTGACTTATTTGCTATTCAGCCCTTGAGGCATTACCTATGTAAGACTTGGCCATAATGGCCTTAATTTGTGTAATACAGTATGTATGGATGTAAGACTCTTGTTATTCAGCTTCTGTGTGTTCAGTGAGCATTGATCTCTGGGATCACTGTACACGTGCATTCGGTGATCTCGACTTCTAAGTCGGGGTCCCCACAGAGCTGGTATCAGAGCCATCCTGACTGTAGGAAGCCTTAGTTAGCATGGGCGTTAGTTAGTTGAGACCCCCTTTTCAAAACCTTCTGAACTTCTCTTCTTTTCTAAACCTTACCAACCTGAGATTTCATCAGCTTATTAACCTCTCCTATTCCACCTTTGTAGATGGCCGCTGTACCCGAAGAGCACCTGACCACTGGGTTTCCCTTGCTTCTCGAGGATAGCCTCCAATAGTGCCTGTTCCACCGAGCACCCATCCTCACCTACCTTGAGCATTGGGTTAGCGACACTGAGGTGGAGTACCATGTGGAAGTGATCGTGAAGGCAAACGATCCTCCCACAAGTTGGTTCTTCGAGGGACCCCAGATGGCAACACTACCTCTCGCTGTTGAGGCTGCTGCACTCAAGGCACTAACTCGTCTCCGCGAGCTTCTTCCGGAGATGGCAACCAAGATGACGACCCGCTTCTTGCCTTACCGGAAGGAAGGTGAAGATGAAAGCAGCGCACTAGCCCCTCCACTGAAGGAAGGACTCCCGCTTCGATTCCAAACCTACTTCAGTCTATGTGCCGACAGCTTGGCACAAGACTTGGCCTTGGAATCGATGAAGCTCCAAGAAGAACTTCACAAGACCAAGGCACTTCTTCGTCGAGCTCAAGAGAAGACAGATAGGATCAAGAAGGAAGGAGCACCTCCAGGACAGTCCGCTATCGCGTACCGAGGCGGTAGACCCTCTGGAGATGTATCTTCCAAGGATGAAGAACCACCTCGGCGACACCGGATGACGGCAAAGGAATATCGCAAGCTTTTCCCTGCACCACCGACAAAGCACCGTCGTATCCAACTCCTCCACTCCCCACACCCTCAAGTGACAAGGGGCCCAGACAGATGAAGACAAGGAGGAAGACCCAGAAGAGCCAGAATACGCGACCGAGCATTCCGCCGCTTAGGCATTATTCGCAACTCGGATATGCCAGTTCGTGATCTCTACGGTAGGATAGGTCGTGTAACCCCTATGCGCAGTCGAGTCCTTGTATGGTTCATATGAAACCATCTAGTGTTTGCTTTTGTTGTGTTTGAATGCATGAAGTATTCTCCCTTCGGGAATATGTAAACAACTGCATCACCCATTTGGATTTTAATGAATGTGTTTGTCCTTTCGGCCCTTGCATGATTTGATTAGTGTCACACCCACCCCCTTACTAGGCACCCATCTATCTTGCTTTCCCTCTTCCAAGTCATGAGACCTTTTACCGCTCCAACAGGATGCCTATTGTAACTCGTACTGGTACCTCTACCCAGCAGCCTGAAGCTGGAGCATCCGCTCAGTCAGAGACCGGCCACGACCAAACCAACGACCAAGCTCCACCACCACCACCTCCTCCGAACATGGACATGGCTCAGCTTCTCCAAGCTTTTCGAGAGGAACGCCAAGCCAACACTGCAGCCCTTCAGTTGTTTGCTCAAGCTGTCACCAATAACCGCCAGCCGGCGGGAAATGGCATTGGACGTTCCATGTTGGCAGAGTTCAAGAAGCATGCACCGCCAATTTTCATCGAGACTGTTGAACCCCTGGATGCAGACGACTGGGTCCGCACCATTGAGGACTTGCTGGAACTAGTCGGATGCACCGAAGACCGCGAGAAGGTGGCTTATGCAGCCCACTGCCTCGGGGGGGCTGCTAGAGCTTGGTGGGATGGATTCAAGGTCATGCATGCTGAACAAGACATCACTTGGGTCAACTTCAAGGCAGAATTCCGCAAGGCCCACATTCCTTCCGGAATCATGGCTATCAAAAAGCATGAATTCCAAGCCCTGAAGCAAGGAAGTGGCACTTTCAAGGAGTACATGCAGAAGTTCAGTGTTCTGTCAAGGTATGCCCCTGAAGATGTCAGCACTGATGCTGCAAAAAGGGAGCGCTTCATGGAAGGCCTCAATCAGACTCTGCAATACTCGCTTGTCGTGTGTGACTGCCCAACCTTCCCTGACCTGGTGAACAAAGCACTCATTCTTGAAGACAAGCGGCGTGCTCTGGAAGACACTCGCAAGCGCAAGATGGTCAGCAAGGGAAGTTCCAGCAACCAGAAGCCTCGCCCGTGGCAGTCAGCCCCGACCAAGCCAACCTATCAGCAACCAAGAGCTCCTGCACCTCGCACCAACTTTCAGCCTCAGCAGTATGCTAACCCAAGGCCAGCCTTCAACCCCAATAACAGTGGTGGAAACAAGATCAACAATCCGAACCAAGTCACTTGCTTTGGATGTGGTCAGTCAGGACACA
This sequence comes from Secale cereale, assembly GCA_902687465.1. NCBI lineage: Eukaryota > Viridiplantae > Streptophyta > Magnoliopsida > Poales > Poaceae > Secale > Secale cereale. The sequence goes on along the minus strand of LR738715.1, from coordinate 556,531,776 downwards.
TCTCAAGGGTGTGCCCCAACAAGAAGCCTGATGCCCCGCGCCCCCAATGCGCAGAACCCAGGATAAGGCCGCGGGATGCCACCAAGGAACCCAGCTCCTCGCAACCCGCCTAACCATGGGAAGGGGCGTGTGAATCACGTCACTGCTGAAGAAGCCCAGGAAGACCCGGACGTCGTGCTGGGTACGTTCCTTGTCAACTCAGGACCTGCAACTGTCTTGTTTGATTCTGGAGCAACGCATTCATTTGTCACTCAAAGATTTGCATTATAAAGTGGCATGACCCCTACACCCCTGAATAACCCCATGGTGGTACAAACCCCCCGGAGCAGAGATGAGAGCCAAGATAGGCTGTAAAGGAGTCAGTATTACCATTAACGGTGTAGACTTCCTAGCAGACCTTATCATGCTAAGATCGCAAGGCTTGGATGTGATCCTAGGGATGGATTGGCTCAGTAAGCACCAAGGCTTATTAGACTGTGCCAATCGGACTGTCACTGTGACCAATGACCAAGGAGTCGAAGTCAAGTTTGCTTCCAACTCCTCTTCCGCCCATGCCGCTCAAGTCAACTGTCTGTCTGAAGTTGGGCTAGAGCAAGTACCGGTGGTATGCGAGTATCCTGATGTCTTTCCGGATGAGCTACCGGGAATGCCCCCTGACCGTGACATTGAGTTCATCTTCGAGCTCGTGCCCGGGGCAGGACCCATCTATAAGAAGCCTTATAGAATGGGGACGGAAGAATTAGCCGAGTTGAAGAAGCAACTGGAAGAGCAGCTGAGGAAGGGATTTATCCGCCCAAGTGCCTCCCCTTGGGGATCACCAGTTCTGTTTGTGGCAAAGAGGGACGGTACCATCCGCTTATGCATTGACTATCGCTCCCTCAATGAAGTTACAATCAAGAACAAATATCCACTTCCCAAGATTGAAAATCTGTTTGATCAGCTCAGCGGAGCCAAGGTGTTCTCCAAGATCGACCTCAGATCGGGGTACTACCAGCTGAAGATCAGACCCCAAGATATTCCGAAGACGGCATTCGTAACCAGATATGGCCTGTACGAGTGCACGGTCATGTCCTTTGGGTTAACCAATGCCCCAGCCTATTTCATGTATCTCATGAATAAAGTCTTCATGGAATTTTTGGACAATTTCGTTGTTGTCTTCATCGATGACATTCTTGTCTTCTCGGACGGAGGGAGAACACGAGCAACATTTGAGGATGGTCCTAGACAAGCTTCGGGAGCACCAACTATATGCCAAATTCAGCAAGTGCGAGTTCTGGCTGCATAAAGTTGGATTCCTAGGTCATGTCTTGACCGAAGAAGGATTATCAGTTGATACCGCGAAGGTCGAAGCTGTGACCCAATGGCAATCTCCAACGACCGTCAAGGAAGTCAGAAGCTTCCTCGGACTTGTGGGCTATTACCGCAAATTCGTGGAAGGATTCTCTAGCATTGCCCGACCGATGACTCAGCTCCTCAAGAAGGACAAGAAGTTCGAATGGACGCCAAAATGCGAAGAGAGCTTCCAAGAGCTCAAGAAGAGGTTGACCACCGCCCTAGTTCTGGCAACACCTGATATTCACAAGGAGTTCGTGATATATTGTGATGCCTCTCGAACCGGACTGGGAAGCATTCTGATGCAAGAAGGCCGAGTCATAGCATACTTCTCCAGGCAGCTACGACCTCATGAAGAGAACTACGCTACTCACGATCTTGAGTTAGCGGCAGTGGTTCATGCCTTGAAGACATGGCGGCATTACCTCCTAGGGAAACGGTGTGAGATATACACAGACCACAAAAGTCTGAAGTACATTTTTACCTAGAAGGAATTGAACATGAGGCAGCGAAGATGGTTGGAACTCCTCAAAGACTATGACCTCAGTGTTCAATATCACCCCGGGAAGGCTAACGTTGTGGCCGATGCCTTCAGCAGGAAACTTGCACCAGGATTCATTGGCCCTTTCAAGATCACCGACCGACGAGGAGAAGTGGCTTACCATTTGGAACTACCACCTGAGCTATCCGATGTGCACAACGTATTCCACGTGTCACAACTCCGGAAATGTCTCCAAGTTCCGGACAAGCCTAATGTCTACAAGGATGTTGATCATCAAGCCATTGATCTGCAGCCTGATTTGACTTACCGCGAGAAGCCCATTCGCATTCTGGAAGAAGCAGAACGACGGACGCGAAGCCGCACCATCAAGTATTTCAAGGTCCAGTGGAGCAACCACATGGAAGCAGAAGCAACCTGGGAACGTGAAGACTATCTTAGATCCGAGTTTCCCGATCTCTTTTAAGACCTAGTTTAGGAATCTCGGGGACGAGATTCTTGTAAGGCGGGTAGGTCTGTCACACCCTGCATTTTGTAACATGTTATTTGCATCAATGAAGCATGAAAATTTGGACCAGCAAATTTTTTTGGCATCATTTGGCTTTTATTTGGAATTGAGTTTTTCTTCCTATGTTTTTCATGTGCTCATTAAAGTCAACCATTACCTCTTGTAGGAATTCATCTCCTTACCCAAAACTTCTGCCCAATGATCATACCAAGTGTTTATAGCAGTATAGTATTTTCTTATAAAAATAATTTGGCAAAAATGTATTTTATAAATTTAGTATTCCAAAAACCCCTGAATTGAGGTTTGCACTGCAAGTGCTTGATTTAGGGTGAGAAAATTATTTCAAAAAGTATATTTGACACCTTGTAGTCATAGGACCCCCAGAAACCACAAAAGTATAATTTTAAAAGTTATTTTCCTATTTTATTTAAAAGCTTTTTCTTAAGGCCAGAAATGGTCTTTAATAGGGAAAAATTATTTAAGTGTTTCAAAAATATTTGCCAAAATTTAGAGAGACTCATAGGACATATATTGTCCATATATAAGAGTTTCAACACTTGGTCATGTTCAAAATAATGGGTTAATCCCTCTAAAACCCTTTCTGGATATTTCAAGCTTTTGAAATATTTACAAAGGAAATATTCTCCAAAAATTCCAGGGAAATTCTATCATGTCGTATATGACATATTTGATGATATTGCCAAGTCCCATGCCTTGGGAAGCAAGATAACATCCTCAAAACCCTTCAAAACCATTCTGTCCATATTTGAAGTTTGAGCAACTTTACATTGCCAAACTTGTCCAAATGCTCTCAACCTTGGTGCACATGCTAGAATGGCCTAATAAGGCATCTAGACCAAATGGCAC
>LR738715.1:556500316-556528560 GCA_902687465.1 Secale cereale | reverse complement strand
ATCTCTTTTAAGACCTAGTTTAGGAATCTCGGGGACGAGATTCTTGTAAGGCGGGTAGGTCTGTCACACCCTGCATTTTGTAACATGTTATTTGCATCAATGAAGCATGAAAATTTGGACCAGCAAATTTTTTTGGCATCATTTGGCTTTTATTTGGAATTGAGTTTTTCTTCCTATGTTTTTCATGTGCTCATTAAAGTCAACCATTACCTCTTGTAGGAATTCATCTCCTTACCCAAAACTTCTGCCCAATGATCATACCAAGTGTTTATAGCAGTATAGTATTTTCTTATAAAAATAATTTGGCAAAAATGTATTTTATAAATTTAGTATTCCAAAAACCCCTGAATTGAGGTTTGCACTGCAAGTGCTTGATTTAGGGTGAGAAAATTATTTCAAAAAGTATATTTGACACCTTGTAGTCATAGGACCCCCAGAAACCACAAAAGTATAATTTTAAAAGTTATTTTCCTATTTTATTTAAAAGCTTTTTCTTAAGGCCAGAAATGGTCTTTAATAGGGAAAAATTATTTAAGTGTTTCAAAAATATTTGCCAAAATTTAGAGAGACTCATAGGACATATATTGTCCATATATAAGAGTTTCAACACTTGGTCATGTTCAAAATAATGGGTTAATCCCTCTAAAACCCTTTCTGGATATTTCAAGCTTTTGAAATATTTACAAAGGAAATATTCTCCAAAAATTCCAGGGAAATTCTATCATGTCATATATGACATATTTGATGATATTGCCAAGTCCCATGCCTTGGGAAGCAAGATAACATCCTCAAAACCCTTCAAAACCATTCTGTCCATATTTGAAGTTTGAGCAACTTTACATTGCCAAACTTGTCCAAATGCTCTCAACCTTGGTGCACATGCTAGAATGGCCTAATAAGGCATCTAGACCAAATGGCACAAGATTTGGAGTAGGGCAACTTGATCAGAATACCCCAAAACCCTTCCTGTTCAAATTCGAATTTGAACAACTTTACATTACCAACTTTTTATCTGGAGCTTCAAACTTTGTGGGCATGATCAATACCACAAATGATGAAACTACACCAAGTGGTGCATCAAGGGGAGATGATTAGCTTGACTTAAACAAGATGAAGCTATTTCTGTTGATTTCTAGGGTTCACCAAAGTTACATTGGCTAGTTTCTTCAAATGAGCCCAAATTTGGTGAAACACCCTATTTCCATATGACATTCAATCCCGTTAAGTGTCATGGCAAGTGGAAATCATTTTCTTGTCCAAAACAGGATCAAACACCTTCTGCCTTTTTACCAAAACCATCTTCTTGACCACTTTTACCATTTACTTTTGCGTCAACTTTCTACCACAGCTTCTTCTAGTTACAATCTACTTCCAGTAACTCCCCCCATGTCCACAACTCCATGATTGAGGGGTGAAAACCCCAATTCACATTGCTGGACAGCCAAGTTCCACCTATTTACCAGCTTCACTCATCTCTCACTGCACCTCCAGAGCATCCAAGGCCACATCCGAGCTATTTACCATGTGCTGGACCCCCGAGACACGGCGGACACGCCCAGAGGGCTCATGGCATGCCATGGCATGCGATATGCTCGCTCCAGAGCGCGCTACAGTGCGCCCCCACACTGTAGCTTCGCCCAATCGCATGCCCCCGACCACCTCGTGCTTCCCCCTCGCGCCTACCAACGCGCCTCGACGTTTGCGACCCATCCCGACGCTGTCCCCCTCCTCCCTCTCCCTCCAGTGGCCGCCTTCGCACGCGCGCCGGCCGCCCGCAAGCACCACTCGTCGGCCTCACACGCGCAAGCCCTCTGGAGCATCCCCCGCTCCCCCTCTTCCTTCCCTCCGCTCAGGAATCCGTCCAGCAACGCCCCAGACTCAATCCCATCGCCTCCCGTACACTGTGGCGTCGAGCAAAAGCTCGCCGGCGCACAGGTCCACGGGACCTCGCCGCTCCCCTATAAATAGGGCCCCCGAGCCCCTCCTCTCTTCACCAACAGCCTCACCACACTCCCAGTAGCACGCCAGCACCACTCATTCGCCCCCAGAGGGCCTCAGTGCTCGGGATCGACCGGAACTCCGCCGCATCGGGCGACCGGAGATCTTACTGTACAGCCCCTCTCCGCCCCGATTCTTGCTCGATCTAGCACCGCCGTACCTCACTGATGCATTCCCCTCTCCTTTCCCCTTCTGCAGCTGCCGGAATCGACCGGAGCAGCGACCTCCCGACGACCCTCCTCCGCGTGCCCTCGCCGCCGGCGAACCAGGCCTCCCCGGCGAGCCGCACCACCAACACTGGAACGGCGACTCGCTGCTGAGCCCGTTCCTGCCCTTCGTTTGCCCCGCCGTGCCCGGAATCGTCGCCGGTGAGCTCGCCATCGCTTTGGCCGAGAGGTTGAAGATGACAGGCGGGCCCCACCTGTCATCCTCACCGCTCTCTCTCTCCCCTCGCAGCCACTGACCGCCGAGCCTGCCCGTCAGGTTTGAAAACCTGGCGCGCGCGCGCTAGCTCCCGTGCGGCTGGGCTATTCGCCCTGGGCCGTGCACTGTGGCCGTTCTGGCCCAGTGGCAGAGGGACTTTTATTTGTATTCTTTTCTATGAAATTTCAAATAATTTTACAGAAATAAATATTTGTCCAAATGAATTAATTCCAACTCCTAAAATCTTGTAATATTCCAACCTATTTAATGGTGTCACTTTCACCCATGTCCTTGAAACTTCTCTGTTCTGTTCAAATTTAAATTCAAATTTGAGCATTAAAACTCCTGTTCAAAAATCCTTAGATTCCATTCTGTCTTTCCAAAACTCCAACTAAGAATTTTTGCCATCTTAGTTTTCCCTCTAGTATTTAACAAAAATAAGTTGACATTTTTCTGAGCACTTTGATTTTTTCTATTTTTATTGTGGTCTTATTTTCCCGTTGTTACTTTGCGACGTATAGATACCGTATTTGACGAAGTTGCTGAAGAAGAAGGTGGAGAAGGATTTGAAGACTTTGAAGACCAAGCCAATCCAGGCAAGCAGCCCTTTGACCATGATACACTTGTGTTCTTCGGAACCCGTTTGTTTCCGAATGCATGATGATAAGAGTTATGGTGGTGACCTAGTTTAAAACCACCACATGATGCATGCTTTATTCTTGATCTTGCCATGTGCTAGATGCATTGCAAATGACTAGTAGTGATGCTTAGAGATGCATGTGTGCCATGATACCTTCGTGGTTGAACACTTTTCAAAAAAAACCCGTCGGGTGCCATTCATGCCCGAGGGAGATGGTGAGATCAGTAACCACTTGATGACGAAGTGGTGTACCAAGACAAGTGTGTATGATGTTTTTCAAACGGATTGGTTTGAGTTGCGACCGTTATTCCAACCATACATGTGCAACCACTCTACCCCTTATGGGACGGGGCTTTATTAAATTACTTAGGCCGATACTAGCATGGTGCCCGCATTACTAGTGACGGGAAGACTTGAGGTCTTTTCCCGGGACGGGGTCGTGCTTGGATAGACGACCATGACTGTTTTCACAGTGCACCGGACACACCGTTGGTCCCTTCGGGTACGTGTGACATTGAAATTAGGGCAAGTCCTGTGATCTATTGTTTGTACTCGAGGGTCGTGTACCAACGAGTGGACTCTATGTTAGTGTCGTCTAAGGAAAGATAATGAACGGGTGCTTCCCCTGAGTACTTGAGGTACTGCGGGATCGTGGGTGACACGAAAGCTTCCCGGATCTTGTGGGTAAAGTGCGCAACCTCTGCAGAGTGTAAAACTGTTCGAATAGCCGTGTCCATGGTCAAGGACAGTCGGGTAACCGCTCTTGGGCTACGTCCAATGTTTGCGAAACCTTGTGTGTGTATTTTGAGTCAAGGTGGTGACTTGGCTCGTTGAGTTGAATCATATCCATGTTGATATCGGTAACCTGTCCTCGAGGTTACGTGCAAATTATTGATGCATATACTTGATGGTAGAATATTTATTCTAACTCAAAGCTAGATTGCTCATTGTTATTCAATTGCATTGTTACTTTGAACCAAATCATGGGTTGCTTGCGAGTACATTCAAAGTACTCATTGGCTTGCCACTGGTTATTTAATTGGCCAGGCATGGAGAAACAGGAATATGAAGAAGAGTTCTATGGGACGAACATGCGAACTAGGACGCTATCCCAGTCAGAATGCCTGTAGGGTTAAGGCAGATGGCATGGGTTCTACTTATCATCGAGGACTTCCGCTATTTGAGTTATTTTCTATTCAGCCCTTGAGGCATTACCTATGTAAGACTTGGCCATAATGGCCTTAATTTATGTAAGACGGTATGTATGGATGTAAGACTCTTGTTATTCAGCTTCTGTGTGTTCAGTGAGCATTGATCTCTGGGATCACCGTACACGTGCATTCGGTGATCTCGACTTCTAAGTCGGGGTCCCCACACTGGCCCAACAACGTGTCGCGCTTATGTGTGGCCCAGGCCCGGGGGCTCCTGTCGGTGTACAAAAAGAGGGGTACACTTTTTGTACCCCTATGACTGTGCACGGGCAGTCTGAGCCACAATGCCATCACACCAAGCACGACAAGGGAGGCAAGCCGGGGCAAGACTGAAGCTTGATGGAGACTGGAGCGACGCCAAGAACAAGACCATGAAGAGCAAAGGGACGAAGATGCTTCCCCTGGCAGGATCCTTGCCGGGGCTAGCTCTGGCAGCCCCGGCAAGACCCTTGTCGCGGCAGCTCGCCCCGCGCCTATGGGGCGAATCACCCTTGAGTCCACCGCCCCCATGGGGCAAGGATTCAGGAGTTATCCCCGTGGTGGCATGGAGATCTTTGTGAAGACCTTCCAGATCAGATGCAAGATAAGAGGACGACGACCCTTGGCGGGATTCCAGCCAGGGAGGTCCACAAGGCCTCCGACAAGCACCTTGCCGGGGATGGCGGCAGGCGCTGCGGCAAGACCCTTGCCGGGGCCCCGGCAAGGCCCTTGCCGAGGACACCCGCAGGGCCACCATCAGACCCGCACCAACTGGGTTTCCACTGACCCACGCATGCTGCCGACCCGACCAGCTGGACAGGCTCCTGCGTGGCAACCCACAGATCTTCATGGAGACCCGCCGTTGCGCCACCTCAGCTGCTTGTCTGCCTACATGGCACCTCAGGCACCGCTGGCCAGGGCGCGTGCCGACACGAGGAGGAGCGGCGACGGACAAGACGGGCGTCTCCCCTCGTCCCCGATAAAGCAAGGACACCTAAGCAGGGCGCATTAAATGCACCTTGTCCTGTAATGCGAGGGATAACCTCGCATCACTATACCCTTTCCAACTCCTATGTGCCACTGTGGCGACCCCTTTTCCCAATAAAAGGAGGCCCGAGGCGACCAGGAGAAGGATTCGGCTTTTCGGAACCCCTCACAACTCTTTTGGAGCTCCTCGTTAGCTGAAGAACACCAACATATAATCCACCAAAGCAGGAGTAGGGTTTTACGCATCTTTGCGGCCCGAACCTGGGTAAAGGAACCGTGTCCTGATCGTTAGATCCGCTCCTCTCTCAACCCCGCGCCCCGCAACCATAGTAGGGATTCTTGTGATCCCATAGGTGTCGATCCAAATACACCGACATTTGTGCTATCTGAATCTGGCCAATCCTATTTTCTAAAGGGATTATAGTTCAAATGGTAAGTTGTGTTGATGCGTCTCCATGATGTATGAGCTTTATTTTCCCAGTGTATGTAATTTTCTATTTATGCACGCTTTATTATCACTGGTGCCGAACGCAGAACTATAATGCCAAATGGGTATAATCTACTTTAATTTCTTTATTGTAAAGTGTGAGATTATTTTTTGTTTCTATGCCTTAGTCTCTTTATTGTATAAGTGCAGGTTTTTAGAGGCGATAGTATAGAGTAGGATAATTCTTTGTATATGGTATATCGTTGTAACAGGGGCCAACAAGCCCAAACGTTACCTGGACTCCATCCGGACGAACATACATGCAAGTCAAATCGGGCCTTTAATTGCGCTAGTCAACTTAATATTTAGTGGATCCCAAATGATGGCGCCCACCATAACAATGGCTCTTAGAAAGCCGATAATGGGCAGAAATCTCGATTGGGCCGTATAAACGGAAATGGACCGCGGGCCCTAGCAGGTCGTTAATAGGCAGAAAGCTCGATAGGGCCTTATAAATGGAAATGGCACACGGGCCCTAGCAGGCCGAAATAAATGTCAATTTTGTTTCGGCCCTTTTACTTGTCGGGCTTTTAAGAGGCCGAACGTGTATTGGGCCAGAAGAGGCCCAATTTGCAAACTAGGCTTCTAACAGGCCGAATATCGTGTTGGGATAAAATAGTGACCTGCTGAACGTGGGTCGCTAATGGACACAAAATCAGGTGGCACATCATAGGCCCAACTGTTGTGCGGGCCGTTAACGGGCCGAAAGAAAAAATTGGATAGAAATTGGTCCGTTTACCTTATGGGCCGAGGAAAGGCTGAAAGTCACAATGGGCTAGAAGTTGGCCCAACTACAGAATGGGCCGAGAAAAGGCCGAAAGACGTACCAGGCCGTTCACAGGCTGGAACTGACGATGGGCTACTAAGTGGCCGAAATAAGGTTGGGCCATAATTGGGCCCAAAGACGTAGCGGGCCGTAAACGGGCTGGACTAACGATGGGCATGAAATTGTCAAATCAAGAATGGGCCTATGATGGGCTGATTGTGTGTAACTTGTATGGGTCATGCTTGTGTACGGGCCTGACTCAAGTAGGCCTCTAATGGGCCGACCCTCTTATTTTGAGAGGCCCAACCTTTAACCTAAAAGGGCCACTGTTGGGCCGAGCCACGTGTCGATGTACAATAGGCTCGTCTCGTCCACTCGCTTGATGACACATGTGCTAACCCGGAGCTGACACATGGATACTAGGGCCAATTAGAATTTTACACGTGGAAAATCCCCATTGGTCCCGATGGTTAACGGGTTATCGTTCCAAACCGGAACCCGATAGGTTAACGACGACCAGTTATGATGGATGCCACGTGTCGGTTACCCTTGGCGAAAGCACTTCCATGATGCGCTATTTATCGTCATGGAAGTGGACACTTTCGTGATGATAATTTTGGTATTGTCATGGAACACTTCTACGACATCACATGTATGACTATCTTGATTTTGTCATAAAATCGTCATGGATGTACATGCATAATAGAAAACGTGACCTACTGTGACAGACATGTATTATCACGGAATTGTTTTTTTGTAGTGCTTGTTGCATCTATTTCCATGTTTTCCATGATATATGAGCTTGTGCATTTCCTTATCAAATTTGTTGCAATCTTCCTTGATGGCGTATTCATAGATCATGTTCATATTGTCCACCATCAATTGCAAGATAACATACACATATTGAACATCCATTTCCATGTTCATGCTCTTGACAAACCATCACACTATGACATCATTTCGCACAATGGTAGAATTTGTCACTTTGTTCACAATGCCAATTACCCCATGAATGATTTACATGTCATTCTACATCTTTTGGATACGCATCTTCTGTCGTGCAACGCACAATCTTTTTGGTCGGTGTCACACCCTGCATTTTGTAACATGTTATTTGCATCAATGAAGCATGAAAATTTGGACCAACAATTTTTTTAGCATCATTTGGCTTTTATTTGGAATTGAGTTTTTCTCCATGTGCTTTTTCATGTGCTCATTAAAGTCAAAAATTATCTCTTGTAGAATTCATCTCCATACCCAAAACTTCTGCCCAATGATCATGCCAAGTGTTATATAGCAGTATAGTATTTTCTTATAAAATTAATTTGGCCAAAATGTATTTTTATAAATTTAGTTTTCCAAAAACCCCTGAATTGAGATTTGCACTGCAAGTGCTTGATTTAGGGTGAGAAAATTATTTCAAAAGGTATATTTGAGACCTAGTAGTCATAGGACTCCCAGAAACCAAAAGAGTATAATTTTAAAAGTTATTTTCCTATTTTATTTAAAAGCTTTTTCTTAAGGCCACAAATGGTCTTTAATAGGGAAAAATTATTTAAGTATTTCAAAAATATTTGCCAAAATTCAGGGAGACTCATAGGACATATATTGTCCATATATAAGAGTTTCAACACTTGGTCATGTTCAAAATAATGGGCTAATCCCTCTAAAACCCTTTCTGGATATTTCAAGATTTTGAAATATTTACAAAGGAAATATTCTCCAAAAATTCCAGGGAAATTCTATCATGTCATATATGACATATTTGATGATCTTGCCAAGTCCCATGCCTTGGGAAGCAAGAAAACATTCTCAAAACCCTTCATAACCATTTTGTCCATAATTGAAGTTTGAGCAACTCTACATTGCCAAACTTGTCCAAATGCTCTCAAACTTGGTGCACATGCTAGAAATGCCTAATAAGGCATCTAGACCAAATGTCACAAGATTTTGAGTAGAGAAACTTGATCAAAACACCCCAAAACCCTTTCTGTTCAAATGCAAATTTGACCAACTTTACATTACCAACTTTTTACCTGGAGCTTCAAACTTTGTGGGCATGATCAATACCCTAAATGATGAAACTACACCAAGTGGTGCATCAAGGGGAGATGATTAGCTTGACTCAAACAAGATGAAGCCATTTCTGTTGATTTCTAGGGTTCACCAAAGTTACATTGGCTAGTTTCTTCAAATGAGCCCAAATTTGGTGAAGCACCCTATTTACATGTCATTCAATCCTGTTAAGTGTCATGGCAAGTGGAGATCATTTGCTTGACCAAACACTGATCAAACACCTTCTGGGTTTTTACTAAAACCCTCTTCTTGATCACTTTTACCTTTTACCTTGGCCTCAACTTTCTACCACACGTTCATCTAGTTACTAGCCACCTCCAGTAACTTCCCCCAGGACCCCAGCTCCATGATTGAGGGGTAAAATCCCTAGTTCACCCTGCTGGACAACCATTTTCTACCAAGTCACCAGCTCCTCTTCTCTCTCACAGCATCTCTAGAGCATCCAAAGCTTCAACCGTAGTGCTTGCATCACCCTGGACCCCCCAGACACGGTGGACGCGTCCAGAGGGCCAATGGCATGCCATGGCATGCGATAAGGGCGCTCCAAAGCGCGCTAAAGTGCGCCCACGCACTGTAGCTTCGCCCAATCGCCTGCCCCCGACAGCCTCGAGCTCTCCCCTCGCGCCTCCCAACGCGCCTCAACGTCCGCAGCCTCCACCGGTGCTGTCCCCCTCCTCCTGCGCCCTCTAGTGGACGTCGCCACACGCGCACCGGCCGCCCGCGACGTCCACTCCTCGGCCTCACACGCGCGCTTCGTCTGGAAGCCTCCTCGCTCCTCCTCTCTTCTCTAATGGGCGTAGGGCTCGTCCAGCAACACCGCAGACTCACTCTCGTCGCCTCCCGTGCGCTGTAGCGTCGAGCAGAAGCTCGCCGGCGCACAGGTCCACGGGACCTCGCCATTCCCCTATATATAGGACCCCCCCGAGCCCTCCGCTCAGCACCAACGGCTTCTCCTCATCTCCAGCAACACCCCAGCACCACTAGTTCCTCCCCGAAGAGCTTCAGTGCTCGGGATCGACCAGAGCTCCGCCGCGTTGGGCAGTCGGCGATCTCGTAGTACGGGCCTCCTCCGCCCCTCCTTTGGCTCGATTTAGAACCACCATGCATCACTGATGTGTTCCCCTCCTTTTTCCCCTTCTGCAGCTGCCAGAAACAGGCCAGCCAGCAGGTTCCCGACGACCCTCCGCCGTCCCACCTCGCCGCCGACGAACCCGACCTCCCCGGCGTGCCGCACCACCACCACTACCTCTGCAACTCATCGCTGAACCCATCCCTGCCCTCCGTTCCCGTCGCCGTGGCCGGAATCGTCGCCGGTGAGCTCGCCGTCGCCGTGGCCGTGAGGTTGAAGATGACAGGCGGGCCCCACCTGTCATCCTCATCCCTCTCTCCCTCCCCTCACAGCCGCTGACACCGCCGGGCCCCGCCCGTCAGGTTTGAAAACCTGACGTGCGCGCGCTGGCGCCCGTGCGGCTGGGCTAGATGCCCTGGGCCGTGCACTGTGGCCACTCTGGCCCAGTTGCACAGGGCATTTTCTTCTTTTCTTTTTTGTAAAAACTTCAAATAATTTTATAGAAATGAATATTTGTCCAAATGAAATAATTCCAACTCCTAAAATCTTGTAATATTCCAACCTATTTAATGGTGTCACTTTCACACATATCCATGCAACTTTTTTGTTCTGTTCAAATTTAAATTCAAATTTGAGCATCAAAACTCCTGTTGAAAATCCCTAGATTCCATTCTGTTACTCCAAAACTCCAACTAAGAATTTTCTCCATCTTAGTTTTCCCTCTAGTATTTTACAAAAATAAGTTGACATTTTTCTGAGCACTTTGATTTTTCTGTTTTATTTGTGGTCTTATTTTTCCGTTGTTATTATGCGGCGTATAGATACCGTATTTGACGAAGTTGCTGAAGAAGGAGAAGGAGAAGGATTTGAAGACTTTGAAGACCAAGCCAGTGCAGGCAAGCAGCCCTTTGACCATGATACACTTGTTCTTCGGAACCCGTTTGTTTCCGATGCATGATGATAGCATTACAATGGTGACCTAGTTGAACCACCACATGATGCATGCTTTGATCTTGATCTTGCTATATGCTAGATGACATGCAAATAGTATGTAGTGGTGCTTAGTGATGCATGTGTGGTATGAACCTTCGTGGTTGAAATCTTTGAATAAATCCCATCGGGTGCCCCTAATGCTCGAGGGTGATGTTGAGTTAGGTCATCACTTGAGGAAGAAGTGATGTGCCGGTAAATCTTGTGCTTGGGTGAAATAATGGATTACATTTATGTGTGACTACCGTCCCAACCAAACATGTGCAACCACACTACCCCTTATGGGACGGGGATTTATTGATTACTTAGGTCGATACTAGCATGGTGCCCGCATTACTAGTGACGGGAAGACTTGAGGTCTTTCCCGGGATGGGGTCGTGCTTGGATAGACCACCATGACTGTTTTCACAGGGCACCGGACACACCGTTGGTCCCTTCGGATACGCGTGACATTGAAATTAGGGCAAGTCCCATGATCTATTGTTTGTACCCGAGGGCCGTGTACCAATGAGTGGACTCTATGTTAGTATCGTCTAAGGAAAGATAATGTCCGGGTGCTTCCCCCGAGTACGTGAGGTACTGCAGGATCGTGGATGACACGAAAGCTTCCCGGATCTTGTGGGTAAAGTGCGCAACCTCTGCAGAGTGTAAAACTATTCGAATAGCTGTGTCCACGGTCATGGACAGTTGGGTGGTGCTACTTAAACTATGTCCAGAATTTTACTTCATCAGTGAAAGTGTGTGAATGATGAGTCAAGGTGGAGACTTGACTCGATGAGTTGAATCATATTCATGTTGATATCGGTAACCTGTTTTCGAGGTTACATGAACTCGTTGATGCATACACTTGATGGTAGAATGTATATTCCAGCCCATTGTTGGATTGCTCATTATTATTCAATTGCATTGTTACTTTGAACCACATCATGGGTTGCTTGCGAGTACATTCAAAGTACTCATTGGCTTGCCACTGGTTATTTAATTGGCCAGGCATGGAGGAACAGGAATTTGAGGAAGAGTTCTTTGGAGATGAACATGCGAACTAGGACGCTTTCCCAGTCAGAATGCCTGTATACCTATCGTCGAAGACTTCCGCTACTTAAGTTATTTGCTATTCAGCCCGTGAGGCTTTATCTATGTAAGACTTGGCCATAATGGCCTTAATTTGTGTAAGACAATATGTATGGATGTAAGACTCTTGTTATTCAGCTTCTGTGTGTTCAGTGAGCATTGATCTCTGGGATCACTGTACACGTGCATTCGGTGATCTCGACTTCTAATTCGGGGTCCCCACAGAGCTGGTATCAGAGCCATCCTGACTATAGGAAGCCTTAGTTAGCATGGGCGTTAGTTAGATGAGACCCTTTTTTCAAAAAAAACCCTTCTAAACCTCTCTTCTTCTCTAAACCTGAGATTTCATCAGCTTATTAACCCCTCCTATTCCACCTTTGTAGATGGCCGCTGTACCCGAAGAGCACCTGACCACTGGGTTTCCCTTGCTTCTCGAGGATAGCCTCCAGGAGTGTCAGTTCCACCGAGCGCCCATCCTCACCTACCTTGAGCATTGGGTTAGCGACACTGAGGTGGAGTTACATGTGGAAGTGATCGTGAAGGCAAACGATCCGCCCACAAGTTGGTTCTTCGAGGGACCCCAGATGGCAACACTACCCCTCGTTGTCGAGGCTGCTGCACTCAAGGCACTAACCCGTCTCCGCGAGGTTCTTCCGGAGATGGCAGCCAAGACGACAACCCGCTTCTTACCTTACCGGAAGGAAGGTGAAGAAGAAAGCAGCGCACTAGCCCCTCCACCGAAGGAAGGACTCTCGCTTCGGTTCCAGACCTACTTCAGTCTATGTGCCGACAGCTTGGCACAAGACTTGGCCTCGGAATCAATGAAGCTTCGAGAAGAACTTCACAAGACCAAGGCACTTCTTCGACGAGCTCAAGAGAAGACAAATAGGATCAAGAAGGAAGGAGCACCTTCCGGACAGTCCGCTATCGCATACCGAGGCGGAAGGCCCTCCGAGGATGTATCTTCCAAGAATGAAGAACCACCTCGGCGACGCCGGATGACGACAAGGGAATGTCGCAAGCTTTTCCCTGCACCACCGACGAAGCACCGTCGTATCCAACTCCTCCACTCCCCCACACCCTCAAGTGACAAGGGGGCCCAGACAGATGAAGACAAGGAGGAAGACCCAGAAGAGCCGGAATACGCGACCGAGCATTCCGCCGCTTAGGCATTATTCGCTACTCAGATATGCCTGTTGTGACCTCTACGGTAGGATAGGTCGTGTAACCCCTATGCGCAGTCGAGTCCTTCTATGGTTCATATGAAACCACCTAGTGTTTGCTTTTGTCGTGTTTGGATGTATGTCGTATTCTTCCTTCGGGAATGTGTAAACGACTGCATCACCCATTTGGATTTTAATGAATGTGTTTTGGCCTTACGGTCCTTGCATGATTTGATTAGTGTCACACCCACCCCCTTACTAGGCACCCATCTATCTTGCTTTCCCTCTTCTGAGTCATGAGACCTTTTACCGCTCCAACAGGATTCCTGTTGTAACTCGTACTGGTACCTCTACCCAGCAGCCTGAAGCCGGAGCATCCGCTCAGTCAGAGGCAGACCACGACCAAACCAACGACCAAGCTCCACCACCACCACCTCCTCCGAACATGGACATGGCTCTGCTTCTCCAAGCTTTCCGAGAGGAACGCCAAGTCAACACTGCAGCCCTTCAGATGATTGCTCAAGCTGTCACCAACAACCGCCAGCCGGCGGGGAATGGCAATGGACGTTCCACGTTGGCAGAGTTCAAGAAGCATGCACCGCCAACTTTCATCAAGACTGCTGAACCCCTGGATGCAGACGACTGGGTCCGCTCCATCGAGGACTTGCTGGAACTAGTCAGATGCACCGAAGACCGCGAGAAGGTGGCTTATGCAGCCCACTGCCTCGGGGGGACTGCTAGAGCTTGGTGGGATGGATTCAAGGTCATGCATGCTGAACAAGACATCACTTGGGTCAACTTCAAGGCAGAATTCCGCAAGGCCCACATTCCTTCCGGAATCATGGCTATCAAAAAGCGTGAGTTCCGAGCCCTGAAGCAAGGAAGTGGCACTGTCAAGGAGTATATGCAGAAGTTCAGTGTTCTGTCAAGGTATGCCCCTGAAGATGTCAGCACTGATGCTGCAAAAAGGGAGCGCTTCATGGAAGGCCTCAATCAGACTCTGCAATACTCGCTTGTCGTGTGCGACTGCCCAACCTTCCCTGACCTGGTGAACAAAGCACTTATGCTTGGGGACAAGCGGCGTGCTTTGGAAGACACTCGCAAGCGCAAGATGGTCAGCAAGGGAAGTTCCAGCAACCAGAAGCCTCGTCCGTGGCAGTCAGCCCCGGCCAAGCCAACCTATCAGCAACCAAGGGCTCCTGCACCTCGTACCAACTATCAGCCTCAGCAGTATGCCAACCCAAGGCCAGCTTTCAACCCCAATACCAGTGGTGGCAACAAGATCAACAATCCAAACCCAGTCACTTGCTTTGGATGTGGTCAGTCCGGACACATCTCAAGGGTGTGCTCCAACAAGAAGACTGATGCCCCGCGCCCCAATGCGCAGAACCAAGGACAAGGCCGCGGGATGCCAGCAAGGAACCCAGCTCCTCGCAATCCACCTAACCTTGGGAAGGGGCGTGTGAATCACGTCACTGCTGAAGAAGCCCAGGAAGACCCGGACGTCGTGCTGGGTACGTTCCTTGTCAACTCAGCACCTGCAACTGTCTTGTTTGATTCTGGAGCAACGCATTCATTTGTCACTCGAAGATTTGCATTAAAAAGTGGCATGACCCCTACACCCCTGAATAACCCTATGGTGGTACAAACCCCCGGTGCAGAGATGAGAGCCAAGATAGGCTATAAAGGAGTCAGTATTACCATTAACGGTGTAGATTTCCTAGTAGACCTCATCATCCTAAGATCGCAAGGCTTGGGTGTGATCTTAGGGATGGATTGGCTCAGTAAGCACCAAGGCTTCTTAGACTGTACCAATCGGACAGTCACTGTGACCAATGACCAAGGAGTCGAAGTCAAGTTCACTCCCAACTCCTCTTCCGCTCAAGCCATTCAAGTCAACTGTCTGTCTGAAGTTGGGCTAGAGCAAGTACCGGTGGTATGTGAGTATCCTGATGTCTTTCCGGATGAACTACCTGGAATGCCCCCTGACCGTGACATTGAGTTCATCATCGAGCTCGTGCCCGGAGCAGGACCCATCTATAAGAAGCCTTATAGAATGGGTACGGAAGAACTAGCCGAGTTGAAGAAGCAGCTGGAAGAGCAGCTGAGGAAGGGATTTATCCGCCCGAGTGCCTCCCCTTGGGGATCTCCTGTTCTGTTTGTGGCAAAGAGGGACGGTACCATCCGCTCATGCATTTACTATCGTTCCCTCAATGAAGTTACAATCAAGAACAAATATCCACTTCCCAAGATCGAAGATCTGTTTGATCAGCTCAGCGGAGCCAAGGTGTTCTCCAAGATCGACCTCAGATCTAGGTACTACCAGCTAAAGATCAGACCCAAGGTATTCCGAAGACGGCATTCGTAACCAGATATGGCCTGTACGAGTGCACAGTCATGTCCTTTGGGTTAACCAATGCCCCAGCTTACTTCATGTACCTCATGAATAAAGTCTTCATGGAATATTTGGACAAGTTCGTTGTTGTCTTCATCGATGACATTCTTGTCTTCTCGAAGTCGGAGGAAGAGCACGAGCAGCATCTGAGGATGGTCCTAGACAAGCTTCGGGAGCACCAACTGTATGCCAAATTCAGCAAGTGTGAGTTCTGGCTGCATAAAGTTGGATTCTTAGGTCATGTCTTGACCGAGGAAGGATTATCAGTAGATCCCGCAAAGATTGAAGCTGTGACCCAATGGAAATCTCCAACGACCGTCAAGGAAGTCAGAAGCTTCCTCGGACTTGCGGGCTATTACCGCAAATTCGTGGAAGGATTTTCTAGCATTGCACAGCCAATGACTCAGCTCCTCAAGAAGGACAAGAAGTTCGAGTGGACGCCAAAATGCGAAGAAAGCTTCCAAGAACTCAAGAAGAGATTGACCACCGCCCCAGTTCTGGCAACACCTGATATTCACAAGGAGTTCGTGATATATTGTGATGCCTCTCGAACCGGATTGGGAAGCGTTCTGATGCAAGAAGGCCGAGTCATAGCCTACCTCTCCAGGCAGCTACGACCTCATGAGGAGAACTACGCTACTCACGATCTTGAGCTAGCGGCAGTAGTTCATGCCTTGAAGACATGGCGGCATTACCTCCTAGGGAAACGGTGTGAGATATACACGGACCACAAAAGTCTGAAGTACATTTTCACCCAAAAGGAATTGAACATGAGGCAGCGAAGATGGTTGGAACTCATCAAAGACTATGACCTCAGTGTTCAATATCACCCCGGGAAGGCTAACGTGGTGGCCGATGCCTTAAGAAGGAAGGCTTGCTCTTTGAATGCCGTTATTCAAGAAAGGCAGCCAGCCTTGTTTAAGGAACTCGAGCAATTCAGTTTGGAATTGGTCACCCCTGGATTTCTGGATCATTTGGAAGTCAGACCGACCCTGATGGATGAAGTCAAGAAGGCACAAGATGGACACGCAAGCATTGAAGGCATCAAGAAGAAGACGAAGTTAGGCAAGGCTCCAGGATTCTCTGAAGACGAGCACGGGATTGTTTGGTACAAAGGCCGCATTTGCGTACCAAACAACACAGAGCTGAAGAACCTGATTCTGCAAGAAGCCCACAACAATCCGTATTCCATCCACCCCGGAGGAACCAAGATGTACCAAGACTTGAAGACCCGATTCTGGTGGCACAGGATGAAAAGAGAGATTGCAACCTATGTTGCAAAGTGTGATGTGTGCCAAAGGGTCAAGGCTGAATATCAGCGACCTGCTGAATTGCTCCAACCACTCAAGGTTCCTGAGTGGAAGTGGGATAAAGTCGGAATGGACTTCATCACTGGTTTAGCAAGGTCGAATAGGGGACATGACTCCATCTGGGTCATAGTCGATCATTTGACCAAGGTGGCCCATTTCATTCCTGTCAAGACCACTTATGATGGCAACCGGCAGGCAACTCTGTACATCAACCGAATCGTGAGCCTCCACGGCGTTCCCAAGGAGATTGTGTCAGATCGAGGCACCCAGTTCACCTCAAGGTTCTGGAAGAAGTTCCAAGAAGCCTTGGGAACCAAGTTAGCTTTCAGCACAGCTTTCCACCCACAGACCGGAGGTCAAACTGAACGAGTCAATCAGATTATCGAAGATATGCTCCGAGCTTGTGTCTTGGCATATGGAGCCAAGTGGGAAGATTGTCTCCCTTTTGCCGAGTTCTCCTATAACAACAGTTACCAGTCGAGCCTTCAGATGGCACCATTTGAGGTGTTGTACGGACACAGATGCCGCACACCCCTCAACTGGTCAGAGACTGGAGAAGGACTAGTCTTTGGACCGGATATTCTCCGCGCAGCAGAAGAGCAAGTCCAACTAGTCAGAGAACGTTTGAAGGCAGCCAAGTCAAGGCAAAAGAGCTATGCTGACACTCGCCGTCGGGACATGAGTTTCCATGTCGGGGACCATGTGTACCTGCGGGTAACTCCTCTGAAGGGAACCAAGCGTTTCCACGTCAAGGGGAAGCTCACACCAAGGTTCATTGGACCCTTTGAGATCATTGCACGACGAGGAGAAGTGGCTTACCAGTTGGAACTACCACCTGAGCTATCCGATGTGCACAATGTGTTCCATGTGTCACAACTCGGGAAATGTCTCCAAGTTCCGGACAAGCCTAGTCTCTACAAGGATGTTGATCACCAAGCCATTGATCTGCAGCCTGATTTGACCTACCGCGAGAAGCCCATCCACATTCTGGATGAAGCAGAACGACGGACGCGAAGCCGTACCATCAAGTACTTCAAGGTCCAGTGGAGCAACCACACCGAAGCAGAAGCAACCTGGCAACGTGAAGACTATCTTAGATCCGAGTTTCCCGATCTCTTTTAAGACCTAGTTTAGGAATCTCGGGGACGAGATTCTTGTAAAGGGGGTAGGTCTGTCACACCCTGCATTTTGTAACATGTTATTTGCATCAATGAAGCATGAAAATTTGGCCCAGCAATTTTTTTAGCATCATTTGGCTTTTATTTGGAATTGAGTTTTTCTCCATGTGCTTTTTCATGTGCTCATTAAAGTCAACTATTACCTCTTGTAGAATTCATCTCCATACCCAAAACTTCTGCCCAATGATCATGCCAAGTGTTATATAGCAGTATAGTATTTTCTTATAAAATTAATTTGGCCAAAATGTATTTTTATAAATTTAGTTTTCCAAAAACCCCTGAATTGAGATTTGCACTGCAAGTGCTTGATTTAGGGTGAGAAAATTATTTCAAAAGGTATATTTGAGACCTAGTAGTCATAGGACTCCCAGAAACCACAAGATTATAATTTTATAAGTTATTTTCCTATTTTATTTAAATGCTTTTTCTTAAGGCCAGAAATGGTCTTTAATAGGGAAAAATTATTTAAGTATTTCGAAAATATTTGCCAAAATTCAGGGAGACTCTTAGGACATATATTGTCCATATATAAGAGTTTCAACACTTGGTCATGTTCAAAATAATGGGCTAATCCCTCTAAAACCCTTTCTGGATATTTCAAGCTTTTGAAATATTTACAAAGGAAATATTCTCCAAAAATTCCAGGGAAATTCTATCATGTCATATATGACATATTTGATGATCTTGCCAAGTCCCATGCCTTGGGAAGCAAGAAAACATTCTCAAAACCCTTCATAACCATTCTGTCCATAATTGAAGTTTGAGCAACTCTACATTGCCAAACTTGTACAAATGCTCTCAAACTTGGTGCACATGCTAGAAATGCCTAATAAGGCATCTAGACCAAATGGCACAAGATTTTGAGTAGAGCAACTTGATCAGAACACCCCAAAACCCTTTCTGTTCAAATGCAAATTTGAACAACTTTACATTACCAACTTTTTACCTGGAGCTTCAAACTTTGTGGGCATGATCAATACCCTAAATGATGAAACTACACCAAGTGGTGCATCAAGGGGAGATGATTAGCTTGACTCAAACAAGATGAAGCCATTTCTGTTGATTTCTAGGGTTCACCAAAGTTACATTGGCTAGTTTCTTCAAATGAGCCCAAATTTGGTGAAGCACCCTATTTTCACATGTCATTCAATCCTGTTAAGTGTCATGGCAAGTGGATATCATTTGCTTGACCAAACACTGATCAAACACCTTCTGGGTTTTACTAAAACCTTCTTCTTGATCACTTTTACCTTTTACCTTGGCCTCAACTTTCTACCACACGTTCATCTAGTTACTAGCCACCTCCAGTAACTTCCCCCAGGACCCCAGCTCCATGATTGAGGGGTAAAAACCCTAGTTCACCCTGCTGGACAGCCATTTTCTACCAAGTCACCAGCTCCTCTTCTCTCTCACAGCATCTCCAGAGCATCCAAAGCTTCAACCGTAGTGCTTGCATCACCCTGGACCCCCCCAGACACGGTGGACGCGTCCAGAGGGCCAATGGCATGCCATGGCATGCGATAAGGGCGCTCCAGAGCGCGCTACAGTGTGCCCAAGCACTGTAGCTTCGCCCAATCGCCTGCCCCCGGCAGCCTCGAGCTCTCCCCTCGCGCCTCCCAACGCGCCTCGACGTCCGCAGCCTCCACCGGTGCTGTCCCCCTCCTCCTGCGCCCTCCAGTGGCCGTCGCCACACGCGCACCGGCCGCCCGCGACATCCACTCCTCGGCTTCACACGCGCGCTTCGTCTGGAAGCCTCCCCGCTCCTCCTCTCTTCTCTAATGGGCGTAGGGCTCGTCCAGCAACACCGCAGACTCACTCCCGTCGCCTCCTGTGCGCTGTAGCGTCGAGCAGAAGCTCGCCGGCGCACAGGTCCACGGGACCTCGCCGTTCCCCTATATATAGGACCCCCCGAGCCCTCCGCTCAGCACCAACGGCCTCTCCTCATCTCCAGCAACACCCCAGCACCACTAGTTCCTCCCCGAAGAGCTTCAGTGCTCGGGATCGACCGGAGCTCCGCCGCGTCGGGCAGCCGGCGATCTCGCAGTACGGGCCTCCTCCGCCCCTCCTTTGGCTCGATTTAGAACCACCATGCATCACTGATGCGTTCCCCTCCTTTTTACCCTTCTGCAGCTGCCAAAAACAGGCCAGCCAGCAGGTTCCCGACGACCCTCCGTCGTCCCACCTCGCCGCCGACGAACCCGACCTCCCCGGCGTGCCGCACCACCACCACTACCTCCGCAACTCATCGTTGAACCCATCCCTGCCCTCCGTGGCTGTCGCCGTGGCCGGAATCGTCGCCGGTGAGCTCACCGTCGCCGTGGCCGTGAGGTTGAAGATGACAGGCGGGCCCCACCTGTCATCCTCACCCCTCTCTCCCACCCCTCACAGCCGCTGACCGCCGGGCCCGACCCGTCAGGTTTGAAAACCTGACGTGCACGCGCTGGCGCCCGTGCGGCTGGGCTGGATGCCCGGGCCGTGCACTGTGGCCACTCTGGCCTAGTTGCACAGGGCATTTTCTTCTTTTCTTTTCTGTAAAAACTTCAAATAATTTTACAGAAATGAATATTTGTCCAAATGAAATAATTCCAACTCCTAAAATCTTGTAATATTCCAACCTATTTAATGGTGTCACTTTCACACATATCCATGCAACTTTTTTGTTCTGTTCAAATTTAAATTCAAATTTGAGCATTAAAACTCCTGTTCAAAAATCCCTAGATTCCATTCTGTTACTCCAAAACTCCAACTAAGAATTTTCTCCATCTTAGTTTTCCCTCTAATATTTTACAAAAATAAGTTGACATTTTTCTGAGCACTTTGATTTTTCTGTTTTATTTGTGGTCTTATTTTTCCGTTGTTATTATGCGGCGTATAGATACCGTATTTGATGAAGTTGCTGAAGAAGGAGAAGGAGAAGGATTTGAAGACTTTGAAGACCAAGCCAATCCAGGCAAGCAGCCCTTTGACCATGATACACTTGTTCTTCGGAACCCGTTTGTTTCCGATGCATGATGATAGCATTACAATGGTGACCTAGTTGAACCACCACATGATGCATGCTTTGATCTTGATCTTGCTATATGCTAGATGACATGCAAATAGTATGTAGTGATGCTTAGTGATGCATGTGTGGTATGAACCTTCGTGGTTGAAATCTTTGAATAAATCCCATCGGGTGCCCCTAATGCCCGAGGGTGATGTTGAGTTAGGTCATCACTTGAGGAAGAAGTGATGTGCCGGTAAATCTTGTGTTTGGGTGAAATAATGGATTAGATTTATGTGTGACTACCGTCCCAACCAAACATGTGCAACCACACTACCCCTTATGGGACGGGGCTTTATTGATTACTTAGTTCGATACTAGCATGGTGCCCGCATTACTAGTGACGGGAAGACTTGAGGTCTTTCCCGGGACGTGGTCGTGCTTGGATAGACGACCATGACTGTTTTCACAGGGCACCGGACACACCGTTGGTCCCTTCGGATACGCATGACATTGAAATTAGGGCAAGTCCCGTGATCTTTTGTTTGTACCCGAGGGCCGTGTACCAACGAGTGGACTCTATGTTAGTATCGTCTAAGGAAAGATAATGTCCAGGTGCTTCCTCCGAGTACTTGAGGTACTGCGGGATCGTGGATGACACGAAAGCTTCCTGGATCTTGTGGGTAAAGTGCGCAACCTCTGCAGAGTGTAAAACTATTCGAATAGCCGTGTTCATGGTCATGGACAGTTGGGTGGTGCTACTTAAACTATGTCCAGAATTTTACTTCATCAGTGAAAGTGTGTGAATGATCAGTCAAGGTGGAGACTTGACTCGATGAGTTGAATCATATTCATGTTGATATCGGTAACCTGTTTTCGAGGTTACGTGAACTCGTTGATGCATACACTTGATGGTAGAATGTATATTCCAGCCCATTGCTAGATTGCTCATTATTATTCAATTGCATTGTTACTTTGAACCACATCATGGGTTGCTTGCGAGTACATTCAAAGTACTCATTGGCTTGCCACTGGTTATTTAATTGGCCAGGCATGGAGGAACAGTAATTTGAGGAAGAGTTCTTTGGAGACGAACATGCGAACTAGGACGCTTTCCCAGTCAGAATGCCTGTAGGGTTAAGGCAGATGGCGTGGGTACTACCTATCGTCGAAGACTTCCGCTACTTAAGTTATTTGCTATTCAGCCTGTGAGGCTTTATCTATGTAAGACTTGGCCATAATGGCCTTAATTTGTGTAAGACAATATGTATGGATGTAAGACTCTTGTTATTCAGCTTCTGTGTGTTCAGTGAGCATTGATCTCTGGGATCACTGTACACGTGCATTCGGTGATCTCGACTTCTAAGTCGGGGTCCCCACAGTCGGACTCATTCTCACACAATGGACACTTTGTGTGCGCTAACCATTGTATTTCCAAGTGTACTTTGTGTTTTATCATTTTGCATGTACCACATACTGGAGACACCTTGTAGTACTTGGATTGTGCCATGCCTTCCACTCTGCCCAACTACAAGTCCGTCCAAGACAACCGTTTCCATGGTGATGAGGTTCTCGATCCGAGGTCGGATCTTTCCCAAGGGGGGGGGGAGATCATGCGGAGCATCCTACGATCATCCCCATGTACACTAAGACTACTCCCCAAGCCCCAACCGGACATACGATGAGACCTCGAGCATACGCCATTGGACCTAAGGTGAACTCACTCCTTTCTGAATCTTCCCTTTTCGCATGTAAGACATGGATGCTACTTCAAGCGCGGACCTTGTACATACTCAGGTACACCCAAGGAGACCATGGAGAGCCCAAGGACAAAGGCCAAGTGTGTGTGGGAATGAAGGAAGGTGAAGGATGAAGAGCCAGCTGCTACAACAGCCGGACATCTAGCCATATCCCGGGCATTCGGCCAGGCCCGGACATCCGGCCCAACACCCAGAAATCCGGCTCCCTCCTATCCAGAGAGCACCAGAATCGACCAATTCAGCCCGGACATCCAGCCCATCGCGAGCCGTCGGACATCCGGCCCAGTGCCCAGAAATCCGGCACCCCTTCACAGAAGATGGACCTTGCCAGCCTGGACATTCGGCCCCAGCGCCCAGACATTCGTCATCTCGGGAACGGCCGGACATCCGCCCTGCCTGTCTGCGCACAGTGAAGGGCTGAGGCCCATGTACCCCTTTGCCCCCTAGACTATATATACTCCTCCACCTCCCTTTTTCTAGAGTTAGCAATGTGTTAGCTCATCTGAGACCTAGAGGTTTGCTCATCCATTGTGGTTCTACTCCACCGAGAGACCGCGGCTTCTATGGGGAAGATCCACACCGGATTCAAGATCCCTCATGGGAAGATCCCTAGCGGATTCAAGACCTCATCACGGGGATGAACTAGCTACCTTGTATCTTTCCTTTGTTGGATTTGGACCGTGTATCTCGTTGTGTTGAGGATCTAGCACATGTGTGACCATTACTTGTTGATTTGAGTGTTTCCTCTCATTCCGCTCGTGATTTCCCCCTCGTGTTCTTCGTGTTCTTCGTGATTTCCTTCGATCGTGAAAGATCGGCCTTAGGGTCTCCACCCTACATCATGTGCCTAAATGAGCTTGGGGCAGGCGCGGGGCAGACAACGCGGCGACAGCGAGCACGACGGCTGGAGGTTGAAGACGACACGGATCCGACGAGGCAGGGGCTCCTAGCACGAGCTAGTGGCCGTGGTCGTCATAGCAGACGATGGTGGAGTGGATGGACTTGTCGGAGGAGCGCGAGGGAGACGGTCGCCGCGGTGGTGCACATCGGCGACCACGGGAGCGATCGGGTGTGTGGATCTCGTGAGGGAGGGAGAGAGGCCAGAGGGAGAGGTGAAGTGGGGCTAGGATTCTCCTGGGGTGTAGCGACCAGACCTCAAACAGTCTGATCTCTGTGCATCAGTGTCATCCCTGGATCAGTAATGCTGACACGCACATTACTTGAAGGATTTATAACAGAGTAGCAATCACACACTTATTACATCGATAGTTCCAAAGATGAACTTATTACAATAAAAATGGCTTAAGGCCATCTAACACGATAACAGCGGAAGGCTTGGAAGATAAGTGAGTCCATCAACTCCAACGGCATCACTGAGTATAGAACCACGACCTATAAGGCACCTTACTCGTTGTCTGAAAAGTCTGCAACATGAACGTTGCAGCCCGAAAACGGGTCATCACATGGAATATGCTGGCAAAGTAACACAAGAGAGCAATGAAAGTAAAGCTATACTATATGCAATATGGCTGGTGGAAAGCTCTATCGTTATAGTTTTTGCGTAAAGCCAATTTTTCCCTACTTCAAAGGAATAGATTTTAATTAACTATCATGGTAGTTGAAACATCGTTGAGAAGATAGACATCCTCTCAACCCCAATTAAAGTTAATCATTAAACCCAACAATATTAAATTAAAGTAACATGATGAGATTCACATGATATCCAGGTACTAGATACTCAAGACGTCCATAACCGGGGACACGGCTAATCATGATCAGTCTGTACACTCTGCAGAGGTTTGTGCACTTTTCCCCACAAGACCCGATCTCCTCCGTTTAGTTTCTCGCACTGCATGGTGTTTGAGAAACAGATGACCGAGACACAGTCTTTCGGAAGTACTCGCACCTTACAAACGGGTGGACCGTACCAACCTACATCCCCTACATCTGCTAGTCCACCACTGTAAGAGTTCGCACGACCTAGTCAACTATGCTAGAGCCCATAATAGCATTGTGGCTGCACACGGAAGTTTCTAGTATGAATAATCTCATGATCCCTTTGAGCCTGGGTGGCGGTCCAAAAGAAAAACAGGCAATCGCTGGAATACCCAGGTGCCTCAATCCACCCAGATGTGTATTAATGTTGCCACCTTAAGTTGAACCATTAATTAACAAACTCACATCTGTCATGGATACACTCACCCAATCCACGTCTACGAGCATAGCATGGCCTAACAGCAAACGTAGAAGTAACTCCCAAAGGTTTGAAAGTAATGCAGGAAATAGGTACTACCTCAATCTACTTCCCAGTCCCACAAGTTAATTGATCCTACTCATGCAATGTGTGAGCGTTTGACTAATGCAATGAAAACTGGGTAATAGGAAAGTATGATCAAAGTGTTACTTGCCTTGCTGATGATCCGCAAAACCTAGAGATTCAAAGTAGCAAGCAGCGCACTCCGGGTACTCTATCGTAAACAAACAAGCACACAATAAGTACTTAACTAATGCACGGATAAAACTCAAATAAAAGATCTAACCAGAAAGTTCAACTTAAGAACTCCGGTTTGCAAAAGAAACGGCAAAAGAAAAGCAACGAAAGACAAACAGCGAAAGAAAAACAAATATCGAACCAATCTGGACCTAAGTCCAAATTTAACATAGGCAAACGCTTGAGGGACTAGGTTAAACGGAAAGATAATTTCTAGATGAAACTCCAGGCGCTTGAATCGCCAGATTCCGATAAACGAGCGAAAAGATAAACTAAAATAGAGATCAGATCAGAGATCGCGATCAGAAAAATAAACTAGAAAAAAGAAAACTAATACAGCTTAACGAACGAACATTCATCAGCTGAGACTAAACGACGAACTCGTTCGTTAGAACGAACGAACGGGTGAACGTTTTCTAATTAACTAAACCGAAAAAAACAGAAAACCGATCTAAGAAAAACCGACTAGGGTTCTAAAAAAAACCAACAGTCTTCTAAAAGAAAACCGGGCGGCGGCTATCTCGTCGGAAACAGCCGGCGACGGCGGCTTGCGGTGACGGCGGGCAGCGGGGCTGCTGCGGTGGTGGCGGTGGGCAGCGGCAGCGTTTGCGGTGGCGTACAGCGGCGGCGGCGGTGTCGCGGGCTCGCGGTGGCGGCGGCGGCTTGCGGCGGCTGCGGCGGCGGGGTGCGGTGGACGAAGAGAGGGGGGGCTGCATTTATATAGGGGGGAGGGGGTAGAAGGCTTGGGGGAGGGGGCAACCACGGCGGCGACGGAGTCCGGCTTGGCTTCGGCCGTCGCTGGGGAAGGCGGTGCGGGGCGGGGCGGTTGGGCCTGGCTCGGCTGGGCTTCGGCCTAGTCGTGTCGGGTCCCCTATTTTTTTAATAATTAACGCCGGCGCTAAGAAAAAGAAATCTAGAAAATAAAATAAAATCTAAAAATTGCCAAAACAAATTTTCACTGTCTAAATGGAATATTTAGAACAAGATGAACATTTTCTTGGCACTAAAATGCATTTTTGAATCCTCCGTATTCAAATAAAATCCAAATAAGCTCCAAATAAAACTTGATTGATTTTTCTATCAAAATCCTCCGTATTTCTTTATTTTTGGGAGAGTCATTTTACTCCCTCTCTCATATATTTATGATAGAAATACTTGAAGATAAATAGTTAAAATCAAATGATCCTATTTTCCAAAATTTGAGAAAGCTCAAATATGAAAATATTGAAATCCCCAACTCTCTCCGAGGGTCCTTGAGTTGCTTAGGATTTTCTTGGATCACCAAAAGCAAGAAAATATGATATGCATAATGATCTAATGTATAACATTCCAAATTGAAAATTTGGGATGTTACAAACCTACCCCCCTTAAGGTGAATCTCTCCCTCGAGATTCGGGTTGGCTAGAAAATAGGTGAGGG
Source organism: Secale cereale (assembly GCA_902687465.1). Taxonomy (NCBI): domain Eukaryota; kingdom Viridiplantae; phylum Streptophyta; class Magnoliopsida; order Poales; family Poaceae; genus Secale; species Secale cereale. The sequence continues at coordinate 556,502,164 of LR738715.1, read as the reverse complement.
TGGTCCTTGCGTAGATCTTCCTCTCTTTCCCAGGTGGCTTCTTCCTCGGTATGGTGACTCCACTGAACTTTGCAAAATTTGATAACCTTACTGCGGGTGACTCGGCTCGAAAATTCGAGGATCTTAACAGGCTTCTCCTCGTAGGTCAGATCACTGTCCAACTGAATTGCTTCCAGGGGTACTATGTCTCTAAGCTGGACTTCGGCCATCTCCGCATGGCACTTCTTGAGCTGCGAAACGTGAAACCCGTCGTGCACTCCTGACAATCCTTCGGGCAGTTCCAACTTGTAGGCTACTTCTCCCATGCATTCCATAACCTCATAGGGTCCTACAAAACGGGGTGCTAGCTTTCCCTTAACTCCAAAGCGCTTAACTCCTCGAAGCGGAGATACTCGAAGATAAACTCTGTCTCCAACCTCGTAAACGATCTCCTTGCGTTTTGAATCTGCGTAGCTCTTCTGCCTGGACTGGGCTATCTTAAGCCTATCGCGAATCAACTTCACCTTCTGTTCCGATTCCTTGATCAAATCTGGCCTGAACAGCTTCCGGTCTCCAACTTCGTCCCACGGCAACGAAGTCCTACATCTCCTTCCGTATAACGCTTCGAAAGGGGCCATCTTCAAACTGGATTGATAACTGTTATTGTAAGAAAATTCGGCATACGGCAAATTGTCGTCCCAACTAGATCCATAATCTAGTGCGCAGGCTCTCAGCATATCCTCCAATATCTGATTGACTCTTTCAGTGTGTCCATCTGTCTGCGGGTGAAAAGCTGTGCTAAACTCTAGTCTGGTACCCAAAGTTTCATGTAACTAATTCCAGAACTTTGAAGTAAACTAGGTTCCTCTATCTGATACGATGCTCCTCGGAACTCCATGCAGACATATAATTCTGGTCATGTATATCTTTGCCAACTTTGCGCTGGTATAAGTAGTCTTTACGGGGATGAAATGAGCTACCTTTGTTAAACGATCGACTACGACCCAAATTGAGTCATAGCCAGAACGAGTTCTGGGTAATCCCGTAATAAAATCCATACCTAGTTTATCCCACTTCCATTCGGGTATTGGCAATGGTTGTAACAATCCTGCCGGCTTCTGATGTTCTGCCTTCACGCTCTGACATACATCACAAACTGCTACATACTCCGCAATATCTTTCTTCATACCGGTCCACCAGAAAATATCCTTCAAATCCAAATACATCTTAGTATTTCCTGGGTGAATTGAGTATGGTGAATCATGGGCCTCCTGTAGAATCAACTTCCTGATCTCCGGGTCATTAGGCACATAAATACGGTCCTCAAACCATAAGGTGTCGTGTTCATCCTCACGAAATCCTTTAGCTTTTCCTTCATTCATCCTCTCCTTTATAGAGGCAACCTCTTTGTCAGTTTTCTGAGCTTTATGTAGCCTCTCGGAACTATCTCCAAACGTAGTTCTCGTAAGTCCTCGTCTAACTCCTTTGGAAACTCTTCCGTCGTTAGGGTATTGACATGGCTCTTACGGCTTAGCGCATCGGCTACTATGTTAGCCTTTTCGGGATGATAATGCAATCTCATGTCATAGTCCTTAATGAGTTCCAGCCATCTCCTTTGCTTGAGATTCAACTCCTTCTGAGTGAATATATACTTCAAACTCTTGTGATCCGTATATAATTCACAATGGTTTCCAATGAGAAAATGTCTCCACGTCTTCAATGCATGCACTACGGCTGCTAACTCCAAATCATGAGTGGCATAGTTCAACTCATGAGGTTTCAGTTGTCGTGAAGCATACGGAACAATTCTTCCTTCCTGCATAAGAACTGCTCCAAGTCCTCGACGTGAAGCGTCGCAGTACACCTCAT
>LR738715.1:556460424-556483071 GCA_902687465.1 Secale cereale | reverse complement strand
AGGGAAGAGATTAGAACAGAATGGAGGTCTAAGGGAAAATCACTACCCATATGCACATGAGGCAAACAAACAATTCATCACACCAAAATCAATTTCAAACAAGGGCTTACACGGATCTAATCGTTACAAAAGTGTTCTAAGTCTACTAAATGGGAAAAACTACTAGTCATAGGAAGGTCTTCTAGAAATTTTGATCGACAGAGGATTCCATGATATCTGCTCCAGCTTCATCTTCATAGTCTTCGTCTTTTCTATCATCAGGTTCTGAATCCGTGTCGTCAATGATGATGTAGTCTTTGGGTGGAATCTCCTTGGGTTCTTCTTCCTCGTCTTCTTCTCCCATGAGTATCCCTAACTTCCGTGTCAAGTCATCATTCTTCTCCACAAGTATTAGCAGCTCCTCCTCGTATCCGTCGCGTGTAGACTTGAGTTCTTCCTCTAGCTCCAAATTCCTATTTAGGGCTTTCTTCAAATCTATCATCCCTGCACACATCTGGTGCTCCTGGCGACGAATGTGATGGTTCAACTCCTGGATGAAGGCTGCAATAGATCTATCCTTACGGGTGCTGATCATATCCCAATTCTCATCTCGGCGTCCACAAATCTGGTAGATGGTGTCCTTTAGCTCTTGCTTGTAAACTTCTCCAATTCATCCCATAGCGATGTGGGCTGCCATGCTCCTACCTAGGCTCCATGTAGGCGCATTAAAGGAAAATTCTATGGGTGCGGTGACGGGCTTGAACGTCCTTCCTGGAACTTGAACTTGAATCAACCAACGCTCCTCCTCAGGTAGAGTGGCATTGTAGGTTCCGGTGAAACTTGGTAGTCCAATGTTTAGATATCTGGTGACTTCCTTCAGGTGTCGTCCAAATGGTGTATCGTCATCCGGTTGAGTGAACTTGTTCTTTGCATCCACCATCCTAAAAGAGTAGAAAAGATGAGGAGTCAGAAAAGAGAAGAGTGAATAGTGCTCTAGGGCTTTAGCTTAGTGGTCATGTCCTACAGTCAGTGTGTGCTCTGATACCATCTTGTAGCGACCAGACCTCAAACAGTCTGATCTATGTGCATCAGTGTCATCCCTGGATCAGTAATGCTGACACGCACAGTACTTGAAGGATTTATAACAGAGTAGCAATCACACACTTATTACATCGATAGTTCCAAAGATGAACTTATTACAATAAAAATGCCTTAAGGCCATCTAACACGATAACAGCGGAAGGCTTGGAAGATAAGTGAGTCCATCAACTCCAACGGCATCACTGAGTATAGAACCACGACCTATAAGGCACCATACTCGTCGTCTGAAAAGTCTGAAACATGAACGTTGCAGCCCGAAAACGGGTCAGCACATGGAATATGCTGGCAAAGTAACACAAGAGAGCAATGAAAGTAAAGCTATACTATATGCAATATGGCTGGTGGAAAGCTCTATGGTTATAATTTTTGCGTAAAGCCAATTTTTCCCTACTTCAAAGGAATAGATTTTAATTAACTATCATGGTAGTTGAAACATCGTTGAGAAGATAGACATCCTCTCAACCCCAATTAAAGTTCATCATTAAACCCAACAATATTAAATTAAAGTAACATGTGCCGGGACCCCGATCCTAAGTCACACAGGTCTAGCCGGTAACACACCATATCACTTTGCGGCCTCACGCACGGTATCCCCACGGGTGCCACCTTACCTGGCCCGGGACTGTTTGCGCATTTTGGCACACGTATATGATAGTGTCGCTAGCATCCATATGACAGAGAACCCGGGCCGACATGACCAGTTATAAACCAAAAGTGGCACTAAATTACAGAGACATGCATACATGACCCAGCAACGAACGTGTCGGTCATCAATGTATGAACCCAAGTCGTAGCAAGCTACAAGGACTTAAAGGAACAACGCGTGACATTTCCCCTAAGGGACAGACACAGGAACGAAGAAGGACACATGCCGGCCAGCCTAAGTGTTCCGGAGCAGTAGCAAGCTACCAAGGCTCAGTGGAAGCACTAGGAGACATTTCCCTGTAAGATAGGCTACCAAGGGTAAACTACTAGGTGTCGGATCCCACACATAGCAATACACATTACACGTACGCATAACATGCAAGTATGTGCTGGACAACATGCCATCACAACATAACTCAACAACTCATATAGATAAAGGCCCAGAAGAGCCATCATAGCATTTATTACAAACAGAGGTCACATGACCCAACATGTAGAGCATACAGGCAACGAAAGCATAACATGTCTGAGTACAGACAACTACAAATGAAAAAGGCTGAGAAGCCTGACTATCTACAAGACCCTCCCAAGGGTACAAGATCGTAGCTGATGTAACAAGCTAAACGTCGAAGTCCACGCGGAACCACTAGCGAGACTGAAGTCTCTCTGCAAAACATAAATTAAGCAAACGTGAGTACAAAGGTATTCAGCAAGACTTACATCAGAACTAGCTACATATGCATCAGTATCAACAAAGGGGTGGTGGAGTTTGACTGCAGCAAGCCAGCTTTGACTCGGTGGATATCCTAAACTACGACTGCAAGTAACTCTTTTGAGGTGGCGCACACGAGTCCACATATTCACCAATCAGTACACCACTATGGATCCTCTCCCGTCTCCCTACGAGAAGGCCACCCATAGCACTCACGCTTATCTTGCGCATTTTAGAGTATCCACTTTCACTTGTCTATGAACTGTAATAGGCAACCCAGAAGTCCATTTCCGCGGACACGGCTATTCGAATAGATCATATATAACCCTGCAGGGGTGTACTTCTTCACACATGTTTCCACCACTTAGCGTCTGCACACGACATGTGCTCGGCAGACTTCAAGCGAAAGCCGACGTGGGTGTAGACCACGACCTAACCAACCACTCAAGTCTCTCGTCCAGGTTTATCGCCTATTTGGGTTCCATCCGTGGGGAGATCCGGCCGGGGTGTCGCTCACGGCCCCAAACGATGTGTACAGGGTTCCCGCGTCACCAAACGGGCGCCGGTACACCGTGCCACGTACCTGCCGTGTCACAGCCCACCCCGAGGGTCAGCGCTGCGCACGACCTCCAGTAAACTACAAACACCAGAAACTAGTTGCAACTCCTGGACAGAGAACAAGGGCAGTCAATAAGTCGAGCGGGGTCATATTTCAGGGCCCAATGTGTGGTAGTAGCTGTTTCATGGATCAACCAACACAGAACTCAGTTCCTGAGGACGGCTTCAATGAGACAACCCACCATGTACTCCTACATGGCCTCTCATCGCTACCTTTACCAAATCGTGTTCACACACTTAGCTCACACACATTAGGACATGTTCATCACCATTCCGAGGACGGCTTCAATGAGACAACCCACCATGTACTCCTACATGGCCTCTCATCGCTACCTTTACCAAATCGTGTTCACACACTTAGCTCACACACATTCGGAGCCTCTAGTTGGAGCGGAGGGGCTCGGCAGCACGGAGCTCGCCGGCCATGGCGGACGGCGGCTTCGGGTGCTCGCGGGGCAGCAGCTACGGTCGTACGCGAAGGAAAAGGCGGAGGAAAAAGGGTTCAGTGGCACACGGCGGTTCGACTGGGGTGCTCGGCGGGCTCGGGGAAGGCCTGCAGACGACGAATGAACGGCGAGAATCAGCAATTGATTGACAAAAGGTATAGCTGAATCAATGGAATGAATTGCAACAAGTCTTCACACTAATCATTCGAACAATAAGAACGAATGAAATCATCCGAACAAGAGGAACGAATGATATTCTCAGTTAAATGATAACATCGGTCTTCACGAGAAGCCACATAGGGAACAAAAGGATAAAATAAGAAAAACAACAAGGTACGGAAAGGAACAAACACAAGAGAGGAGTTTCGTTCTAACATCTTTGTGCTGAAAGCATATGAACGCGTTACGAAAAGGTTTTGCAATCCCCGGATCAGCATAGCCAAGGACCCTTTAAGATGCAACTCCTGATAGTAACATCGGTCATATAACCCCTTCACTCAATGTCGAACCCCGAACTCACTAACCTACATTCGTTGGAAGAATGCCTATGATCTACTGGATAAAACCCACCTATAGTTTTCCGAAAGATTCCAGTTATGCAATCAGGTGTTGGGGATACACGGGAAGCACCGCGCAATCAACTCTAACCTACATCCAGGTGTATCCATCCTTCAACACATAACCAGTCTTTCTCGGAAACTGTGTACCTCGGACCTTCGAAAAGCATCCACTATAACAAGCTATGGCAATACTCCCGAACTACCTCCCCAGTACTGGGTGATGTCGGGGTTATCTTGCCACTGGCCGTATAGGGGAGATTTTCGATGTCGGCCGTCTTAAGTATTTAGTACTATCGCGATATGCTTGTTACAATGATACCCCGAAGCTCAACTCCTCGGTAACAGGAGGCATCGGGAACAATATCCTTGTCACAAGAACATCGAAACAATCCCAGAATACTCGCGGGATTCCTAAAAAAAAATTTGTGCAAATTTTGAAGATAGGAGAGACAAGAGTATACGTCAGGAGTCCTCACCAGAGAGAAAGGGGATGAGAAGCAAAGAAATCCTACTCTCCGATATAATATAGGACTCAAAAAGTTTTTAGTGTGTGCCTAGACTCAACCGTCAACGGTTCGATCAAACAGTGGGGGCTCCTAGGTCAGAGAAGGCTCTGAATACCAACTTGTAATGCCCAGGATGGAGTTATACCTCCTACGTGTCGAGGCACGACTTAAAGGCATAAATCCATCCTAGAATGATCTCAAGTTTGGTAATCTTTGCACAACTCATGTAAAAGAGGGGATAGTAAACTGAAAATAGTTGGCTTACACTCGCCACGTCACAGAATTACAGTACAAGTCTCAAACATCATACATTAAGAGCACTACAACCCTCTAAGGGCAAAAGCAAAAAGTCAAAGTACCAAACTCAGATAAATAAACCACAGGCGGATCGAATCCTAGTAAGAGACTCCACTACTGATCGTCCGGGTAGCGCACATAGTACCGACTACGCTCCTCGTCGTACTCCCAATCCAGCTCGGTGCCATCACCTGGATAGCTCACAGCTGGACCTGCATCTGGTGTGTGAAGTAACTGTGAGCCACAGAGGACTCAGCAATCCCGTTCCTGGGTAACAGAACTATATAAGCCTTTAGGTGAGGGAAAGGCTGAAGAAAAAAATAAGTCTGCAGCAGCAACTAGCATCTAGCTTACGTAAGTGAGAGCGAGAAGAGAAGGCATCGGCGAGAAGTGATCACGAAGTGATCCTAGCTACAAGCTCCACAATCATAACCCCTCCGTGTTCAACTCCCGAATCCCTATTCGGAAATTGACAGTCACGGAACACACGCTGGTAGTGTATTAGTAACATTGTGTCAAGTTTTCTACAACCGGAATTAACAAGCTCCCATCTGCCACATAACCGCGGGCACGGCTTTCGAAAGTTCAAACCCTGCAGGGGTGTTCCAACTTGACCCATTACAAGCCCACGATCCGTGGAGTCGCAACTCCAAAGTGGGAAGACCCGAGTATCCTCGGAATCCCGTGCTCAAGATATACCGAGCTAAGGTAAGGCTAATCCAGCAAATCCTCCCGGCGTGTCGACACCCTGATAGTAGCCGCGCGTATCTAGGTCTCAGGACACGTCCGGATGAGCAGTACGTACAGATACCGAAGATCCCAGCGAACCGGGTGGTATCCGCAAGTGGCTCTAGTTTGGACCAACACTCAAGTCGAGCACTGGCCCAGGGGGTTGAATTAATTAAGCCTCGGGTTAATTACTCCCTCGGAAAGTTTTAGTTGTTTAGGCAAATAGTACCAAAGTTGGGACTTGCTGGAAAAGACTTAGCACTTAGCGGTTTATCGAGGGGGTCCCATACACCCCAACCGTGTTAGGAACGCATAATCAAGGAACATAATACCGGCTTATACAGATCCTAACGGCATGAGTGGAACAAATCACCAAGCAAAAGGCTTAGCCTTCCACCCTTGCCAATATATAGATGATTTCATTTTAAGCATTTATATAGTGTGATATAACCCAACCAAACTTCAACATGAAGCAAGCATCTTCGATCTTCACCTGCAACTAGCAACGCTATAAGAAGGGCTGAGCGAAGCGTACTTAGCCAAGCAACGGTTTGCATAGGCAGGTTGGTTAAACATGGCAATTGGTTACAAGTAGGAGGCTGACAAGAAGAACATGGGCATCGAGGCAAAACTATAGATCGAGACTACTAGCAACAGGCAAAGATAGTAATGTTATCGGGGTTCGGTCATCTTGCCTGAAGAGAAGTCGTTCAGATCGTAAGAAGGGTCCTCGTGCTCAACCTCGTTGGAAACCTCGTGCTCAACTTCGTACCCGGTCTCAGCTTCCGGCTCTAAACAAAACAATCACACCAAGCACCAATCAACAAGATGCAATGCGCACTCGAAAAACATGAATGCATGATGGATGCACTAAGGATGCACACGGAGCACGGGAAATATCACTCAAGCAAATCACCTCAAAACATGATAACAAACTAATATTATTAATCTACACAGAAAATCAATCAAGTTTGATATAAGAATCGCTGAAATCGGAGTTACGGGCTAAAAGTTATGCCCGAAACAAGATTTGAGCGAAAGATGAAAATTACAGCAACATAGCATCTTTGGAGCTCAAAATAATTAAGCTACAGCACCCACAAAGCATGGCAAATGACTTGAACACAAACTAGACATATAGTACAGCAACTAAGTCCAAAGTGCACCCCCAACGGAGCCACGGATCAATAGCAATGATCTTGGACATATTGAACTTTACAATAAAATTCTGGCAGCAGAATTTTATTGAAACTTTAGAGCAAAAGATAAACATGCTACAGCCACTTAAATGGACATGTGAGGACATGGACGGAAAAACAACAATATATACTACAAGGAACAATCAAAATCCACTCCAAAACTAACATGCTTTGTCCTAGAACATCACACGAACATGGCATCGGAACGTTACAGATTTCAGACTTAGTGAAAAATCACTAAGTCCTAAAACAGCAATAACATCATAGCATACAAAAGAGCATGTTTAAGTCACCTCGAAACTAAACATGGCAAAGGGTAAGCACCTCATCAAAGTGCACATGAAGGTGAACCCGAAACACACAAGCATGCTTCATAGAGGTGAACACAACGATTGCAACGAGCTCAACAAGATGGCATTTCATAACAAGTGAAAACACCTCATATGAACATGGCACTTTGCAATGATGATAACAAGGCAATAATAAATCTACCATGCAACCTATCACATACAACACGTAGTTCGTGGCAAGACGAACACGTGGACATGTCATTTGCTTCACTTGGACAAACGAGCTAAAAGATATCACATGGCAAAGGTGGCATGAAAATAACACATAACAGCAGTTTATATCATGATGCACTCTTGCAACAGCAAAACAAGCCCCTAGATGATCTCTAACATGCATGACAACAACAGGTAAAACGTAGAGCACATCTCCACGAACGTCTGGACATATCACACGCGCAAAACGGAGCATCACAGTAAAAGATATGCATGTTTGAAAAGTGCATCACAGATTAAACAGAACATGGACTTAGTAGATCTAGGGGTTCAACCTTCTCACAGATCAGATCTGAGGAAAAGAAGATGGGCCGACGGCGGCGAATCTGGCCCAGCGACCGGATCTGGGCCCGCGGCGGCGAGGCGGGGAAGCGGCGGCCCGGAGCCTCGGAGAGCTGGCCCGCGCGAGGAGGATCTGCGCGGTGCGGCCCGGGGCTGCGAGCGCTGGTGCGGCGGCGGCCCACCGCGGAACGGGGCGGCGGCCCGCGCGAGGAAGCCCGCTCGGCGGAGAGGCGGGCCGGCCTGGGTGGTGGTCCCCTGGGCCGCTGCGGGAGGAGCTGGCCCGGCGACGCTCGGTGCAGAGCGGGTAGGCGGCGAGGCCTGGAGCGGAGGCGATAGGAGGCGGGAGGCGGCCTGCAGCGATGGGCCTCGCGGGCCTGGCGCCTGCAGATCCGGCGATGTGGGGACCTGGGGTCGGTGTACGGGCCGCGGGACTGCGACGCGGTCGCCTGGTGCGGTGCGAGGCCCGAGCGGCTGAGCGACGATGCGGCTGGCGCGTTGACTCGCGCGCGCTTCGAGGGGATCCCGGCGGCGGGCTGCTGCTTCGATGGATCCTCGGGATCCAGGAAGAACAGAGGGATGAAAATAATTAGGATCTGGTCTGATCTGAAATGAAAGGAAAAAAAATAGAGGGGAAGGGGGAAGAAGAAGGGGACATGCCAAAATAGACTAGGGTCTATTATATAGCAGTTTTTAGGGTTAGGAGGAGTTTTAGGGGCGCTAGGAGCCCTCCGATCGCGATTCGACGGATCCGATCGCGGGGATAGATTTAAAAGGCCTAGACGGAGATAAAAGAATGCAGCAGGGGTGTTTCCGGGACATGAAGTGAAGGCACTTTGGACCCACACGGACAACGGATGGAAAAGTCAACGGAGTCCAAACGAGACGAGATTTGAGAGGCGGGTTGCACACAACAAAACAACAACACAGACAACAACCTCGCGGCACACCGGTAACGTAAAACGCCCGAACAACAAAGTAGGCCTACGGGACGTCACGGACACGTGAGGGAGCTCCGGAACGCGAAACGGACAACGGGAAGGGACACACGGAACCGGATGCAACCCACAACACAAATGCAATGCAATGCACATGTCTACATGATATGAATGAATGCCACACACTCACACAACAAAACGACGAAAACCCGAAAGACAAGAACCCGGAATGGAAATAGATGAAGCCGGAGATATATTATATACCCAAAAGGGAAAGTATTACATCCGGGGCATTACAAACTCTCCTCTACTACAAAAAGATCTCGTCCCGAGATCTAGGACTGGAAAAAGGAAGGGTACTCGGAACGAAGATGATCTTCTCGTTCCCAGGTAGCTTCTCGGTCTGTGTGATGTGACCACTTGACTTTCAGAAACTTGATGGACTTGTTGCGAGTCTTGCGTTCGGTTTCTTCGAGAATTGGAACTGGATGCTCTCGGTAGGAAAGGTCTTGTTGAAGATCAATCTCCTCAAACGGAATCATGCGCTCAGGTGCCTTGAAGCATTTGCGAAGTTGAGACACATGGAAGACATCATGAACATTTGCAAAGTTGGAAGGGAGCTCGAGCTGATAGGCTAGATCGCCTCTTTTGCCAAGAATCTTGAAAGGCCCGACGTATCTAGGAGCAAGTTTTCCTTTGATACCGAATGTTTGGGTTCCTTTCATCGGAGAAACTCGGAGATAGACATGATCACCGATGTCGAAAGCCAAATCACGATGCTTGCCGTCATAGTAGCTCTTCTGACGCGGCCTTGAGATTCTCACGTATGACTTTGCACATTTCTTCGGTTTCAGAGATCAAGTCATTGCCAAGAAGTTGGCGTTCGCCTGTTTCAGACCAGTTGAGAGGGGTATGACACTTTCTGCCATAGAGAATTTCAAATGGTGCTTTGCCTGCACTTGCTTGAAAGCTGTTGTTGTAAGAGAACTCGGCAAATGGAAGGCAGTCTTCCCATTTCATGCCGAAGGAGATGACACAGGCTCTGAGCATATCTTCTAGGATCTGATTCACACGCTCGACTTGACCACTAGTCTGAGGGTGAAAGGCAGTGCTGAACCTGATCTTAGTGCCCATAGCGGACTGAAAGGAGTCCCAGAACCTTGATGTGAACAAGCTGCCACGGTCTGAGGATATCACTTGAGGAATGCCATGTAGGGACACAATTCTGGAAGTGTACAGCTCTGCAAGTTGAGCTGCATTGATTGATTCTTTGACTGGAAGAAAGTGAGCGACTTTGGTAAGCTTGTCAATCACCACAAAGATAGCATCATTGCCTCGCTTGGATTTAGGAAAACCTGTGACGAAGTCCATTTCAATGTGGTCGAACTTCCACTCGGGAATAGGAAGAGGTTGGAGAAGACCGGCTGGACGTTGATGTTCTGCTTTCACTCTTCTGCATACATCACATTCATTCACGAATTGGGCAATCTCCCTTTTCATGCGTGTCCACCAGTAAGACTGCTTGAGGTCTTGGTACATCTTGGAACTGCCAGGATGAATGGAAAGGAGAGAATCGTGAGCTTCTTCCATTATGAGCTTCCTAAGATCACCTTTGGGAACAACGAGTCTGTCCTCGAAGAACAAGGTATCTCTCTCATCAACACGGAAGCACTTATATTTTGGAGTGCCCTTTGCAATCCCATGTTTCACCTTCTTCACCATGGTATCACTGAGCTGGGCCTCACGGACTTGATCTTCCAAGGTAGGAGCAATTTGGAGATTTGCAAGAAAACCCTGCGGAACAACTTGAAGGTTGAGCTTCCTGAAAGCTTCACAAAGCTCAGGCTGGTACGGCTTGATAAGAAGGCTGTTGCAATATGCCTTTCTGCTCAAAGCATCTGCAATCACATTCGCCTTGCCTGGAGTGTATTCAATGCTGGGATTGTACTCTTGGATCATTTCGACCCAACGAGTCTGGCGGAGGTTCAGATGCGGCTGTGTGAAGATGTACTTCAAGCTCTTGTGATCAGTGAAGATGTCGACCTTTCTGCCCAACAACAGATGTCTCCACGTAATCAGAGCATGTACCACAGCTGCTAGCTCGAGATCATGTGTGGGATAGTTCTTCTCACTGGGCTTGAGCTGCCGAGAAGTATATGCCACAATTCTCTTATCTTGCATAAGCACACCACCAAGACCTTGAAGAGAAGCATCGCAGAATACTTCATAGGGCTTGGTTTCATCCGGAGGAGTCAGAACTGGAGCAGAGACAAGCTTCTCTTTGAGGGTTTTGAATGCAACTTCGCATTCAGGAGACCAAAAGTATTTGACATTCTTCTGAAGCAGGTTGGAAAGAGGCTTGGCAATCTTGGAGAAGTTCTCCACAAACCTTCTGCAATAGCTGGCAAGACCCAGAAAACTGCGGAGCTGCTTGACGTTCTGAGGAGCTTCGCAGTTGACAATTGCTTCAACTTTCTCGGGATTAACCGCAATACCGTCAGCTGAGAAAATGTGGCCCAGGTACAAAACCTTATCGAGCCAGAACTCGCACTTGGAGAACTTGGCATAGAATTTATGCTCTCGGAGTCGATCAAGAACCAGACGCAAGTGCTTTTCGTGATCTTCTTCATTCTTGGAAAACACCAGAATATCATCCAGATACACAAGCACAAATTCGCCAGTATAGGGGTTGAAGATGTAATGCATCATCCTTGAAAAGATAGGAGGAGCATTGGCGAGACCGAAGGACATGACGGTATACTCGTATGAACCGTAGCTCGTTCTGAAGGCCGTCTTGGGAATGTCTTCCTCGCGAATGCGAATTTGATGATAGCCCATTCGGAGGTCAAGCTTAGAGAACACTTTAGCTCCTTTGAGCTGCTCAAAGAGTTCGTTGATGTTGGGGAGCGGATACTTGTTCTTAATCGTCTTCTTGTTCAATGGCCGGTAGTCAACACAGAGACGCTCCGTGCCATCTTTCTTCTTGACAAACAAGACACCACAGCCCCACGGAGATGTACTCGGTCTGATGAGACCCATAATCTCCTGCTTATCAAGCTGCTTCTTCAATTCCTTCAATTCATCCGGAGAGAGCTTGTATGGACGCCGACAAGCAGGCTCAGTGCCCGGCTCGAGTTCAATGACAAACTCCACCTGACGGTGTGGAGGCATGCCTGGAAGTTCTTCTGGAAAGACGTCTTGATATTCGTTCACCACTGGAATTTGCTCTATGGCATTAATTTCGCCCTTATCATTAAGAGAGAAAAGCCGGATAGTATTATCCCTGGAGGCGAAGATAATCACATCTTCATCAGAATGAGTCAACTTGACTTCCTTTTGAGCACAATCAATGTGAGCATCATGCTGAGAAAGCCAATCCATTCCGAGAATGAGGTCGATGTCAGAATGACCAAGAACCACCGGAGAAGCCAAAAATCGATAATCACCCATGCGAATAGACACATCCGGAACATGCACCCGAGAGGTCATTTGCAAACCAGGAGAAATAATGCTCAACGGCTTCGGCATCACTTGAGTGACAAATTCATGCTTAGCAACAAAAGGTCTTGAAATGAAGGACAAAGATGCACCCGAATCAAACAATACTTTTGCTGGAAAAGAGTTCACTGAGAGGTTACCCAAAATGACATCAGAAGAGTTCTCCGCTTCAGCTGCACTCATCAGATTGACCCTTGCAGACTTTGGATCATGCTTGACAATAGCTGAACTCATAGGTGGAGGAGGAGGAAGACGCTTCGGATTCGGACATCTGTTGGCATAATGACCCTTCTGGCCACACTTGTTGCACACCACTTCAGAGAGAGGACGGAAATGAGAGCCACTGGACTTGGAGCCTTGAGACTGAAACTGCTTCTTCGACTGGTTGCTCGGGTTGGGTGGGTGGGAGAAACCACGACCACTAGAGTTCTTGTTGTTGGAGTTGTTGTATGGAGCTCGAATCACTGGAGGAGGAGGAAGCCAGAATTTCTGTTGTTTCGCAGCCAACTGAGACGATGAGGAAGAGTGAACAGCATCTCGAATTCTCTTCTTAGAAGCCTCCATCTTAAGCTGAGCTGCTTCTTGTTTCAAAGCCATGTTATAGAACTTATCGAATTCATCTGGCTCGAACAAAGTGAGAGCAAGCTGAAGTTCATCTTTGAGACCTCCACGGAACTGATAGATTTTACTCTTTGCATCAGGAATGTCTTGCTTTGCATAGCGAGCGAGGTTTTGGAACTTGACATTATACTGATAGACTGACATGGAGCCCTGCTTGAGGTTGCGGAATTTCTCACGCATACCCTCGATGACACTTGTAGGAATGTGATGCGAGCGAAAATCCTTGCAGAAATTCTCCCAAGAGATCACTTGACCCGGCCTTGAGTCTTTGTACTGCTGCCACCAGTCAGCTGCATGATCTTTCAGTTGGAAGGCTGCAAACTTCACATAGTCATCTTCTTTCACGTTACTGCACTCAAAATGCTTCTTTATGTCGGTTAGCCAATCTTCAGCATCAAGAGGGTCGACACAGTAACTGAAAGCTTTAGGATTGTTGGCCAAGAACTGATTGAGGGTAGCATGGTACTGCTGGAAGAAGTTCCTTGATTCCCTGGAACACCCTGATTAGCTTGATTAGCTTGATTAGCTTGCATCAGATGCATCATCTGCATCATCAACTGAGTGTTCTGGGCAGTAGTCTGCATAATTGCTCTCCAAGCCTCAGGCGGAGGAGGAGGGGAAGGAGGATGCTCTCGGGCCTCTTCCACCTCTGGGTTAGCGTTCGAAACCTTTTTCGGAGCCATCCTGTAAGAGATGACCACGAATCAGCAATTGATTGACAAAAGGTATAGCTGAATCAATGGAATGAATTGCAACAAGTCTTCACAATAATCATTCGAACAATAAGAACGAATGAAATCATCCGAACAAGAGGAACGAATGATATTCTCAGTTAAATGATAACATCAGTCTTCACGAGAAGCCACATAGGGAACAAAAGGATAAAATAAGAAAAACAACAAGGTACGGAAAGGAACAAACACAAGAGAGGAGTTTCGTTCTAACATCTTTGTGCTGAAAGCATATGAACGCGTTACGAAAAGGTTTTGCAATCCCCGGATCAGCATAGCCAAGGACCCTTTAAGATGCAACTCCTGATAGTAACATCGGTCATATAACCCCTTCACTCAATGTCGAACCCCGAACTCACTAACCTGCATTCGTTGGAAGAATGCCTATGATCTACTGGATAAAACCCACCTATAGTTTTCCGAAAGATTCCAGTTATGCAATCAGGTGTTGGGGATACACGGGAAGCACCGCGCAATCAACTCTAACCTACATCCAGGTGTATCCATCCTTCAACACATAACCAGTCTTTCTCGGAAACTGTGTACCTCGAACCTTCGAAAAGCATCCACTATAACAAGCTATGGCAATACTCCCGAACTACCTCCCCAGTACTGGGTGATGTCGGGGTTATCTTGCCACTGGCCGTATAGGGGAGATTTTCGATGTCGGCCGTCTTAAGTATTTAGTACTGTCGCGATATGCTTGTTACAATGATACCCCGAAGCTCAACTCCTCGGTAACAGGAGGCATCGGGAACAATATCCTTGTCACAAGAACATCGAAACAATCCCAGAATACTCGCGGGATTCCTAAAAAAAATTTGTGCAAGTTTTGAAGATAGGAGAGACAAGAGTATACGTCAGGAGTCCTCACCAGAGAGAAAGGGGATGAGAAGCAAAGAAATCCTACTCTCCGATATAATATAGGACTCAAAAAGTTTTTAGTGTGTGCCTAGACTCAACCGTCAACGGTTCGATCAAACAGTGGGGGCTCCTAGGTCGGAGAAGGCTCTGAATACCAACTTGTAATGCCCAGGATGGAGTTATACCTCCTACGTGTCGAGGCACGACTTAAAGGCATAAATCCATCCTAGAATGATCTCAAGTTTGGTAATCTTTGCACAACTCATGTAAAAGAGGGGATAGTAAACTGAAAATAGTTGGCTTACACTCGCCACGTCACAGAATTACAGTACAAGTCTCAAACATCATACATTAAGAGCACTACAACCCTCTAAGGGCAAAAGCCAAAAGTCAAAGTACCAAACTCAGATAAATAAACCACAGGCGGATCGAATCCTAGTAAGAGACTCCACTACTGATCGTCTGGGTAGCGCACATAGTACCGACTACGCTCCTCGTCGTACTCCCAATCCAGCTCGGTGCCATCACCTGGATAGCTCACAGCTGGACCTGCATCTGGTGTGTGAAGTAACTGTGAGCCACAGAGGACTCAGCAATCCCGTTCCCGGGTAACAGAACTATATAAGCCTTTAGGTGAGGGAAAGGCTGAAGAAAAAAATAAGTCTGCAGCAGCAACTAGCATCTAGCTTACGTAAGTGAGAGCGAGAAGAGAAGGCATCGGCGAGAAGTGATCACGAAGTGATCCTAGCTACAAGCTCCACAATCATAACCCCTCCGTGTTCAACTCCCGAATCCCTATTCGGAAATTGACAGTCACGGAACACACGCTGGTAGTGTATTAGTAACATTGTGTCAAGTTTTCTACAGCCGGAATTAACAAGCTCCCATCTGCCACATAACCGCGGGCACGGCTTTCGAAAGTTCAAACCCTGCAGGGGTGTTCCAACTTGACCCATTACAAGCCCACGATCCGCGGAGTCGCAACTCCAAAGTGGGAAGACCCGAGTTTCCTCGGAATCCCGTGCTCAAGATATACCGAGCTAAGGTAAGGCTAATCCAGCAAATCCTCCCGGCGTGTCGACACCCTGATAGTAGCCGCGCGTATCTAGGTCTCAGGACACGTCCGGATGAGCAGTACGTACAGATACCGAAGATCCCAGCGAACCGGGTGGTATCCGCAAGTGGCTCTAGTTTGGACCAACACTCAAGTCGAGCACTGGCCCAGGGGGTTGAATTAATTAAGCCTCGGGTTAATTACTCCCTCGGAAAGTTTTAGTTGTTTAGGCAAATAGTACCAAGGTTGGGACTTGCTGGAAAAGACTTAGCACTTAGCGGTTTATCGAGGGGGTCCCATACACCCCAACCGTGTTAGGAACGCATAATCAAGGAACATAATACCGGCTTATACGGATCCTAACGGCATGAGTGGAACAAATCACCAAGCAAAAGGCTTAGCCTTCCACCCTTGCCAATATATAGATGATTTCATTTTAAGCATTTATATAGTGTGATATAACCCAACCAAACTTCAACATGAAGCAAGCATCTTCGATCTTCACCTGCAACTAGCAACGCTATAAGAAGGGCTGAGCGAAGCGTACTTAGCCAAGCAACGGTTTGCATAGGCAGGTTGGTTAAACATGGCGATTGGTTACAAGTAGGAGGCTGACAAGAAGAACATGGGCATCGAGGCAAAACTATAGATCGAGACTACTAGCAATAGGCAAAGATAGTAATGTTATCGGGGTTCGGTCATCTTGCTTGAAGAGAAGTCGTTCAGATCGTAAGAAGGGTCCTCGTGCTCAACCTCGTTGGAAACCTCGTGCTCAACTTCGTACCCGGTCTCAGCTTCCGGCTCTAAATAAAACAATCACACCAAGCACCAATCAACAAGATGCAATGCGCACTCGAAAAACATGAATGCATGATGGATGCACTAAGGATGCACACGGAGCACGGAAAATATCACTCAAGCAAATCACCTCAAAACATGATAACAAACTGATATTATTAATTTACACAGAAAATCAATCAAGTTTGATATAAGAATCACTGAAATCGGAGTTACGGGCTAAAAGTTATGCCCGAAACAAGATTTGAGCGAAAGCTGAAAATTACAGCAACATAGCATCTTTAGAGCTCAAAATAATTAAGCTACAGCACCCACAAAGCATGGCAAAGGACTTGAACACAAACTAGACATATAGTACAGCAACTAAGTCCAAAGTGCACCCCCAACGGAGCCACGGATCAATAGCAATGATCTTGGACATATTGAACTTTACAATAAAATTCTGGTAGCAGAATTTTATTGAAACTTTAGAGCAAAAGATAAACATGCTACAGCCACTTTAATGGACATGTGAGGACATGGATGGAAAAACAACAATATATACTAAAAGGAACAATCAAAATCCACTCCAAAACTAACATGCTTTGTCCTAGAACATCACACGAACATGGCATCGGAACGTTACAGATTTCAGACTTAGTGAAAAATCACTAAGTCCTAAAACAGCAATAACATCATAGCATACAAAAGAGCATGTTTAAGTCACCTCGAAACTAAACATGGCAAAGGGTAAGCACCTCATCAAAGTGCACATGAAGGTGAACCCGAAACACACAAGCATGCTTCATAGAGGTGAACACAACGATTGCAACGAGCTCAACAAGATGGCATTTCATAACAAGTGAAAACACCTCATATGAACATGGCACTTTGCAATGATGATAACAAGGCAATAATAAATCTACCATGCAACCTATCACATACAACACGTAGTTCGTGGCAAGACGAACACGTGGACATGTCATTTGCTTCACTTGGACAAACGAGCTAAAAGATATCACATGGCAAAGGTGGCATGAAAATAACACATAACAGCAGTTTATATCATGATGCACTCTTGCAACAGCAAAACAAGCCCCTATATGATCTCTAACATGCATGACAACAACAGGTAAAACGTAGAGCACATCTCCACGAACGTCTGGACATATCACACGCGCAAAACGGAGCATCACAGTAAAAGATATGCATGTTTGAAAAGTGCATCACAGATTAAACAGAACAGGGACTTAGTAGATCTAGGGGTTCAACCTTCTCACAGATCAGATCTGAGGAAAAGAAGATGGGCCGGCGGCGGCGAATCTGGCCCAGCGACCGGATCTGGGCCCGCGGCGGCGAGGCGGGGAAGCGGCGGCCCGGAGCCTCGGCGAGCTGGCCCGCGCGAGGAGGCTCTGCGCGGTGCGGCCCGGGGCTACGAGCGCTGGTGCGGCGGCGGCCCACCGTGGAGCGGGGCGGCGGCCCGCGCGAGGAAGCCTGCTCGGCGGAGAGGCGGGCCGGCCTGGGTGGTGGTCCCCTGGGCCGCTGCGGGAGGAGCTGGCCCGGCGACGCTCGGTGCAGAGCGGGTAGGCGGCGAGGCCTGGAGCGGAGGCGATAGGAGGCGGGAGGCGGCCTGCAGCGATGGGCCTCGCGGGCCTGGCGCCTGCAGATCCGGCGATGTGGGGACCTGGGGTCGGTGTACGGGCCGCGGGACTGCGACGCGGTCGCCTGGTGCGGTGCGAGGCCCGAGCGGCTGAGCGACGATGCGGCTGGCGCGTTGACTCGCGCGCGCTTCGAGGGGATCCCGGCGGCGGGCTGCTGCTTCGATGGATCCTCGGGATCCAGGAAGAACAGAGGGAGGAAAAAAATTAGGATCTGGTCTGATCTGAAATGAAAGGAAAAAAAATAGAGGGGAAGGGGGAAGAAGAAGGGGACATGCCAAAATAGACTAGGGTCTATTATATAGCAGTTTTTAGGGTTAGGAGGAGTTTTAGGGGCGCTAGGAGCCCTCCGATCGCGATCCGACGGATCCGATCGCGGGGATAGATTTAAAAGGCCTAGACGGAGATAAAAGAATGCAGCAGGGGTGTTTCCGGGACATGAAGTGAAGGCACTTTGGACCCACACGGACAACGGATGGAAAAGTCAACGGAGTCCAAACGAGACGAGATTTGAGAGGCGGGTTGCACACAACAAAACAACAACACAGACAACAACCTCGCGACACACCGGTAACGTAAAACGCCCGAACAACAAAGTAGGCCTACGGGACGTCACGGACACGTGAGGGAGCTCCGGAACGCGAAACGGACAACGGGAAGGGACACGCGGAACCGGATGCAACCCACAACACAAATGCAATGCAATGCACATGTCTACATGATATGAATGAATGCCACACACTCACACAACAAAACGACGAAAACCCGAAAGACAAGAACCCGTAATGGAAATAGATGAAGCCGGAGATATATTATATACCCAAAAGGGAAAGTATTACATCCGGGGCATTACAAGGGGGTAGAAGGCTTGGGGGAGGGGGCAACCACGGCGGCGGCGGAGTTCGGCTCGGCATCGGCCATCGCTGGGGAAGGCGGTGCGGGGCGGGGCTGTTGGGCCTGGCTCGGCTGGGCTTCGGCCCAGTCGGGTCGGGTCCTCTATTTTTTTTATAATTAACGCCGGTGCTAAGAAAAAGAAATCTAGAAAATAAAATAAAATCTAAAAATTGCCAAAACAAATTTTCACCGTCTAAATGGAATATTTAGAACAAGATGAACATTTTCTTGGCACTAAAATGCAATCTTTAAAACATGCAATTTTTCCTAATCCAAATAAACTCCAAATAAAACTTGTTTGATTTTTCTATTAAAATCCTCCGTATTTCTTTATTTTTGGGAGAGTCATTTTACTCCCTCTCTCATATATTTATGATAGAAATACTTGAAGATAAATAGATAAAATCAAATGATCCTATTTTCCAAAATTTGAGAAACCTCAAATATGAAAATATTGAAATCCCCAACTCTCTCCGAGGGTCCTTGAGTTGCTTAGGATTTTCTTGGATCACCAAAAGCAAGAAAATAAGATATGCATAATGATCTAATGTATAACATTCCAAATTGAAAATTTGGGATGTTACATGGGGGCCCTGGGGGTCGACCTTATCCCCCAGGCGCACTACAGCGGCGCGGGGCTGCGAGGTGGTGCTGTGGAGACTGCGGGCGGCGTCGGTTGTGTGTGCGCGCGTGGTCGGTTGAACAGGGCGGAGGGGAAGATTACAGGGGAGTGGGGGCCAGGCTGCTGGGCCGGTTTATGGCCAGATGGGCCACGACCCAGGGGGAGCAGGGCAGTTTTCCCCTTTTGCCTTTTCCTTTTGAAATCCTTCTATTATTTTCTATTTTCCCTTTTGTTTCGATCCATTTTAGTTTTATTAATTATAAATATTGCACTATAATTAGTGTTGTAAAATCTACCACTGTCAGAAAAGTTTGGACCTTTAGATTAATTAGTTAGAATATTTTACTATTTATAAAGTAGGTAAATTATAGTTTAAGCCTCTCGTTTAATTTTTTTAGTGTATTTAAATATTTTATAAAATGTTGGTTCACCACCAATGTTACCAGAACAATATTTTCTAGGGGATGAACATTTTAGTTTTGACATTTGAAAACTTTTATAGTTTGACTTGAATTTAAATTTGAATTTAAACGGGGTTTGAATCAACGCGAGTTTATCAAAAGTAAATGTGGTGATGTGGCATCATTAACAAAGGATTAATGTAGCTTAATTATCCGAGCGTCATAATTCTCCTCCACTACAAGAAAGTGTCATTGGTTGCGAAATTAAGAGATGGAGTAAGGTGGAAAGTTCTGGTTGCGAAATTGTAACGGTTCTTCCCGATCTTGGTTGCTCTTCTTGAAGAGGTCGATACACTACGTTGATGTCCTCATTTCTCTGCTCCTGGTCGTCACGATGAAGTTGTCATCCTTTCTTCGGAGTCTTCATCGTACTTACGAATAGGTAAGGGACAGCTTGGCAATGATAGGATGATATAAGGGGTAGTCATATGGGATTATCCCATGAATGAACTTATGAGTATATCTCGAGTTGAACAAATGAAACACATCGAGAGCAAGAAGGTACAATAAGAAGTTTTGAGCATATAGATAATCGTCCGATGTATGAAACAATGTGAAAAGGGGTTTAGAGCGATGAGAATAAGTATTGCGTCTGATACCAGAATAGATCACTAGGAATGTGTCTTGTGAATTACATACGAAGCCAAGCTCGAGGATTAACTTTGGAACAGGGGTGTATCAGAGAGTCAGGTTTCGATCATGTGGAACTGTGGGTTATGGACCCACCATGTGGGTTAAAAGTAGGAGGAGCGGTGACATATTGCATGGTTATGATAGCAAGGAACGTCACAGGATAGCCTGTTAGTTATGTCGTCAACAACGTTGGTACCAAGGACGAGGGACTGCTAATTATTGAGCTTGCGTTGGTTTTCCCTTGAAGAGGAAAGGGTGATGCAGCAAAGTAGAGTAAGTATTTCCCTCAGTTTGAGAACCAAGGTATCAATCCAGTAGGCAACAATGCACAAGTCGTCGAATACCTGCACAAACAAACAACAACTTGCACCCAACGTGATAAAGGGGTTGTCAGTCCCTTCACGGTTACTTGTAAAAGTGAGATCTGATAGAAACAGATAAACGGTAAAGTAAATATTTTTGGTATTTTTGGTTTATATATCAGAAAGTAAACGATTGCAAAAAGATTAAATAGGAAACTAATATTGTAGATCAAAAACTTATATGATGGAAAATAGACCCGAAGGCCATATGTTTCACTAGAAGCTTCTCTCAAGATAGCAAATATTACGGTGGGTGAACAAATTACTGTCGAGCAATGATAGAAAAGTGCATAATTATGACAATATCTAGGCAATGATCATGAATATAGACATCACGTCCGTGTCAAGTAGACCGACTCCTGCCCGCATCTACAACAATTACTCCACACATCGACAGACTCCTGCCTGCATCTAGAGTATTAAGTTCATGAAGAACAGAGTAACGCTTTAAGTAAGATGACATGATGTAGCGGAATTAAATCAAGCAATATGATGAAAACCCATCTTGTTATCCTCGATGGTAGCAATATAATACATGTCTCGTCCCCTTCTGTCACTGGGTGAAAGCACCGCAAGATTGAACCCAAAGCAAAGCACTTCTCCGATTTTAAGAAAAATCAATCTAGTTGGCCAAACCAAACCGAAAGTTTGAAGAGAATTACTAAGATATCAAATCATGCATAATAGAATTCACAGAAGATTCAAATAACATTCATAGATAAGCTGATCATAAATCCAACAATTCATCGGATCTCGACAAACACACCGCAAAAGAAGATTACATCAGATAGATCTCCAAGAACATCAAGGAGAACATGGTATTGAGAATCAAAGAGAGAGAAGAAGCCATCTAGGTACTAGCTATGGACCCTTAGGTCTGTGGTAAACTACTCACGCTTCATCAGAAGGGCAATAGGGTTGATGTACATGCCCTCCGTGGTCGAATCCCCCTCTGGTGGAGTACCAAAAAAGGCCTCCAGATGGGATATCACGGATACAGAAGGTTATAGCAGTGAAAAGTGGTTTCGTCTCCTCCTCTGGGGTTAGTGGAATATATGTGAATATATAGGCGGAAGAAATAGGTCGGTGGAGTCCTGAGGGGCCCACAAGGGTGGGGGCACGCCTAACCCCCTGGGCGCACCCTCCCCCCCTTGTCGCTGCCTTATGGCTCTTCTGACTTGGTTCTCAAGTCTCCTGGGTGTCTTCTGGTCCAATAAAAATCAGCGTAAAATTTCATTCTGTTTGGACTCCATTTGATATTCTTTTTCTGCGAAACTCAAAAAGAAGAAAAAAACAGAAAATGGCACCGGACCCTCGGTTAATAGGTTAGTCCCAAAAATAATATAAAATAGCATAATAATGCATATAAAACATCCAAAACAGATAATATAATAGCATGGTACAATCAAGCATCCCCAAGCTTAATTCCTGCTCGTCCTTCAGTAGGTAAATGATAAAAACAAAAAAATTGATGTGGAATGCTACCCAACATATTTATCAAAATAATTTTTTTATATTGTGGCATGAATGTTCAGATCCATAAGACTCAAAACAAAAGTTTATCAATATCAAAAAAATAATACTTCAAGCATACTAAAAGCAATCTACAAAGCTTCAAAAAATAACATGGCTAAAGAAAGTTATCCGTACAAAATCATATAGTCTTTTATGCTCCCTCTTCTTAACACAAAGTATAAATCATGCCCATCCCAGTGTCAATCAAGCAATTGTTTTCATAGTTTAACATTCTTCAACCTTTTCAAATCTTCACGCAATACATGAGTGTGACCCATGGACATAGCACTATGGGTGGAATAGAAGGCAGTGATAGACAAAAGGAGGAAGAAAGTCTCACATCAACTAGGCAAATCAATGGAGTATGGAGATGTCCATCAATTGA
>LR738715.1:556424879-556451121 GCA_902687465.1 Secale cereale | reverse complement strand
ATATATATATATATATATTTTGCGTATAAGTAAGCAAGCATTTGGCCATTCTGTAGCTCAATTAAAATATTTGGTCATTTTGTAGCTCAACTAAAGTCTTAGCAAGCATAATGAATTGCAGAGGGATTCATACAAACCTACTACAACAAGCAAAGCCATGCAATCATTAGCCTCATATAAACTAGATTGTGAGCCTCATGGAATAATAGTTGGTTAATAGACTTCAAAACTTTAGGCACACTTCACGAGAGTAATTAAATGGTAAGGCCTTTAATTATGTAAACTAATAGTTCTACAAGTACTCAACATCACACATCATTGTTTGGGCATCTCATTAATTGAGGACAAATAAAGAAATTGAAAAGAGCAATTTAACTATGCCTAAAACAAACAAGCAATTGAATTGTTGAGTTGGAAGTATGCATACATGCACGCCTCAATAACATCCATGGCGTAGCTACATTTCTCTACTCTCTACTCTTATAGAAACGGAGTTGGTGATGATAGTTTGCCTGCCATCCTACAACATAGGCCGTCTGTCGGTGTACTAGAGTAGGGGTACCCTAGTATCCCGAACTTGTGCACGGGCAGTCGCAACATCCCGCGGCAAGGCTTGCCGGGTGACCGCCAAGGTCCTCCGTGGTTCCTTTGGAGCCATTCAAGAACAAGGTATTCAAGACAAGGAGACAAGGCCCCGGCAAGAGGAGCTTGCCGGGAAGGCCAACCAAGGCATCTCAAGGAACTTGCTGCGACGCGCCACGCGTCCCGGCAAGGCCCGGTGAGCGACGAGCTCCCGGACACGACAAGACAACGACCGCGGCAAGGTGCTTGCCGCGGCAAGCTACCACTCTGTACCCGCGCTCCAGCACATCCACCAACGTGTCGCTCTAGAACCCTTCCAGGCGTACGTGGCGGGAGGCTGTGCAGCCAGCGGTGCGCGGTGGCAGGCGGTGCTGACAAGATTGCCATCGTGGCGAGCGGTGGCGTCCCTGGCGGTCCCTTTTGCACTATTTGGGCGACGCAGATGGGCATTCAATGCCCTTGTCCCCTGCCGTCAGAGTTAGGTATGATACATTGTTACAGGTAGTTGTACCAACCGTAACACCTTTCCATTTTTACCCTTGTCTACGTTGCCACCTGTCGGTGACCCCTTGAGCATATAAAAGGAGGCCCATGCGCAACGTAGAGGAGGGGAGGAGAACACTCACGCTCGGTCTCGTTAGCTACTGGTGTGTACTGTAGCACCCAGCGCTCTCGAGCAAGAACTCAATAAAACCACAAAGCAGGAGTAGGGTTTTACGCATCCGTGTGGCCCGAACCTGGGTAAACGGCTCGTGTGTTTCGCCTCGATCCGCTCTTCGTGCGATCTTCGCCCCCGCCGAACCGAAAGGGGCTCGGTCCGCCGGTCCCATAGGTGCTCGTGGATTCGTTCCCCGACATCTTTGGCGCGCCAGGTAGGGGGAGCGTCGAGGTTGTGTGAACCTGATCCGGCGTTCACATGAGCTAGATCTTCATCGTCTTCATCGACATGCCGCCGAAGAAGAAGGCTTCGGAGGCGGCTGCTCCGTCCGCGCCGAACCCACCACCGCCGGAGCAAACGGCTGGTGGGGTAGACGCCGGCGGAAGAACGGGCGTCGACGAGGGAGCTCACGGTGCTGCCAGGTCCAAGGACAAGGCTATGCTGCCCATCGGCGGCGTAGTCGGCTCCCACAACGACCGGGCGCACTCCAAGACCTCGGCGTTCGTACATGCACCGCGCCCATCTCAGGAGGCGCGGGACCAACAGCGTCATGGTACTCACGGTACCATACGTTTGCTGGACCAAGATCGAGCTGGTGGATCTCGGAGTGCCCTAGACCAGCATGCACGCCAACATGCTGGCACGAGCGAGGCACAGTCGCTTGGAAGGGATACTGCTCCTTCTAACATAGTTAGAAGTCCGAGCATATCCTGCTCCTCACACCATTCGCCACCGCCACCCACCACTTCAGCAGAAGCTTTGGCGCGAGCTCAACTGCTCCTGGATTACCCTCCAACGGCAGACAAGATCGACGACTGGAGGGCCACCATTCAGAGTCTCATCGGCTTCGCCAACGGTGACACTCCACGGCAGCCGAGTACATCGTAGCTGCGGCAAGTCAGCCAGGCGCGAGCCGGTGGCGACAAGACCGGTGGGGTTGCAACCGCCGTGCACTCTCCGCCCCGAAGACCAAGATCGCCGACTCGCCAGATCCACCTCGACAGCGACTCCACCGCGTCATCAGATCCACGAGCTCGTCGCGATCAACACCAAGTTCTTCACGAACGACAGCAAGAAGACGCTCGTACTCGCATCGAGCCCCTGAGAGAAGCGCGGCGTCAATCGGACCAGCGCGCTGGGCCCTCTGTCGACATGCATGCGCCAGGGGAACCAGGCGACTTGTTGTACGTGGTAGGTTGCCCTGCGTTTACTCGTGAGCTGCGGCAAGTCCAGTGGCCCAGCAAGAAGATTTTCAAGCCAGACGTACCAGAGAAGTACGACGGCAAGTCGCATCCGTCGGAGTTCCTCAGCTTCTACACCATCGTGGTGCAAGCTGCCGGGGGGCGGGACGACAAGATCCTTGCCAACTACTTCCCGCTGGTGCTCAAGCCCAACGTCAGGTCCTGGCTCATGCATTGCCGGACAACTCCATATCCTACTGGGCAGACCTATGCCATCAGTTTGTCGGCGCCTTTACAGGCGGCCACAAACCTCATGGCCAAGAGAGTGACCTTCATCTGCTCGCCCAAAAGGAAGGAGAGCCCCTGCGCAAGTACATTCAAGGATTCAGCCGTGTACAGCACAACATCCCAGATGTCCACCCTGCCGCGGTCATCAGCGCGTTCCATCAGAACGTGCGTAACCGCAGGATGCGGGAGGAGATGGCGATGTGCAAGATCAGAGACGTCAGTAAGTTGTATGCCTTGGCCGACAAGTGTGCGCGCGCTGAGGAAGGGAGGAAACTCCCCGGAGAGAATACAGGAGCAGGAGGATCTGACAGCGAGGATGCTGCCCCGGCAAAGAAAAACCGGCGGCGGAACAACAGGAAGAAGAAAGGCAAAGATGTGCTAGTCATTGAGCAGTCCGGCAATGAAGGTGGCGCCAAGAAAGCCAAAGCTGGTAGCTCCGGCAAGGAGATTGCCGCATGCACCAACTGCTAGGCTGTGGCGGTCGCCGATAAGCAGGACGGCACCGACAAGCAGTACTGCAAGATCCACCGCACCAAGGGCCATGACCTCCAGAGCTGCAAGAAGGTCGAGCAGCTTGTCGAGCAGCAAAAGGCTGAATACGAGCGACGCGACAAGGAGAAGGCCCAAGGAGGTGCTGGAGGATCCGGCAAGAAGCGCGCCGGACGGGGAGGACGCCGCGGCAAGGCCAAGCAGCGGCAAGGAGACAGACCTCCCCTCGGCCGCGACAAGGATGAAGATGACGACAACGATGAAGACATGGATGATGTTGAGACCAGTGAGCAGGAGTTCCAAAAAGCCACAGAGGTCTTGTGCGTTGACGGCGGTGCTTCTCTGCATACTTCACACCGCCAACTCAAGCAGTGGGTGCGGGAAGTCAATGCGGCAGAACCACAGGTCGAGTCACGCAAGCTTCTGAAATGGTCCAGCACGCCTATCATCTTTGATAATGAGGACCACCCTGATCGCACAACTGCGGTCGGGTGCTTGCCGATGTTGGTTTCACCAACTATCCGCAACCTCAAGGTCACTAAGATGCTAGTTGACGGCGGGGCCGGCTTGAACCTGATCTCCTCCGCTGCACTCCAGAAACTCCAGATCCCTGACAGCGAGCTCGAAGAGATCGGCACATTCCAAGGAATCAACCCGGGAAGGAGCAATCCGAAGGGGAAGATCACGTTGCCGGTGACATTTGGCAGTGAGTTGAACTTCAGGACTGAGAGGGTCACTTTTGACGTCGCCGATTTTCCATTGCCTTACAATGGGATACTCGGCCGTCCAGCACTCGCCAAGTTCATGGCAGCCTCTCACTACGCATACAACCCGGGAAGGAGCAATCCGAAGGGGAAGATGCCAGGCCCGACAAGTGTCATCTCTGTCCCTGGCGACAAGAAGGATGCTCTTATCTGCGCCGACAAGATCTACCGGGAAGCGGCAGCCGCAACAGATCGCAAGTCACCTACCGTTGAAGCTCCCGGGGGGAAGAAGAAGACCAAGTCTGGCAAGAGTTCTGATGCCCACTCCGGCAAGCGCACCTCTTCAGAGTGCTGCGCTACCGTCGAGGACGCACCATCGAGCTCCACCGGCAAGCGTAAGAAGGCAATGGCAGCTCCGCCAGAGACCAAGAAGGTGTCCGCCAAGGAGGACGGCACTGGTGGTACCTTCACCATCAGTGCCACTCTTGACCCTAAATAGGAAAGCGCGCTCATTGCTTTCCTGCGAGCGAACGTCGACGTGTTTGCGTGGTAACCGTCTAACATCCCGGGTGTTCACAGGAAAGTAATTGAGCACCATCTCGCCGTCTGTCCTCATGCGCGGCCCGTCAAACAGAAGGTCAGGAAGCAAGCAGTGGAGCGCCAAGAATTCATCGCAGAAGAGATCAAGAAGTTGGAAGCAGCAGGCCTTGTCAGAGGAGTGCTCCATCCTACGTGGTTGGCCAATCCTGTAGTCGTGCGCAAGGCAAACGGGAAATGGAGGCTTTGTATTGACTTTACCGATGTTAATAAAGCTTTTCCCAAAGACCCATTTCCCTTGCCGCACATTGACCAGATTGTTGACTCCATGGCTGGATGTGACTTGCTTTCATTTCTTGACGCATACTCAGGATACCATCAGCCCTTCATGGCAGAAGAGGATGAGGAGAAGACCGCATTCATCACTCCATGTGGCACGTACTGTTTCATATGGATGCCTTTCGGTTTAAAGAATGCTGGTTCAACATTTGCAAGGGTAGTCCATGTCGCTTTTGAGCCACAAATACACAGAAATGTGGAAGCCTACATGGATGACATAGTGGTCAAGAGCAAGGACAAGGCAACTCTGATTCAAGATTTAGACGAGACCTTTGCAAATCTGCGCAAGATCAGCCTCAAGCTCAACCCCGAGAAGTGTGTGTTTGGAGTCCCTTCCGGCAAGCTTCTCGGGTTCTTCGTGTCTCAGCGGGGAATTGAAGCCAATCCCGACAAGATCAAGGCCATTGAGCAGATTGAAGCACCAAAGCGCGTCAAGGATGTACGAAGACTTGCCGTTTGCGTTGCTGCTCTCAGCAGGTTTATCTCTAGGTCTGCTGAGCGCGCCCTGTCATTTTTCAAAATATTGAAAAAGGCAGGTCCAATGAAATGGAGTCCGGGAGCAGAAGCTGCGCTGCAAGACTTGAAGAGATACCTGTCCTCCACTCCAACACTTGTCCCACCTAGGCCACAAGAGAAGTTGCTGCTGTATATAGCGGCAACCAATCAAGTGGTTAGTGTTGCGTTAGTAGCGGAGAGGGAGGCAGATGATGAGCCAGCAACCACGGCAGGCGCATCCAGCGACAAGCAGGGGGCTTCCCCGACAAGCTTTGGTCCCGACAAAGATGGATCTGCGCAGGCGCGCGAGGAGATACAAAAGAGAATGGTGCAGTGCCAAGTTTACTTTGTTAGTTCCCTTCTGCAGGGGGCTAGGTCAAGGTACTCTGGTGTGCAGAAATTGCTTTTCGGCCTTCTCATGGCCTCGAGAAAGCTGCGCCATTACTTCCAAGCACATGAGATTACAGTTGTCACTCGTTTTCCGCTGAAGAGGATACTGCAGAATCCAGAAGCAACAGTGTCGGGGGAAACTGTCCTCCCTCGAGCACCTATGGGACCGGAGCCCCTTCTACGTTGCGGTAAGGGAGCGGAGGGAGCACGAAGAGCGGATCGAGGAGCACACGCGGGCAGTTTACCCAGGTTCGGGCCACGCGGACACGTAAAACCCTACTCCTGCCTTGGTTGTATTGAGCTCGGGAGCTTGAAGAGCTACAGTGCTAGCTACACCGAGCGTGAGAGTTGCTTAGGATTCGAGCCCCCTCTACGTTGTGCATGGGCCTCCTTTTATAGCTCAAGGGGTCACCGACAGGTGTCAACGTAGAGGAGGGTAAAAACGTAACTTTGGTGGTAGTTGTAACAGTGCAGGAACAGTGCATGAACAGTGGATGAACAGTGGTCTTCACCTAACTTTGACAGTGGGGGACAAGGGCATTAAATGCCCGTCACCGTCGACCCCAAAAGCATCCGTCCATGCTTCTCCATTCGACACGGCGGTAGCCTCGTCACCGTGGATCGCCACCGTGTGCCCCAGGCTGCACAGCCTCCCGCCACGCGTCCCTGGAAGGGCCCTAGGGCGACGCGTGGACAGATGAGCGGGAGCGTGGGCACACCGCGTGGGTTTCCCCCGGCAAGCACCTTGCCCGGGGCCTTGACCTTGCCGGGCCCCGAAGCTTGTCGCTCCCCGGGCCCTGCCGGGGCGCATGCTGCGCCGAGGCGTTATTCCTGAGATGCTGTTTTCTGGTCTCCCTGGCAAGCTCCTCTTGCCAGGGTCTTGTGTTGATGTGATAATCTCGAGCTTGGTACGGCCTTCCCGGCAAGCTCCACTTGCCAGGGTCTTGGTCTTCTGACTTGTATACTTTGTTCTTGAGTGGCTTAATAAGGACCGGAAAGGTTTCCGGCAAGCACGTGGTAAACCCTGCCGCGGGAAGCTGCTACTGCCCGTGCACAAGTTGGGGTACTAAGGTACCCCTACCTTAGTACACCGACAGGAGCCCCCGGGCCTGGGCCACACACGGTGCCGAGCGCTGTTGGGCCAGGCCCAAAACAGTGCACGGGCACACGCGGCCCACGGCAAGCCGTAAATTCCCTTCCGCATCCGCCGCGCCCCTCCCTAACGGCACGCGTCGATTGCGGCGTCGTGGGAGAGATCGTGGCCTCGTTCTTTAATGGGAAATGCGGAGCGTCCCCCACTTCCCCCTTAAAAGCAGAGGAAGCAGGGGCAGTTTCCCTCCTTCGTCTTCATTGCATCTTCAACCTCCAGAAATCCTCCGCTGCCTCTTGCCTCCACCCCTCCCCCGCCGTCGAGCTCCTCACCTCTTTCCTCGCCGCCTCCGCCATGGCTCCGAAGAGCGAGAAGGCGAAAGCGGACAAGGCCAAGAAGGAGAAATCCGAGCAGGCGGCGAAGCTTGCCGCCCTGCAGAAGAGGAACGTGGTCTTCGCGCCGAGGCTCAGCTCAAGGGAGCTGCGGAACAAGTACTACCTCTTCTGGTCCGGGGAGACCAAAGCTCATCCCCGTACCAGAGCCTTCCCCGCCATCGCCAAAGATCTGTTTCCCGGCGGGTATTTCTTCCTTGCTGTCTTCTTCCACTGCGGATTGTGCCCTCCGTACTCGGAGTTTTTCTGTGACATTATGAACACATACAACCTCCACCTCCTAGACTTTACCCCCAACGCCATCCTTACGATGGTGGTTTTCGCACATCTGTGCGAAAACTATGTGGGGATCCATCCAAACGTAGCGCTCTTTCGCCATTTCTTTATGCCTAGAGTAGAGGCTGGCGCTCCCCTCTCCGGCGGCATCTCCTAGATCTTCCGGTTGAATAAGAAGGACTCATACCTGAAGGGAGAACTCCACGGCAAGTGGGAAGAATGGCGCGCAGATTGGTGTTGGGTGGTGGAGGACAAGCCGGAGCCCTTCACTGCGCCGCGCACAACTGCCATAGTGCGCGGGAGGGATTGGAGTGAACTGGCCCCGGAGGACAACAGACTCAGTATTGCCCTTGTTAGGATTATCCGTCTCCGGGCCGCCAATCTGACCATCGGAGAGGTTGGCGCAGATTTCCTCCGCCGCCGCATTGCCCCTTTACAAGAGAGGAAAAGGCCCGCCTGGGAATTTGGCAACGCGGCGGATATCATGAGGCTGCGCTGCGGATTGAACTTCAATTTCACCGCTTTGGAGCTGAAAGGAATGTTGCGAGAGCTCCTCAAGCATGACCCGGCGCATCCGGAGTGGTTCAGACCCGCCAAGGGAGTGGTGCCACTGTGCAACAGCACCGCCCGTGACTCCTTGCGCGCGATGATGCCGGAGTGCGACTCCCACGGCATCGTCCCCACTTGGATCCAGCCTCCGCCGGATGCCATTCTGAGCTTCTTTGATAACTTGGTTGAGACGCCCAAGAACTCCGATGAGAACAGAGGCCTCACCCGAGCCACCACGGCTCGGGATATAGCTTATATTGCTTCCCGGATGGAAGAGACCGCCGCAGCTGCGGCGGCAGGTGAGTTTGGATACACCGCGGACGACGCGGAGGCTGCAGACGCTGCGTGCCAAGCAGAGGAGGCAGAGATCCGCAGGCTGCTCAAGCTTCCGCCCGAGGAGTTTGCCGGGGTTCCTTCCCTAAGGCATGCCGGGATACCCGGGGTCATGAGCGAGGCCGCCGCAGGAAGCGGGGGCGCCGGAGGGAGCGTAGCCGCCGGAGGGAGCGGGACCGCCGGAGGGAGCGAAGCCGCCAGGCGTGGAGCTGGGCCCAGCGAGCCTGCCGGGGAGGAGGAGCAGGACGTCGAGGCCGATGAAGACACCGGCGGATCTCTGGGGCTCGACGACGATGCCTCCTCGTCCTCAGAGAACTCCCCGCCTCCGGCAAGTCCCACTCAAGCACCGAGGAAACGCCTCCGCAAGGCGGCTACAGCGACGAGGACGCAAGCGCCCCGACAGCAACCTGCTTGCCCGGCGACGCGCGCCACCAGAGCGAGCCAAGCCGCGACGGAGGCGCCCCGCGCACCAGCCGCGACGGAGGTGCCCCGCGCACCAGCGCCAAGCGGAGGGGGATCCTCCCGGAGGGGAGCGGCCGCTCCGCCTGCTCCTCGGGCCTCGGTATCAACGGAGGCTGGGTCTTCGCAGCCCCCAGCCCCGGAGACCGCCAAGCTCCCGAGGGAGCCTTCTCCTCCCGCTCCTCGCGCGGGAGCATCTCAGGTGGAGTTCGACTTCTCCGCCCTTAGCTCCGACGACGACGAGGAAGAGGAGTAAGTACTTGTAATTTGTAATTTCTTCGATTCTGTCTTGATCTTTCTTGATGATTCTGATCTTGTTCTTGCTTTGCTTTCAGGACCCTGGCCCAGCGGACGGCGAAGAGGGCCAAGATCCCTGTGGTCGAGGTCGAAGACGACTCGCCCGTCGCGGCGACAGGGGACGCGCCGGCGACAAACATGCCGGATCAACCCGCTGCTCCAAGGAGCAGCCCCCAGCGCAGCCCCCAGCGTAAGTCTGGTCTTGAGCTTTCTGCTCGTCGGGTGCGCTTGAGGTTTTTGCTTTGTACTAATATCTTGTTGCTTTGTTAGTCTTGTTTGTCTTGTGCAGAAGTGGAGCCGCAGCTGCAGGAGCGCCCGGAGACTGCCTCCGACGAGCCACAGGTTCCACCCTCCCCGCCAAGGGCGAACTCCCCGACGAGGGAGAACGCTCCGCCAAGGACGGGCACCCCGCCAAGGGCGGGCACCCCGCCAAGGGTGAGCAGCCCGACAAGGGTGGCCACCCCGCCAAGGGAGGGCACGGGCGGCCCTCCGCCAGCAGGGGCCACTGCTCCACCGCCAAGGGAGGACTCCCCGGCGAGGGAGCCTGTCGTCGACGAAGTTCGCGAAGGTAAGTCTTGTAGCTTCATCTTCTTGAACTTGTCTTTTTGAATATTTGCTTGATCTTTTCTTTCCTTTTTCTTCTGCTAGATCCTCCTGCGCCGGAGCGGATGGAGACTGAGGCCACCGGCGAGGAGGGCGCGCAAGGCGACGGCGGCAACGCCACTGCCGCTGAGGGCATGGCAGGAGCCGACGAGCCTGCCGCTGAGGAGACTGCCCCGGCCGCAGACGCCGCGGCTGGGGAGGAGGGCAGCGACCACACTGCTGGCCCGGAGGCAGCAGGAGCGTCAAGCGCTGCACCGGCCGCCGACCCCTCCGCCGCCAAGGAGCAGCCAGGGATCTATCTCGAGGCCCCCAATGGCGTCTTCATACAAGTCCCGTGGGGGTCCTCGTCGCGAGCCCCCGTGGAGGGAGAGACCTACGACAGAGAGGTCCTCGCCTCCGCGGGGTTGAAGATCGTTGAAGCGCCTGGCGGGAGCGACGAGCCGGAAGAGGAGAAGCTGCTTCGCCGGCTCCTGGCCCTTTACCGGGCCAGGCAGGCGAAGCTGGACTCCCGGGAAGCTCTTGCCGCCAAGGCTGGAGTGGACTTGGAGAAACGGGCCGCGGAGCTTCGCGCTGCCAACCAGGCCGCCCTCCGCAACTTGGCGGAGGAGTGGGAAGAGCTCGCCGGAGAGCAGCAAGCCTTTCTCCTGGAGAAGGCGGAGGCGGAAGAGCAACAGCGGCTGGACGCCGAAGAGCTGTCTCGGCGGGAGGGGGCGCTCAACCAGCGGAAGGTCGAGCTCGACGCCCATGACGACGAGCTCACCGCCCGGGAAGAGGCCATGAAAGAAGCAAAGGAAGCCGCAGCCGCCGCGGAAACCGCCAAGAGAGAACTGGAACTCAAGGTTGAGCAGCTGGAGCGGTACCTGAAGGCGAGTGAGGACAGGGTCACCGCGCTCAATGTGGAGCGGGAGAAGGACGTCCACACCAACTCTGACCTTCAGGTACGCCTCTCCAAGAAGGGCGACGAGCTTACCGCTGCCAAAGATTCAATCGCTGACTTGGAGTTGAAGGTCTCCACTTTAACTGATTCACTGGACGCCGCCCGGGATCGCGAGACGAAGCTGAAGGACGAGCTCCGCAAGGAACGAGGCCTGGTGGAGAGCGCCGCCACTTCAGCGAACAACTTCAGCCGGGCTGTGGAGCAGTGGACCGACGACTTGGTCGCTTCTGCTGCTAATATCGACAAGGAGTTGATGGCGCTGAGGGTGGAGCACCTCGTGTACTCTCCGGATCAGAATCTCCCCCACAGCGCCAAGTTAAGTCTTTTCTTCAGGGGAGTCGCACCGGCTCTTGCACGGCTGCAGGAGAAGCTCCCCGCGCAGCTGGCCGAGGAGTCGCGTCAGCTTTGTGCGGGTACCTTGGAGCGCGTCTTGACGAAGATTGTCTACCGCAACCCTGGCATCAATCTTGTGAACGTCCTCCGTAGCTTGCCGGAGGATGCGGATCTGGAGGCGTTGAAGGCCCAGGTCGCCCACATCGTCGCCAAGGTGAACAAGATCTCCAGGCGTGAAGGCGACCGCGTAGATTAGGCCTCTTTCTTTCTATTTCCTTTGCTGCTGCAAAGTGTGCCATGAACATGAATCTATTAGTCATTGCGACAAGTTATCTCTGTAATATATTATCTTATTTTTGAGCAATCAATGCGGTGTTATCTCCCTTGTTTTGGTCCTTCACTTTGTATGTTTTCTACCTTACGCTTTTTAGGGGACTTGCCGGCAAGGGGCCCTTCGCCGCGAGCGCTGAGTGCTGGGCTCTTAGCAGCCTGCTGGCAAAGGCCTTACCGGCAAGCAACCTTGCCGTAGCTAGTCGCAGCACACTTAGCTTGCTAAGCGAACTCGAAAACGAAACAAGGGCGCGACACTTGTCGCAGCTCACTTAAGTCATTGAGCGTGCTCGGAAACAAGGTAAGGGCGCGGCTAGCCACGGGTAGGTTCCTTCGCGCACAGGTTTTCCATACAAAGTGTGGTTGTTCAAGGAAGATAACTAAAATTCAAAAATTTGAACTGCTCAAATTCTGGTAACTTAGCTTTCATATATCGCTTGTTCCCCGACAAGGCTTCTCTTTCTTGAACATCACTTGGTTCATTCTCCACCTCCTTCCCCCCCGGCAAACTTGTGCGCGAGGAATGTTCCTTCTGCTTAAGAGGGAAAGAAAAAGAGGAGGAAAAAACAAGCATAGTGCCTCACGGCTTGCTAGTGCTTACCGGGGATGTGTATCGCACAAGGTGCCAAACAATGCATGCAAACAACCAAAGAAAAGCATGGAAATGGCAAATAGTACGAAGCACAAAAACTTTACTGATGCACGGGATCTTCGCCCGGCTTTGTACAAAGGTTTACATGCAACAGCGGCAAGACTCGTACAAAAGGTGGTTGCCGGAGCGGATCACGGCAACCGCGCCTTATGGGTGAAACTTGCGAAGATGCTCTATGTTCCAGGAGTTGCTCACCGGTAAGCCTTCTTCGGTCTCAAGGCGGACAGCACCGGGCCTTGTGACTTGTCTCACCCGATAAGGGCCTTCCCACTTCGGCGTCAACTTGTTGGAATTCTTGGCGGACTGAACACGCCGAAGAACAAGGTCGCCTTCCTCGAGACTCCTGGCCTTGACCTTGCGGCTATGATAGCGGCGCAAGGCTTGCTGGTATCGAGCAGCTCGTACAGCAGCCTGGAGACGTTCCTCCTCAAGGAGCAACGCATCATCTCGTCGCAGTTGCTCTTGCTCGAGCTCATCATAAGCGAGCACTCGAGGAGATCCGTATACGAGTTCCGTGGGGAGAACTGCCTCTACTCCATAGACAAGAGCAAAGGGTGTCTGTCCGGTGGCTCGATTTGGTGTCATCCTGATTGACCAAAGAGCTGCCGGTAGCTCCTCTATCCAGTTTCTTCCGCACTTGCGCAGCCTGTCAAAGGTTCTTGTTTTGAGTCCGCGCAGCACTTCAGCATTGGCCCTCTCCGCTTGACCGTTGCTCCTCGGGTGAGCAACAGAAGCGAAACAGACCTTGGAGCCAAGGTCTTGGACGTACTGCATGAAGGTGCGACTAGTAAATTGTGTACCGTTGTCGGTGATGATCCTGTTAGGGATTCCGAAACGGCAAACAATTGACCTGAAGAACCTGACTGCTGACTGTGCTGTCACCTTTCTCACCGGTTCCACTTCTGGCCACTTTGTGAACTTGTCGATTGCAACGTACAAGTACTCAAAGCCCCCGACAGCACGGGGGAAGGGACCGAGGATATCGAGCCCCCAGACCGAGAAGGGCCAGGACAAAGGGATCGTCTGGAGAGCTTGAGCTGGCTGATGAATTTGCTTGGCATGGAACTGGCACGCTTCACACTTGGTTACTTGTGCAGTTGCATCTTGGAGGGCTTCTGGCCAGAAGAACCCTTGCCGGAACGCCTTCCCGGCAAGTGCCCTTGCGCCAATGTGGTGACCACATATGCCTCCATGTATCTCTGCCAACGGCTTCTGTCCATCTTCTCTGGAAATGCACTTCAACCTGATACCATCGAGTCTTCTTCTGTACAGTTCATTGTCAACGAACTGGTACATACTTGACTGCCTGGTTATTTTCTCTATCTCTTCTGGGTCATCGGGAAGTTCTCCAGTTTGCAGAAAACGGACGATCTGCTGTGCCCATGCCGGAGCCCGAGGCTCAACGGCAAGGACCAAAGGCATGAGGGCTGCTGCGGGAACCTCAGCTTCTATGGCAAGAACTTGCATCTCCGCCGGAGCTGGTGGTCCCCCGGCAAGCTCGCCGGGGCGAGGCTTGTCGGGAACGCTTGCTTCAACTATACATATCCTTGGATCTGCAGGAGCGAACTGTTCCTCAGCGTTTTGGTTGTTGATCTTGGGTATCTTGGCGGCGGCTTCTGGAAGATCCGCCGGCAAGTAGTCGCCGGAGACCAACTTTCTCTTCTTACTTTGCGCAACTGATGGTGTAACGGATGGTTGTGTTAGCTTGAGCAGGAAGGTCCCTGGTTCCACAGGTAACTTCATTGCAGCACACTTTGAGAGGCCATCTGCAATATCATTCTGAGCTCTTGGAACGTGCTCCATTTGCAGACCTTCAAAGTGTTCTTCAAGCTTCCTCACTTCATCAACATAAGCTTCCATCAAAGGGCTCTGGTAGCTCTTGTTCACTTGTCGGACCACCAACTGAGAATCTCCCCGTACAATCAATTTCTTGATCCCAAGTTCGGCCGCAATCCTGAGGCCGGCAAGCAAACCTTCATACTCAGCAGTATTTTTTGTCGCTTGTTCCCTGGGAAAGTGCATTTGGATAACATACTTGAGGTGCTCCCCGGTGGGCGCTATGAGTACCACGCCGGCACCGGCGCCTTGCAGCGAGAAGGCACCATCAAAGTACATTACCCATTCACTGTTTGCTTCTTGTACGGGGACACTTGTCTCTGGAACTTCTTCATCGGGCGTCGGGGTCCATTCTGCTATGAATTCCGCCAAAGCTCTGCTCTGTATAGTTGAAGTACTCTCAAACTTGAGACCAAAGCTTGACAGCTCCAGTGCCCACTCGATGATCCTGCCTGTTGCCTCTGGATTCTGCAATATCCTCTTCAACGGAAAGCGAGTGACCACTGTTATCTCGTCTGCCTGGAAGTAATGGCGCAGCTTTCTCGAGGCCATGAGGAGGCCGAAAAGCAATTTCTGCACCCCAGAGTATCTTGATCTAGCTCCCTGCAAGAGGGAACTTACAAAATACACTGGGCGCTGCACCATCTTCTTCCGCGCTTCTCCTTGTTCCTGCGCAGACTTGTCCTTGTCGGGGCCAGGGCTTGTCGGGGAAGCCCCCTGCTTGTCGCTGGATTCGCTTGCCGGTGGTGTAGACTCCTCATCCGCCTCCCTCTCCGCTACTAACGCAGCACTAACCACTTGATTGGTTGCTGCTAGATACAGCAACAACTTCTCTTGTGGCCTAGGTGCGACAAGTATTGGAGTGGAGGATAGGTATCCTTTCAAGTCTTGCAGCGCCGCCTCCGCTTCCGGAGTCCACTTCATAGGACCTGCCTTCTTCAAGATTTTGAAGAAAGGCAGGGCGCGTTCTGCAGACTTTGAAATGAACCTACTGAGGGCAGCTACACAACCTGCAAGTCTCCTTACGTCCTTGACGCGCTTCGGGGCTTCGATCTGCTCGATGGCTTTTATCTTGTCGGGATTGGCTTCAATCCCCCTCTGGGACACAAAGAACCCGAGAAGCTTGCCGGAGGGGACTCCAAAGACGCACTTCTCGGGGTTCAACTTAAGCTGGATCTTGCGCAGATTCTCAAACGTTTCTTCCAGATCTTGTATCAGGGTATCTTTGCTCTTGCTCTTGACCACTATGTCATCCATGTAATCCTCTACATTTCTGTGAATCTGTGGCTCAAAAGCAGTGTGCACCACCCTTGCAAAGGTGGAGCCTGCATTCTTCAATCCAAAGGGCATGCGTATGAAGCAATATGTGCCGCATGGAGTGATAAATGCAGTCTTCTCTTCATCTTCCTTGGCCATGAATATCTGGTGGTACCCTGAGTATGCATCAAGGAAGGAAAGCAGCTCACATCCGGCGGTGGAGTCAACAATCTGGTCAATGCACGGCAAGGGAAATGGATCCTTGGGACATGCTTTATTCACATCAGTGAAGTCTATACACCGTCTCCACTTCCCGTTGGCTTTACGCACGACAACTGGATTTGCTAACCACGTTGGATGGATGACGCCTCTAACCAGGCCTGCTGCTTCTAGTTTCTTGATCTCTTCGGCGATGAATTCTTGGCGCTCCACGGCTTGCTTCCTGACCTTCTGCTTGACGGGCCGCGCATGAGGACAAACAGCAAGCTTGTGCTCAATTACCTTCCTGGGAACGCCGGGGATGTCAGATGGTTGCCATGCAAACACATCGACATTCGCCCGCAGGAAGGCAACGAGCGCGCTTTCCTATTTGTTGTCGAGCATAGCACTGATGGTGAAGGTACCACCAGTGCCGTCCTCCTTGGCGGACACCTTCTTGGTTGCCGGTGGAGCGGCCATCCCCTTCTTACACTTGCCGGTGGAGCTCGATGGGGCGTCCTCGACGGCAGCGCAGCACTCCAAAGAGGTGCATTTGCCGGAGTGGGCCCCAGAGCACTTGCTGGACTTGGTCTTGGTCTTCTTCCCCCCGGGAGCTTCAGCGGCAAGTGTGTCGCTCTCCGCTGCGGCTGCTGCATCCCGGTATATCTTGTCGGCGCAGATAAGCGCGTCCTTCTTGTCGCCAGGGACAGAGATGACGCTTATCGGCCCCGGCATCTTGAGTACGTTGTAGGCAAAGTGGGAAGCTGCCATGAACTTGGCGAGGGCAGGACGTCCAAGTATCCCATTGTATGGCAATGGGATATCGGCAACATCAAAGGTTATCCTCTCCGTCCTGAAGTTGAGCTCCCCGCCAAAGGTTATTGGAAGAGTGATCTTCCCCTTGGGCTTGCTCCTTCCCGGGTTTATTCCTTGGAATGAACCGGTCTCTTCGAGCTCGCCGTCTGGGATCTGGAGTTTCTTGATCACAG
Organism: Secale cereale; assembly: GCA_902687465.1. NCBI lineage: Eukaryota > Viridiplantae > Streptophyta > Magnoliopsida > Poales > Poaceae > Secale > Secale cereale. The sequence continues at coordinate 556,434,927 of LR738715.1, read as the reverse complement.
CTGAGGAGATCAAGTTCAGGCCGGCCCCGCCGTCAACCAACATTTTGGTGACCTTGAGGTTGCGAATAGTTGGTGAGACCAACATCGGCAAGCACCCGACCGCAGTGGTGCGGTCAGGGTGATCCTCAAGATCAAAAATGATAGGCGTGCTGGACCACTTCAGCAGCCTGCGTGACTCAACGGGCGGCTCAGCTGCGTTTACTTCCCGCACCCACTGCTTGAGTTGGCGGTGGGAAGTATGCAGAGAGGCGCCTCCGTCGACACACAGGACTTCTGTGGCCTTCTGGAACTCCTGCTCGCTGTTATCACCTTCCTCCATGTCGTCGTCGTCGTCCTCCTCCTCATCTTTGTCGCGGCCCCGGGGAGGTCGGTCACCTTGCCGCTGCTTGGCCTTGCCGCGGCGTCCTCCCCGGCCATTGAATGGCCGCTTCTTGCTTGGCTCTCCTCCGCCACCTTGGACCTTCTCCTTGTCGCGACGCTCGTATTCAGCCTTCTGCTGTTCTACGAGGTACTCGACTCGCTTGCAGTTCGAAAGGTCATGGCCTTTGGTGCGGTGGATCTTGCAATATTGCTTGTCGGAGCCGTCCTGCTTGTCGGCTGCCGCTACAGGGGCAGGCTCCTTGCCGGAACCGCCAGCCTGTGCCTTCTTGGTGGGAGCCTCCTTGCCGGACTGCTCGACGACCAGCACTTCCTTGCTCTTCTTTCTTCTGTTGTTTCGCCGCCGGCTCTTCTTTGCCGGGGCGGCATCCTCGCTGTCGCTTCCCCCTGCGCCAGCATCCTCTCCGGGGAGTCTCCTCCCTTCTTCAGCGCGCGCGCACTTGTCAGCCAGAGCGTAGAGCTCGCTGACATCCCGAATCTTGGTCATGGCCATCTCTTCCCGCATGCGGCGGTTACGCACGTTCTGGTGGAACGCGCTGATAACCGCGGCGGGGTGGACGTCAGGAATATTGTGCTGCACGCGGCTGAATCGTTGAATGTACTTGCGCAGGGGTTCTCCTTCCTTCTGGGCCAAGATGTGGAGATCACTCTCCTGGCCGTGGGGTTTGTGGCCGCCGGTGAAGGCGCCAACAAACTGGTGGCACAAATCTGCCCACGAAGAAATGGAGCCTTCCGGCAAGTGCATAAGCCAAGAACGGACGTTTGGCTTAAGCACCAGCGGGAAGTAGTTGGCCAATATCTTCTCGTCGCGTCCCCCGGCAGCCTGCACCGCGATGGTGTAGATGCTGAGGAACTCCGAGGGGTGCGTCTTGCCGTCGTACTTCTCGGGTACGTCGGGCTTAAAAAATTTCATGCTGGGCCACTGGACTCGCCGCAGCTCACGGGTGAACGCAGGACAACCTACCGCATATGGCAAGTCGCCTAGTTCACCGGGCGCGTGCATGTCGACAGCGGTCCCAGCGCGCTGATCTGATTGTCGCCGGGCTTCTCGTCGGCGCTCAATTGTCGTCCGAGCATCTTCTTGTCGCCGATCGTCAAGGACTTGGCGCTGGTCCCGACAAGCCTGCGGATCCGACGACGCCGTGGAGTCGTCGTCGACGTTAATCCGGTGGGGTGGCGTCTTCTGCTTCCGCGGTGGGGAGTGCACGGTGGTTGCACCCCCGGCGGTCTTGTCGCCATCGGCCTTCGTCTGCTCGACTTGCCGTGGCCGCGATGTCGCCGGCTGCTGCGGCGTGTCGTTGTTGGCGAAGGCGATGAGGCTTTGGATCGTCGCTCTCCAGTCGTCGGCTTTGTCTGCCGCTGGAGGGAAGTCGAGGAGCAGTTGCGCTCTTGCTAGAGCTTCTGCTGGAGAGGAGGGGAGCGGCGGCGAGCGGTGCGAGGAGCGAGATATGCTCGGACTTCTAACGGGGTTAGAAGGAGCAGTCTCTCGCCCCGGCGACCGCGCCTTGCCCGTGCCAGGACGGTGGCCTTGAGCATCCCGCGAACCTCCGGTTTGCCCTTGGCCCAGCAAGCGGATGGTACCTCCTGTACCACGGCGCTGCTGGCCTGTCGTCTGCTGAGATGGACGTGGTGCATCTACGGACACCGAGGCCTTAGTGTTGGCTCGGTCGTCCGTCTTGTCCTTGGATTTGGTGGCGCCGTGAGTTTCCTCGCCGGCGACCACCCTTCCGCCGGCGTCTCCTCCACCCACCGTTGGTTCTGGTGGCTGTGGAACAGACGCAGACGGGCCTCCGATCTCCGAAGCCTTCTTCTTCGGAGCCATGCTGTTGCTGATGAAGTTGGTGAAGCTGGAGAGGTTGATGAAGAATGCGCCCGCGTGAACGCCGGATCAGGTTCGCACAACCTCGACGTCACCTACCTGGCGCGCCAAAGATGTCGGGGGAAACTGTCCTCCCACGAGCACCTATGGGACCGGAGCCCCTTCTACGTTGCGGTAAGGGAGTGGAGGGAGCACGAAGAGCAGATCGAGGAGCACACGTGGGCAGTTTACCCAGGTTCGGGCCGCGCGGACGCGTAAAACCCTACTCCTGCCTTGGTTGTATTGAGCTCGGGAGCTTGAAGAGCTACAGTGCTAGCTACACCGAGCGTGAGAGTTGCTTAGGATTCGAACCCCCTCTACGTTGTGCATGGGCCTCCTTTTATAGCTCAAGGGGTCACCGACAGGTGTCAACGTAGAGGAGGGTAAAAACGTAACTTTGGTGGTAGTTGTAACAGTGCAGGAACAGTGCATGAACAGTGGATGAACAGTGGTCTTCACCTAACTTTGACAGTGGGGGACAAGGGCATTAAATGCCCGTCACCGTCGACCCCAAAAGCATCCGTCCATGCTTCTCCATTCGACACGGCGGTAGCCTCGTCACCGTGGATCGCCACCGTGTGCCCCAGGCTGCACAGCCTCCCGCCACGCGTCCCTGGAAGGGCCCCAGGGCGACGCGTGGACAGATGAGCGGGAGCGTGGGCACACCCCGTGGGTTTCCCCCGGCAAGCACCTTGCCGGGGCCTTGACCTTGCCGGGCCCCGAAGCTTGTCGCTCCCCGGGCCCTGCCGGGGCGCATGCTGCGCCGAGGCGTTATTCCTAAGATGCTGTTTTCTGGTCTCCCTGGCAAGCTCCTCTTGCCAGGGTCTTGTGTTGATGTGATAATCTCGAGCCTGGTACGGCCTTCCCGGCAAGCTCCACTTGCTGGGGTCTTGGTCTTCTGACTTGTATACTTTGTTCTTGAGTGGCTTAATAAGGACCGGAAAGGTTTCCGGCAAGCACGTGGTAAACCCTGCTGCGGGAAGCTGCTACTGCCCGTGCACAAGTTGGGGTACTAAGGTACCCCTACCTTAGTACACCGACAAACAGGCAGGATTGTTGAGTGGGCACTGGAACTGTCAAGCTTTGGCCTCAAGTTTGAGAGCACTTCAACTATCCAAAGCAGAGCATTGGCAGAATTCATAGCAGAGTGAACGCCAACACCAGATGAAGAAATTCCAGAAACGAGCATCCCCGTCAAGGAAGCAAGCAAAGAGTGGCTGATGTACTTTGATGGTGCCTTCTCGCTGCAAGGCGCCGATGCTGGCGTGCTGCTTGTTGCACCCACCGGAGAGCACCTCAAGTACGTTGTCCAGATGCACTTTCCCAAGGAGCAAGCAACAAACAATACCGCAGAGTATGAAGGTTTGCTTGCCGGTCTCAGGATCGCGGCAGACCTTGGGATCAAGAAGCTCATTATCAGGGGTGACTCGCAGCTTGTCTTCCGCCAAGTGAACAAGAGTTATCAGAGTCCATTGATGGAAGCCTGCGCTGATGAAGTGAGAAAGCTAGAAGAGCACTTTGACGACCTACAGATGGAGCATGTTCCAAGAGCTCAGAACAACATTGCCGATGGCCTGTCGAAGTGCGCCGCACTTAAGTTACCTGTGGAACCAGGGATCTTTGTGCTCAAGCTGACTCAACCGTCTGTAAAGCCATCAACTGGACAGAGCAAGAAGAGGAAGTTGATTTCTGGTGACTATTTTCCGGCAGAGCTTCCCGAAGCCGCCGCCAAGAAGGTCCCCAAGATCAACACCAAGAGTGCTGAGGAGCAGTCTGCTCCGGCAAGCCCTTGGGTTTGTTCCGTTGAAGCAGAGGCTCCCGACAAGTTTTGCTCCGGCAAGCTTGCCGGGGAACGTCAAGCTCCGGCTGAGCCGCAGGTTCTCGCCGTAGAAGCGGATGTTCCCGCAGCAGCAGATGTGCCTTTAGTCCTTGTTGTCGAGCCACAAGCTCCACCATGGGCACAGAAGATTGTCCGTTTCCTTCAGACAGGAGAACTTCCCGAAGAGCAAGAAGAAGCGGAAAGAGTAGCCCGGCAGTCAAGTATGTACCAGTTTGTCGACAACACACTGTACAGAAGAAGACTTAACTGTGTGAAATTGAAGTGTATTCACCGGGAAGGCGGACAAAAGCTGTTGGCAGAAATACATGGAGGCATATGTGGTCACCACATTGGCGCAAGAGCACTTGCCGGCAAAGCATTCAGGCAAGGTTTCTTTTGGCCGACAACCCTCCAGGATGCAACTGCACAAGTAACCAAGTGTGAAGCGTGCCAGTTCCATTCCAAGCAGATACACCAGCCAGCTCAAGCTCTCTAGAAGATTCCTTTATCCTGGCCATTTTCGGTCTGGGGGCTCGACATCCTCAGCCCCTTTCCCCGAGCAGTCGGGGGCTTGGAGTACTTGTACGTTGCAATCGACAAGTTCACAAAGTGGTCGGAAGTGGAAGGAGTGAGGAAGGTGACAGCACAATCAGCAGTCAAGTTCTTCAGGTCGATTGTTTGCCGCTTCGGGATCCCTAACAGGATCATCACCGACAACGGTATGCAATTCACGAGCCGCACCTTCATGCAGTACGTCCAAGATCTTGGCGCCAAGGTCTGCTTCGCTTCTGTTGCTCACCCGAGAAGCAATGGTCAAGCGGAGAGGGCAAATGCTGAAGTGCTGCGTGGGCTCAAGACCAGGACTTTCGACAGGCTGCGCAAGTGCGGAAGAAACTGGATTGAGGAGCTGCCAGTAGTTCTTTGGTCGATCAGGACGACGCCAAATCGAGCCACTGGCCAGACACCTTTCGCTCTAGTCTATGGAGCAGAGGCAGTTCTCCCCACGGAACTTGTATACGGGTCACCTCGAGTGCTCGCCTATGATGAGCTTGAGCAAGAGCAGCTGCGACAAGATGACGCGCTGCTCCTTGAGGAAGACCGTCTTCAGGCTGCTGTACGAGCTGCTCGCTACCTGCAAGTTTTGTGCCGCTACCATAGCCGCAAAGTTAACGCCAGAAGTCTCGACGAAGGCGACCTTGTTCTTCGGCGCGTTCAGTCCGCCAAGAATTCCAACAAGTTGACGCCAAAGTGGGAAGGCCCTTACCGGGTGAAACGAGTCACTAGGCCTGGAGCTGTCCGCCTTGAGACCGAAGATGGCATTCCGGTGAGCAACTCCTGGAACATTGAGCATCTTCGTAAGTTTTACCCGTAAGGCGCGGTTGCCGGAACCTGTTCCGGCAACCAACTTTTGTACAAGTCTTGCCGTTGTTGCATGTAATCCTTTGTACAAAGCCGGGCGCAGACCCCGTGCATAGATAAAGCTCATGTGTTCCGCACATCTTGACAATTTCATGCTTTCTATATTTTGCATGTGTTATCTGACACTTTGTGCAGCACCTACCCCCGGTAAGCAATAACGAGCCATAAGGCTCCATATCTTTATTTTCTCTTCTTTCTTTTTCTCAAGGAAAGGAAGGTTCCCTCGCCCACAAGTTTGCCGGGGGGAAAAGGAGAAGATAATGGTATGGACCAGGCGTCGTTCAAGAAAGTTTCGCCTTACCGGGAAGCAAACAACAGAAAAGCTAAGTTGCCAAAGTTTGAGCAATCAGATTTTTTGAATTTTTAAGTTACCTTCCTTGAACGACCGTGCTTTGTATGGAAAACATGTGCGCGGAGGAACCAACTCATAGCTAGTTGCGCCCTTACTTTGTTTCGAGTCCGCTCAACAACTTAAGTGTGCTGCGACTAGTTGCGACAAGGTTTCTTGTCGGTAACGGCACCGCCAGCAGGCTGTTGACGTCCCGCACTCAGCGCTCGCGGCTAAGGTGCCTGCGCCGGCAAGTTCCCTTAAAGCGTAGGGCAAAAACACACAAAGGAAGGAATCAAGTAAAGGAAATAACATTGCAATCATTACCCAAAATAGAGTTATATTGCGAGGTAGCTTGTCGCGGCTCTAACAGATTGTTCTCATAACATGACCAGCAGCGACAAGAAAAGAAGAAAACGGGCGGCCTAGTCTACGCGATCGCCCTCAATCCTCTTGATCCCGCTCACCTTGTCCACAATGGGTGCGACAAGGGTTTTGAGCGCTTCCAGATCAGCATCCGGCGGCAGGGTCTTGAGGGCGTTGGTGAGGTTGAGGCCCAGGTTGCGGAAGGCCACCTTCACCAACACCTTTTGAAGAGCTCCCGCACAGATCTTGCGCGACTCGTCGCCAGCTGCTTTGGGATCTTCTCCTGGAGTCGCTGGAGGGCCGTCGCCACGCCTTTGAAGAACAAGGTGAGCTTGGCGCTGGGTTGGAGTGTCTCATCGGAGGGATACCCGAGATCCTCCATCCCCAGCTACGCCAGCTCCCTGTCAATGTCTGCGGCAGCATCCACGAGACCCTCCGTCCAGTGCTCCACATTCTCCCTAAAAGCGTTCTGGGCAGCAGCAGCACTCGCCAGCAGCGCCTTATCGGCCTTGATCTCCTCCTTCAAAGCCACCTCTTGCTCCCTGGCGCCGTCCAGTGTCTTGGTCAAAGTAGCCAGCTTCAACTCAAGATCTGCGTTGGAGTCCTTGGCGGCGCCAAGTTCCTTGCCCTTCTCGGCGAGACGAACCTGCAGCTCTGACAAGCTGTAGGCGTCCTTCTCCCGCTCACGCTTGAGCGCGGCAAGCTCTTCACCGCTCGCCTTGAGATCGGCCTCCAGCCGCGCCACCTTCGTCTCCAGCTCCTTATTGGCGGCCTCGGCAGCTGCGGCAGCATCCTCTGCTTGCTTGAGGCCTCCGCCGAATGTTTGCTCGCGCGTGGTAAGCTCCTCCTCGTGGCTGTCAAGGTTAACCTTCCGCTGCGCCAGCTCGCCCTCCTGCGCAGACAGCTTCTCAGCGGCAAGCTGTTGTTGTTCTTCGACTTCAGCCTTCTCGAGGAGGAAGGCCTTCTGCTCCTCGGCGAGTTGCGCCCGCTCCTCTGCTAGGGACTGGAGAGCTTCCTGGTTAAGACCCCGGAGCTCCTCCACGCGCTTCTCGATGTCCGATCCCGCCTTCGCGACAAGCGCCTCTCGGGATTCCAGCTTGGCCTGCCGAGCACGGTAGAGCGACACCAGCTTCCACAGCAGCCGCTCCTCCTCAGGCTCACCGCTGCTGCTGCTCGGCGCATCAACCAACATCAGCCAAGTGGAGGCGAGCACCTCTCCATCGAAGCTTTCTCCTTCGACCGGCGCCCTGGCGCTTGACGCCCAGGGGAGGTTGATGAAGACGTTTTCGCCGGCCTTCAAGTAGACGCCTGGCTGGGGCTCTTCGGAGCCTGACGCTGCGGCAGCGGCGGAAGGATCGGCGGTCGGCGTAGCGCCTAGCGCTCCTGCGGCCTCAGGGGCGTCAGTGCAATCGCCAGACCCCTCGCCAGCTTTTGCGGCTTTGGCGGCCTCTTCGCCGGTGGGATCATTAGCGCCGGCTGCTTCTTCGATGGCAGCGGCGTCGTCGAGATTGCCGTGGGTGTTCTCCTCACCGGCAACCTCGGTCTCCATCGGCTCCGCAGCAGATGGGTCTGACGGCCAAAAAAGGGAGAAGAGTCAAGCAAATACCCAAAAAGAAGATCAAGAGAAGAAGAACCCAAGGGAAGTTTTGAAGCGATAGGATTACCGGGTTCTGCAGTCGTAGTCTCCGCCGCCGGAGGGCCGCTGGTGCTGCCGCTTGCCGCCGCAGCGCTGGCCCGCATCTTTCCTGCGCGAGCCGGCTCCTCGGCAGAGTCCCTTGCCGGAGAACTCTCCCTTGGCGGCGTAGTCGAAGCAGATGGCATGTCGGGGGCGGCCTCCGGGCGCTCCTGGTGGGGCTGCTTTGCTCCTACACAAACCAACAATCAGATGTCAGCAAAGAAAGAGAATCCATGCATGCCTAACAGCGGAAAGCGAACCATATACTTACGCTGGTGGCTGCTCTGGAGAATAGTTGCCGGGTCCGGCAAGGTGGTCTCGGACGCATCCTCTGCTGTCGCGGTGGGTTCGTCCTCGACGATAATCACTCTCTCTGGACACGCCGGGACCTTGGCTCTCTTCGCCGCTCTCTGGGCCAGAGTCCTAAAAAGGAATAAGTTCGGAGTAAAGCAAATGAGATACAAGACAAAACAGCAAGAATTGAAGAACTACAAGTACAACAAAGGATCTTACTCTTCTTCTTCCTCGTCAGAGCTGAACGCAGTGAAGTCGAAGTCCGGTTCACCTCCGGCGCGAGGAGGCGGAGGTGTAGGTTCCCTTGGCCGCTTGGCGGGAACAGTGGCGGTGGTCCGAGACGACCCCGCTCCGGCTGCCGCCGTGGCGTGAGAAGCGGCAGGAGCAGAAGCGGTGGTCCGAGTGGACCCCGCTCCAGTTGCCGCAGCAGCGTGAGGTGCTCCCGCGGCAACAGTGCTTGCCGCGGTGGAGCGTGTCACGCGGCGCGGCGACTGTCGACTCGTCCGCCACTCCGCTACGTCCCCGGCCTTGCGGAGATGCCTTCTTGGTGGAGCTGGGGGCTCTGCTTGCGACGAGTTGTCTGAAGATGAGGAGGAAGAGGATTTGATCTCCAACGAGCCGCTCGTATCCTCGGCGGGCTCGCTCGACTCGACATCATGCCCAGCAAGCTCTTCCTCGCCGGCAAGCTCCTCTCGCTCGGCACGGCTTGCCGACTCTGCTGCCTCTACCTCCTCCACGGTGAATCCAAACTCGCCCGCAGCTGCGGCTGCCGCCACCTCTTCCAGCCTAGTGGCGATGCGTTTCATCTCTGCATCGGTGGTGGCGCGAGTGAGGCTTTTCTGTTCGTCAGAGCGGACCGGCACTTCAACCAAGCCATCAAAGAACTCCTGCACGACGACGTCTGCAGGCTCTTGCCAAGTTGGGACAATTCCATGCGAGTCGCACAGCGGCATCATTGCACGGATGCGGCTGAGCGCGGAGTTGTTGCACAGCGGAACGACATCCTTTGGCAACCTGAACACTTCGGGATGTTGAGGGTCGTACTTGAACAGCTCCTGGAGCATTTCGTCAAGTTCCATAACAGTGAAGTTGAAGTTGAGCCCGGACGCAGCCTCATGATATCCGCCGCATTCTGGAAGTCCCAGGCGGGTCTCCTCCTCTCCTGCAGGGGGGCGATGGGGCGGCGAAGAAAATCTGCGCCAACCGCGCCTACAGTGAGCCCGACAAGCCTAAGGCGTTGGATCCGGGTGACGACAATCTTCAGCCTATCGTCTTCCGGGGCCACGTTGCTCCAATCGCTGCCGCGCGCTACTGGGGCTTGGCTTCGGGCGGTAAATGGCTGCGGGTTCTCCTCGACAATCCAGCACCAGTCTGCTCTCCATTCCTCCCACTTGCCGCGGAACTCTCCCTCCAGATAAGCTTCCTTCTTGCCGGCTCTCGAGATCCAGGCGATTCCGCCGGATAAAGGCTATCCTCTCTCAACTCGGGGCTACGTTTGGATAGACTCCAACAAAGTTTTCGCAGAGATGTGCAAAAGCTGCCATGGTCAGAACAACATTGGGGGTGAAGTCAAGGAGGCGGAACCCGTAGGTGTTCATAAGATCGCAGAAAAACTCCGAGAAAGGCGGGCAGAGCCCGCAGTAGAAGAATAAGGCGAAGAAGGGATATCCATTTGGAGTCATTCTCGAAGCGACAGCTGGAAGTACCTTCGTGCGCGGATGCGCCCGCGTCTCCGTCGACCAGAAGAGGTAGAAATTCTCCCTCAGCTCCTTCGCGGTGAGCTTGGGGGGGGGGGAGATTGCCCGCTCCTTTCGCAGCGCCACGAGCCGCTGCGCCTCGGTCTACTTCACGACCTTCCCCTTGTCGGCTTTTGGAGCCATGGCGGAAGTGGTGGGGGGGTCGACGGCGTTG
>LR738715.1:556393481-556403837 GCA_902687465.1 Secale cereale | reverse complement strand
GGTTGAAATTAGTATTTCATACTCATGCCCGTGTCGAGAGGTATGAGACCTCTGACAGTACTTTGCCTACAAGATGGAGGAGAATAGCTCAACCAATGAGCATGTTCTCAGATTGTCTGGGTACTACAATTGTTTGAAGCAAGTGGGAGTTAATCTTCCAGATAAGATAGTAATTAACAAAGTTCTCGAGCAACTATAACCAAGTTAGTAGAACTACGTGATGAACTATAATACGCAAGGGATGAAAGTAATTCCCGAGCTCTTCACAATACTGAAATCGACGAAGGTAGAAATCAAGAAAGAACATCAAGTGTTGATGGTTAATAGGACCACTTGTTTCAAGTAAAGGGGCAAAGGTATAGAAGGGGGACTTCAAGAAGAATGACAAGCAAGTTGTCACTCCCGTGAACAAACCCAAAGCTAAACTCAAGCCTAAAACTAAGTGCTTCTACTGCAAAGGAAATGGTCACCGGAAGAGGTACCGCCCTAGATACTTGGCGGATAAGAAGGATGGCAAAGTGAACAAAGGTATATTTGATATACAGATTATTGATGTGTACTTTACTAGTGTTCATAACAACCCTTGGGTATTTGATACCGGTTCAATTGCTAAAATTAGTAACTCAAAACAGGAGTTGCAGAATGAACAAAGACTAGTTAAAGGTGAAGTGACATTGTCTGTTGGAAGTGGTTCCAAGATTGATATGATCATCATCGCACACTCCCTATACTTTCAGGATTAGTGTAGAACCTAAATAAATGTTATTTGGCATTTGTGTTAAGCATGAATATGATTTGATCATGTTTGCCCCAATACGGTTATTCATTTAAAATCATAGAATAATTGTTATTCTGTTTACATGAATAAAGCCTTCGATGGTCATACACCCAATGAAAATAGTTTGTTGGATCCCGATCATAGTGATACACATATTCATAATATTGAAGTCAAAAGATGCAAAGTTTATAATGATAGTAAAACTTATTTGTGGCACTGCCGTTTAGGTCATATTGGTGTAAAGCGCATGAAGAAACTCCATAGTGATGGACTTTTGGAATCACTTGATCATGAATCACTTGGTGCTTGCAAACCATGCCTCGTGGGCAAGATGACTAAAACTCCGTTCTCCGGAACAATGGAGCGAGCAACTGATTTATTGGAAATCATACATACTGATGTATATGGACCGATTAGTGTTAAGGCTCGCGGTGAGTATCGTTATTTTCTGAACTTCACTGATGATTTGAGCAGATATGGGTATATCTACTTGATGAAAACACAAGTCTGAAATATTTGAAAAGTTCAAAGAATTTCAGAGTGAAGTAGAGAATCACCGTAACAAGAAAATAAAGTTTCTACGATCTGATCGTGGAGGTGAATATTTGAGTTATGAGTTTGGTCTTCATTTAAAACAATGTGGAATAATTTCACAGCTCATGCCACCCGGAACACCACAGCATAATGGTGTGTTTGAACGTCGTAACCGTACTTTATTAGATATGGTGTGATCTATGATGTCTCTTACCGATTTACCACTATCGTTTTGGGTTATGCATTAGAGACAGCTGCATTCACGTTTAATAAGGGCACCATCTAAATCTGTTGAGACGATGCATTATGAACTGTGGTTTGGCAAGAACCCAAAGTTGTCGTTTCTTAAAGTTTGGGGCTGCGATGCTTATGTGGAAAAGCTTCAACCTGATAAGCTCGAACCCAAGTCGGAGAAATGTGTCTTCATAGGATAACCAAAGGAGACTGTTGGGTACACCTTCTATAACTTATCCAAAGGCAAGATTTTCGTTGCTAAGAATGAATACTTTCTAGAGAAGGAGTTTCTCTCGAAAGAATTGAGTGGGAGGAAAGTGGAACTTGATGAGGTAATTGTACCTTCTTCCGAATTGGAAAGTAGTACTTCACAGAAACTAGTTCCAGTGACTCCTACACCAATTAGTGAGGAAGCTAATGATGATGATCATGAAACTTCGGATCAAGTTACTACTGAACTTCGTAGATCAACCAGAGTACGTTCCGCGCCAGAGTGGTACGGCAACCCGGTTCTGGAAGTCATGTTACTAGACCATGATGAACCTACGAACTATGAGGAAGCGATGATGAGCCCAGATTCCAGAAAATGGCTTGAGGCCATGAAATCTTAGATGGGATCCATGTATGAGAACAAAGTGTGGACTTTGGTTGACTTGCCCGATGATCGGCAAGCCATCGAAAATAAATGGATCTTCAAGAGGAAGACCGACGCTGACGGTAATGTTACTGTTTACAAAGCTTGATTTGTTGCGAAAGGTTTTCGACAAGTTCAAGGAGTTGACTACGATGAGATTTTCTCACCCGTAGTGATGCTTAAAGTTTGTCCGAATCATGTTAGCTATTGCCGCATTTTATGATTATGAAATCTGGCAAATGGATGTCAAAACTGCATTTCTGAATGGATATCTTAAAGAAGAGTTGTATATGATGCAACCAGAAGGTTTTGTCGATCCTAAAGGTGCTAACAAAGTGTGCAAGATCCAGCGATCCATCTATGGACTGGTGCAAGCATCTCAGAGTTGGAATAGACGCTTTGATAAGTTAATCAAAGCATATAGTTTTATACAGACTTGCGGTGAAGCCTGTATTTACAAGAAAGTAAGTGGGAGCACTACAGCCTTTCTGATAAGTACTCCCTCTGTCCCATAATGTAAGACATTTTTTGACACTAGTGTAGTGTTAAAAAACGTCTTACATTATGGGACGGAGGGAGTATATGTGAATGACATATTGTCGATCAGAAATGATGTAGAATTTTCTAGAAAGCATAAAGGAGTGTTTGAAAGGAGTTTTTTCAAAGAAAACCTCGGTAAAACTGCTTACATATTGAGCCTCAAGATCTATAGAGATAGATCGAGACGCTTGATAAGTTTTTTCAATGAGTACATACCTTGACAAGTTTTTGAAGTAGTTCAAAATGGATCAGTCAAAGAAGGAGTTCTTGCCTGATTTGTAAGGTATGAAGATGAGCAAGACTCAAAGCCCGACCTCGGCAGAAGATAGAGAAAGAATGAAAATCATTCCCTGTGTCTCAGCCATAGGTTCTATAAAGTATGCCATGCTGTGTACCAAACCTGTTGTGTACCTTACCATGAGTTTGGCAAGGAGGTACAAAAGTGATCCAGGAGTAGATCACTGGACAGCGGTCAAAATTATCCTTAGTTACTGGATGACTAAGGAAATGTTTTCTCGATTATGGAGGTGATAAAGAGTTCGTCATAAAGAGTTACACCATTGCAAGCTTTACACTATTCCAGATGACTCTAAGTATCAATCTGGATGCATATTGGAAGTGGGAGCGATTAGCTAGAGTAGCTCAATGCAGAGCATTGTAGACATAGAAATTTGCGAAATACATACGGATCTGTATGTAACAGACCCGTTGACCAAACCTCTCTCACAAGCAAAACATGATCACACCTTAGTACTCTTTGGGTGTTAATCACATGGCGATGTGAACTACATTACTGACTCTAGTAAACCTTTTTGGGTATTGGTCACATGGTGATGTGAACTATAAAGTGTTAAGTCACATGGTGATGTGAACTATTGGTGTTAATCACATGGTGATGTGATCTAGATTATTGACTCTAGTGCAAGTGGGAGACTAAAGGAAATATGCCCTAGAGGCAATAATAAAGTTATTATTTATTTCCTTATATCATGATAAATGTTTATTATTCATGCTAGAATTGTATTAACCGGAAACTTAGTACATGTGTGAATACATAGACAAAACAAAGTGTCCCTAGTATGCCTCTACTAGACTAGCTCATTGATCAAAGATGGTTATGTTTCCTAGCCATAGACATGTGTTGTCATTTGATCAACGAGATCACATCATTAGGATAATGATGCGATGGACAAGACCCATCCGTTAGCTTAGCACTATGATCGTTTAGTTTTACTGCTATTGCTTTCTCCATGACTTATACATGTTCCAATGACTATGAGATTATGCAACTCCCGAATACCGGAGGAACACCTTGTGTGCTATCAAACGTCACAACGTAACTTGGTGATTATAAAGATGCTCTATAGGTGTCTTCGAAAGTGTTCGTGGTGTTGGCATAGATCAAGAATAGGATTTGTCACTCCGAGTGTCGGAGAGGTATCTCTGGGCCCTCTCGGTAATGCACATCATAATAGCCTTGCAAGCAAATGACTAATGAGTTAGTCACGAGATGATGTATTATGGAACAAGTAAAGAGACTTGCCAGTAACGAGATTGAACTAGGTATCGAGATACCGATGATCGAATCTCGGGAAAGTAACATACCGATGACAAAGTGAACAACGTATGTTGTTATGCGGTTTGACCGATAAAGATCTTCATAGAATATGTAGGAGCCAATATGAGCAACCAGGTTCCACTATTGGTTATTGACGGAGATGAGTCTCGGTCATGTCTACATACTTCTCGAACCCGTAGGGTCCGCACGCTTAACGTTTAATGACGATCGGTATTATGAGTTTATGTGTTCTGATGTACCGAAGGTAGTTAGGAGTCCCGGATGAGATCGGAGACATGACGAGGAGTCCCGAAATGGTCGAGCCATAAAGATCGATATATTGGACGACTATATTCGGACATCATAAAGGTTCCGAGTAATCCGTGTATTTTTCGGAGTACCAGGGGAGTTACGGGAATACAGGAGTACATATGGGCCTTAGTGGGCTTTAAGGGAAAAAGAGGAGAAGCCACGAGGGCTAGCCGCGCGCCCCATGGGCCTAGTCCGAATTGGACTAGGGGAGGGGCTGCGCCCCCTCTTTCCTTCTCCTCCCCCTCTCCTTCCTTCCCTTCCTAGTAGGACTAGGAAAGGAGGAGTCCTACTCCTACTAGGAGGAGGATTCCTCCTCCCTTTGGCGCGCCTAGAGAGGCCGGCCAGCCTCCCCTCCCTCCTTTATATACATGGGGAAGGGGGCACCCTAAGGACACACAAGTTGATCTCTCCAGCCGTGTGCGGTGCCCCCCTCCACAGAAACACACCTCGGTCATATTGTTGCAGCGCTTAGGCAAAGCCCTGCGACGGTAACTTCATCATCTCCGTCACCACGCCGTCGTGCTGACGAAACTCTCCCATGAAGCTCAACTGGATCAAGAGCTCATGGGACGTCATCAAGCTGAACGTGTGCTGAATTAGGTGGTGCCGTACGTTCAGTGCTTGATCGGTTGGATCGTGAAGAAGTTCGACTACATCAGCCGCGTCACTAGACGCTTCCGCTTTCGGTCTACGAGGGTACGTAGACACACTCTCCCGTCTCGTTGCTATGCATATGGTAGATAGATCTTGTGTGATCGTAGGAAAATTTTAAAATACTACGTTGCCCAACACTTCACTTATATCTTTTGAGTTGAATAGTCTTTGCTCTAGTGCTTCACTTATATCTTTTAGAGCACGGTGGTGATTATATTTTGAAGAAATTGTTGAACTCTCATGCTTCACTTATATCCTTTTGAGAGTCTATTAAAAAAGCATGGTAATGTGTTTAGGCTAAAAAACTAGTCTTGACATGATAGACATCCAATATCAATGTAGTAAAAACTTTCACACTAAGTGCATTGAATATGATGAGAAGTTGGATGCTTGATAATTGTTTTGAGATATGAGGATAGTGATATTAGAGTCATGCTAGTGGAGTTATTATGAAATTGAGAAATACTTGTGTTAAGGTTAGTGATTCCCGTAGCATGCACGTATGGTGAACCGCTATCTGACGAAGTTAGAGCATGAGGTATTTGTAAAGTGTCAAACTTTGTGTGGAGGTCGGGGGCACGCGATGGTTAACTCCTACCAACCTCCCCCCTAGGAGCATGCGTTGATTGCTTTGTTTTGATGACTCGTAAATTTTTGCAATAAGTATATGAGTTCTTATGACTAATGTTGAGTCCATGGATTATACGCACTCTCACCCTTCCACCATTGCTAGCATCTCTTGTACCGCGCAACTTTCGCCGGTATCATACACCCACTATATATCCTTCCTCAAAACCGCCACCATATTATTCCTCAAAACAGCCACCATACCTACCTA
This sequence comes from Secale cereale, assembly GCA_902687465.1. NCBI lineage: Eukaryota > Viridiplantae > Streptophyta > Magnoliopsida > Poales > Poaceae > Secale > Secale cereale. Next base: position 556,397,755 of record LR738715.1, on the reverse strand, counting down.
TCATGGCATTTCCATAGCCATTCCGAGATATATTGCCATGCAACTTTCCACCGTTCCGTTCTTATGACACGCATCATATTGTCATATTGCCATGCATGATCATGTAGCTGACATCGTATTGGTGGCTCCCGCCGAACACCAGTCTGGGCTCCCGCCGAAACCATTCCGGAGGTCACTATGGCCCCGGAATCGGACAGGCAACCCCCTACGATGGGGGTGGAGCATCAGCTCCACCGGTGACCTCCATTAATCTGGAGGCGCCAAACACGTTGGAGAAAGCACTTCAAAGTGCTTCCATGATAGCAGAACACCGCACCCTGATGGGTGCGGTTATGGGGAAGATTCACTCTGCCAAAAGTGGACTGAATGAAGCCTTCAACAGCCTGCTATCAGGCTTTGAGGTATGCGATGTAATATTCTAAGAGAACTTCACATTTTATTTGTGTAGGATAATAAACCTGTGTACGAATGCTAGCCCATGATGCTCTGTTCGATTCTGAAAGGAATTGGACAGAAGATCCGCATAGTATCTGCTAATACAACATACTGTGCCATTTATTTGAGCAGGCTTCCCTGTTAGCGGCATCCGTCCAGGCCGCAGAAGTTTCCGAGCTCAATTAGAAGCTTCGAGAAGCTGACGAAGAGCTCGACCGCATTAACAAGCGCTTTGATGAAACGCAAGGTATGCGGACTTTGAAAATTATTATGTTGAAAGACAATATGTCTTATTTAAGAGTTTTAACTCATTGTGTGGTGTGATTATGGTCACAGCTGGTGCAGCCGAGGTGGAGACCCTCAATGGCTCCCTTGCTCAGGCCAAGAAGGGGGCCAATACGAACAAGGCAGCCGCTGATAAAGCGGTTGCCGAGCTGGAGGCCGAACAGGCCTCCTGCCGTCAACTTGAGTCTCGGGTAGCCGAAGTCGAACAAGAGCTGTTAGACGCCATCCGCAAATGCGAGAAGTTGGAGCAGAAGACTTCGGACCAAACATCTGAGCTCAACAAAGCTCTCAATGTTGCCAAGGAGGCACGGAGCGAGTCCCGGAGTGCTCGCGAGGAGATCCATCAGGCGCGGCAGATAGCGGCTGGTAAGGCCTTTCTTCAGTCGAGTATCTTTGTAGGTCAGAGGTATGTGTTGCTGACTAGAGTGTGGAGTTCTCCAGGTGGGTTTGCGGATTTCTCGAAGAGTATCACCAACGCCGCCCAGTTCTTCAGAGCCCGTGAGGGGAACACAACGGAGAAGCTGCTTTGGTCGCAATACCTTGCACCAAAACATCCAGTACCTCTGAACGACCAGTCAAAGTAGCTGGTTGAGCCGCATAACATGGCGGGCGCAGCCATGAAGGATTTGGTAGTCCGGCTCTGGCCCGCCAAGCCAATCCCTAGTAGCTACTTTGGTTTGGTGAAGCTGCTCGTTGATGCGAGGCCGCGGGTCGGCGCTGTGAAGCGTTCGGCCTGTATAGAAGGTGCCCGAATGGCCTTTACCCATGTCAAGATGCATTGGGCCAAGATGAAGGCCACCGAAGTAGCGATCGCCGGCCCGCCCGAGGGCAAGGATCATCGAAGGCCGGAGAGGTATTTTGATGATGTCCTTGAGGGAGCCCGCGTTGTAGAGGGCCAGTGCTCAAAGGACGTGGCTTTCGATTAAGTATGTTCGGGTTGTAAAGACTATGCTTATGAACCAATATAAATATATTTTTGCGCCTTATATTTCAAGCGACTTTTCCTCCTGTGCGGCAAAGATTTTATATTTGATGGTCGTCTGTGAAAAAGGAAGAGGAAATCTGGAAAAGAATTTCCTGCACAACCATAAATAAGGTGGGTTCTTTACTGAACCTGCAATGAAAATATATTTAGAGTCTGAATAGGGTCGAGCCATACTATGGACTATTTTCCACAGTGTGCCCCCGGCGCTGCCCAAGGTATTTTAAGGGCGTAGTTGTGTACACAAGGTACGTATGCCACAACATTGTAAGGCAGTCGGTGGAGGCGTAACTGCTAGTCAAGCTCAGTTTCTTCTCAGCTGTCGCATTGTAATGCGGGCTGGACACGTTTAGCAGTGTCTTTGGTCTTGACGACCAGTGAATTATTTGGCTTGACTAGGCCGCCTTGAACTTCGGCTGCCAGAGCCGCAGTATACTCCTCTGTATGGAGGGAGCGCTCCATATTCTCATTAACTATAATGATGTCGCAAGGTCCAGGCATTTTAAGCTTGAGATAAGCATAGTGCGGGATTGCATTAAAGCGGGTGAAGGCGGTTCTTCCGAGTAGTGCATGGTAGCCACTTCGGAAGGGAGCGATGTCGAAGATTAAATCCTCACTTCTAAAATTGTCTAGAGAGCCGAATACCACCTCCGGTGTTACTGAACCTGTGCGGCGGGCCTCTATGCCAGGTATCACTCCTTTAAAGGTAGTCCTGCTATGCTAGGCTTGATTCTTGACAGGTCTATCCCCATCCTGCGGACAGTATATTGATATATCAAGTTGAGGCTACTGCCGCCGTCCAAAAGGACTCAAGTAAGATGGTATCCATCAATGATAGGATCAAGTACTAGGGCCGCCGAACCTCCGTGACAGATACTGGTTGGGTGATCCCTACGATCGAAGATGACCGGACAAGCCGGCCATGTGTTGAATTTGGGGGCTGTCGGATTCAGGGCTCCGCAAAACCCGTTAAGTTCGAACACAGGGACGTGAACGAAGATCTCTCCCACTCTCGTCTACCTAGCGCCTCGCTCTCGTCGCGGTGAAAGGATTCAAGCAAACAACAAACAGAACACACAAGAGTTTATCCAGGTTCGGGCCACCGCGTGGTGTAAGACCCTACTTCCTCCTTTGGTGGATTAGCCTCGGGCGAGCCGGGATATGAGCTAGTACAATGGTTCCTGAGCTCAGGAGGCGAGCTCAGGAGGGTCAGGAGGCAAGTGTTCTTGCTCCTTGCGTGGTGGCGGAGTGTATCAGTCGATGCCCTTTGCAGTGGGGGTTCTAGCTACTTATATAGGCGGCCACAGTCCTCTTTCCCCGGAATGTTTAGGCGGGATGGGATCCCACAACGGCCATTTTTTAGCGGGAACACAAGGACGTTCATACCCTGACAAAAGCAGTCTTTGCCTGCAAAAGGACCAGGCGATGACGCGGTGGTGAGCTCGACGATGACATCCTCCTTGTCGTCCTTGCGGTCTTCGGTCTCGTTGCACCAATGAGGAAACCTTTGCCCCGCTCCTCGAGAACTTGCGGCTGCGCTGTCCCCCTTGCACCAAAATGGCAACTACGCCGCTGGTAGACGCTGGCACCCGCTGGCGTGGTGCGTCACTGCTAACGTCACTGCCTCCTCCTGAGGCAGGCTCGGCCTTGGATTCTCCGCCCCTCTGGAGTGCCTTTCTGAGGCCGCTCCCGAGGAGGTCTTGATGTCGTTCTCCTCGCGAGGCTTGGCTCCCTCGCGAGGGTCTTGGGCAGCTGGTCGATCAGCTGGGCCATACCAGGCCGTAGTAGGAGCTCGTCGCGGCCCGCAGACAGGCAAGTCTGGGTACCCTGGTTCCCAGTACGCCGACAGTAGCCCCCGGGTCCAAGGCGCGCGCGGAGTTGGCTTCGAGGCGAAGCCTTAGTCGAGGACGAAGCGCCGCGGGCCCTAAAAGGGTGCGGGCCAGGCTGGCATGCGACTGTTGGATGGGACGTGGCGGCTCCGCTTCCCACGCAGCCTTGGTGATTGTGTGACTTGCCAACTCCTTGGCGCAGGCGACGAGGGCGTAATGCCTGCGACGCCATTGGCTGGTGGTTGGGCTCTCCCGCCCTATAAATGGGACTAGGGGGGAGCCCCCAGGCCGTTTCCAAGCCAGTGTCGTCTTCTCCTTGCTTGTCCTTCGCTCTCTCTCTCTTGTCGCAAGATCTTCATGGCGCCGCCGAGGAAGCCATCCGCCGCGGAGAAGGGGAAGACCCTGAAGGATCCAGTCCCATTGCCACCAAATAGGGGTCGTGGCCGTCCCCGGAAGTATGCCGCTTCGCTTGCAGCGGCTTCTCGGGGAGGCGGGCGCGGCCTTCTGAGCCCCTCCGCAGCCACCGGTGGACGGCGCGGGGTGTACTCCCGTGGTGAAGGTGGTCGCGGCCGCGGAGGAAGAGGGGGCGCGCAACGGTGCCTGCTGGTCGCGCGTCCTCCACGCCCACAGCTCCATTCCTTGGACGTGTCGTCGAAGTTCATGGTGTGGGCAGAGAGGCCCGGCGGCCCGTGGCTCAGGCTTCCCCGCTCGTTTGGCGAAGTGTTACCGGCCGGAGGCCTTGG
>LR738715.1:556358037-556383987 GCA_902687465.1 Secale cereale | reverse complement strand
CCAGTCTATGTGATCCACCTGCTATCCTTTAAAGTATCCTGCAACCGCTTCAACTTCTCGCCTGTAAGCTGCCATGAGCGGATCTTTCGAGTGCCACTTGCCAGACACTTATTGTGCCACTAGATCCGAATCACCAAAGCACTTGACCCGGCTCAAGTTCATCTCCTTAGCCATCCGCAGGCCATGAAGGAGGGCCTCATACTCAGCAGCATTGTTAGTACAAGGGAACATTAGTCGGAGGACATAGCAAAACTTGTCTCCTCGTGGGGAAGTTAACACCACTCCAGCCCCCGAGCCTTCTAATTGCCTTGAACCGTCAAAGTGAATAGTCCAGTATGTATGATCCGGCTTTTCCTCTGGTGCTTGCAATTCTGTCCAATCGTTGATGAAATCTACCAGTGCTTGGGATTTAATAGCAGTACGGGGTACATACTTCAATCCGTGTGGGCTAAGCCAATTGGCCCACTTTGCCACTCTACCAGTGGCTTCTCTGTTCTGGATTATATCCCCCAACGGAGCTGAGCGAACAACAGTAATTGGGTGGCCCTGGAAGTAGTGCTTCAGCTTCCGGTTTGCCATGAACACGCCGTACACCAACTTCTGCCAGTGCGGATACCTTTGCTTTGACTCAATGAGAACCTCACTGACGTAGTAAACCGGGCGCTGAACCTGATATTCCTTGCCTGCCTCCTTGCGCTCCACCACAATTGCCACGCTAACTGCGCGAGCATTGGCAGCCACATATAGCAGCAGCGGCTCGTTGTCAACAGGGGCAGCAAGAACAGGCGGCTCTGCTAACTGCCACTTCAAATCCTCGAACGTAGTACTTGCAGCATCGCTCCATATAAACCGATTTATCTTTTTCAGCATCTGATAAAGCGGGATTGCCCTCTCTCCCAAACGGCCGATGAATCGGCTCAATGCTGTAATCCGGCCTGCTATGCGCTGGACATCAGTGATACAAGCCGGTTTAGTCAAGGATGTGATCACCTTGATCTTCTCCGGATTAGCCTCTATTCCTCTGTTTGATACTAAGAATCCAAGGAGCTTGCCTGCCGGAACACCAAAAACGCACTTCTCCGGATTAAGCATCATCTTATAAACCCGGAGGTTGTCGAAGGTTTCCTTTAGGTCCTCTATCAATGTCTCCCCCTTCCTTGACTTCACCACAATGTCATCAAAATAAGCATGGACATTTTTTCCGATCTGCCCTTTCAGACAGTTCTGCACGCAACGCTGGTAAGTTGCTTGGGCACTCTTAAGCCCAAAAGGCATAGATACATAGCAAAAGGCTCCAAAGGGAGTTATGAAAGCTGTCTTGTCCTGGTCCTTAACCGCCATCTTGATTCGATGATACCCTGAATATGCATCCAAAAAACTTAGCCGCTCACATCCTGCTGTAGCATCAATAATCTGATCAATACGGGGGAGAGCGAAAGGATCAGTTGGACAAGCCTTGTTTAGGTCTGTGTAATCCACACACATCCTCCATGATCCATTTTTCTTTAATACCAGCACCGGGTTAGCCAACCACTCCGGATGGAACACTTCTACTATGAATCATACGGCCAAAAGCCTGGCCACTTCTTCTCCTATAGCCTTGCGCCTCTCCTCATTGAAGCGGCGCAAATACTGTTTGACCGGTTTAAACTTTGGATCAATATTAAGACTGTGCTCAGCGAGTTCCCTCGGTATACCTGGCATGCCAGAAGGTTTCCATGCAAAGATATCCCGGTTCTCACGGATGAACTCGATGAGCGCGCTTTCCTATTTGGGGTCTAGGTTAGCACTGATAGTGAACTGTTTGGAAGAATCGCCTGGAACAAAATCAACCTGCTTGGTTTCCTCCGCCGATTTAAACTTCAACGCCGGATCATGCTCTGTAGTTGGCTTTTTTAGTGGGGACATATCTGCCGGATCAACGTTATCTTTGTAGACCTTTAACTCCTCCGTAGCACACACTACCTCCGCATAGGCTGCGTCTCCTTACTCGCATTCCAATGCGATCTTGCGACTTCCGTAACCGTGATGGTTCCCTTATGACCCAGCATCTTGAGCTGTAGATAAACATAGCACGGTCTAGCCATGAACTTGGCGTAAACTGGTCTCCCAAACAGAGCATGATATGGGCTCCTGATCTTTACAACCTCAAAGGTCACTGTCTCTGACCTAGAATCCTGCTCATCCCCAAAGGTGACTTCCAGATCAATTTTCCCAACTGGGTAAGCCGATTTACCCGGCACCACTCCATGGAACACTGTGTTGGACTGTCTCAACTTCTTATCTGTCAACCCCGTACGCCGGAAAGTCTCATAGTATAAGATGTTGATACTGCTGCCGCCGTCCATGAGTACCTTAGTGAACTTGTAGCCACCCACCTGTGGTGCTACCACTAGGGCCAACTGGCCCGGATTATCAACCCGTGGCGGGTGATCTTCTCTGCTCCACACAATAGGTTGTTCCGACCAACGTAGAAAACGTGGCGTCGCTGGTTCAACTTCGTGCACAACCCATTTTAGAACCTTTTGATCTCGCTTGCACAAACTTGTGGTGAAAACATGATACTGTCCGCTGCTCAGTTCCTTCGGATTACTCTGATATCCGGATTGCTGCTGCTGTTGACACTGCTGATTGCCTTGGTTATTATAACCACCGTGGCCATGCTGTTGGTTCTGTTGATGCTGACCGTTGCTGTTGTTGCTGGGATAGCTATTGTTACCGCCATGATATCCTGATCCAGAACCATTACCCTGGTAACACAGACCCTGAAAACAGGAACTCGAGCCGCCGCCCGAGGGTCCGTGGTTATATTTGGCTTGTCTCATGGCCTCCACCATGATCCGGCATTCCCTCCATGAATGTTTAGACGGGTTTCCCTCTGTGCTGTGTTTAGGGCAATGCGCGTTTAACTGTTGCTCTAGATTGAGGAATTGCCCTTCACCATGAGGAGGTGGTTTACCCTTGCGGCGTTGCCGTTTCCCTGAACGTTGGTATTGACCACAAAATCAGAACCACCCTCAGCTTTTCGCTTACCATTGCAACTCGTTCCTGCCGGATTAGCTTGCGCCGGTTTACCAGCCTTGTTCACCTTTCCGGACTTGTCTCCGTCTGCATCTAGGTACTTGGTATAATCAGAATCCCCATATTTCACCAGAGCTCTCATGAGCATGCCCATGTCATTGCAATCGCGTTTGAGCCGTCCTAACTTCAGTTCAGAGACTCAAACCGGCAATTATTTTCCAATGTCACTATCGCCGTACTAGGGTTGATGCTATTGGAAGAGTGCGGGATTTCTGATACTCACCGCACCCAGCTGCTCGTGGGTTCCTGCTCTCCTTGAACACATGCTGCTAAGTCTACCACCGACATTGGCTGCTTGCACGTGTCTTTGAAATTTTTAATAAACTGGCGACGCAACTCATCCCATGATCCGATGGAGTTAGGTGGTAAGCCCTTTAACCATGTCCGGGCTGTACCCTCAAGCATCATGGTAAAGTACTTGGCGCATGCTGCTTCATCCACATCAAGCATCTCCATAGCCATCTCATAACTCTCAACCCATGCCTCGGGAGCCAGATCCGCGGTGTAGTTGGGTACCTTGCGCGGGCCTTTGAAGTCCTTGGGCAATTTCACGCTTCGTAAAGCGGGGATGAGACACTGTACCCCAAAGGAACTTGTCGTGACTCCCATCTCTACTGTGGCTGTGTGAACCGGTGTCGCTTGATGGATGTCCTCGCGGGCAGCATGCCTAGCCCGGTTTACCGCCTCTTAGGCATGTGCTTCTGCTCTCGCCGGATTATCCTCCCTGTGCCGATGACGTCTCCGCTCGCTGCTAGACACAGTCGGTTCATCCCAGTGCCTAGAATAACTCCGGCTTTGGCGGGGAGTTGAATGAATACTTTCCGTGCTATAAGAGTACGCATGCTGTTGTGTCAGCGCTGTGTCCAGTAACTCCTTATCCCGGCATGCTTCTATTGCCATGGGGGATGTCCCCTCAATGGGTAAAGCGGCCAGTCGTGAAGCGGCGGCGACGATGTTGTCCAACGGGTTAGAATAATGGCCGGGCGGGGTGGGGATGTGCGGCGTCGGCACAACTTGGCGGTTTTGCTCTGCGGCCGGCGGTTGAACCGGCGCGCCAGTCCCCGGGGCTCCTCCCCGGTTTACCTATGGGTTATTGCTGGCTCCCCCTCCTGGTGTGCCAAAGAGATTCCTCGCCTCGTAAACCGGTGGTAGATCAGTTTGCTGCCTTCTGTACATTACCTCATGTGCAGAAGTCTGACCCACCCTGAGCCGGAAAGCTTGGGAGTCTAGCTCTGCTTGCCTCGTAGACATCCTGACTTTCTCCGTGTCCAGATCCCATTTAGCCTGCTCAATCCGGCCCTTCAGCTGACGGATCTCTGCGTCATGTTGCGCCTTGTTGGCAGGGGCCACTTCTGCTGTTGCAAGTGCCGTCAGTTCTCCAACCAAGGTGGATAGGGTATCAGAAGGCGACGGGGTTTGGTTGCCTGCCCCAGCACCCGCTACCTCTGAGGTGAATGCCTCAGTCGTCGAGGGCTGCTGCATATACTGTGATCCGGCCATAAAAACAGCCACCCGGTTTGGCGGGTCAAAGGGGTCCAAAATACTATCGCCATCGGATACGCCCTCAAACCGGCCATCCTGCAATAGATACAATGATTCGGTCTATCCGGATGAAGATGCGTCGTCAGGGTAGACAGCTATCTCGCCACCAGAATCCGATCCATCCTCGGTTTGGACTCCATGTGCTGCTCCAATGAAAACATGCTTCACGGCGGGCTGAATCTGGGCCGATCTCGCATGCTGAGCTGGCTCGACAATGCTGGGGAAGATGTCCGCCTTAGGTCCCGGTTCACCAATCTTGCCGATGAATACATGGATGCCGGCGAAGGGGACCCGGTACCCGTATTCGATTGAATTAACCTCGGGGCCCCAGCCTGCGTCGTCGATGTAGATCCGGCCCCCGCGACTCTTGGTCATCCGGCCAACCGCGTAACCCTTTAGTCCTTCAAAGCTGCCCTTCAAGAACTCGAAACCATCGTGCGATAGCCCCACGGTGGGCGCCAATTGTCGTGGAATTAGCACGGTAGATGTCCGGTTTAGAGGACTTAGGTGTGAGGCCATCGCGCGGGTTAGCTTGAAGAGGTTAAAAGCACACAAAGGACATAGAGGGTTTATACTAGTTCGGCCCCTTCGATGAAGGTAAAAGCCTACGTCTAGTTTGGTGCGGTATTGCTTGTGTGTCGATCAACAGGGAGCGGATCGCTTGCTTGTGTTTTGCGCTGTTGTCTCTCCTCCCTGAACCGTCGCCGGGTCGTCCCTTTATATAGGAGGCGACGCCCGGTCCGGTTTACAGTGTCCCGAGGCCGGTTCATAAACGTGTCCGCCTCGGTCTCTACTCTTTCTATCTTACATCCCAAGTTACATGATATGACGGTTTATAAACCGTAGGCTTTACACATGGGCCCTAAGCCTCTATGGGCCGTAACCTCTGGTACATATTCTACTGGGCTTGTGATAATGCAACAATGTCAGTGTAATCCGGATCTTCCTGGCTGGTTTATACCTACTAGTAATATACCTGACAGCGTCCGACCCCTACACTACGTTTTCTTCCCAGCGCGGAGCTAAGGACTGCCACTGGGGCGTGGGTGGGAGCCCCGTCTGAGGGCCCATAGGCAACGCACAGGAGACTCCGAGGCGTGTACAGCCCCAACTCATTATTACATGAGAGTGTCACGGGCGGAGACCTTCACGGGCATGGAGCCTTGATTATGGATAGAACCTCCTGAGGTGTTCGATGTTCCAGGAATTCTGGATAGGTATCCCATCCTACGTGTCCAGGCGCACAACACCAGGCCTAGAGACATGAGCGATTCTGAACGGGCCCTCCCACATGGGCGAGAGCTTATGTAGCCCCTCACGGGAGAGGACCCGCCTCAGGACTAAGTCACCAACTTCAAGTGTTCTTGCGCAGACGCCGCGGTAGTGGTACCGCCGCAACGCTTGCTGGTAACCTGCCGCCCTGAGGGCAGCTCGGCGACGACCCTCCTCGCCAAGCACGAGGTACATCCGCCAGGCGGTGTCCTGGCATTCCTCATTGAAGACCAATACCCGTGGGGAGCGATGCTTGACCTCGTGAGGGAGGACCGCCTCCGCCCCGTAGACAAGAAAGAAGGGAGTCTCCCCCATAGGTTTGGTGGAAGTGGTTCGGACTGACCACAGCACGGACTGGAGTTCGTCGATCCAGCCCCTGCAGCAAGCCTCAAGCTTCTTCTTGAAGTTGCGCGTCTTGAGGCCACGCAAGACTTCCGCGTTGGCGTGTTCGACCTGGCCTATGCTCCTGGGGTGGGCCACTGAAGCATAGCAGATCTGTGTTCCAAGGTTAGCACAATATGACCTGAAGAGTTTACTTGTGAACTACGAACCATTATCCGTGATGATGCGGTTGGGGACCCCGAATCGCCTCACGAGGCCCTGGATGAACTTGACAGCTGACCCGGCTGGGATTGCGCGAACAGGCTCCACTTCCGCCCACTTGGTGAATTTGTCGATGGCGACATACAAGAAGCGGTAGCCCCCCTGCTGCCCGAGGAAATGGACCTAGGATGTCCAATCCCCAGACCGCGAAGGGCCAGGAAAGCGGAATCGTCTGGAGGCCTTGCGCCGGCTGGTGAATCTGCTTGGCGTGAAACTGGCACGCCTCGCAAGCTCGCACGAGCTCCATGGCGTCGTTGAGCGCCGTGGGCCAGTAGAAGCCGCTGCGGAAGGCCTTGCCCACGAGGGTGCGGGACAACGATTGATGGCCACAGTCTCCACCGTGGATATCAGCCAACAGCTCGCGCCCCTGCTTCCTCGAGATGCATTTTAGCGAGACATTGTTGGGGCGCCTCTGTTAGAGTTCACCGTCTTGGATGCAGTAAGCTGAGGCCTGTCGGACCACGCGCTCTGCGTCTTCTTCTTTGTCTGGCAGGGCATCATGTTGTAGGTTCATCTTGAGTTCTTGGGTCCAGCAACCCTCCTCGGGCTCCGCAGCGAGCAACAGGCGGGCTCCAGAAGGTGGGCCGCAGGACGGGGCATCGTCCGGAGGCGCCGCCGGTAACCCCTGCCGAGGGGAGGCCGGCTTGGGAGCTGATGGTGCTGCTGACGGCTTGAGTAGCCGCTCCTCGAAGACGCGTGGCCTTTGAGGCTCCCGTCTGGAGGCTCACTTGGCAATGTCGTCCGCTTCTTTGTTGGTGCCTCTCGGCACGTGCTTCACCTCCAGCCCTTGGAATCGCTTCTCCATCCTGCGCACCTCCTCCAGGTATGCCCCCATGTGCTCATCCTTGGGCTTGTACTTGTTGGAGAAGTTGACGAGGAGTTGCGAATCGCCCCTGATGGTGAGACACTTGACCCCCAGCGCGCCGGCGGCATTGAGCCCGGCAATCGGGCCCTCGTACTCGGCGATGTTGTTGGATACCTTCTCGCCCTGCTGGAAGCAGGGCTGCACAGCGTAGTACAACTTATCTTGAGTGGGAGATACCAACACGGTGCCAGGCCCCGCGCCGAGGCACGAGAAGGCACCGTCGAAGTACACTACCCACCCGTCTGGGGCTTCATCGCCGGGGGCCAGCGAACGGTCTTCGTTGACCCCCCGCTCCGGCGCGTCAGTCCATTCCGCCATGAAGTCTGCCAGAGCTGCTCCCTTGATCACCCGCATGGTGCTGAATTCTAGCTGGAACGCTTGAAGCTCGATGTTCCACTCGGCGACCCTCCCGACGACATTCGGGCCCCGCAGCACCTTCTCGAGGGGATACAACAAAGCAACCTTGATGGGGTGGCCATGGAAGTAGTGGTGCAACTTCCTGGAGGTGACGAGGAGTGCCAAGAGCAGCTTCTCGGGCATCGGGTAGCGCGAGCGCGCGTCGCACAGTATTGTGCTGATGAAGTACATCGGGTGCTCCACGAGGGTTGGCGCAGCAGGGTCCGCTGGCGCCTCAGGAGCCTCTGGAGCTCCTTGCTGAGCGGTGGGGCCGTCCGTGCCCGCGGTCGAATCCGCCCCTAAGGCCGCGTCAGGGGGCGGCGCGGGTCCTGAAGGTGCCGAGCCGCCCGGTGGTCAGCCATTCCTCGCGCTCCACAACCAGTGATGCGCTGGCGGAATGAGGCGTTGCGGCGAGGTAGAGTGTCATGGGCTCCAAGGGTCGTGGTGCTACCATAATGTCAGGCCCAAGATGCGATTCTATCCCGGTCATGTGACACTTACGTGATTGGGGCACAACCGCATTTCGGGCGCTTAGCAAGATGGATATCATTACATCATACCATTACGTACATACATAGGGGATACAACAATACATACAAGTCACATGAATACAACAACATCAATACAAGCATCCGACTACGGATGCAAACATGAAAAGCACAAAGACATCCATCTGCTATCCCAGGCTGCCGACCCGGAACCTAACCCAAGACTGAAGAAGAAGAAGAAGAAAGAACTCCAACACAACGATCATCGCTCTCACGTCAAGACATCGGAAACCTGCACCTGCAACTGTTGTTGTAGTATCTGTGAGCCACGAGGACTTAGCAATCCCATAACCATGGGTAATAAGACTAGCAAAGCTTAATAGGTAGGAAGAGGTAAAGAGGTGAGGTTGCAGCAACGGCTAAGCAAAAGTATGGTGGCTAACTTACGAGTACAAGAATAAGATGAGCTTCTACGCAAACGGTCGCAAACTAGTAGTGTCAGGGATATTACTAGCAGGTATGAACCGGCTAGTGTAAACCGGATTATGATAATATAGTCGTATCATTGTAATACCTAGTAGAGGCTACGGCCCATGAGATCTTAGGGCCCGTGTATAGAGTTACGATTTGTAAACCGCCTGATCATGTAACTTGAGAGATAAGGAAGAAATAGCAGAGACCGAGGCGGACACAAGTATGAGCCGGCCTCGGGACTCTGTAAACCGGACCGGGCGTCGCCTCTATATAAAGGGACGACTCGACGACGGTTCAGGGAGAAGCAAGAAACAACCCCATCGAGACACAGGCAAGCAATCCGCTCCCTGTTCATCGACGCCCAAGCAATACCAAACCAAACTAGACGTAGGCTTTTACCTTCATCGAAGGGGCCGAACTAGTATAAATCCTTTGTGTCCTTTGTGTGCTTTTAACCCCTTCAAGCTAACCCGTGCGATGGTTCCATCATCAAGTCCGTTAAACCGGACATCTGCCATGTTATTTCCACGACAGTTGGCGCCCACCGTGGGGCCTCCGCACGATGGTTTCGAGTTCTTGAAGGGCAGCTTTGAAGGGCTCAAGGGTTACGCGGTCGGCCGGATGACCAAGAGTCGCCGCGGCCGGATCTACATTGACGACGCAGGTTGGGGACCGGAGGCCGATTCAATCGAATACGGGTACCGGGTTCCCTTCGGCGGCATCCACGTCTTCATCGGCAAGATTGGTGAACCGGGTCCTGAGCCGGATGCCTTCCCCAACATCATCGAGCCGGCTCAGCGTGCGAGATCGGCCCGGATTCAGCCTGCCATGAAGCGCGTTTTCGTTGGAGCAATTCACGGGGTCCAAACCGAGGACGGATCGGATTCCGGTGGCGAGACAGTTATCTATTCCGACGATGAATCTTCATACGGAGAGACTGAGTCTTTGTATCAGTTGCGGGACGGCCGGTATGAGGGTGTGTCCGACGGAGACAGCTTTCCGGACCCCTTTGATCCGCCAAACCGAGTGGCTGTCTTTATGGCCGGTTCACAACCCACGCCACAGTCCACGGTGAATGGGGCGATAGCAGAAGCTGGTGTAGGGAGGAGCGGCTCAGCCCTCTCGCCCTCTAATGCTCTATCCACCTTGATCGAGGAGTTCACAGCCCGAGCCATGGCACAGGTAGCTCCAGCAGACAAGGCGCAACACGATGCAGAGCTCCTTCAGCTAAAGGGCCGGATCGATCAAGTGAAAGAAAATTTGAAGGCAGAAAAGGCTATGATAGCAATGAGACAGGCAGAGTTGGATGATCAGGCTTTCAGCTAAGGATGGAACAGGCCTCTGTACAAGGAGTAAGGAGTCGGAAGTACCAGTCTCGTCTACCGCCGGTTTACGAGGCGACAGATCTTTTCAGGACGCCAGGAGCGGGAACCAGCAATGATCCAGCGACAAACCGGAGGGCAGCCCCGGCTAGGGATGAGCCGGTTCAGCAGCCCACTGCAGAGCAAGATCGACGGGTCATGCCTGCGCCTCATATCCCGACCCCTCCGGGTCATTACTCAAATCCTTTGGACAACATTGTTGCTGCCGCTTCACGCCTGGCCGCTTTACCCATTGAGGGGACATCCCCCGTGGCGTTGGAGGCACGCAGGGTCAAGGATCTACTTAATACGGCATTAACACAACAACAAGCATATTCTCACAGCAGGGAGAGAGTGCATTCAACACCACGCCACAGCCGGAGTTACACTAGGCATTGGGAGGAACCATAAGTGTCTAGTAGTGAACGCAGGCGACACAGTCACAGGCAAAATAATCCGGCAGGCGCGGATGCACAAGCTCAGGATGCAAACCGGGTTAGATCAGTGGCCCGTGAGGAGATCCGTCAAGCGACGCCGGTTCACACAACCATAGCAGAGACATGAGTCGCAACGAGTTCCTTTGGGGTACAATGTCTTATCCCCGCTTTACAGAGCGTGAAGCTGCCCAAGGATTTTAAAGGTCCACGTAAGGTGCCTAATTACACAACAGATTTGGCTCCAGAAGCTTGGGTTGAGAGTTACGAGATGGCCATGGAGATGCTGGACGTGGATGAAGCGGCTTGTGCGAAATATTTCACCATGATGCTTGAAGGTACAGCCCAGACTTGGCTAAAGGGTTTACCCCCTAATTCTATCGGATCGTGGGGAGAGTTACGTCGCCAGTTTATTAAAAACTTCAACGATACGTGCAAGCAGCCGATGTCAGTAGTAGATCTTGCAGCCTGTATACAAGGGGAGCAGGAGTCTACAAGTGCATGGGTGCGGCGAGTATCCGAAATCTTGCACTCTTCGAATGGTATCAATCCCAGTACGGCAATAGTGACCCTGGAAAACAATTGCCGATTTGAGTCTCTAAAGTTAAAGCTGGGACGGCTTAAATGGGATTGTAATGATATGGGAACTCTCATGAGCGCTCTGGTGAAGTACGGGGACTCTGACAACACTAAGTATCCAGAAGCGGAGGGAGACAAAGCAGGAAAAGTCAACAAGCCTGGTAAACCGGCACAGGTTAATCCGGCTACTACAAGTTTCTTAGGCAAGCGAAAAGCGGAGGGTGGCTCTGATTTCGTGGCCAATACCCAAGTTCAAGGAGGTTTCCAGTGCAATAGGGGTAAGCCGCCTCCACAAACCGGCGGAGGAAACGTTAGCTGGGAGCAGGAGTTAAATGAGCCTTGTCCGAAACATAGCACAAGGGAACGACCAGCAAAACACACTATAGGAGAATGAAAGCCTTTGATGGAAGCCATAATGAGCCGGTTCAGCGCTAACAACTGGCCTCCAAATGGCGGTTCAGGCCCGGGGTTTTATGGTCTGGGTCACCAGGGGAACGGCTCCGGGTCAGGATACCGTGGCAACAACAGTGGTTATAATAACCGAGGCAATAATCAATATGGTCAAGGCGGTTACAATAGCCAAGGCAATCAGCTGCATGGTCAAGGTGGTTACAATAACCAAAACAATCAACAGCAGGGCCAGGGTAATCACCATAGCCAAGGCAGTCAGCAGCGTCAGCAGCAACAGCAGCAATCCGGATATCAGAGTAATCCGAAGGAGCTGAGTAGTGGGCAGTATCATGTGTTTACTAAAAGTTTGTGTAAACGGGATCAGAAAGTTTTGAAGCGGGCAGTCCACGCGATTGAACCGGCGACACCGCAATTCCTGCACTGGTCGGAGCAGCCCATTGTGTGGAGCAGGGAGGATCACCCGCTGCGAGTTGATAATCCGGGCCACTTGGCCCTGGTAGTAGCACCACAGGTGGGTGGCTACAAGTTCACTAAAGTCCTCATGGACGGCGGCAGTAGCATCAATATATTGTATTATGAGACTTTCCGCCGCATGGGGCTGACGGATAAAAAGCTAAGGCAATCAAACACGGTGTTTCATGGAGTGGTGCCAGGTAAATCAGCTTACCCCGTTGGAAAAATTGACCTAGAAGTTACCTTTGGAGATGAACAGGATTCCAGGTCAGAGATGATAACCTTTGAAGTGATCAAGATCCGGAGCCCTTATCATGCTCTGTTTGGGAGGACGGTTTATGCCAAGTTTATGGCCAGGCCGTGTTATGTTTATCTATAGCTCAAGATGCCGGGTCACAAAGGAACAATCACGGTTCATGGAAGTCGCAAGATTGCATTAGAGTGTGAAGAGGGAGACGCTGCCTACGCGGAGGCAGTGTGTGCTACAGAGGAGTTGAAGTTCTACAAGGACAATGTTGATCCGGCAGATATGACCCCGTTGAAGAAGCCAACTACGGAGCATGATCCGGCGTTGAAGTTTAAATCAGCGGAGGAGACCAAGCAAGTTGATTTTGTGCCAGGCGATTCATCCAAGCAATTCACTATCAGCGCTAACCTTGATCCCAAATAGGAAAGCGCGCTCATCGAGTTCATGCATGAGAACCGGGATATCTTTGCATGGAAACCTTCTGACATGCCAGGTATACCGAGGGAACTCGCTGAGCACAGTCTTAACACTGATCCAAAGTTTAAACCGGTCAAGCAGTATCTACGCCGCTTCAATGAAGAAAGGCGCAAAGCTATAGGAGATGAAGTGGCCAGGCTTTTGGCCGCAGGGTTCATAGTGGAAGTTTTTCACCCGGAGTGGTTGGCTAATCCAGTGCTGGTGTTAAAGAAAAATGGAAAGTGGAGAATGTGTGTGGATTATACGGACCTAAACAAAGCTTGTCCAACTGATCCTTTTGCTCTTCCTCGCATTGATCAGAGCATTGATGCTACAACAGGATGTGAGCGGCTAAGTTTCTTGGATACATATTCAGGGTATCACCAGATCAAGATGGCAGTTAAAGATCAGGAGAAGACGTCCTTCATAACACCTTTTGGTGCTTTTTGCTATGTGTCTATGCCCTTTGGGCTCAAGAGTGCCCAAGCCACCTACCAGCGTTGTGTACAGAACTGTCTTAAGGGGCAGATAGGCAAGAATGTTCATGCTTATGTGGATGATATCATGGTGAAGTCAAGGAAGGAGGAGACGATGATAGAGGACCTCAAGGAGACCTTTAACAATCGTCGGGCCTATAAAATGATGCTTAATCCGGAGAAGTGTGCCTTTTGGGTTCCGGCGGGCAAGCTCCTTAGGTTCTTGGTGTCAAATAGAGGAATAGAAGCTAATCCGGAGAAAATCAAGGCAATCACATCTTTGACTAAACCGGTTAGCATCAATGATGTTCAGCGTATTGCCGGCCGGATCACAGCATTGAGCCGGTTCATCAGCCGTTTGGGAGAGTAGGCGATTCCGCTTTACCAGATGCTGAAAAAGACGGACCGGTTTATATGGAGTGATGAAGCGGATGCTGCGTTTGAGAATTTGAAGCGGCAGCTGGCAAAGCCGCCGGTCCTGGCTGCCCCTGTTGATAAGGAGCCGTTGCTGTTATATGTCGCCGCCAATGCACGGGCAGTCAGCATCGCAATCGTGGTGGAGCGCAAGGAAGCAGGGAAGGAATACCCGGTTCAGCGTCCGGTCTATTACGTCAGTGAAGTTCTCATTGAGTCCAAGCAAAGGTACCCACATTGGCAGAAGCTGGTATATGGTGTGTTCATGGCAAACCGGAAGTTGAAGCATTATTTCCAAGGCCATCCAATAACTGTTGTTAGTTCAGCACCATTGGGGGATATAATCCAGAACAAGGAAGCTACGGGCAGAGTGGCGAAGTGGGCCATTGAGCTCAGCCCACACGAATTGAAATATGTGTCGCGCACCGCTATCAAATCTCAAGCATTGGTGGATTTCATCAATGATTGGACAGAACTGCAAATACCAGAGGAGAAGCCCGATCTTACATACTGGACGATTCACTTTGACGGTTCAAGGCAGTTAGAAGGCTCGGGGGCTGGAGTTGTTTTAACTTCCCCGCGAGGAGACAAGTTTTGTTATGTCCTCCGTTTATTGTTTCCTTGTACTAATAATGCAGCAGAGTATGAAGCATTGCTTCATGGCTTGCGGATGGCCAAGGAGATGAACTTGAGCCGAGTCAAGTGCTTTGGCGATTCAGATTTAGTGGCACAGCAAGTGTCCGGTAAGTGGGACTCAAGAGATCCTCTCATGGCAGCTTACAGACGAGAAGTGGAAGCAGTTGCAGGATATTTCAAAGGGTATCAGGTGGATCACATAGACCGGCGAAGGAATGAAGCGGCCAATGCTTTAAGCCGGCTGGGTTCTCAACGTAAACCGGTACCACCAAATACTTTTTTGGATGATCTGCACAGTCCATCAGTTCAAGTACCATCGGAGGAAGATCTGGCTGTTCCTGATCTGGAGGCACATCTAGTTGCGGCACTTCATGTTATTCCGGTTTGGACGCTACCTTATCTGGCGTATCTAAGCCGAGGAGAGCTACCGGACGACGAGATCGAAGCACGACAGATAGTCCGGCGTTCTAAGACCATGACAATTGCAAACGGAGAGCTTCATCATCGCAGTGTTTGTGGAGCGTTTCAACGGTGTGTATCAGCTGAGGAAGGATGTGATATTCTTCGTGAGATCCATGAAGGGGATTGTGGCCATCATGCCGGTTCAAAATCCTTGGTGGCTAAGGCTTTTCGACATGGGTTCTATTGGTTGACAGCCCATGCTGATGCAGCGGATCTAGTCTGGAAGTGTGATGCTTGTCAGAAGTTTTCACGACGTGCTCTTGTTACGGCACAGGAGCTCCGGATGATACTGATAACTTGGCCATTCGCAACTTGGGGGCTTGATATGGTTGGACCTTTTAAGCGATCCCAAGATCAAAAGACTCATCTACTGGTGGCTGTGGATAAATTTACAAAGTGGATTGAGGCAGAGCCTGTGAGCAAGTGTGATGCGGCAACAGCGGTTAAATTCATCAAAAAGGTAATTTTCCGGTTTGGCTTTCCACACAGCATCATCACAGACAACGGCACCAATTTATCTAAGGGTGAGATGGAAGAATTTTGTCAACGAGAACATATTCGCCTAGACGTGTCTTCTGTGGCCCACCCTCAATCCAATGGTCAAGCTGAAAGAGCAAATCAGGAGATTTTGCGAGGTATCAAGCCCTAGCTTATGACTCCCTTGCAAAGAACACCAAGGTGCTGGGTTGAGGAGTTACCTTCTATCCTTTGGAGTATCAATACTATGCCAAACCGGTCCACAGGTTACACACCTTTCTTTATGGTATATGGTGCTGAAGCGGTCCTTCCAAGTGATATCCGTCATGGTTCGCCAAGGGTGACGTCCTATATTGAAGCGGCCAACGAGCAGGCGAGACAAGACAGTTTGGACCGGCTGGATGAAGAGCGTGATATAGCAGCAGCACGGTCTGCGATTTATCAACAAGACTTGCGCAGATATCACAGCCGCCGGATCAAGACCAGGACGTTCCAGGAGGGAGACTTAGTACTCGGGCTCATCCAAGATCAAACAGATATGCACAAGCTATCCCCACCTTGGGAAGGGACCTTTGTGGTCAACAAGAATCTGCACAACAGTTCGTATTACCTGGTGGACGTTCGAGAACACAAGGACTCACGGACATCAGAAGAAGAGACAAAGAGGCCGTGGAACATCGCCCTCTTGCGGCCCTACTATACCTGAGCCATGAGCTCCGCTGTATCCTATGTATATATTATGATTAATGAATAAACCGGCACCCTCGGTAAACCGGGGGCTCAGCCTTTTTTCCAATACAAGTATCTTATGGTGACAACCATACATTTCTTATCATATGTCATATTTCAAACACTTCGATCGGTTTAAACTGATTGTGCAGGGCATATGTACTCTGGAGAAATAGACTCACTGAAGGGCTTCCTGTTCAAACATAGGTCGTATTCGAACCAAAGAGAACATAGCCAAGCTTACTGAAGGGATTCCTGTTCAAACATAGGTCGTATTCGAACCAAAGAGGACATGGCATAAGGCCCTCTGGATGGTACCCACATCCATTGATTGGCTAAAGTTTTATATGGCCCGTAGGGGGCAGGATTGTACCCGAATCCTAGCTAAAACCCCTGTGGTTGTCTCTGTTTCCTATGGTTGTACCTGAACCATAAGGCCCTCTGGATGGTACCCGCATCCATTGATTGGCTAAAGTTTTATATGGCCCGAAGGGGGCAGGATTGTACCCGAATCCTAGCTCAAATCCCTGTGGTTGCGTCCGTTTCTTATGGTTGTACCCGAACCATAAGGCCCTCTGGATGGTACCCGCATCCATTGATTGGCTAAAGTTTTATATGGCCAACAGGGGGCAGGATTGTACCCGAATCCTAGCTTAACCCCTGTTGGTTGTATCCGGTTCCTATGGTCGTATCCGAACCATAAGGCCCCCTGGATGGTACCCGCATCCATTGATTGGCTGAACCTTGCTTTGAGCCTGGTAGCTCATAAAAAGCCTCGACTACATGATTTTATTTGCAAACTTGCATTTTTGGTATTTGTGTTTTATGGTTCTTTGATCCAGAGTGGGACAACTTCAGAGTTGGCCACGTATCTACAAAAGTCTGGGCAGAGCTCCAGCATGATCTAAACCGGTAGCTGCTATTAAAACCGGAATTATTATTGGGTCTATCACAAAGGCTCCCTCACATAATTGCAAATTTCACCGGATTAAGAATATCAAGCATACTTGATGGCAGGTATGAAGTTATTTCTGATACAAACAAAACACTTGTTTGATATATTGTGAGAGCAATTTAATTGGTCCAGCGGTAAACCGCTAGGACATATTTTCAGTGTTATTTCTGCAGAAACAGATAATATGCAGGGTAAACCATATCAGACCAGATTTAAATTGGCAACGTCAAAACAAGAAGTTGGAACATCCGGATCAAGACGAATAATGTTTTATGCTATCCTATTACAAGGCATAGCAAGCCTGAACGGATTAAAGACTGTCCAGCAAAATGAGACTACAACTACAAAGATATACTATGAACTACGCTTCCTCCTGCTGCGACGGCTGGGGATCAACTTGTTCCGAAGTCTCTTCCTCTTCTTGAAGCGGCTGGAAGTCAGGGACGCACCAATCGATTTTCGTTAAAGCACGAAAGTACATCTCTTCATTGATAAGTTTAGACGGATCAATATCTGGGGCGAAAGTATGAGGTCGTACTGGTGGGGTTAGATTGACCGTGTCATAAACCGGCCGATCCACCCGCTCGTTTTGTAAATTATATCCCGGATGATACCTGGATAAATCTGTTTCGGCAGCAAGCTTGCTAGCGAGAGGACGCATCTCCTTGGTCAAAGCATGAAGATCCTTGGCAGTGAAAGCTGATCCGTCTTCTTTAGTACCGGGATACCCGTTCAAGGCCTCTTCCGGATCAAAATCCAAAACCCACGCCTTGGTTCTGGTAAGCGCCATGAGAGAACCGGCTCGAGCAGAAGACTTCTTCACTTCCTCCAAGCACACTGGTAAGACATACAGTTTCTCTAATGTGCCTTGGATAGTGGTGGGGGCTGGTTTATTGAAAGATGTTGCACTTATGATCCTTTGAGCGCCGGAATACAGCTGCTCGACCAGAGTATAACACGCCTTGAGTTTTTTCCGTAAATCATCCCCAAGATGGGTGACACGGCGCCCTGCATATGATTGTCACAATTAAACCGGAACGGATTAAAGATTGCAAGGATGAAAGCAGGAATACAGATCAAGTACTTACCGAAGACAGCAGAAGTCATCAGTTCTATTTGCCGCTTTAAACCGGTTAACTCTTCAGTCACCGGATTAAGGGCTTCCTGAGCATCCTTTGCCCGTTTTTCCAGATCCTTCTTCTGAACTTCAAAGGCGGTCCGCTCCTCTTCAAAATGTTTCTTCAGCTGTTCAGCAGTCTTTAAGCTCAGCGCCAAGTCTTTCTTGGCCTTAGAAGCAGCAGACTCCGTTTCAGCAAGTCTGTTCCGGAGTTCAGTGATTTCTTCAGCCCTCCGGTTCAAATCAGCCTGCAATAAAAATCAAGTGGAATAAAGAGCAAAAGTCAGACAAGTCTCAAGCACACAAACAAGTTGTCTACTTGACACCTGGGGGCTAATGGGCATTTGAAGCGTCAAACAGTAGCAATTCAAAGACAAGTCTCAAGCACACAAACAAGTTGTCTACTTGACACTTGGGGGCTAATGGATAGTTGAAGTATCAAAGGAAACATTCAGACAAGTCCCAGGCACATAAACCAAATTATGCCCCTGGCACTTGGGGGCTAATGTAAGATCATTTGCTTAATCAGAAAGTACCGGTTCACCTTCTAAACAAAGCTAAACCGGAACTTGGGGGCTACTATGATATAGACAGAAGCAAGTCAAAAGCAAAAATTAGAAAGTAAAGGATTACCTCATACATATCCTTCATCATGTTAACCAAGCCTGCTTCATAATCTCGACCAGTATGAAGCCGGTTCAAATACCCGGAATAGAGCTCCTGGGCACTCATGTCGGCGAAGCTAGACAGCTCTGTACTCCATTTACCCTTTTCTTGATGCAACTTCTCTGCTTTAGCCGTGTGTTTGGCTAAGACAGTGGGCTCAGCAGGAGCGGTATAAGTTGTACCAGTTACTTGAACTTCCGGAGAAGCAGTTGTTGTTGGTGGTGTAGCAGTGTGAACCGGGCTAGCAGGAGCTGGGCTAGTCCGAGGAGGATCGGCCCGGGTAGGACTTGCCGGTTCATGGACGTCCTTAGTGTTAGGATTTTCAGGTGCAGTAGTATGATCCATAGGAGCAGGATCTTCAAGCGGAATTGTGGGCTCGCCTTCCGGAGGGATAGTTATATCCGGATCAACCACCGGATCATCAATGGCAGTCTCAGCAGTTGGTTTGTTGGCCTTTGCCTTTTTGCTAGGCTTAGGCTTGCTGAAAGGAATTAGAAAGAAAATTCAGAGCTACAGAAGCAAAAGCAATTATAAACCGGATTGGATGAAAAACTTACCCTGGGATGATCTTCAGAGCTGGAACTTGTGTGGAAGTGGATTCGCCAGAGGAGGATAAGGGAGTCTCCTGATAATTAGGGTCAGACGGTTTAAGTGGTTTGCGTATAAGCCCGGCCTTGGGATGAAGTGGAGTTGGAAAGAGTATAACCTCAGGACGACGCCTACGAGCCGGAGTAAGAGATATTCCGGACGATTCAACTGCAAGGCTGCTATGGCGGGTAGTCCGGCGAAGGGCTTCATGTTGCTGTTTCTTCAAAAGAAAATTTGGGTCCAGTTGAGCATAAGGGTGAGAAAACTGATATTTCTGGACTGTCCGACGAATTTTTGGTGGAGGTGGTTCTGAGTCTGAAGAAAGAATAGTTACCTCAATTGCTGCCGGTTTATCCCCTTCCGCCAAATCCTGTGAAAAGATACCGTTAATACAAATCTGGATAAAAGTGAACAAGTCATAGCCGGATTAACTCATACCTCAGAGTCCGGACCATCATCTTCAGCATGTGAACCGGAGCCAGTAGCCGCCTTTTTCTTCTTGATAGCATAAGTTTTACGGTGTGACAGTTTTCCAGCCTTCTCATGAGGTTTCCTCTTCCAAAAAGGGTCATCAGCCTGTTCAAAGAGAAAAGTTAATTGGGAAACGGTTTATATGAACGGATTAAAAATATACAGAAGAGAGTAAGACTTACTACAGGCAGCTTGTTCTTCTTATAATACGGAGCCAATCCGGTTTTGCTACATTCTTCTAAAGAGACATTGAGCATCTTTTTGGCAGACTCAATGACTTCCGATTCAGAAAGTTTGTCCTTGGAATAACGTTGAGGATCATCCGGTTTACCAGAATATTTGCACATCGGACACGGGCGTGGGCTCAGAGGGAGTATACTCCAAGAAAGCCAACAACGCATGAAATCAACCCCTGTTAAACCGTTGGCCATAAAGGCCTTGAGCCTGGCAAGTTGAGAAGCAAACCGGGGCCGTTCGGAAGAGCTGAGGCGCTGTGGCAAAGGGTGATCTTCGGGGAGACAATGCTCACGGTAACCCGGCAGTGGATTTTCCCCTTCAGGTGAAGTGTCAATACAATAAAACCAAGACTTATTCCAATCCTTGGGGTGCGTGTGGAGAGCGGCATGAGGAAAGACTGCATCTCTTCTCTTCTGAATGCTGACCCCGCCCAGTTCTTGGTGAGGTCCGCTAGTGAACTCAGTTCGCCGGTTCAAGTGGAAGAAGTCCCGAAACAGGTCGACTGATGGCTCTTCTTGCAAATACACCTCTGAGAAGACTTGAAAATCACAGATGTTTGAAATAGAGTTAGGACCTATGTCCTGAGGGTGAAGACGGAAAGCGGCAAGCACGTCCCGGAAGAACTTTGAACCGGGAGGAGTGAAACCTCGAGCCATGTGGTCGAAGAAGACAATAACCTCCCCTTCTCTGGGAGCAGGGGGACATTCATTTCCTGGGGCCCGCCATTTTAAGACTGATTGAGGGCCCAGAGTACCAACATCAACCGCATTGATTAAATCTTCTTCCGTAAAAACGGAAGGGACCCAGTCGCAAGAAACAAACTGTTTGGCACCCATGGTAATAGAATGAAAGTGCTGAAAAGACAAGTATAAAAGCCGGATTATTCAAAGACAGATATATAAACCGGATCGCATATGCAAAGTCCTGCCGACGGTTTAGACAAGGGACTAATGGCATAGCTAACCCGGAAGTAAGCAGGGAACGCATTACTGCTGGTTCAGAAATAACAAAAGAGAGGAGCTAAACCGTCGTGTTCATTGTCAATGCATTACAGAAGTGATATTTGACTAACTAAACCGGAGAATATTTTACAGATCCACAAGGGTGAAGAAACAAGTTTTTGCAGACAGCTAAAGTAAAACAGATCTGAGCACTCAGGAAAAAGAAAAACAAATGCAAGATTATTACGGGAAGAACTGCAAGGATCCTATACAGGGCAGACAAATCTAAAAGATTAGATCTAAAACGCCGGAATCTAAGCATACGGCAGCGGAACAGAGGCAAGTTTTAAGGGCAAGATCTAAAGGTTGAAACTACTTCGAACTTGGTGCCTGAGACGAACAGATGAAGCTTTCTCCAAGGTTTAATGGCGGAGGTGCGAGAAGAACCCTAAAGCTATAGATCTACAGAAAAGAAGATGGAGTACCTGGAACAGCAAGAAGCGGCGGCGGAGTTTTTCTGGTCGCACTCAGGTTGATGCAGCGGCCGGCGAGGAAGAGCTTGACGGACGACGGTGGAGATTTAAGCTCGGGCGACGGAGGAAGAGGACGAGCGGAAGGTGAATGAGGAAGAGTTGCAGCGGTATTTATAAAGGGGCAAAGAACGAAACGGCAGGCGCGAGATTTGCGGAGGCAAAAAATCGGATAAATATTCCCTGTCGCCTCGATTGTCGAGATAGCCTTTAAACAAAGGTGATAGACAGCTGGGCGCGTTAAATGCGGAAGTGATGTCACGGTCAAAATTAAGTGATTTTCAAGGATGACGTCATGGCCGGTTTACAAAAATGAGAAGACACAAGAAGGAAGATTATGCAAGACTAGGAAGATTGATGTGAACAAGTTTAAATCATTCTGGGGCCTAATGTCAGGGATATTACTAGCAGGTATGAACCGGCTAGTGTAAACCGGATTATGATAATATAGTCGTATCATTGTAATACCTAGTAGAGGCTACGACCCATGAGAGCTTAGGGCCCGTGTATAGAGTTACGGTTTGTAAACCGCCTGATCATGTAACTTGAGAGATAAGGAAGAAAGAGCAGAGACCGAGGCGGACACAAGTATGAGCCGGCCTCGGGACTCTGTAAACCGGACCATGCGTCGCCTCTATATAAAGGGACGACCCGGCGACGGTTCAGGGAGAAGCAAGAAACAACCCCATCGAGACACAGGCAAGCAATCCGCTCCCTGTTCATCGACGCCCAAGCAATACCAAACCAAACTAGACGTAGGCTTTTACCGTCATCGAAGGGGCCGAACTAGTATAAATCCTTTGTGTCCTTTGTGTGCTTTTAACCCCTTCAAGCTAACCCGTGCGATGGTTCCATCATCAAGTCCGTTAAACCGGACATCTGCCGTGTTATTTCCACGACAAGTAGTGATCGCTAAAGATCCTGAACTACCTACGAGTCAAACATAACCCCACCGTGTTCTCTTCTCAAAGTGAAAAGAGACAGTCACGGTTACTCACACAGTTGCGTGTTTTACTTCGGATCCTCTGTCAAGTTTTCTACAATCGTACATTAACAAATTCCAATCTTCCACATAACCGCGGGCATGGCTTTCAAAAGATCATAACCCTGCAGGGGTGTCCCAACTTAGCCCATCACAAGCTCTCACGATCAGCTGAAGTAATAATAATTATTACCCCTTATCTTAGGGAAATCCGATCAGGCTCGGTATCCCGGTGCACAAGACATTTCGACAATGGTAAAACAAGTCCAGCAAGACCTCCCGGCGTGCCGACACCCTGATAGAAGCCGCACGTATCTAGTCTCAGGCCACGTCCGGATGGGTGATGTTACAGGTAAAACTAGCCCTACAGTTTCCCCGAGGTGGCCCCGAAGGCTCCCCGTTTGGGACCAACACCATCAGCACTGGCCCCCCTGCTATGTAGAAGAATCCTCGGGTAGAGCTAACTCCCTATGCAATTAATTAATTAGTTAAGTTATTATTATGTTGCAAATTAAAACCAATGTTGGGCCTTGCTGGAGGATTTTTATTGAAAGATGAACTGTCAAGGGGTCCCCATATACCCAACCGTGTAAGGAACGCAAAATCTAGGAACATAATGTCGGTTTATCAGCTCCTAAGGTGGCATGAGTGGAACAAAACACCGAGCAAAAGGCCAAGCCTTCCACCCATGCCCAGTATATAGGTGTGTTAATAATAATAATAATAATAATAATAGATATTGTGATATACCAACAACAAGTTCCAACATGGAACGATCTTCATCTTCACCTGCAACTAACAACGCTATAAGAGGGCCTGAGCAAGCGGGTAACATAGCCAAACAATGGTTTGCTAGGAAGGTGTCAAAGGTTAGAGGTTTCATGGCAACAAGGAGAGGGCTGACAATAATGATGGGTAGCGCGACATGTAACGATAGCATCGAGACAACTAAGCATGGCAATGATAGTAAAGGTATCCAAGGGTATGGTCATCTTGCCTGAGATCCCGCAAGGAAGAAGAATGGATCCATGAAGAAGAAGAAGAAGCCTTGAAGATGAACCATGGGTATACGAACGAATCCTCACGATCGCAACGGAACAAGCACTAACGAGAAGAAGCAAGCAATACGGTAAACACACAACACAAGAACATGACAATATGCTCAACCACGTATGATGCAAGACAAGTCTATATATGATGCAATACATGGCAAGTGATGAAGCACACAAGAACAACATCACCCAACAAGTTTAAATGAGGTCGGAAACTACACATAACAAATCTGGTAAGTCCTCATATGCACAGTTTGAAATTAGTCCATATCTGAACAAACCTTAAGTTAAAGTGGTTAAACAGCAATTTAACATGCACCATGATGATCTACTCAAAATTCTAGTCAAGTTTCATATAAAGTTTGTTTAAATCGGAGCTACGGCCTAGAAGATATGAGCAAAACAAGTCAAACATGTCATCGGTGCAAGATGCACCCAAACATCAAGCAAACACACTCCAAATAGGAAAACAACATGATATGATGATTCTACATGCAAAATCTCACAAGTTTCATATAGGGCACACCTAAAATGGAGCAACGGGCTAAAAGTTACGAGCTAAACAAGTTACAAGGCAAAGCTGAAGTTAACAACCACATTGCAACTTTGGATCAAGATATATATATGCTATAGCACCCAAACATGTTAACAAGAAGCATGGATGTGAAGTAGACATGATACTTAACAAGCATGAACTTAGAACACAACCAAAAGCTTGCTGGAACACATTTAAACAAGCATGGCAAGTTGCAATAAAATTATCCAGACTTAGCCAAAAGCTGGGAAGGCAAAAACATCATCACGAAGCTGCCTTTGGAGGCACAAAACAACATGCATATCAACTCAACTTAGTATATAAAGAGCATGGAAATGAAGTAGACATATCCTACAGCAAACAACTCCATTGGAGCATCTCCATAGGTGGCATGGATCATTAGCAACAAGCTCCACCAAATTGAACATGCTGATAAAATCCTGACAGTTATAATTTATAGCAACTTGAGAGCAAGAAATAAATAAGCTACAGCAGGTCATATGTGCAAGTAAAGGCATGAATGGATAGACAATAACATGGACAAAAAGACATGATCATTGGCCACTCCAAAACAAGCATGGATATGAGTGGGGCATCAAGCAAACATAGCATCAGGTTATAACATATTCCAGACTTAGCAATTTTTTTACTAAGTATAAAACAGCAATAACAACATGGCATGTTTACAAGCTTGTTTAAGTCACCTCAAGGCATATCATGGAACATGAATTTCACCACAGCAAAGACCATTTTATTGAGCTTCTAAAACATCTAGACAGGTGGAATGAAGACAAACACATCAATAGCAATGGGCAAGTGAAATCAGCATCCCATAACAAGTTTCAGCACTTAACAGCCAAATGCACTTTTGCAACAGAGATTAACATGGCAATATGGACTCAAACAAGCATGCTACAGCAACCATCATGTAGTACACTTCACAATGAACATTTTGACACCTCATATGCATCATTTGGATAAACATGCACCAAGTTATCACATCTCAAACATGGCATCAAATTAACAAGTAACAGCAGTTTATAACAAGTAGCACTCTTCCAACAGAGATTAGAGAATCTACGTGAACTCAAATGAGCATGGCACAATGGAACAAAGTGTAGAGCACATCACCGCCATCATTTTGACATATCATTCACTCAATTTGGACAAGCACACAATTAATTACAGCCATGCAAAGATGCAACAATATATGCAATTTTCTGGGACTTAGAGAGAAAAACCACCTCGGGGAAATGGACATGTCCGGCCTATATGGACATGTCCGTTGGTGCCTGGGGCTCGGGGCCCACTCGTCAGGGTCTCGGAGAGGGGAGAAGCGGACATGTCCGTCGCCACCCGGACATGTCCGTCGGTGGCGGCGGTCGGGCCCGCCTGGCAGCGACAGGTCCGAAGGGATCTCGTCCCCGACCTCCTGGACGAGGCCGGCGGCACAGATCGATGGCGGAAGGGCGGGGCGAGGCGCCGCGGCAGTGGATTGACCGGATCCGGCGGGGGAGCCACTGGCGGCGAGGGCGGAGGACGACGGCGACAGGCAACTCCGGCGAGCACCTCGGGTTCGGCAGAGGCAAGCAGCGAGGCGGCGCTGGGGAGATCCGAGGCCGGAGGCGCAGATCAGGAGGACGGCGGCGATGGAGCGTCTGGACGTGCGCGGGGGCGGCGCCTGGTCGCGGCGGGAGGTGATACGTCCAAAACGTATCTATAATTTCTGCTTGCTCCATGCCTCTTTTGGGTGATATTGCTATGATATTCATACACTTCCATACACTTTTGATCATATTTGGACTAACCTATTAACTCAGTGCACCCCAGTGCCAGTTTCTGTTTTCTGATGTTTTTGTATTTCAGGTTTTCCCGTCACGAAAACTGCCAGAAAAATCCCGGAAAAATTATATAAAAAATCAGCTTTCCGGAAGCTTCCACACGGCCGAAGTAGGGCCGGAGGGGGGCCACCATGGCTCCAGGCGCCCTAGTGGCGCGGCCCCCCTCCTGGCCGCGCCGG
>LR738715.1:556344278-556358027 GCA_902687465.1 Secale cereale | reverse complement strand
CCACCCGGACATGTCCGTCGGTGGCGGCGGTCGGGCCCGCCTGGCAGCGACAGGTCCGAAGGGATCTCGTCCCCGACCTCCTGGACGAGGCCGGCGGCACAGATCGATGGCGGAAGGGCGGGGCGAGGCGCCGCGGCAGTGGATTGACCGGATCCGGCGGGGGAGCCACTGGCGGCGAGGGCGGAGGACGATGGCGACAGGCAACTCCGGCGAGCACCTCGGGTTCGGCAGAGGCAAGCAGCGAGGCGGCGCTGGGGAGATCCGAGGCCGGAGGCGCAGATCAGGAGGACGGCGGCGATGGAGCGTCTGGACGTGCGCGGGGGCGGCGCCTGGTCGCGGCGGGAGGTGATACGTCCAAAACGTATCTATAATTTCTGCTTGCTCCATGCCTCTTTTGGGTGATATTGCTATGATATTTATACACTTCCATACACTTTTGATCATATTTGGACTAACCTATTAACTCAGTGCACCCCAGTGCTAGTTTCTGTTTTCTGATGTTTTTTGTATTTCAGGTTTTCCCATCACGAAAACTGCCAGAAAAATCCCGGAAAAATTATATAAAAAATCAGCTTTCCGGAAGCTTCCACATGGCCGAAGTAGGGCCGGAGGGGGGCCACCATGGCTCCAGGCGCCCTAGTGGCGCGGCCCCCCTCCTGGCCGCGCCGGGGGGGCGCCTGGGCCCCCCAGGCCTCCGCTGATGCCCCCCTTTGGCATATATTTAACACGCGTCCCGAAACCCTCGAGGACGGAACCCTTTTTCGCGATCTCATCTCTGTTCCGCCGCCGCCGCGCTTCCAAGATCGGGAGCACCAGGAGAACTCTTCCTGGCACCCTGCCGGAGGGGAGGATCACCACCGGGAGCCTCTCCACCACCATGGACGCCTCCCAGATGAGTTGTGAGTAGTCTCCCTTGGACCATGGGTCCATGACCAGTAGCTATGTGATGTTCTCCTCCCCTTCTTGTGCTTCACTAATTAGACCTCGTGAGCTGCCCTACATGATTGAGGCACATATGTAATCCTTATGCTGTTGCTATGATGAGTTTGCTGGGATCCGATGGATTGTGAGATTACGTTCAGATTGTGTTTGAGTAATATATTTGATTTACCTTTTTTATATTTATGTTCTTAAGTAATTCTTGCATGTTCTCCGTTGCTATTTATTGCTGTGGCCAAGTAGTAGGTAGTGACTCCAAGAGGGAACGTTATGCTCGATTGTGGGTTCATGCCCCTCGATGAC
Organism: Secale cereale; assembly: GCA_902687465.1. Lineage (NCBI taxonomy): Eukaryota > Viridiplantae > Streptophyta > Magnoliopsida > Poales > Poaceae > Secale > Secale cereale. Next base: position 556,356,785 of record LR738715.1, on the reverse strand, counting down.
TAGCTTGAGTGACAGAAACATGAGTCTAGGGGATGTGCTGTTGCCACAAGGGGGAAAACAACGGTGCTTGTACCCGCGGGTGCAAGGATTGTTTACTTTACGCAAAGTTCTTTTAATGCAGTTGTCTGTTGCTTTGAGTTTACACTATGGGTGGGACTCGCAACTTAATACCAGCGAGATGTTCTGGATAGATATCTCAAGGTGGATGATTAGTAGTAGATGCAGATGGATTTCGGTCTACTTGCCTTGGCGTACCGCCCATGCTTTGAACCTCTACCTTTCTTGCAACATAGTTAGCATTGGTTTGCGCACATAATTCTGTCAATTGCCCAGCTGTAATTCGTTTACCTCACATAGCTGTTTTATCGTCTTTTGGGAGAGAGACATCACTAGTGAACATCATGGGACCCCGGTCCATATTACCATCATTGATCACATCCGCTATTTACTTTCCGCTTTTACTTACTAGTTGCAGCAATATCTATCACTATTATCTCTTGCGTTTGATCCTTTGTAAACGACAAGGCCGGAGGGATTGACAACCTCTCTGTACTCGTTGGGAGCAAAGTTATTTGTATCTATGTGCAGGTCCAAGTTGATTGCTAAGTATCTGGCGCCATTAGCAGTTGACACCTTCTTGTTGAACCTTGGAGTCTCAGGGGAAATTGATCCTTGGTATCTTTGCCAAGGGAAAACTTCCGCTACACTGCATCTCAAACCTTCCACTTGGGGTAACCAACGAGGGGCGAGAAGCCATCAAGCAAAGTTTTCTGGCGCCGTTGCCGGGGACTCCACTCTTCAAGATAGGGGAGTTGCACGCTATCTTTTATCTTTGCTTTTTAGTCTTGTTAGTTTACCTTTCAGTTTTCTTTATGTCTTTTCACTAGTTTTGCTTAATGGAAAACAACAAAAATATGAGAGAGCTTTATAAGCTCTACCTTGCTTTGGGACATGATGTTTTTGAAGAGAAAATTAAAAAACCTATGGAACTTTATTATTTGCATAACAGTCATGATGGTGGTGATGTTATTAGTATGCTTTCTTTGAACATCAATATTGCTAATGATATGGAAAGCTCTAAGCTTGGGGATGACACGTTTGATGAACATGATACTTTTAGCCCCCCAACTTTTGAGGAGAAAATTTACTTTGATGATGATATGCCTCCTAAATACGATGATTACCATGATGGTCTTACTCTCACTATTCCTAATAAGAAAGATTTTGCTTATATGAAGAGTAATGACACTTTTATGCTTTTGGATCATGGAAATAATGCCTTATGTGATAGTTGTATTGTTGAGTTCATCCATGATCCCACTGAAAATTATTATGAGAAGGGAACATATGCTTATAGATATTTCAATAATATCAAGTTCCCTCTCTTTATGTTGAAGGTTTTGAAGCTGCACTTGTTTTGTCTTCCTATGCTTATTGCTTTGTGCTTCAATGAATTATTGTATTGCAATATTCCTATGCATAGGAAGAATGTTAGGCTTAAATGTGTTTGGTATTTACTTCTTGATGCTCTCTTTTGTTCTTCAACTCTTATTCCTACGAGAGCATCATTAAAGTCTTAAGCCTATCTTTACGGCTATAAAGAAAGAGCTCTAAGGAGACAACCCTTGTTATCTTTGCTTTCAGTTTGTTCTTTCAGTTTTTAGTGGTCTTGATGTTTGTTACTACTGTAGCAACATCATTGTATCTTTACTTTTCAGCTTTGTGCCAAGTGTAGCCTCTGATTGCAAGAAAGTTCAAAAGTTGTGACGTGCTGTCCAGGAAACAGATTCTGTCCTTGGACAGAAAAATTTGTATAAAATCACCAGATCATCTTTTTTGTCTGAATTTTTCGACAGCGTGCTCTATATAATTGTCTTTCGGGCGTCTGTTCTGAGTTTTTTGATTTGAGTTGCAGAAGTGCCCCAAAAAAATCATTTACTACCTGCTGGTCTGTTTTTCACAGATTCTGTCCTGTTTTGCCTTTCCTTCATTTTGCAAACCTTGAGCTTGCTTTTTCTTTGCAAAAACTTTTTGGCAATCTTGAGAAACAGTAGACCTTTAAGAATATCCTTATTTCCAGCAAGGAACAATTATTTCATTATGGGTACTAACCTCGCTAATCAGATTATGATGAGTTATGTATGAAGGGAGTTTTCAAGTGTGCGAGGGAAGATGATAAAAAGATTCAGGAGTGTCAAACGCTCAAGCTTGGGGATGCCCCCATGCACCCCCAAGAAATATTCAAGAAGACTCAAGCGTCTAAGCTTGGGGATGCCCCCGTGCATCCCCTTCTCCATCAACATTATCAGTTCGTCTTTCGTTCCACTATATTTTTATCACTTCATGTGTTATGTGCTATGCTTGGAGCGTCTTGCTCTTAGTTTCCTTTTTAGTTTTCTTTAGCTTTTCATAACGAGTCGGAACTCAGCTTTCTTTGTGTGGGAGAGAAACACGCTCCACTTCAACCTAGAACATAACATAGAATTTTCATGTCTATCCTTGCTGTGTGTGTTCTTTGTCTTTCAATAGCTACTATCATGTTTAGCTTTTAGTTTTCATGCTTATCTTTTTAAAGAGCTTTTGTTTAGTTGGTCGTTGGGACTCTCTTTATTTATCATGCTTATCTTATTAAGAGAGTTGGCTTCTGTTGCATTGGTCGATATGTCTATGATAAAAATGCTACGTGCATAATGGTGCTTAGTAGTTCATGTTTTCTTATGGTTAGTCTCAAATAGCTGGGGGGTTCCCAATGTGTTATTGGAGTACAAACATGATTTGTTTGCCTATGATGTGGTATGGTTTAGTGATATCTTCCTTCAAGAATTTATTTTGATTGACTTGGCGTATGCTCACGCATATTTAAGACTGTAAAGAAAGTCTGTCAAGCCTTGATGATCTTTTGTTTCTGAGTAGCGATATAACTACCATGCCTGATTCAATGTTGCTTTATCGCTCTGCATGATTATGACCGTCATTGCTCTTTTAGTTGGTCGCTCCCAGTCTTTTGCTAACCTTCACCCTGTACTAAGCGGACTGACTGCTTGTGCATCCAAATTCTTTTAAACCAGTTATGCCATATGAGTCCACCATACCTTCCTATACATGGTATTTACCTGCCATTCCTAACGGAGACTTTCATGTACCATCTCGAAATTATTCAAAAAAAAGCATTCCTATTTTGTGCCTCTGTTTTAGTTCATGAGGAAGTAGTAGTTAATTCATGATCTTTTTAAGTTGGACAAGCTTCACCCCAGGATTGCATGTCTAATGTGCAAACCCATAATACGAGAAGGAACTGGCAAAGAGTGCGCCCGGCTCAAAATTAATATAACAAACAAACCCTCCTTCACGCTTTGTTCATGAGAAATCAGAAAACTTTGGCAGTGATAAACAAAGGAGATTAAGAGGATGTGATTGTCCTTATTCGGGAGCCGTTCCTCGAAACTTGTCCATCTCAAGAAGTGATTGAGTTATCTGGTAGCATTCGTTGACGGAACATGCATAATCTAAAAAATAATTATTACCTCTGTTTTTAAAACCAACAGCTCTGGTACATGTTTTGTCTTTGTTTCCGACTACGGGTTTTCAACTTTGCCAACAAAAGCCACGGTTTGAGAGTCTCCACCTTCTTTTAAAGCACCAACTATTAAGAGCATGATTGTCATTCTGAGTGTAATGTGCATTGTCCCAAAGTAGCATTGTCTTTTGCATGATTGTGACATCGTTTATTCTGAAATCATTGTATCTAGTCATCACTTAAACCTTGGAGGTGCCCCTGCATTTATGTTTTTCTTCACTAAAGGGGGCAAGCGAGATATCACTTTATCATATTTGCACACCATGCTTATTACAAATCTTTTTGATGTTTCAGTATCATATTGTAAAACTTTCAGTTCTTTGTGATTTTCTCATGAGGCAACTTAATTACTACAGATTCATTGTCTCAGTAAGCTTTTGTCATATGACTATAAAAAGTCCTTATATGGTTAATAGCATGTCACCACAGAAATTATTCGTGTTATCATTTACCTACTCGAGGACGAGCAGGAATTAAGCTTGGGGATGTTGATACGTCCAAAACGTATCTATAATTTCTGCTTGCTCCATGCCTCTTTTGGGTGATATTGCTATGATATTTATACACTTCCATACACTTTTGATCATATTTGGACTAACCTATTAACTCAGTACACCCCAGTGCCAGTTTCTGTTTTCTGATGTTTTTGTATTTCAGGTTTTCCCGTCACGAAAACTGCCAGAAAAATCCCGGATAAATTATATAAAAAATCAGCGTTCCGGAAGCTTCCACACGGCCGAAGTAGGGCCGGAGGGGGGCCACCAGGGCTCCAGGCGCCCTGGTGGCGCGGCCCCCCTCCTGGCCGCGCTGGGGGGCGCCTGGGCCCCCCAGGCCTCCGCTGATGCCCCCCTTTGGCATATATTTAACACGCGTCCCGAAACCCTCGAGGACGGAACCCTTTTTGCGATCTCATCTCTGTTCCGCCGCCGCCGCGCTTCCAAGATCGGGAGCACCAGGAGAACTCTTCCCGGCACCCTGCCGGAGGGGAGGATCACCACCGGGAGCCTCTCCACCACCATGGACGCCTCCCGGATGAGTTGTGAGTAGTCTCCCTTGGACCATGGGTCCATGACCAGTAGCTATGTGATGTTCTCCTCCCCTTCTTGTGCTTCACTAATTAGACCTCGTGAGCTGCCCTACATGATCGAGGCACATATGTAATCCTTATGCTGTTGCTATGATGAGTTTGCTGGGATCCGATGGATTGTGAGATTATGTTCATATTGTGTTTGAGTAATATATTTGATTTACCTCTTTTATATTTATGTTCTTAAGTAATTCTTGCATGTTCTCCGTTGCTATTTATTGCTTTGGCCAAGTAGTAGGTAGTGACTCCAAGAGGGAACGTTATGCTCGATTGTGGGTTCATGCCCCTCGATGACTAGCTTGAGTGACAGAAACATGAGTCTAGGGGATGTGTTGTTGCCACAAGGGGGAAAACAACGGTGCTTGTACCCGCGGGTGCAAGGATTGTTTACTTTACGCAAAGTTCTTTTAATGCAGTTGTCTGTTGCTTTGAGTTTACACTATGGGTGGGACTCGCAACTTAATACCAGCGAGATGTTCTCGATAGATATCTCAAGGTGGATGATTAGTAGTAGATGCAGATGGATTTCGGTCTACTTGCCTTGGCGTACCGCCCATGCTTTGAACCTCTACCTTTCTTGCAACATAGTTAGCATTGGTTTGCGCACATAATTCTGTCAATTGCCCAGTTGTAATTCGTTTACCTCACATAGCTGTTTTATCGTCTTTTGGGAGAGAGACATCACTAGTGAACATCATGGGACCACGGTCCATATTACCATCATTGATCACATCCGCTATTTACTTTCCGCTTTTACTTACTAGTTGCAGCAATATCTATCACTATTATCTCTTGCGTTTGATCCTTTGTAAATGACAAGGCCGGAGGGATTGACAACCTCTCTGTACTCGATGGGAGCAAAGTTATTTGTATCTGTGTGCAGGTCCAAGTTGATTGCTAAGTATCTGGCGCCATTAGCAGTTGACACCTTCTTGTTGAACCTTGGAGTCTCAGGGGAAATCGATCCTTGGTATCTTTGCCAAGGGAAAACTTCCGCTACACTGCATCTCAAACCTTCCACTTGGGGTAACCAACGAGGGGCGCGTGCAAGTGTGTCTGGGTTCAGAACGTACAACGGAAAGGACGAGGGGGCTCGGACGGATGCAAGTTTTGAAAACATGATGATGCAACACACATGATGACATGGCAAAATGCAACACGCAAGCAGATGACATGGCAACGGCAACGAATAACTGGCTGACACCTGGCGCACCGGTCTCGGGGTGTCACACATAACCGGCGAGCTGGTGAGGTATTCCTTGAGATCCCGGAAAGCGGCGTCGGCTTCTGGAGTCCACTCAAAGGGTCCTTCTTCTTCATGAGCTTGAAGAACGGGAGGGCGCGTTCCCCGAGCTTAGAGATGAAGCGCCCCAGGGATGTCACACATCTGGCGAGCTTCTACATTTCCTTTAGGTTTGTGGGCGGCCTCATTTTCTCGATGGCCTTGATCTTCTCCGGGTTGGCCTCAATGCCTCGGTGCGAAACCAGGAACCCTAGTAACTTGCCGGAGGGTACACCGAACACGCACTTCTCCGGGTTCAGGCACAGCTTCACCTTGCGCAGGTTGGCGAACGTTTCTTCTAAGTCCTGGATGAGGGTCGTGGCCTCCTTGGTCTTAACCACGATGTCATCGACGTAAGCCTCTACGTTCCACCCGAGCTGAGGGCCGAGGGTGATGTGCATCAGGCGCTGGAAGGTAGCGCCCGCGTTCCTCAGCCCAAAGGGCATGCAGGTATAGTAGTAGGCCTCGCACGGGGTCAGGAACGCTGTCTTCTCCACGTCTTCTACCGCCATCTTGATTTGGTGGTAGCCCGAGAAGGGGTCAAGGAAGCAGAGTAGGTCGTACTCAGCCGTCGAATCCACGATTTGGTCGATGCGCGGAAGAGGGAAGGGGTCCTGAGGGCAGAACTTGTTGAGGCTCGTGAAGTCGACGCACATGCGTTCCTTGCCTCCTTTCTTCGGGACGATGACGGGATTGGCCAGCCACTCCGGGTGCCGTACTTCCCGTACGACACCTTCTTCCTCCAGCTTCCTAACCTCCTATACGATGAAGGCCTGCTTCTCCGGGGCTTGTCTGCGCGCCTTCTGCTTGATAGGGCGCATGTTGGGGCATACCGTGAGGTGATGCTCAATGACATGCCTAGGCACCCCGACCAAATCTACGTCCTTCCAGGCGAACACATCCTTGTTAGTCCTGAGGAAGCTGACTAGCGCTGCCTCTTGCTCTGGATCCATGCCCGTGCCGATGGTGAAGGTGGCTCCTGAGCCTTCTTCGTTGGTGGGCACTTTCTTCATCTCAACGGGGTCCTCAGAAAAGAGCTGCCTCTTCTTGGCAGGCGCGGCCTCCGGAGGTTCCGGAGCCCCCTGCGCCCCTGGGTGAGCTGCGGCAGCAGCGGCCTTGTAAGTGCGCCCAAGGACCTGAAGGGCGGCCTTGGGCTCCCCTTTTATGATGATGACGCCGCTGCTCCCGGGTACCTTGACGGTGTTGTAGCCCGGGTGAGTCGTCGCCATAAACTTTGCCAAGGCTGGGAAGCCGAGGACGACGTTGTACGGCAGGTGGATGGGCGCAATGTCAAAATCGATGAGCTCAGTCCGGTAGTTAGCCGGTGTGCCGAAGGTGACCGGGAGGCGGATCTGGCCGAGCGGAACGGCCGAGCCCGCGACCCCCGAGAAGGGCTTGGTGGGAAGGAGCTTCCTGTAGGACACATGCAGATGACCGAAGGCTTCGGGAGAGAGGATGTTGATGCCGGCGCCGCTGTCGATGAGAGTTCTCGTCACGGCCACCCCGCAGATGGTGGGCGTGCATACTGTGGGGAGAGCACCGGTGCCGGCCGCTTTGGAGGTGAGCTCGCCGGGGCCAAAGGTGATGGCGAGCCCTGGCTCGCTCTGCGCCCGCAAGGCCTCGTGCGGCTGGGCGGCAGCTCCAACCTGCCAAAAGTGCGACTTGGCGTGCCGGGCAGACGCCGGTGCTTGGGACCCAACGAGGATGCAGGCGACCCCGCGGCAAGGCCACTCCATGCAGGCGACGCCCCGCAACTCGCAGCTATGGGCCGTCCGTGTGGCGCGGGTCTCGGCGGGCGGCCGACGTTGGGCCCGCCGTCGTCCCATTAAGAGCGTGACCGGCGAGGCCATAGGAGGTGGGAGTGGTGGTGCAGGCCGTCCTCCAGTGGCTTGGCCGGCGGGAGCGTTATTGAGGAAGGAGGAGGGGCGCCCATGGGTGGCGCGATCTGCTGATATTGCTCGGTCGACGGGGAGGAAGCCAGCCCCCGCGCGGCTGTGGCTAGCCGCACCCATCGTAGAGGCGCCGAACCATAGAGGGGAAGCGAGGTCGTCGGAGAGGCGAGATTTCGACACGCCCCCTACCTAGCGCTTCAAATGCCGGATTCAGGGCTCCGCAAAACCCGTTAAGTTCGAACACAGGGGCGTGAACGAAGATCTCTCCTACTCTCATCTACCTAGTGCCTCGCTCTCGTCGCGGTGGAAGGATTCAAGCAAACAACAGACAGAACATACAAGAGTTTATCCAGGTTCGGGCCACCGCGTGGTGTAAGACCCTACTTCCTGCTTTGGTGGATTAGCCTCGGGCGAGCCGGGATATGAGCTAGTACAATGGTTCCTGAGCTCTGGTGGCGAGCTCAAGAGGGTCAGGAGGCAAGTGTTCTTGCTCCTTGCGTGGTGGCGGAGTGTATCAGTCGATCCCCTTTGCAGTGGGGGTTCTATCTACTTATATAGGCACCCACGGTCCTCTTCCCCCGAAATGTTTAGGCGGGAAGGGATCCCACAACGGCCATTTTTGAGCGGGAACACAAGGACGTTCCTACCCTGACAAAAGCAGTCTTCGCGTGCAAAAGGATCAGGCGATGACGCGGTGGTGAGATCGACAATGACATCCTCCTTGTCGTCCTTGTGGTCATCGGTCTCATTGCACCAATGAGAAAACCTTTGCCCCGCTCCTCGGGAACTTGTGGCTGCGATGTCCCCCTTGCACCGAAATGGCAACTGCGCTGCTGGCGGACGCTGGCACCCACTAGCGTGGTGCGTCACTGCTAACGTCACTGCCTCCTCCTGAGGCAGGCTCAGCCTTGGATTCTCCGCCCCTCCGGAGCGCCTTGCTGAGGCCGCTCCCGAAGAGGTCTTGAAGTCGTTCTCCTCGCGAGGCAGGGCTCCCTCGCGAGGGTCTTGGGCAGCTGGTCGATGAGCTGGGCCGTACAAGGCCGCAGTAGGAGCTCGTCGCGGCCCGCAGACATGCAAGGCTGGGTACCCTGGTTCCCAGTACGCCGACAGGGGAGACGGGCTCTATGGCGTAAACGTCCCTTAGTGCGCACTTGCGCTCCCTCTTGGGGATATGGGTGGCGTAGATCATGTTCACCCTTTTCACCTCAGGGGGAAATTGTTTTTGTCCCCCAGTATTCGGTGGGTGAGGCTTGTCTTCATCCTCGCTTTGAGGTCCCTTCCTCTTGTGTTCGGCATTTAATTTGCTGGCCTGCTTGAAGACCCAACAATTTCTATTTGTGTTGTTTGCAGGTTTATCAGGGATGACATGAATCTGGCAAGGTCTCTCTAATATTTTTTCCATGTTGGATGGACCTACCATGTTGCCTTTGAATGGCTTCTTCCGCTGACCTGATTTGGAGCCACTGAATCCGGCATTCAGTGTCGTGTCTTCTATTTCTCCGTTATTGTTCTGACGCTTGTTCTTGCTACATCGTGGCCTACCATTGTCGTCCTTGGCTTCGGAAGTGCCAGGGTCGCTGGAACTGTTGCTTCAACGAGCTAACCAGCTGTCCTCGCCCGCGCAAAAGCGGGTCATAAGTGCCGTAAGAGATGCCATGGTCTTCAGCTTTTCTTGGCCGAGGTGTCACGCGAGCCATTCGTCGCGGACACTGTGTTTAAATGCCGCTAAGGCTTCAACGTCCGGACAGTCGAAGATTTGGTTCTTTTTAATTAAAAACTGATTCCAAAGCTTGCGAGCTGACTCCCCGGGTTGCTGGATTATCTAACTTAAATCATCAACATCTGGTGGCCGGACATAAATCCCCTGAAAGTTAGCCTGGAAAGCATCCTCTAAATCTTCCCAGCTTCCAATGGAGGTCTCTAGGAGGATGTTCAACCAGTGTCGTGCTGGCCCTTTCAGCTTAAGAGGGAGATATTTGATGGCGTGGAGGTCGTCTCCATGAGCCATGTGGATGTGGATAATAAATCTTCAATCCATACATCGGGATCCGTCGTTCCATCGTATGCCTTGATGTTTACGGGTTTAAATCCTTCCGAAAATTTGGTGATTCATCACCTCATCGGTAAAGCACATAGGGTGTGCAGCGCCCCTGTATCGTGTGACATCGCGACGTAGTTCGGACGACATCTGTGTTCGGTGTTGACTCCGAACTTGATTATATCCGGTGTGCTTGGCTTGACAGCCACCATCCCATGTGGGAGCACGTTCTCTTGATCCGTAGATCGATCTGGCCTAATCGGCTTTTTTATTCAGGTCATGACGTAGGCCCTGAGCCGATGTATCCTTTCATTTACAATGGGGAGGTGCGGGCTGGTATACGGCATTGCTAGCCGCTTTGTCCCGTCCACGAGGTGGTCGGTCCGGTTGATCGGCCTGATCGTGCCTCGACGAAATTGGCGCAAGGGCCTCGTCATCAAATTTTGGCAGCAACTTGCGCTTGGGATAGCTCTTTATTTGGTGCTCACGGCCGTATCTCTCTTCATCGTCTAGCACTTCGTTCCATCTGTTGTTGAGTGTATCCTATTCGGCTTTAAGCCGCCGCTGCTGCTTTTTTAGGTCCTTGTTGTGGCAATAAGCCGTCGCTGAAAGCGTTCTTGTTCGAGGGGTTCCTCTGGGATGATGAATTCCTCATCTCCCAGGCTGACATCCTCATCGGAGACAGGTAGATAGTTACTGTCTTCGGAATCATTATGATCGATGAGTTGTTGGGGACTACATATTGGCCATCCTCCCGGTCGTCCTGCTCTAATGCTGGCTCTACGGGGTCTTCGGCATCCTCCGGAGCCTCATTTTCTTCGGTGCCGATATTACTTTCCCTTTCTTGACACCATCGTGAGCGGCGGCACTGACGCTAGCGCTTAGGAGGTTCATCGATGGGCTTATTCTCTTCTGGATCTTTATCGCCATCGTCGTCCTTCTCCTCGGGTGCATCCACCATGTATACATCATAAGTGGAAGTGGTCGTGCATCACCCGGTAATGGGAGGGTTTTGACCTAGATCGGCTTTGACGTCGTGGTCCATGCCATCGTAGTCTTCGGAAGCGTAGTCTAGTACGTCGGTTAATTATTCGACCATGTCTACCAAGTGGGTGGTGGGTGGGAAGCGAAATTCCCAGATCTCAGGCCCCAGCTCTAACTGGGCGTAGTCTGGCGATGAATCCTCCGTGATGGCGAGTGATTGTAGCAAGTCCAGTGCCTCGTTTAAGAGCGAGAGTTGGATAGGAGTTTGGGGGTCTGCGGAGCTAGGCTTGGTGATGACCACTTGGTCGAGCCCGGGGAGTGCGGATCCCAAGGGTTCAGAACTCATAATTGAAAATGAGTCCGGCTTCCCAGTGGCGGGGAGAGTCCCGTTCGATTCTGGGTCTGTGAGCGGCACGATCGCCTTGGAGTCTCCGGATGAAAGTTCCATGGAGGGGGAGAGTCCGATGGGGTTTATCATCCCGTCTTCGGACGAAGTAATCTATTCCAGATCTAAGGCCAGAGCGGACATGGGCGTTGACCCCAGGACGGGATATGACGATTGTTCCGAAGGATCCTCTCCGTGTTGGCAGGGGGCGGCGGCTGAGGCCGCGAATCCCTCGAAGACTAGATCTTCTCGGATATCAGCGATGTAATTCGGATTTCCGAATCTGACTTGTTGACCAGGGGCGTAGCTATCGATCTTCTCAAGGCGCCCATCCGTGTTGGCACGTAGCATGAAGCCACCAAACATTAAAAGCTGGCCGGGGAGATAGATCTCCTCGGAGGTAGCGCCGTCGCTGATAAAAAAGCGAGCCATCGATCCTTCTGTCGACAACATAGTGGAACTCTTAATGAAAGCACCAATGTCGGTGTCAAAACCGGCGAATCTCGGGTAGGGGTCCCGAACTGTGTATCTGAGGATCGATAGTAACATGGGGAACAAGGACACGATGTTTACCCAGGTTCAGGCCCTCTTAATGGAGGTAATGCCCTACTTCCTGCTTGATTGATCTTGATGAATATAGGGGTTACAAGAGTTGATCTACCTTGAGATCATGATGGCTAAACCCTAGATGTCTAGCCTATGGTAGTTGGGATTGCCCCTAAGGACTAAACCCACCGGTTTATATATGCATCGGAGGGACCTAGGGTTGTACATAATCATCTTGCAGAGGAAGGAAACATTACATCCGGACTTAAACTTGCCATTCTATACACATAGGAGTCCTATCCGGACACGAGGGACAACCTTATGTGTTGATCTTCACGGCGCACCAGTCCGGCCCATGACGAGTAATTCGGACACCCGACGACCCCTTAGTCCAGGACTCCCTCACACACACAGACACACTTCCCGACATCGATGAAGTAGATTGACACCTCGATATTGATACTAATCTATCTATTGGCTTCTCTCTCAAACACACACACACACACACACACTCGCTAGTTGTGCCTACCGCGCACACACTCTCGATATGTCTTTCTCTCCCTCCCCCTCCCCACCCCCAACAGTGACAGCAGAAAGGTGACAACTCGATCTTGATTTTACTCTATCAATTGGCCTCTCTCTCTGAAACACACACACACTCGCTAGTTGTGCCTCTGTGCCTACCGCATGCACACTCTCCATATGTCTTTTTCTCC
>LR738715.1:556330935-556342542 GCA_902687465.1 Secale cereale | reverse complement strand
TCAGATGTGTGGCACTACACTTGGGGGAAAACAATCTTCAAATCAATTGATTACTATAAATTCTACTTTCGGGAGGTCCAAACGAATCATGTCTTCACGTGGCTGTGGAAATCCAAGTGCACAAGGAAAATAAATGTCTTTGGATGGCTCCTCTGTAATGACAGGCTCAACACCCACAACATGCTCAAAAGTAGACACTACAACATTGGAGACGACTGCCTCTTGTGTGGACTCAATATCGAGGAAACGGTTGACCACTTGATTTTCACGTGCTCTTTCATTCGACAATGCTGGGCCTGACTGGATCTCAATTGGGAACCATTCTCTGACATTTCCAAGCCATCCATCACAAAAAGGACAATCGAAGCACGATGATCTTAATGGAGAAATTTCGTGTAGCTTCTTGGAGTCTCTGAAAGAGAGAAACAACAAACATTTCAGAGCGGTGACGCCCACATTTCAATCTTGGCTATCTATATTTATTAAGGATTTTCAGCTTCTTCAGCATAGAGTCAAGGAGGTACGTAGGCCTCTGGTGCTGGCTTTTGTAAATTCTCTTAGTAGTTTTTTTCGTAGCTCCTCCCTCCTCTCTATCCCAAATGGGATAGGTTTACTCTTTCTCTTGTACAATGTAACCTGTATAGTGCGATTGATATTTAATATAACTACACAGTAGGAGCCTTTCCTACTGTTCACGGTCAACAAAATGATGGTGTGTTTGCCATCCATCATTTATGACCATTAGATCTGCATCTAACTGATGTGAGATAAGTTGTGGCATTTTTGCAACAATAGCCCACTTCTATGCTCCAATTTGCAAATAACCCCTTAGTATCTTATAAGCAACCACATCCCTCCCTCACCTCATCAAAACAAGTTGAGAAATATATTTTGAGTGAAAGGTAATATATTTTTAGTGGTATATATGTATATCAAAACAAGAGTGTTTTCTTTAAAGTTTGTGAACAAGTACTATTCTACGTTGTATCCGTTGCAACACACGGGCATGTTGCTAGTAAGAACAGAGATATATCTCTTGAATCGGCCACAACGAACATGTGGTGGACTGGTTCGCGCCGGATGCTCGCAAAGCGATGACCTGACTTCAAATTCTGTCTTACACTTTAGTTTTGTATTTTTTTTAATATATACTTCTTTCACTACTGTACTGACAGTGGAACCCACAGAGTACTTAGAATAAGATTAAGGATGGATTTATTTCTGTTTAACTTTCTATACGAACCTGTAGCCACCCTGCAAGTCATGTACACCGTACGTGCAATTAACTTTTTATAGAGGGGGAATCATACACACAATTAACTCAAATGCATTGGATGTGACTCTATTATTTCGAGCATAAGAGCATCTCCAACGGCAACCGGTTTAATTCCGGCCCGCTCATGAACGGACGTGTGGCCGGAGTAGGTTTCTCGGTTTGCAAGCGGGTTTAACGGAGGCGTTTAAGAGCATGGTTTATAATACAACCACCGGTCGGCTATAAGGAGTTTTCATGTCAACTATAGCCAACCTCTTAGCCGGCATGTACAATAGTAAGTTCTAAATGTGTACTAGTTTATCAATAGTTGGCCACTGATGCTTGGTAGAACTAGGTCGGTATTTCCCCAAAGAGGAAGGGATGATGCAGTACATCAACAGTAGGTATTTCCCTCAACGATGAGACCAAGGTTATCAAACCAGTAGGAGAACCAAGCAACACAACGTAAACGGCACCTGCACATAAATAAGAAATACTCCCAACCCGACGTGTAAAAGGAGTTGTCAATCCCTTTCGGGTAACAGCGCATATAGATAGGCAAATGGACGTGCGAGAGTTGTAAATATTGATAGATCGAACGCTAAATAAGATAAATTGCAGCAAGGTATTTTTCTATTTTTGGTTTAATAGATCTGAAAATAAAAGCAAAGGAAAAGTATATTGCAAAGGCAAATAATATGAGAAAGAGACCCGAGGGCCGTAGGTTTCACTAATGGCTTCTCTCGAGAAAATAGCAAACTGTGGGTTAACAAATTATTGTTGGGAAATTCATAGAACTTTAAATAATCATGACGATATCCGGGCAATGATCACTATATAGGCATCACGTCCAAGATTAGTAGACCGATTCCTGCATGCATCTACTACTATTACTCCACACATCGACTGCTATCCAGCATGCATCTAGTGTATTAAGTTCATGGAAAAATGGAGTAAGGCAATAAGAACGATGACATGATGTAGACAAGATCTGTTTATGTAGAAATAGACCCCATCGTTTTATCCTTAGTAGCAACGATACATACGTGTCGGTTCCCCTTCTGTCACTGGGATCAAGCACCGTAAGATCGAACCCACTACAAAACACCTTTTCCCATTGCAAGATAAATATATCAAGTTGGCCATACAAAACCCAAATATCGGAGAAGAAATATGAGGCTATAAGCAATCATGCATATAAGAGATCAAAGAAGACTCAAATAACTTTCATGGATAAAAAGATAGATCTGATCATAAACTCAAAGTTGATCGAATCCCAACAAACACACCGCAAAAATAGTTACATCATATGGATCTCCAAGAGACCATTGTATTGATAATCAAAAGAGAGAGAGAGTAAGCCATCTAGCTACTAACTACGGACCCATAGGTCTACAAAGAACTACTCACGCATCATCGAAGAGGCACCAATGGAAGTGGTGAACCCCTCCGTGTTGGTGTCTACATTGGATCGGGTGGTGCTGGATTCAGCGGCGGCTGGAATTGATTTACGCCGACTCCCCTAGGGTTTCTGGAATACTGGGGTATTCATAGAGCAAAGAGGCGATCAGGGGGCACCCGAGGTGGGCACAACCCACCAGTGCGCCCAGGCGCGCCCTGGTGGGTTGTGCTCCCCTCGGAGCACCCAAAGGTGTTTCTCCGGCCCACTGGATGTCTTCTGGTCCAAAAAAATCCTCAAAAAGTTTTGCTGCGTTTGGACTCCATTTGATATTGATTTCCTGCGATGTAAAAAACATGCAGAAAACAACAACTAACACTTGGCACTATGTCAATAGGTTAGTACCAAAAATGATATAAAATGACTGTAAAATGATTGTAAAACATCCAAGAATAAAAATATAACAGCATCGAACAATAAAAAATTATAGATACGTTGGAGACGTATCAGCATCACCAAGCTTATTTCCTGCTCGTCCTCGAGTAGGTAAATGATAAAAACAGAATTTTTGATGTGGAATGTTGCCTATCATGTCATATCATATTCTTTTCTTTATAGCATGAACATTTGGACTTTTATATGGTTCAAAGCAATAGTCTTGTTTTGACATGAGATTTAAATACTCAAGCATATCAACAAGCAATCATGTCTTTCAAAATATCAATGCTAAAATAAGTTATCCCTAGCCCGTCATGCTTAACCATTGATCCAATCATGAAACACACTCGCATATTAATTACACCCAATGCTGAAGTACGATCATAGTGCTTCCTAGTTGGTGCTTTATAAGAGAAGATGGAGACTCAACTTCAAAATAAAAATTGCATAAAGTAAAAGAAAGGCCCTTCGCAGAGGGAAGTAGGGATTTGTAGAGGTGCCAAAGCTCAAAGCTTAAATTGACAGATAAAATTATTTTGGGTGGCATACTTTTCCCACCAACGAAAACGACTTAGAGTTCCCAACACTTTCCATGCTAGATATATCATAGGTGGTTCCCAAACATAAAATAAAGTTTATTCCTTTTTCCACCAATCTTTCACTTTCCATGGCTAGCCGAATCCATAGTTGCCTTCCATACCAACACTTTCCAAGGAATTTATTATTTGACAACATAAAGTAAATACATTTTTCATTCCGGGACTGGGTGTCCCTAATACCTTTGCCTTACTCTTGTGCAATGACAAGTGAATAAACACTCATCGTGAGAATAACACATCTAGCATGGAAAATATTAGCCACCCCTCACCGCCTCGCGAGCAGTACGAGCATACAAAAGGGAAATTTATTTTGAAAATTAGAGATGGCACATACAAATTTGCTTAGAATGGCAAGGGAATACCGCATGTAGGTAGGTATGGTGGACACACGTGGCAAAACTGGGTGAAATGATTTTGGATGCACAAGTGGTGATCATACTTAGTGCAAAATGAAGGCTAGCAAAAGATTGGGAAGCGACCAACCATGAGGCAACTAATCTCATAAGCCAACATTAAGGATAATTAACACCGAATAATGCACCACAAGTAGGATGTAATTTCATTGCATGACTACTGACTTTCGTGCTTGCATCGGGAATCACAAATCTTAACATCGATATTCTTACTAAAGCATAATTACTCATTAACATAACTCATATATCACATCATAATATCTCAAAACTATTACAAGGAATCAAGTTTATTTTTTCCAACGGTCTTCATGAAAGTTTTTATTATATCCTTCATGGATATCTACCACTTTGGGACTAATTTTCATGTGTTGCTTTTGATAAGCTCAAACAAATATGAGTGAAGATCATGAGCATAATTTTCCTTTCTCTCAAAATAATTTAAGTGAAGCAAGAGAGAATTTCTTAAAATTATACTAACTCTAAAATAAATCTAAGTGAATCAAGAGAGTATTTCTTCAAAAAATATTAAAGCACACCATGCTCAAAAAGATACAAGTGAAGCACTAGAGCAAATCCATAGATCATATAAATTTAAGTGAGCATAGAGAGCTATTCTAACAAGTCATGGCATAATTTTGGCTCTCTCAAATAGGTGTGTACAACAAGGATTCAAGACTTAAAATAAAAAACAAAACAAACAAAGGCTGATATCATACAGTACGCTCCAAGCAAAACACATAGTATGTGACGAATAAAAATATAGCTTCAAGTAAAATACCGATGGTTGTTAGAAGAAAGAGGGGATGCCACTCGGGGGCCTCCCCAAGCTTAGTTGCTTGCTTCTCTTTGTATAATATCTTGGGATGCCATGGGCATCCCCAAGCTTAGGCTCTTCTTACTCCTTATTCCTTCATCCATCGTAAGATAACCCAAAACTTGAAAACTTCAATCATAGAAAACTCAACAAAACCTTAGTGAGATCCGTTAGTATAAGAAAACAAACCACTACTATAAGTATTGTAGCAAACCAATTCAAATTTTATTCTTGCATTATATCTACTGTATTCCAACTTTTCTATGGAAAAAACTCATTAAAGAAACCATAAAATCATCAAAACAAGCACACAACGCAAGGAAACAGAATCTGTCAAAAATAGAACAGTCTGTAGCAATCTGAAAATTTCGAACACTGCTGTAATTATTATTTTTTTGAAAAATTAGGACCACGTAATCAATTAGTATATTAATCTTTTGCAAAAAGAATCAACTTTAAAACACTCCTCTATTAAAAATTGGAATTTTTCTCGTGAGCGCAAAAGTTTATGTTTTTCAGCAAGATCAAATCTACTAAAACCCAACATGATCCTAATGGATTTGCTTGGCACAAACCTTTATTCAAACTACAAAAACACATCTAAACAGAGGTATTAAAGGGTAATTTGTTGAAAACAGCAAGGAAATCAAAAAACTAAAGGATACAAGTTGGGTTGCCTCCCAACGAGTGATATCGTCTTACGCCCTTAGCTAGGCATAATACCAAGATTTCAAGTGTTCTCATCCTTGTTGGATGTTCCATAAGTTTCCCTCATTATAGATTCATAAGTCAATTTTATCTTGGTTCTAGGGAATTTTCCATGTCCTTTCTCAAGGAAAATTGAAATTTAATATTCCCTTCTTTCATATCAATAGCCACGCCAATAGTGCCCGAAAATGGTCTACCAAGAATAATAGGGCAAGACGGATTGCAATCGATGTCAAGAACAATAAAGTCTATGGTAGTTCCTATTTGCAAGAATAAGAACATCATTGATCCTTCCCATAGGCTTTTTAATAGTATAATCCGCAAAATACAAATTAAGAGAGCAATCTTCAATATTGGTAAGACCAAGAACATCGCAAAGAGATTTCGGAATCGTGGAAACACTAGCACCCAAATCGCACAAAGCAAAACACTCATAATTTTTAATTTTCATTTTGATAGTAGGTTCCCATTCATCATCCAACTTTCTAGGAATTGACACTTCTAATAAAATTTATCATCTAAAGCTTTCATCATAGCATCAACAATATGTTTAGTAAAAGCTCTATTTTGTTCATAGGCATGGGAAGAATTAATCATGGATTGCAACAAAGAAATACAACCAATCAAACAACAACTATCATAATTAAAGTCTTTGTAATCCAAAAGAGTGGGCACATCACTAGTTAAAGTTGTGACCTCTCCAACCCACTTTTATCAATTTTCTTAGCAAGATTTTCACCCTCTGAATTATTGTGACGCCTTCTAACTAAAGTTGACTCTTCTCCGGTCCCTTTTTCATCAAGTTGAACTTTACTAAACAAGGATTCAATATAAGACACACCAATCATTTTAATATCTTCCTCATCTTTATGAAAGCAATCGCTAGAAAACGCTTTCTCTAAAAAATCTCATTTAGCTCTAAGCATAGCGGTTCTTTTCTTACTTTCATCCATAGAAACATAAAGAGCTTTGATTGATCCCTCAACTTTAGACACAAAAAATTTCAACTTTAGATTTTCAACATCATGAGAAATTATGTTAATACTCCTAGACATATCATCAATCTTATTCATTTTTTTATATGGAAGCATTGAAAACCTTTTGAGTATTGATAAATTCTTTAATATTGTTCTCTAAATCAGAGGTATTCCTATTATTATTGTAAGAAGAATTACCATAGGAATTACCATAACTAATAGAGGAATTTCTCGGGAAAGGCCTACGAGTAAAATTACCTCTATAAGCATTGTTATTGAAATTATTTCTAGAGATAAAATTCACTTCTATGGCATCACTATTTTGCTCAATCAAGGTAGACAAAGGCATATCAGTGAAATCAATAGGAGCACTTTTACTAGCAACCATTTTCATAAGAGCATCAACTTTTTCACTCAAGGAATCAATCTCAACCGAATTAACTTTTTTGCTAGTAGGCGCCCTTTCGGTATGCCATTACGAATAATTTGCCATAATATTATCAAGTAATTTGCTGGCTTCACCCAAATTAATTTCCATAAAAGTCCCACCCGCGGCAGAATCTAAAATATTACGAGAAATAAAATTCAACCCCGCATAAAAAAATTGTATGATCATCTAAAGATTTAACCCATGAATTGGGCAATTCCTTAGCATCATTTTCATCCTTTCCCAAGATTGTGCAACATGCTCATGTTCGAGTTGCTTGAAATTCATGATCTGGGTTCTAAGGGAAATAATTTTCATGGGCAAAAAATATTTAGTAATGAAAGCATCTTTGCATTTGTTTCAAGAATCGATACTATTGCGAGGCAAAGAAGAAAACTAAAATTTTGTAGAATCTTGCAAGGAAAATGGAAATAATTTCATCTTCACAACATCATTGTCCACATCTTTTTTCTTTTGCATAGCGCATAATTCCACGAAGGTATTAAGATGGGACGCGGAATCCTCATTAGGAGTAGCATAAAAGTGATCTTTCATGACAAGATTCAACAAAGCAGTATTAATATCACAAGACTTCGCACTAGTGGCGGGAGGAGCAATCAGAGTGCCAGTAAAATCATTGTTGTTGGTACTAGAAAAATTACACAACTTACTGTTCTCTCGCGTCATCTTGGAGCGATTGTAAACAAGAACACAAGTAGGCGATAGATCTGACCAGAAAACAGCGAACGAAAAATAGGGCGAATAAAAGCGGCAAATTTTGGTGAAGTGGGGGAGATGAAAATGAGAGGCAAATGGAAAATAATGTAAATTACGAGGAGATGAGATTTCCGATTAGGAACCTAGTATATGTTGAAGATCCTCCCCGGCAACGGTGCCAGAAATTTCCTTTTGATCCTTGCTAGAACTACGTTGGTATTTCCCCAAAGAGGAAGGGATGATGCAGTACAACAACGGTAGGTATTTCCCTCAGTGATGAGACCAAGGTTATCGAACCAGTAGGAGAACCAAGCAACACAACATAAACGGCACCTGCACACAAATAACAAATACTCACACCTCGACGTGTAAAAGGGGTTGTCAATCCCTTTCGGGTAACGGCGCCTAGAGATAGGCAAACGCCAAATAAGATAAAATTGCAGCAAGGTATTTTTCTTTTTTTGGTTTAATAGATCTGAAAATAAAAGCAAAGGAAAAGTAGATCGCAAAGGCAAATAATATGAGAAAGAGACTCGGGGGCCGTAGGTTTCACTAATGGCTTCTCTCGAGAAAATAGCAAACGGTGGGTGAACAAATTACTGTTGGGAAATTGATAGATCTTCAAATAATCATGACGATATCCGGGCAATGATCACTATATAGGCATCACGTCCAAGATTAGTAGACCGACTCCAGCCTGCATCTACTACTATTACTCCACACATCGGCCGCTATCCAGCATGCATCTAGTGTATTAAGTTCATGGAAAAACGGAGTAATGCAATAAGAATGATGACATGTTGTAGACAATATCTGTTTATGTAGAAATAGACCCCATCATTTTATCCTTAGTAGCAATGATACATACGTGTCGGTTCCCCTTCTGTCACTGGGATCAAGCACCGTAAGATCGAACCCACTACAAAGCACCTCTTCCAATTGCAAGATAAATAGATCAAGTTGGCCAAACAAAACCAAAATATCGAAGAAGAAATACGAGGCTATAAGCAATCATGCATATAAGAGATCAAAGAAGACTCAAATAACTTTCATGGATAAAAAGATAGATCTGATCATAAACTCAAAGTTCATCGGATCCCGACAAACACACCGCAAAAAGAGTTACATCATATGGATCTCCAAGAGACCATTGTATTGATAAACAAAAGAGAGAGAGGAAGCCATCTAGCTACTAACTATGGACTCGTAGGTCTACAAAGAACTACTCACGCATCATCGGAGAGGCACCAATGGAAGTGGTGAACCCCTCCATGATGGTGTATAGATTGGATCTGGTGGTTCTGGACTCTGCGGCGGCTGGAATTGATTTTCGTCGACTCCCATAGGGTTTCTAGAATATTGGGGTATTTATAGAGCAAAGAGGCGCTCTGAGGGGCACCCGAGGTGGGCACAACCCACCAGGGCGCGCCTGGGCCTCTTGGCGCTCCCTTGTGGGTTGTGCTCCCTTCAGAGCACCCCCCAGGTGCTTCTCTGGCCCACTGGATGTCCTCTGGTCCAAAAACAATCCTCAAGAAGTTTCACTGTGTTTGGACTCCGTTTGATATTGATTTCCTGCGATGTAAAAAACATGCAGAAAATAGCAACTGGCACTTGGCACTATGTCAATAGGTTAGTGCCGAAAATGATATAAATGACTATAAAATGATAGTAAAACATCCAAGAATGATAATATAATAGCATGGAACAATCAAAAGTTATAGGTACGTTGGAGACATATCACCCACCTTACATCCTCACAAAGTGTCTTGGGTCTTGTGTTGCAGCTAGCTACTAACCAAGAGCCCGCTTCTCCTCTCTCTCCTCTACTCTCTCCTACAACTAAGCAAAGGTATATTATTCGATTCCTTATAGCCTGCTTATGTCACACTATTGTACTTTCTCTAATGTAGGCGAGGTGGCATGTTCAGCCGGGCATGCAACAGGCGGCGTAGTACTATTCGATTTGACAGCTATAGTAAACAAGGACAGTTCCCGATACATCTTTAATGCAGACGAGGGAGAGGGTAGAAGTTCCAAAAAAGTTGGACGGCCAATGAAGTATGCTGATGAATGCATGAGGGAATTAATGGGAGGAGGACGGGGAAAAGAGGTAGCACGATGTGAATGCAATGCAGTTTGCACTCATATAAAGGCATGTGACGCCCTGGATTTAACCGTACACTAATCATGCACGCAAACGTGTATGACCAAGGTCAGGGACTCACTGGAAGATATCACAACACAACTCTAGACACAAATAAAATAATACAAGCTTTATATTACAAGCCAGGGGCGTCGAGGGCTCGAATACATAAGTTCGAATACAACAGAGTCAGCGGAAGCAATAATATCTTAGTACAGACATAAGTTAAATAAGTTTGCCTTAAGAAGGCTAGCACAAAACATCAATGATTTAAAAGGCAAGGCCTCCTACCTGGGACCTCCTAACTGCTCCGGGTCGTTAGCTATCTCCAAGAGGTAGTAGGCTTTGTCGGGGTAGTAGCAATCGTCAAGGGTGGCATCTGGCTCCTGGACTCCACCATCTGGTTGCAACAACTAGAAAGAAGAAACAAGGGGAAAGGGGGGAGAAAAGCAACCATGAGTACTCATCCAAAGTACTCGCAAGCAAGGATCTACACTACATATGCATCGGTATCAATGAAAAGGGTAGTACCTGTGGACTAAGCTGCAGAATGCCAGAATAAGAGGGAGAGAAGCTAGTCCTATCGAAGACTAGCATCTTCTGGAAACCACCAATCTTGCAGCAATAGAAGAGAGTACAGAATAACATATTATAGTTATCAAGCATGTTGTAGCATTAACGCCCAGAGATCCTTCCTCGACTGCCTACGAGGAAGCAATCAGGGAGCCACATATCCATTCATGTCTCAACATCCAGTTCTAGTTGTATCGATCGGGATACAACTCCAAGTGTCTGTTACCGTAGTACAGGCTATCGATAGATGTTTTCTTCCCTGCAGGGGTGCACCAACTTACCCACCACGCTCGCTTAACTCCGGCTGGACACACCATCAGTTCATGCCTGGCCTCGGCCAAACAATACGCCGCAACCCGATCTAGGCTTAATAGAGAGGTCATGCACGCCGAACTAAACCTATGCCCCCAGGGGTCATGGGCCATCTCTCCAGGAGCTCCTGCACGTTGCGTACGCTGCCGCTGAGAAGACCTAGCTACCTCCTTAAAAAGGCAGATGCATAACCAGTCCAACCCGGCGCGCGCCGCTCAGTCGGGTATATAAAACATTTTCATCCAAGTTATGAATTATTTTATATGATTTTCTAAAGATTTAAACGATATTCTGGAATTATTTAATTATTTAAATCAAACATTATCCAGACTAGTGCAAGGTGATGTCAGCATGACATCACCATGACGTCAGCTCGTCAAACCAAGTTGACCAGAGTCAAACTTGACATGTGGGGTCGTGCTGTCATAGACTAGTAGCTAATTAATAGTTTAATTAGTTAAAAAGTTAATTGGATTAATTAACAGGATTTAACTAAGTTAATTAATTAATTAATTATTTTATTTTCATTATTATTATTAAAACTTTTTTAAAAAACTCCAGGGGCGGACCCCACGTGCCATAGGCACAGGGGCCTAGCGGGCTAAAGGGCGCGGTGGGAGGGGGGGATTGCCCCGAACTGGTGCGGCCTGATCTAGCAACGCGACCAGCACTGGGCGCTGCACGCGGTCTGAAGGTGCGGGCGGCCTCGCTCGGCTGCGACCAGGCCGGGAGCAGGGGAGGCCCCGGGCGGCGGTGGCCCTGGCGAGGCGGCCAGGCGACGGGTGTGGACCCGGCTCTGGTGTGCGCGACCAGAGCGGCTAAGGCGGAGGGG
>LR738715.1:556303395-556325416 GCA_902687465.1 Secale cereale | reverse complement strand
CTGCACCCCTCCTGACAGGTGGGACCTATGCAAAAACAACTTGGGTGGATGAACAGATATACAAACATATCCATCTCTTTGCACACAAAAAAATGTGTCGTAGTTGGTTCGGATTGATATTGGCACGTGCATGGGAGACACAACCTTTTTTGGTTAAGGAATGTGCGGTTATCCTAAAAAAAATAAAAAAATCCCTTCTTCGCACTTCCGCATGCACAAGAATTTGCTTTAGCTCGCAATATGGATGTTACCTGGAGGATGAAGTGAACCCAAAGGCATACAGTACTACTCCGTAGGAGTATGTTACTACTAGTAGCAGTACAACTATGGTACACTTGATGGTCAAAATATTATCCATTCGGTCCTCACAGTGAAGTGACAAGACCCTGTGCCCGTGGTGACAATAGTCTAGGGGGCGTGCTCGGGTTCCCAAAGTCAGCCTCACCTTGTGCACTGTGCAGTCACTGTCACCATCACTATATAGCATGCCTCGCCTCATCTCCCTCTCGCCTAGCACCCCTCCATCTCCATCTCCGTCTCTCCGGAGATCCTGAGGTCACTCTTCATCATCTCACTGTGCCCCTGCATAACCTCGCCTTGCTTGCCTCACCCAGTACCACTATTCCCTCGCTAGCCACTCCAGCACCAAGAGCCTTCTCCCCCGTAAATCAAGCCCCCAAAAACCCCACCTTCCAAACTCCACCATGGCCGAACGCGAACCGCGCAACATCCATATCATCCGCGATTGGAGCAATCTCCCCAGTGACATCCTCGACCTCTGTTGTTCCTGTATGGATATGTTGAGCGTCGTGCAGCTGGCTGCATGCTCAAGGAACATGCACGTGGCCATCATCAAAGCGAGGCCTCAGCTTTTCAAGACACCCTGCTTGCTGCTATCTGGTCTAGGTAGATTTGCTCACCATGATACGGAAGCGTACATGATGCCCCTCGACTTCAATCCGACCTCCATTAGCCAAAACTTCTTTGTAGGTATATAGTGGGTCGCCGTACATCATTTGCCTCAACTTCCATCCGATCACCATCACCCGATACTTCTTGGCAGGTATGTACTCGGTTGGCATGAACTCCCACTGGATGGCTGCCGTCGGAGAAGACGGGGAAAAGTTGGTGCTCGTGAACTTCCAGACCTCCCATGAGATTATCCTGTTGGGGAACATAGTATTTCAAAAATTTCCTATGATCACACAAGATCTATCTAGGAGAAGCATAGCAACGAGTGGGGAGAGTGTGTCTACGTACCCTCGTACACCGAAAGCGGAAGCGTCTAGTGACGCGGTTGATGTAGTCGAACGTCTTCGCGATCCAACCGATCCAAGCACCGAAAGTACGGCACCTCCGCGTTCAGCACACGTTCAGCTCGATGACGTCCCATGAGCTCTTGATCCAGTTGAGTGTCACGGGAGAGTTTCGTCAGCACGACGGCGTGGTGATGGTGATGATGAAGTTAACGACACGGGGCTACGCCTAAGCACTACAACAATATGACCGATGTGTGTATCTGTGGAGAGAGGCACCACACACGGCTAAAATCAACTTGTGTGTTCATTGGGTGCCCCCTGACCACGTATATAAAGGATGGAGGGAGGAGGAGGCCAGTCCTCATAGGGCGCGCCAAAAGTGTGGAGTCCTACTAGGACTCCCTAGTCCTAGTAGGATTCCTCCTCCCACATGGAATAAGAAAAGGGGAAGGGAGAAGGAGAAGGAAGGAAGGGAGCGCCCCCCAATTGGGACCAGTCCATGGAGTAAGGCCGCAGCCACCCTTGAGGCCTTTCTCTCCTTTCCCGTATGGCCCATTAAGGACAAATACGAATTCTCGTAACTCTTCGGTACTCCGAAAAATAACAGAATCACTCGGAACCTTTCCGATGTCCGAATATAGCCTTCCAATATATCGATCTTTACGACTCGACCATTTCGAGATTGTTTGTCATGTCTGTGATCTCATCCGGGACTCCGAACAAACGCCGGTCATCAAATCACATAACTCATAATACAAATCATCATCAAACGTTAAGCCTGCGGACCCTACGGGTTCGAGAACTATGTAGACATGACCGAGACACATCTCCGGTCAATAACCAATAGTGGAACCTGGATGCTCATATTGGCTCATACATATTCTACGAAGATCTTTATCGATCAAACCGCATAACAACATACATTGTTCCCTTTGTCATCGGTATGTTACTTGCCCAAGATTCGATCGTTGGTATCATCATACCTAGTTCAATCTCGTTACCGGCAAGTCTCTTTACTCATTCCGTAATACATCATCTCATGACTAACTCAATAGTCATTTGCTTGCAAGGCTTATTATGATGAGTATTACCGAGGGGGCCCAGAGATACCTCTCTAACACTCGGAGTGACAAATCCTATTCTCGATCTATGCTAACACCACAAACACCTTCGGAAACACCTGTAGAGTATCTTTATAATCACCCAGTTACGTTGTGACGTTTGATAGCACACAAGGTGTTCCTCCGGTATTCGGGAGTTGCATAATCTCATAGTCAGAGGAACATGTATAAGTCATGAAGAAAGCAATATCAATAAAACTAAACGATCATAGTGCTAAGCTAACGGATGGGTCTTGTCCATCACATCATTCTTCTAATGATGTGATCTCGTTCATCAAATGATAACACATGTCTATGGTTAGGAAACATAACCATCTTTGATTAATGAGCTAGTCTAGTAGAGGCATACTAGGGACACTCTGTTTTTTTATGTATTCACACATGTACTAAGTTTCCGGTTAATACAATTCTAGCATGAATAATAAACATTTATCATGATATAAGGAAATATAAATAACAACTTTATTATTGCCTCTAGGACATATTTCCTTTAGTCTCCCACTTGCACTAGAGTCAATAATCTAGTTCACATCACCATGTGATTTAACACCAATAGTTCACATCCTCATGTGATTTTATAGTTCACATTGCCATGTGACAACCCCCAAAAGGTTTACTAGAGTCAATAATCTTGTTCACATCGCCATGTGATTAACACCCAAAGAGTACTAAGGTGTGATCATGTTTTGCTTGTGAGAGAGGTTTAGTCAATGGGTCTACCACATTCAGATCCGTATTTATTTTGCAAATTTCTATGTCTACAATGCTCTACACGGAGCTATTCTAGCTAAATTCTCCCACTTTCAATATGTATCCATATCGAGACTCAGAGTCATCCAGATTGGTGCCAAAGCTTGCATCGACGTAACTCTTTATGACGAACTCTTTATCACCTCCATAATCGAGAAATATTTCCTTAGTCCTCTAAGGATAATTTTGACCGATGTCCAGTGATCTACTCCTAGATCAAAATTGTACTCCCTTGCCAAACTTAGGGCAGGGCATACAATAGGTCCAGTATGCAGCATGGCATACTTTTTAGAACCTATGGATGAGGCATAGGGAATGACTTTCATTCTCTCTCTATCTTTTGTTGTGGTCGGGCTTTGAGTCTTACTCAACTTCACACCTTGCAACACAGGCAAGAACTCTTTCTTTGAATGTTCCATTTTGAACTACTTCAAAAACTTGTCAAGGTATGTACTCATTGAAAAAACTTATCAAGCATCTTGATCTATCTCTATAGATCTTGATCCTCAATATGTAAGCAGCTTCACTAAGGTCTTTCCTTAAAAAACTCCTTTCAAACACTCCTTTATGCTTTCCAGAAAATTCTACATCATTTCTGATCGACAATATGTCATTCACATATACTTATCAGAATGGTTGTAGTGCTCCCACTCACTTTTTTGTAAATACAGGCTTCACCGCAAGTCTGTACAAAACTATATGCTTTGATCAACTTATCAAAGTGTATATTCCAACTCTGAGATCCTTGCACCAGTCCATAGATGGATCGCTGGAGCTTGCACATTTTGTTAGCACCTTTAGGATTGACAAAACCTTCAGGTTGCATCATATACAACTCTTCTTTAATAAATCCATTAAAGAACACAATTTTGTTATCCATTTGCCAGATTTTATAAAATTCAGCAATTGCTAACATGATTCGGACAGACTTAAGCATCGCTACGAGTGAGAAAATCTCATCGTAGTCAACACTTTGAACTTGTCGAAAACCTTTCGCAACAAGTCGAGCTTTGTAGACAGTAACATTACCATCTGCGTCAGTTTTCCTCTTAAAGATCCATTTATTTTCAATGGCTTGGCGATCATCGGGCAAGTCAACCAAAGTCCACACTTTGTTCTCATACATGGATCCCATCTCAGATTTCATGGCCTGAAGCCATTTTGCGGAATCTGGGCTCATCATCGCCTCCTCATAGTTCGTAGGTTCATCATGGTCTAGTAACATGACTTCCAGAACCGGGTTACCGTACCACTCTAGCGCGGAACGCACTCTGGTTGACCTACGAGGTTCAGACAGTAACATTACACGGACTTCAAGATAATTGCCTTGTTCGCCCGAGGACTCGCCTATGTTTCCGCCGGTGCCTTCTTTAGCTAGAGACGACTCACCTCGCAGTGGATCGTCAAAGCTGATACACACTTCTATGATGCTATTGAACACAATGGCATCATCTATGTGATCGACAAAGTAGATGGCACCACGTATTGCTGGGACAGCACGTGTAAGTTGTTTTTGTCTGATTTTAATGATAACGGCATGACACAGTTTGAATTTTTTTTATGATTTGCATATCCCTGTTTGAGCAGAATTTGAGTAGAACTATGTCAATGTATTAGAGACACCGTAAATCAACTATATTTGGAATGAGTTAATTCATGCGATTGTGACCATGTCATTACAGCCAATTTGTACCCTTGAATAATCAAACGGTTAGGAAGATATGGATATTCTCCTTACTTTATAGTAATCTACATACTACTAAATATGAGTGTGTATCAATAGCCATGTTAGTTTCCTCATTTTCATGATGTAGAAACATGCATCAAAATGTTGGTTTCATCTAACCATACATTAGGGAAGTAAATGTCCTTATGGAGAACTCTATATTTGGAAGTAGAAAAACCATGTAATGCTTGCCATGTGTACATACCTATATCCGCCCTTCAGCAATCAATGACTAGAGTAATATCCTAACAAGAATTTTACCCACAAAACATGAGTATATAACAATGCATGGTCTGTTAGTTTCCTTGAAGAAATTGTTTGTGAGGACAGAACATGATTACATAACATGCATGACATGGTAGTTTCCTGTGAAGAGTCGATTGTGAGATAACATGAGTATAACCATGCATGGCACTTCTATATTTTCGAACCCAATATACATTTCCCTGTATTTTCCTCTCAGTTCCAATAGGGACAGATCAATGTAGTTTCTTCCATTATCCTACTCATACTCTGAACAACGCTGATCTTACATTAACAATGTCTATCCTTTTTGATATGATGTAGTGTCCCTACAGTTACTGCCCTTTGTAATCACACCACCTTTGCCAAAAATAGGGAAGCACAACTGGTTCCTCGCTCAATCAAACGACGGCAAAAGACTGATGATCATTCGCACACATGAGCCGGAAGAGTTATATTGCAAAAACCCCACTGTGTACAAGCACAGTGAAATACGTGAATATCCGAACAGTGGTTGTTACGTCTATGAGCAGGATACCAGCTTGTTGGGGCCTTCAGGATTTTTGAGTTGGAGGCGGGGAAATAGGCTTGGTTCACACTCTCTGTTTCTCGGACTCAATTATCCGATTAACCAGGAGATCACCGTTGGCAAGGACCTTGATGGCAGAGAGGCTCTATTTTCTAGGGAAAATTGTGCCTATATGGCAAGCCCTAGAACTTCGTGAGCACACTCCCCTGATTGTCAATTATACAGCGTGCATCCAAAAGAAGGTGAGAATGACAAAGGCATCTGGATTAACTTTGATCCTTGGATGTCTCAAGTCCGACAGGCAGCAATGTGGTTCAAGCCTTTAGGTTGATAGGTAATTGGGTTGTTCCGTTGAAAGGGTGGAGTTCTGATGTCTCCGAATCACTAGTGGCTGAAGCGGTGCTGCAAATTATGATGGTGTTGGATCATCCCTCTTCAAATGACTTGTTGTCTTTGTTGTTTGTTCTGGATGGGTAGTTCTCTCTTTTTTTATGCCTACTCGTTGTCATTTGGTAATCCTCGTCTATGTCACTCTTACTATGTAATAGTAGTTGCCTCTATTTAGAATGTCATTCTCATCTGGATGATGAGAGTCTGAGCACCGCAAATGGTGCATTCTGGTGGTGTAGCAAGACTTCTTCTGAACTATCATGGCTTGCTGTTTATGTCAGTACTCAGTATAGTCACTAGTTAGTGTTTGAAAGTTTTATATATCGTTGTTTCGAACAGTTTATTGTCTTGAACTGCTGGTGGGATAAATGAGGGCATCACCATTCTCTAGAGAGGATATCTCCTTTTTTCAAGTTAAATAATTTGAGCTCAGTGTATTTTCAATGATGTACACTTGTTTGGGCCAGTGAGGTGTCGTTGAATATGGGCCAACTAGTAACGCAGTGCCAAATAGGTCAATTATGACTCTCAGGTCGGGCGCTCAAAAAAAGAAAGAAAAGGACTCTTAGGCCGTGGGTGCCACCGATATTTTTGTGCGCTTGCGCACCAAGAGCATATTGGCGCGTGTTAGAAATTCATGCTACCTTTTCATCCCCGATCTCCCACCCCTCCCCCACCTCTGGAATCTCGATTCCTACTCCAGTTCCCCCAAATCCCCCTCCTATACTCCCTGTACTCAAGCGCACTATCATGTCACTGGTCAACGCGGATCTCCGAGCCGGAGATCCTGAGGTTCGTCCTTCCTTTGGGTGCTGCATGCTATTGCTCAATAGTGGCATAGCGGCGCTTGACGACCAGTTTGCCGGCAAAGTGCTGATGGTAACTATCAACGGCGACTGGCCTCCCGTCTTCCCGGATGACCTTGTCAAAGCTCTTGGCATTGCGCACGGCATCCAAGTAAATGACTTGCTGGTCGAAGTCTGTCCACCACCGGCTGATTTCTTCATCAGGTTCCGGACAACTTTCGACTGCAGTCGTGTGTTCGAATCATCCGGGCGTTCGTTCTGCGATGGCGCGCTGGTGAACTTTGATCGGTGGCACCGAGGATGGGGCTCGGTGCCCTTTGAGCTTGAGTTTTAACAAACCTTACCTTCCACGACATGCCTTGATGTGCTTGGAATAGCGAGTCTATGAATGAGCTTATCAACGACCTTGCAGGTAAGCCCGTAAGTATGTTTGTTCCTCCAGACAGCTGGGCTGTGACGGTTATGGCATGGATGAAGAACTCATCCACTATACCGAAGGTGATTGGTGTTCAGATACTGGTGCAGGAACCAGGGTTGTACTATTCGTCGCCACCAAGGCCACCATGGACCACGTTAGGGATGTACCTGTATCGAGTGCTTGTGCATGTCAAAGAAGTGGTCAATCCATCAATCGAAGTCATGCCGTCGCCGCTGGTGCTAGGGTCATGTCGGTGTCAAAACCGGCAGATCTCGGGTAGGGGGGCCCAAGCTATGCATCTAGAGGATTGATGGCAACAGGAGTCTAGGGACACGATGTTTACCCAGGTTCAGGCCCTCTCGATCGAGGTAATACCCTACTTCCTTCTATATTAATATGGATGAATATGAGTACAAGAGTTGATCTACCTTGAGATGCGGCCTATCAATGCGGCCCAGCTTCACGCGGCCTATCAATGCGGCCCAGCTTCAACGACCCGCATGACCGAGGACCCCTGAATACAGGACTCCCTCAGTAGCCCCAGGACTTGCCTTCAATGACGAGATTGTATCCGGCTTCATGTCTTCGGTCTTGCAAGGTGAGTCCTCCTGGATGATAGTTCGGCTTCTTTAAATATTATAATCCATTGATTCCTCGCCGCCGTCGTCTCGACTTCCACGTGTCCAACGAATGCGAACTGTCTGGGCATCTTTTGCAAATACCCCCTTGACCGTTCAGAGAAGGCGCCTATATAAGAGAGTAGATCCAACTGCCTCTCCATCTCATTCCACACGGAAGAAACCCTAGTGCCTACAAAAAATCTTCAAATATGGCCAGTGCCCCGAGCTCCTCCTCGCGCCCTCATGGCCCTCGTGCAGGAGATTGGAAAAGCTGCTCCGTGTCCCATGCGCATCTGCGGACATTGCAAGCGCAGTGGTATCTCCCCCTAGAGAATCTAGTCCTCGTCCGGGCCGGAATAACGTCTGTTGACAACCAAGCCCTGGCAGAGAGCTTTCCCCACCCCTCTGATGTAGAGCGGGTATGCTTTTCCCCCTACCTTGTAAGAGGCGTGGGGTACCCAGTCCATCCCTTTCTTAGGGGATTCCTGGAGTTCTATGGCCTCCAACTGCACAATCTTACCCCAGGGTCAATCCTGCACATTGCGGGTTTTGTGGCTTTATGCGAACTATTCTTAGGCTGCGAGCCTCATTTTCAGCTGTGGAGAAGGTATTTCTGCCTTGTCCCTCGATCGGAAGAAGGATCCATATTTGAAGTTGCGAGCGCCGAAGTATGGCGCATAGCCGGGACAAGCTATCTACTCGGTACTCCGAAGAAGGCACCCGAAGAGTAGCCCTCGGAGTGGTTTTACATTGAAGATGTCGCCTTGCCGGATCCAGTTCGGCGAGGACTCCCCACGTATTCCAGTGCTCTGCCAAAGAAGCTTTTCTACTGGCGTCCCGCCGGTCCCTCGGAAGAAGAGAAGGCGAATGTTAGTAGACTGGCCGGCAAGATCAAATTGGTTGCTAGTTCAGGATTAACTATAACCGAAGTGATGGCCATTTCCATGAAGCGACGTGTGCAGCCGCTTCAAGCCAGAGGATTTCTGATGTGGCATTACAATGGTCAAAATGATGCCTCACGCAGCCTGCGCCTGGATCTAGATGACCCTGTCATTCTAGGCGCTACCTTGGAAGGCCTCTATAAAGGAGAGAAGCAGGACTTCATCCGTTTAACATGTCGGGAGGGCTTTTCTATGTACAATCTTCCCGACTGGGTAAGTCCCTCACTTTGGCCACTCAATTTTTCTTTGTTATGATGTATTGACCGAATTATGTTTGGTTTCTCCCAATAGGAGTGGAGGAAGGTTATCGAGGGGATTGATAGTCCCGCCCCGTAGCCAGAGGACCAGTTCCAAAAAACGGGCCCCGGATACAAAGAAGATCCGGACATAGGCATAGAGTTAGAAGAGGGAGTCTTCTATCAGGCTTGCCGTGGGGGTACCTTGGTGGCTATAGTAGCCGATTACCCAGGCCTCATTCCTTCTTCCCGTGTAAGTAATTTAGGGCATATCTCACCAATGAGAAGATTCCTAGTGCGCCTTTACCCACTGTATTCTATCATACTTAAACAGGGACGGCGCTCCTCACGCCGAACTGCACAAAGACCGCCAACCCAGAGGGCGGCACCTACGTCGGGCGAGGCCTTGAAGCGGACATGGACCACGAACACCAGCGGACCTTCAAAGAGGTATGTTTGTTTTATCATGTGATGGGTGGTGAAATTGTTATTGTAACTTTCGGCATTGTTTCTTCCTTTTAGGAGGAATACACGTCAGACTGTCTCCGGAGGCGACGTAGGCCAAGCTCCAGCTAATCCGGCATCAGGCCCGTCAAGGGTGAATGCTAATTTTGTGTCGGATTGTCCTCTCCAGGAGGATTCAGATGAAGTATCTTCCACCAATTTCGAAGTGGAGGTCGCGATGATTCATCAGCGATGGAAAACAGCCATGCATGATCCTACTTTTTCTGAGGAGGCGTTTAACGCCCTCAACTCTGCAGATGCCTATATTCGAGCCGCTCAAGACGGACTCGCTGGAACCACTCATCAGCTCTCAAAAGATATGCGGGTAAGTGTTTATTTTGAGTGTCCCCATGTTAGTAGCCCCCGAGACTTAAACCAGTTGGTACAACTGATTTGAGGATCGTCGTTTTTTATAGGTCATTCGAGAAAAGAATAACTCTTTATCCAAAGAACTTGAAGAGTCCCGGACTCAGCTCGCCGAATTGAAAAATTCGAAGGAATCCGGAAAGGATGTTGTTGGTAAGAATAAGTATGTCCGGAAGCTATGACAGTTTTGTTGATTACTATTATGTATATACTAACGTGTAGTACAACAATAGGATCGACCGACCAACTAGAGAGGGAACTAAGAGCCGCCCTAGCGGACAAGAAATTTACCGAAGGGGAAAAAGCCATTGGCGAGCGTGCCCTAATGCAAGCTATGGAAAAAAGGAAACAAGCTCAGGATAGAAATATTAGGCTCGATGGAGCTAAAGGGCGTAAAGGCCCAACTCACAAGCGCCTTGGAAGAGAACCGGAGGCTAAAAAGTGGCATGTTTAGTATGTCTCTTATACCTAGCTCTCCTTATAGTCTCTTATTTTGGAAGTTTCTTATAAAACTTCTCCTGCAGGTTTATTAACTAGACAGCCTGAAGGCGGACTGTCCAGTTTTGAGGGTGATGTGCTGCAAGAGCTTTCCAGGGTCCATGAACGGGCTCGGAAGACCATGAAGAGTATGGCCAGGGCTCTCTGGCCTGGCGACTCTCCTCCAGAAACTATGGAGGATTTGGCGGACCTTTTCAAAGGGGCTCGACGCCGCTTTGAACTATGGAAAGCATCAACATGCCGCATGGGTGCTCGAGAAGCATGTGCCAAGGTGAACACGTGCTACACTCGTCTTGATCCAAATCACATGGCCCGTGTTGGACCTCGAGCGTCCGATGGACAAGAAATTCCTCCGCGTTTGGTATATGACCAAGTAGGGGTAGCTGCCAAACTTTCCCAACAGGACTGTAAGCTAGACAACCTTATAGAGGGAATAGAAAATGAGTAGTCGTTTGATTCTATGTATCAATGTACTTTTACCATCAAACTTATCTCCGGCCAAATTTATTGAAAGTTTGTCATTGCCGACCATCTGCTTCGACCTCCATAAACCCAAAGGCTGGAGTGCTTCTGAATACTATAACTGTGGCGAACACGTGATATGTTCGAAAACCAGGCAATCCGGTCATAATTGCTTGAACAGACAAACTGAGTTCGGGGAGTTATGTTATATTACTATTTAATGTAAGAAACATCTTCTAGAGAGAATAGTTCCGTTAGGGGTTCCTTTCCCTGGGTCGGCGTACATAAAGATGCGGGCCTAGGCTTTCGATCCTGTGAGAAGGACAGTAGGGTGTCATCTCCCTTTATAGTTTAAGATACGATTTAGAATGTGTTATGTCGTGTATCCGCCGACCAATTATTCCCTTAAGAGCGCTAGCTTTTGGCTTCACCCAGTCTGAGGTACATATCCGGATTACTCGGTTGTAACAATCGCAGAGGTGCTCCCTTTACGCCCTAGCCGAACAATCGGAAACGTAGGGGTAAGCATAGGAGCCAGGCAACCCAGCTTGGCCATAACTTAAGTCATATTGATGCATATAATGGCAAGGATGGACTGTAAAAACAGGCGACATTTTTAAGCAATAAGCTTTATTGGCAATGGGCTTCGTTAAAGAAGCCCCCAGGTATATTTGAGGTAGGTACATTTCAGGATATACTCGTCATGTGACAGTTCGGGTGAACCGAATACTTGCCGATAAAAAAGAGAAGGGAGAGAAAACAAAAAGAAAAACAAGACCTAACTTATAAGAGGAAGAAGTTGCTACTGAACTATCCATCAAATCATCGGAGCCTGGCAGCGTTCCACGGGTTCGACTCAAGGCGGTTGTCATGTGCATTGCGAAGGCGATAGGCTCCATCGGTGAGTACTTCGTCAATAATGAAGGGGCCCTCCCATTTTGGTTTGAGCTTGTCTGTTTTCTTCTCTAGGAGGCGTAAAACAAGTTCGCCGACGTTGTATGTCTTGGCCCGCAGTTCTGTGCTCTGGTATCACCTAGACAGTTGTTGGTAAAATGCGGAACGTGCTAGCGCTGTATCGCGCTCCTCTTCAAGTCCATCTAGGTCATCCTGCCGATCTAACTCGGCTTCCCTCTCCTCGTACATGCGCACTCGAGGTGAGTCATGAATAATGTCGCAGGTCAGAACAGCCTCTGCGCCGTATACCATGAAAAAAGGTGTATATCCGGTCGTACGAGTGGGAGTGGTCTGCAGGCCCCAGAGTACGGAGTCAAGATCTTCAACCCAGTGTTTATCCAACTCCCGTAGGGAGCGCACTAGTCGAGGTTTAATGCCGCTCATAATCAGACCATTGGCCCTTTCAACTTGACCATTTGTTTGAGGATGGTATACGGAAGCATAGTCGAGTTTTATACCCAACTTTACGCACCATTTTTTTTAGCTTGTCGACTATGAAATTGGAGCCATTATCTTTGATAATACTATGCGGGACACCATAATGGTGTACTACGCCGAATATAAAATCTATCACAGGCCCTGCTTCAGCTGTTTTTACTGGATTGGCTTCTATCCATTTAGTGAACTTATCTACCATCACCAGTAAGTATTTTCTTTTATGACTTCCCCCTTTAAGGGGTCCGGCCATATCGAGCCCCCAGACCGCAAAAGGCCAAGTAATGGGGATTGTTCTCAGACCAGTGGGTGGCATGTGACTTTGATTTGCAAAGAGCTGGCAGCCAACGCAGTGTTGGACTAAGGTTTGGGCATCTGCTCGGGTAGTCGCCCAGTAAACCAGCGTGAAAAGCTTTGCCTACGAGCGCTCGTGCTGCGGCATGGTAACCACCCATTCAAGCGTGTATGTTAGTGAGAATTTGCCTTCTCTCCTCTTCGGAGATGCACTGTTGTCCGTTGTAGAATACCAGTTGTGCTTTTCTTGTACAGTTCACCTTCGTGAACTTTGTAGGCTTTAGAGCGCCGGACTATGCGACGGGCCTCATTTTGATCATTGGGGAGTTCCTGCCTATTGAGGTAAGCTAGGAAAGGCTCTATCCAGGGGGCTATGACAGCCATGATTTCGTGAGCCGAAGGAGTTATCTCCAAGATTGGGTCTCCGATGACATCGTGATTGAGTTCGGCTGGGGGTATGTTCGGATCCGAATTCGTATTCTCGCTCGCGTCCTGCCATGTTACTGATGACTTGAATAGTCTTTCCACAAATGTGTTAGGTGGGATGGGGTCACGCTTAGCACCCATACGAGCGAGTACGTCGGCGACCTGGTTATTATCCCGAGCTACGTGATGGAATTTCAACCCCTCAAATCGAGCCAATATTTTCAGTATAGCATTGCGATAAGCTACCATTTTGGAACCCTTCGCATCAAAATCTTCGTTAATTTGGGAGATAGCAAGGTTTGAGTCTCCGCGTACCTCGAGGCGTTGTATGCCCATGGATACCACTAGGCGGAGACCGTGCAATAGGGCCTCGTATTCGGCCGCATTGTTTGAGTCTGTATACATGATCTGTAGAATGTACTAGACTGTATCCCCAGTTGGAGATATCAATATTACACTGGCCCCCAATCCGGCTAGCATTTTGGAACCGTCGAAGTACATTGTCCAATAGGAATATGAGATGTACTCTTTAGGGAGTTCGGCTTCAGTCCATTCTGCGACAAAGTTAGCCAATACCTGGGATTTAATAGTCTGGCGTGGCTTATAGGATATTTCAAACGGTAGGAGCTTGACGGCCCATTTGGCTATGCGTCCTGTGGCGTCTTTATTGTTGATAATATCATTGAGTGGTACCTCGGATGCCACTGTGATCGAACACTCTTGTAAATAGTGTCGGAGTTTCCAAGATGACATGAAGACAACATAGGCAATTTTCTGATAGTGGGGGTACCGTGACTTACACGATGTTAGAACGTCAGATACATATTATATGGTCTTTTTAACGAGGAATTTATGTCCCCCTTCGGCTCGTTCAACAACATGCACGACACTCACTACCTGGTGAGTGGCTGATATGTACAACAACATTGGTTCACCAACACCGGGTGCAGCTAGGATTGGGTTGCTCGCTAGTAGAGTCTTTATTTCTTCCAATCCGGCTGTTGCCGCATCCGTCCATTTGAAGTTGTCAGTGTGTCGTAGCAATTCTTTTTCTCCTAATCTGGAGATGAAGGGGCTTAAAACCGCTATGCAGCCTGCTAGTTTTTGCACTTGCTTGAGATCGGTTGGTGTTTTGAGTTTTGTCAGGGCCCAGATTTTGGCTGGGTTAGCTTCGATTCCTCTATGGGATACGATGAACCCTAATAGTTTTCCAGCTGGGACGCCAAAAACACATTTTTCCAGATTGAGCCTTATGTCATATTCTCGGAGGTTGGCAAACGTAAGTCAGAGATCATCCACCAAAGTCTCGACGTGTTTGGTCTTGACGACCACGTCGTCCACATATGCCTCCACTGTTTTGCCAATTTGCTTTTCCAAGCATGTTTGAATCATGCGTTGATATGTGGCGCCAGCGTTTTTGAGTCCAAAGGGCATAGTGTTGAAACAAAAAGGACCGTACGGGGTAATAAATGTTGTTGCGGCCTGATCGGATTCCTTCATCTTTATCTGATGGTATCTTGAATAAGCATCAATGAAGCACAACGACTCGTGTCCGGCCGTTGCATCGATAATTTGATCAATGCGGGGCAAAGGAAAGGGATCCTTTGGGCAAGCCTTGTTCAGGTCTATGAAGTTAAAGCAGAGGCGCCATGATTTATCCTTCTTCGGTACCATGACTAGGTTGGCTAGCCAATCTGGATGTTTAATTTCTCTGATGAATCTGGCTTCCAATAGTTTGGCTAGCTCTTCTCCCATTGCTTGTCTTTTGGGTTCGGAAAACCGTCGTAGTGACTGCTTGACTGGTCTGAACCCTTGGATAATATTGAGGTTGTGTTCGGCCAGCCTGCGTGGGATTCCCAGCATGTCTGAAGGGTGCCAGGCGAATATATCCCAATTTTCCTGAAGGAAGGCACCTAACGCGCTGTCTACCGCCGGATCCAGCTGTGCCCCGATGGATCCGTTTTATTTGGGTCCGTTGGGTGCACTTGGAACTTGATGATCTCATCTGCTGGTTTGAAGGAGGTAGACTTTGATCTTTTAGCGAGGATTACATCGTCCTTATCTACCTTCGATCGTAGGGTGGTTAATTCTTCGGCTGTGAGGGCTTTGAATAATGCCTCTAAGGCTAAGGATGGCATTTTGTTTTCGGCACAGAGTGCTCTATCCGGATCACCTATTAATGTGATCACCCCACTGGGCCTTGGCATTTTAAGCTTCATGTACTCGTAACGGGGTATAGCTTGAAACGTGAGAAAGCGTCCCGTCCTAGAAGGGTGTGGTATCCGCTTTGGAAGGGCACAATGTGAAAGAGTAGTTCCTCCGATCTGTAGTTCTCGGGTGTGCCGTACACTACGTCGAGCTTAATGCTTCCCGAACACCTGGCCTTGCGGCTTGGTATAATTCCTCTAAAGGTTGTGTTGGTGTGCTCAATGCGGGATTTCTTGACCTGCATTTTTGCAAGCGTTTCCTCATATATGAGGTTTAGTCCGCTTCCTCCATCCATAAGTACCTTAGTGAGGCGGAAACCGTCCACTATTGGTTCTAGTACCAGAGCTGCTGATGCTTGGATTGGCCGGACTCAAGGTGCGTCTTCGGTAGAAAAACTAATTGTTGTGTCGCTCCATGGGCTTGCAGAGCTAATTTGGTAAACCTCGGCAAGTTCGTGATTTGCTCTCTTGCGCCGGTTATTTGAGGAGAATGTCTCGAAGACAGTGAAGACATCGATGTCTTTCTCCCTTGATTCGGTGTCGGCGAGAATTGCCGTATTGCTCTTTGCTACCTGCCGGAGTACCCAACATGCTCTAAGGCGATGATTTGGGACAGTGTCCGGAGTTGCGTGTATTTGGCCAGGTGTGTCGTGTAGTTTGTCCAGTACGGATCGGTGCCTTAATATAGGCTTATTTTTCTTGCCAATAGGAATGCTATCGGACGGCCAACAAGGGTATGTCCATTTAGCGTTGGCAGTGTTGTAATGCCCCGGATGTAATACTTTCCCTTTTGGGTAGTATATAATATCTCCGGCTTCATCAATTCCATTTCGGGTTCTTCGTCTTTCGGGTTTTTGTTCTTTTGTCGTGTGCGTGTGTGGCATTCATTCATATCATGTAGTCATGTGCATCGCATTGCATTTGTGTTGTCGGTTGCATCCGGTTCCACGCGTTCCTTTCCGTTATCCGTTTCGCGTTTCGGAGCTCCCTCACGTGTCTGTGGCGTCCCGTAGGCCTACTTTGGTGTTTGGTCATGTAACGTTACCGGTTTGGCGCGAGACTTGTCGTGTGTTGTTGTTTTGGTGTGTGTAACCCGCCTGTCAAATCTCGTCGCGTTTGGAGTCCGTTTGCTACCCCAACAGTTATTCTCGTGGGCTCAAAGTGCCTCCACTTTGAGGCCCAAGACACCCCTCCAACAGCCCACCAAACCAGCCCAAACCCCTCCCTTCATCTAGGCCATCCAATTCTGATCATGTGGCCGAAAACCACACCTCTTTTGGACAACCCTAGCTCCTTGTGCCTATATATTTGTCCACTTCCCCCAATTTTTGCCCCAAATCCAGCAAACCCTAGCTCCCCTCGCCCCCATCTTATTCTTCCTCCAGCCACCGCCACCTCGCCGGAGAGTTCGCCGGATTTTCGCCGGAATCCGCGTCCCCGCCGGAATCTCACCGGATTACCTCACCGCCGTCCTCCCACCGGCCGGCGCCGCCACCTCACCACCTCGGCCGCCGCCGCGGGCCTCTCTCCGCCGGCCCCTCGCCTCCTCTCACCGGCCAGCCGCGCCGGAGCTCCGCCGTCCGGCCATCCCCCGCGCCTCCCGCCGGCCGGGCCTCTCAGGCCCTCACCGCCGCCCGACCTACGCCTCCTCGCGCCGCCTCCTCTCGCCGGCGAGGGTGCCCCGCCGCCGGGCCCCGCCGTCCCGCCGGTCGTCGCCTCCCGCAGCTCGAGCCGCGCCAGCCGCCGGCCTCGCGGGCGATCCAGCCGCCCCGTCGCCGATCCGGGAGCGCCTAGCGGGCCGAGCGCCGATCCAGGCGGCCCGTTAGCCGCCCCGCCCGAGGCCCGTTAGGCCGATCCGTCCCCGCGTGCAACCCTAGCGGGTCCAGCCCGTTAGCGGGTGGGCCGCGCTCGGGATCCGCCGGCCCGATCCGCCAGGAGCCGTTGACCCGCCGCCGTTGACCCGCGGTTGACCAGATCTGGGAGGTAGTTTTTTTTTT
Organism: Secale cereale; assembly: GCA_902687465.1. Taxonomy (NCBI): domain Eukaryota; kingdom Viridiplantae; phylum Streptophyta; class Magnoliopsida; order Poales; family Poaceae; genus Secale; species Secale cereale. Next base: position 556,308,234 of record LR738715.1, on the reverse strand, counting down.
GCTAAGTCTGTAGGTTTTTCTATTGTCTGATGCTATTTTCAAATAGTGACAACTTTGTGTGTGATGCTCCGATTTGAGTGAATGATATGTCAAATTGTTCGTGGAGACATGTACTATATTTTGTTCCATTATGCCATACATGTTTGAGGTCTTTTAGATGCTTAAAAATCTGTTGCAAGCATGCATATTGTTATAAACTGCTGTTAGTGTTGTTTTTCATGCCATCTTTGCATAGTGATAACTTGGTGCTCGTTTATCCGAATGATGCAAATGACATGTCCACGTGTTGGTCTTGTCATGCTCTACATGTTGAATGCTTAGGTTTGCATGATAGATTTAATATTGCCATGTTTATCCTCGTTGCAAAGTGCTATGTGGCTGTTATGTTGTTAACTTTGTTACGAAATGCCTCGTAGAGGAGCTCATTGCTATCGTTGTGTTTATCTCCATGATGCATGCTTAGGTGTTTTGGAATCACCATCATATGTTCTTTGATGTGGTGCTTACCACTTGCCATGTTTAGTTTTGAGGTGACTTAAACTTGCTCTCAAAGATGCCATATTGTTGGCTATCCATTCATGCTCTCACATGCTTATTTGAGTGGCTGTAGCATATTTAACTTTTGCTCCAAAGTTGAAATAAAATACTGATGTCAGGATTTTGTTATCAAGTTCATTATGTCATAGCTTGTTGCTATTGATCCGTGGCTCCTTTGGGGGTGCACCAATGGACTTATTTGCTGTAGGATATGTCTAGTTTATGTTCATGCTCTTTGCCATGATGTTTGAGTGATGTAGCTTATTTATCTAGTGCTCCGAAGTTGCTATGTCGCTGTAATTTTCAGCTTTCGCATGTTTATTGTTTTGTGTGTAACTTTTAGCCCGTAGCTCCGATTGCAACAAGTCTTATATGAAACTTGGTTGATTTTTCATGTAGATTCATAATATCCTATTGTTATCATGTTTTTTGAAGCATTTTGCTTGAGTGCATTTTCCATGCTCCTTGTGCTCCCATAGTGCATAAGTCATGCATCCATCATTTTTGTGTGCGCATTGCATCTTGTTGATTCGTGCCTTGTGTGGTTGTGTTGATTAGAGCCGGAAGATAAGACCGAGTACGAGTACGAGCACGAGGTTACTACCGAGGTTGAGCACGAGGACCCCTCTTACGATCCTATCGACAACTCTTTAGGCAAGATGACCGAACCCCGATAACATTACTATCTTTGCCTATTGCTAGTAGTATCGATCTATAGTTTTGCCTCGATGCCCATGTCTTTCCTGTCAGCCTCCTACTTGTAACCATGACCATGTTTAACCACCCTACCTATGCAAACCGTTGAATGGCTAAGTACGCTTCGCTCAGCCCCTCTTATAGCATTGTTAGTTGCAGGTGAAGTTGAAGATGTTTGCTTCATGATGAAGTTTTGTTGGGTTATATCACACTATATAAATGCTTAAAATGAAATCATCTATATATTGGCAATGGGTGGAAGGCTAAGCATTTTGCTTGGTGATTTGTTCCACTCATGCCGCTAGGAACCGTATAAACCGGTGTTATGTTCCTTGATTATGTGTTCCTCACACGGTTGGGGTTTATGGGGCCCCCTCGATAAACCGCTAAGTGCTAAGTCTTTTCCAGCAAGTCCCAACATTGGTACTATTTGCCTAATAAATAATTAAACTTGCATAGGGAGTAATTAACCCTCTTTCTTAATCAACAACCCCGGGCCAGTGCTCCACATGAGTGTTGGTCCGAAATGAGCAGACTGCGGGGCCACCTCAAGGAAACTCGAGGTCTGGTAAAAACCCGTAGGATGACTTATCCGATCGTGGCCTGAGACGAGATACGCGCGGCTACTATCAGGGTGTCGGTACGCCGGGAGGATTTGCTGGATTAGCCTTACCTTAGTTCGGAGTATCTTGAGCACGGGATTCCGAGAATACTCGGGCCTTCCCACCTTTGGAGTTGCGACTCTGCGGATCGTGGGCTTGTCATGGGCCAAGTTGGAACACCCCTGCAAGGTTTTGAACTTTCGAAAGCCGTGCCCGCGGTTATGTGGCAGATGGGAGCTTGTTAATATCCGGTTGTAGAAAACTTGACACCATGTTCCAATACACTACCAGCGTGAGTACCGTGACTGTCATTTTCCGAAAGGGGTTTCGGGAGATGAACACGGTGGGGTTATGTTTGACTTGATTAGTTTAGGATCACTTAGTGATCATCTCTCGACCGAGGCACCTTCTCTTCTCGCTCTCGTAAATGTAAGCTAGGCTAGTGCTGCTGCAACCACTTTCTTATTCTTTCTTCAGCCATGTTCCACACCCAAGGCTTAAATAGTTGTGTTACCCGGGAACGGGATTGCTGAGTCCTCTGTGGCTCACAGTTACTTCACCACACCAGATGCAGGTCCGATGGTGAGCTATCCAGGTGATGGCACCGAGCTAGACTGGGAGTACGACGAGGAGTGTAGCCGTTACTATGTTCGTTACCCCGATGATCAGTAGTGGTACTTCTACTAGGATTCGATCCGACCTGTGGATTTAAATTATGTTTGGTATCTTGTCATTTGGATTTTACCCTTAGATGGGCTGTGATGTTTTATTGAATGATGATTTGGACATGTAATGTATTTGTGTGACGTGGCGAGTGTAAGCCAACTATCTTTTCAGTTTACATCCCCATTTTTACATGAGTTGTGCAAAGATACCAAACTTGCGATCATTCCAGCATGGGGTTATGTCTCTAAGTCGTGCCTCGACACGTAGGAGATATAGTCCCATCCTGGGCATTACAAGTGTACTGTCCGAACATGGACTTTTCCAGAGGTGTACTCTGGGCTTTCCAAGTATTTTCCATTGCGCAGTACTTTCGTACTAACTTCGAAAGGTTTGTGAAGCTCAGAACACGACGTTGGTTGAGGGTGTTCAAGATGCCCTCATCCTTGCAATTGCGGTAAAATAAGGAGACCGCCTCGTCGTCACAGCAATCCCTGGTCTTGTTTTTAACCAGTAGGAATTTGGCCCAAAAGTGGTTGACCGTTTCCTCGGGCTGCTGCTGTATGTTCGCGAGATCATCTATGTCCGGGAGTCCGGATTTACTTGGAGAGTTTTTGCCAGGGTGGGTGGGTGCTGGTAATTTTGAATCCCAACCCAAGGTGGTATTCGAAGTTTTGTCAACCTCCGGTGTGGGCGATCCGGGCCCGATAGGGTTTAATTGTTTCGTGGGCTCGGCGCTAATCCTAGAGCTCAAAAAACACAAAGTGCCTCCCGACAGGGGCGTGTTCGGATCGATGGGTTCGGAGACCCGAATTGTGTCGGTCTTCGTCTCGAGGGGGAGTCTCTTCGGCTCCGTCCTCAACTATTGCCACTAGGCGAGTGATCGGGAAGGGATCAATCTCGTTGTCACCGGATTTAGATGCGACCTGACCTCCTGGCGATGAAAGCCCCAAGGCAGCGATGCGATCCAGCTGCTCGTTTAAGGACGAGAATTCTGCCGAGGTCGCTTCATCGGAGTGGCCGGAATCGGCATAAAGGTGGTGCTTGACGGCCGCAGGGAGGGCGGCTGGCCCGGAGGCCATGCGGGCACATATAGCGAACCCACCGAGCTGGAGAACCTGGCCGACAGCCAGGCTGTTCCCGAGGGTGATCTCGTCATTGATGACGAGACGAGCCATCGATCGCTCATCGCGAGCGCGCAGCGGAGCTCTCAATGAAAGCACCATTGTCGGTGTCAAAACCGGCAGATCTCGGGTAGGGGGGCCCAAGCTTTGCGTTTAGGGACTGATGGTAACAGGAGGCTGGGGACACGATGTTTACCCAGGTTCAGGCCCTCTCGGTCGAGGTAAGACCCTACTTCCTGCTATATTAATATGGATGAATATGAGTACAAGAGTTGATCTACCTCGAGATCGTAATGGCTAGACCCTAAGTCTAGCCTATGAGGATATTGTAATGATGAGACCCCCTCTACAGACTAAACCCGTCGGCTTATATACACGCCTGAGGGGACCTAGGGTTACAAGGGTGACTTGGGGAGGAAGTAATTGATACATCCGGACTCTACACTTGCCTTTCTACGTAAATAAGAGTCCTGACCGAATACAGGGGAGGGCCTTCTGCTTCTTCTTCACGTGGCCCATCAATGCGGCCCAGCTTCAACGACCCGGATGACCGAGGACGCCTGAATACAGGACTCCCTCAGGTCCGTCGATGACGTCCATTACAGGAGTCAACGTCATACTTTCCCCGTGTTGCTCGGAATGATGAATGGCACAGGGCATACTCCATCGCGCGGCGGAGGCCACTGCTTCTTTGGGAGAAGAGGCAGGGCTGGCTGCCTTGATGTGCTCTAATTTGAGGTAACAACTCAATGGTATCAGATACTAGTTAAATTCGAGTTATCGGTGTGAAGCACTGATGTGCAAGTACATTTTATTGTGACATGGTGTATTCTTGTACCTGAACTTTTTTTATAAAGGGGTTACGTCAACTTAATGTGCTAGCAGAACTTATTGTATTGTTTGTCTATTTTCTTTGCACAATATTCAATATATTTCCCCGTCATTGATAGAGACAATGAACTGTTATGTACGAGTTCGTTAGTTTCAACATAGCCCTACCCGTAGCGAACCACTGCCCACCCTGATTGCGCCGCCTTCGTGAAATTTTTGTATGCAAGTTCAGTGTGTTATGATGTTCCATATGATTGTGTCAACTATATAAGTTTTTACTGAGCATTAGCAATGCATATGGCTGAAAGATGTATTTTTGAGCATCGACCGGCGTGTCTCTCTCTCTTGCATACACACGCACGCACACTAACACACACACACACACA